>OZ018321.1:31257791-31857791 GCA_963969495.1 Ceratothoa steindachneri | reverse complement strand
TGTTATTGCTTTGTTATTGTTATTGTTATTTCTTTTTATTGTTTTCTGTTTAATTTTTTAAAGTAGCCTAAAACTAGGCTGTTTGTTTACGGCAACTTATGCCTTAGTCGGCAGTCGCCAGATAGCCCCTTAATTAAAAAAAAAAAAAAATCTTGTCTTTTCGTCTGTGCTTTACTACTGATGAAATCTAGTCCCGTGTGGTCATATATTTGTATATACGCTATCCTGTCTGTCACATATATTTTTTTCTAGTCTTGGGTTTAATCCAAGTCTTAGTATTTTGTACTGAAGCCCAGTCCTCCATACCTTTTCAAATGCCTTCTTAACGTCTCTGAGCACCAGGTCAGCATACCTTTTTTGGCTAGAAACTTCGCCAGTTTTCCGTGATGATTGCTAGCGCCATATTAGTCCCTCTTCCTCTTCTGAATCCATACTGTTGTTGGTTATGGAGGTTGTTATCCCCCATAAAATCTTGTATTCTTTTAGCAAGGACCTTCTCGAAGACCTTGCCTGCGACTTCGAGGAGGGAAATGAGTCTGAAGTTTGCTGGTCTGTCCGGCGGTTTTCCGGCTTTTGGAATAAAGATAATTTTAGCGATCTTCCATTCGTCCGGAAAATAGCCAACGTTTAGGCACGCGTTCATTATATTGACCAGCCCCTCTAAGATGTTACGGGGGCGTTCAACAAGTTAAGTTTGGTCAATTCTGTTTTTCATGGTGCTCTCTCTTTGAGGGTACGTAGCGTCGTTAGTATTTATTCTTCCGTTATCTTCCATCGATAGCCAGACATCTCTCTGTCAGCAGTTGTGTTGTTGAATGGGTATGTCCTATCTAGTTCTTTTCTTAGTTTTTCATGAATGTGTTCCTCGAAGTCTAGGTCAAAGTGTAGGTTCTCTTCTGGTGTGGTGGAAAATACATTCTTCCAGTAGTCTCTGAACTCTTCTTCCATTTCTATTGCGTATATTTTTGTTCCATCGTCTTTGTTAAGGAGTATGTTTCTGTCAGGTGGATTACCCTTCAATAATGATAGAGTATTCCAAAATAATCGGAGATTCACTTCTTCGTCTAGTTTTGCCTACGACGTCATTCCAAAGTGCTGTTTGTTGTTCTGTTATGTTTTGGTTAATTTCAGTCCTTAGTATTCCTAATCGTCTGTTTTTAAATCTGTCTGTGCTAGTCAGTCTAATTTCTTCAAATAGTCTTTAATATTCGTCCGTTAGGTCATATAGATCCTGTGTCCACCTTGGTGCTGGTAACGTTTTATAGGATGTTTTGGGTACTGTTGCTCGGTCCGCCTCCACCATTACCTCCGTTAATCTTGCCAAATCCTGATCGATCTTCTCCAGGGTGGCTCCTTCGAGTGGTTGAGGTTTGAACTCACCGAGAAAGGTATGATACTCTTCCAAGTTTGCTCGGGAAAAGCATTTTCTCTCCCTGACGGGTATTTGAATGGGGCTCGAGGATATTTTAATCATGATAGCGACGTGGTCACTTGGGATTAGAGGGCCGGGTTTGATATAATAATTGAAGGGAAATTGTAAGCTGGTCAGGGTGATATCCGGCTTGGTTGCGTAGGTTTCGGTGATATAAGTGGGGAAGTCGGGCCCAATGCGGGCAACAATACCCCTGTCAATAAGGTTGTTCATATTCTGCTCTTTTTTGTTTAGAATTCCGGTGCATCCGGATTCCTGGCATGTAGCGTTGAGATCTCCCCCAAACAAGACTGTTCTCCCGTGTGGATACAATTGAAGAAAGTTGTGCATTGGGATATAGTCTCCTCTCGGAGGTTAGTACCCTGTGGACAACACTAATGGCCCCCGGGGGGTTTAGACCGCGATGACCAGATAGGATTCGTCTAAAGATGGAAGTAATTTGAAATTAATACCTCTTTTGACTGCGATAGCAGCGCCATCGAAACGTTCCAGGCTGTGATTCTTTGTTACTGTGCTATAGTTGAAGACCTTCATTTTCTTCTGCGTCGTGTCGTTTTCGTGTTCTGATATCAGAACGATGTCAGGGTTGCATTGTCTGATAATTTTTCCGTAAGTCACTTGTTTGTCGTCCCATCCATTGGTGTTCATTTGTAGGATTTTCAAGTCTTTTTTCAGTCTGTCCATGTTGTCTGTTGATTAGTCGCCCCTTTTATCGAGTTTTTTTGGGGTGGAGGGGCTTGCTGGTGGAGATCAGCAGTTAGTGGATCTCTTTTAGTTGAATTCCGAGGTCGTGATGGCAGAGAAGGCGTCTTGGGTGAGTCAGACCATTCCAAGGATGAGGGCTTCTTCGACTACCCTCTCTGAAATGTCCTCACTATATTCCCACTTTTAACGGCCGGTGGTCACGCCTTCAAAGATTTCTTTGCCCGTTTTCACTTCAGTGAATGGGGCCCTCTCCGTGGTGAATATTTTTAAATGAATTTTCTTGCCATGGTAGTCATGTTTGCCCTCCTTTGACGATGAGGCAGATCTCATCCTCTTCCGGTTGGGTGACCGTTTGGTGCTGCTAGCATGGCGGTGCTTTGATTTCAGTTCATTGGCGGTTTCTGCCTCTAAATCTGGTTTGGAGAGTTCTATTTTGGGGGGTTTAGGATTGTTTTGGTGATGATTTGCCGCAGCAGGAACAGCTTCTGCTTGTGTAGTGGCTGGTTGAGGAGGCTGCATCTGTATCCGAAAAACTTCCTCAGAGGGAGGATTCTCCGGAAACCACATCTTGTCCATTCCATTTTTGATCAGCATCTGGTTTAGCTATTTTTGTAATGAACCTGGCTTTGTGAGGTTGGCTATGCGTGCATAATATATACAGCACATGTTCTTTGTAGACTGCTCGCTTTATACCTTAAGGTAGGCACGCTGAACTGAGGCCTGGTCGACTGCCGCCTTTGCCACTTTAGCATAGAACCTGTTGGTCTTAGCTTCTTCTTCTTTTTTGCGATTTTGTTGTTTTCTTATCGCCTACTTCTTTACTGGGCATGACATCGCCATGGCTCCATCATCACAGTTGCAGTTTATGCATCTTTTCACTACTTCTACAATCACGCTAGATGTGACCAACTTTAAAACATATGGAGCAGATAGTTTCGGTTTGTGGACATGCTCTAGTTGTGTGCTCGTTATATTTATAGCACTTTAAGCATGTTTGTACTTCTGTCAACTCTTCTCTTTCTATCTGGTCAGGCCAGACCCTGAGGTGAAAGAGAAGGAGAACGAGTTCTTTTGCTTTCTGTGCCATACCCGCATCTTGGAAAATCACCTTGAAAATGGGGGTGTAGTCTCTGAATTTGTTGACCTCGGAGACTTTAGCCCATTGGTGATTTCTTTTGATCTCATGAGAGATATCAGCGCTTGAGTGGTGCACCACCCAATAGTCTAATCTCTGGCAAATAAGATCCCCCTGGGGTGGGATCTTAGGAGACAAGTTTATTGAGTTAAAAATTTTTGTTGATTTGAACGAGGCCAAGTGTTCTGCGTCCGCTTCTTTCTGGTATATAGCCGTATACCAGAAAGGGGTGTCAATGAGTCTGACGAGAGCGACATCTAGCTCCCCGTAGACTATGGAGAAAACCTCCCTGCGGTCAGGCTTTGACCTTTCGGGGAGAGTCCTGAGACTTTTATGTAAGATGACTTTGTCATTTCGTCATTATTGTCGGTTTATTGGGTGTGAAGGAATAGAGGAAGAGAAAAAATTAACTTTTTAAAATCCAATGCCACTTTACCATTTAAAAAGGAGGATTCTTAGATGTCAGTTTACTTACCATACTCCTTAGTTATGGTGGCACTGGCACTTTGTGTTGTGTTTATTATGTACAACACTTATTGTTTGCACTTGGAGGAAAATAACTTTTACTTGTGAAAATTTTCGCGAAAAGAAAAATCTTCTGGAACGTTTAGCATATTTCACTTTCTAGCAGACCTAATCTGCTCGAAGGGCAGTGTAGTGGGACACCACTACACCACATTCACAGCAACCACATCCCTTTGCTCCAACTGTAGCCGCGACCACGTCGCCGTCAACTCCAAATGTCCTTACTTAAGTAAGGCCCGCCATGATGCCGTTGCGGCTATACGGAGCCCACAACCAGTCTACACGACCACACACTCCGCCCCCGCTCCCCCTCCCCTCACTAGAACATTTGCCGCAGCTGCCGGCGCAACGTTGTCTGCTCCCACTGCTCCACCCCAGACAAAAACCCAACCTCCCAGCAGCACCTACACCTAACCCACACATCCCGTATCCCCCCTCTCTAGCACCTTACACTCAGAGACTCCCACTACTACCGACACCCACACACCACACAGCCACCCCCACCCCACACCACACACCCACCCCACACCACACACCCACCCGCACTCCACAGCACACAACTAACCAAACCACAAACACGAAGTTACACCTGGGCACCTTGCTCTCAACGGTGGCAAAAGACATGTCGAGGGGTGACCCCTGTCTATTCGCAAACATACTGAGCACACTATTCGCCTCACACGGTATAGAGCAGATCACCTTCCCTGAGAAGGTGTTGGCTCTAATAGACGAGCACATTAACAGAAGATCCGCACTCCTCCCCACTCGGGTAAGCACGCACACCTCCCCACCTGGACCCACCGCCCCCTACTTTCACCACACTCCCACCGCCTCCCGCCCTTCTGTCCCTGTACCTTCCTTACCTACCCCTCCACCTACTGCTCCCGCCTCTCTCCCAACCCCCTCTCTTGCCCGCACTCCTTCCACCTCTCTATCAAGTCCCCCTCCTACCTCCAGAACCCCCCCTTCGGCAACCTCCACTGACACTAAACCCCTCCAACCGCCCCGGCCCCCCTTCCACAGCCTCCACCCCCCACTCCCATTTAAACCCCAACCCCCACCTCCCTTAACCCACAACACCCCGTGTTAAACCAATATACCCTACCTCCACCCCCCCCCACTTCGCACACACAAGCACACGCAAAACAAACTCCTCCCTCCTGCTGTTCCCACTCCCCCCATTCCACTCTCCCTCCGACCCAACCTCCTCTCTCCTCCGACACCCCACCTCTCATAATCTGTAACTCTCCTACTATCTCTAGCCACTCATCTCCTAGTTATACTCTATCCACCTCTGCTACTAACTCACCCCTCCAAGACTCTACCCTTTCCAAGCAAAATATGCAAAGTCTACAGATGGAGTGAAGACTTCGGGGGCAGGAGTTGCAAGGAACTCACAGATGGCGTCAGTGTCTGCGACTTCTGCGAACTCGAGAAGCGCCTGGGCGAGAGCATCGCTCAACTGAGAGAGGAGAACTCCCTCCTTAAAAGGGAAGTTCAACTCTTAAAAACAGAGAGATGCAGATGCTCAGGCGAGAAGGCTCCCGACGTCCAACAGCCGATTTCTTCTGCTGAAGGGCTTCCTCAACGAGCCAAAAAGAAGAAAAGAAAGAAAAAAAGAAGAGAAAGTAGAAATAGAAGAAGAGAAAGTAGAAAGAGAAGAAGAGAAAGTAAAAGGAGAAGAAGAGAAATAGAAAGAGAAGAAAATATAGTGGAAACAGAGGAAGAGAAAGTAGAAGCAGAAGAAGAGAAACGGGAAACAAACGAAGAGATAACAAAGGAAGTCAAGAAGAAGAATAAGAGGAAGAATAAAGAGAAGAAGAAAAATTTAGAGGTACAAGAGGAAAGCGGCAAGTCGCCTCCGAAAGGAAAGACTAAGTCGTCCGCAGACAAATGTGCAAGAGTCACCCTTATTGGTGATTCTCAAGCACGGGGTCTGAAGCCCCTGCTAGCGGCCCGCCTTCGCACAAGCGTTAAGGTGAGCTGCATCCCCGGCTGTGGGAATAAGCAGGTAAGAGCTGAGGCCGAGAAGTCTCAGATTTCAGAGACTTCAGTCGTTGCCCTTATGGTAAGTGGCAACGACCTCTACCTCAGAGGAGGTAGGGTAGGCCCTACAAGTGAGATTATGAGGACAGTTATGGGTGCTGTCGACGACTGTGGATTGAAAACCCGCAGACGCGTCGTGGTGGGGATGCTCCCGAGGTGGGGTCCAAGCCGGACTGCCCACTTGAGGAACATGTCGCTAAACAGGCGCCTTGCAGACCTCTGTACGGTGGAGGGTGTCTTTTTTGTGGACCCGTACGCCGTATTCTATGGTAGAAAAGACCTCTACCAAAGGGACGGGGTGCATCTCTCCTTTAAGGGCAAGGCGTTCCTAGCCAACCTCATTCAGGATGTCGTGGAGCGCACCCAAAGGAGTGTCCAGCCCATTGGGAAGGCGGACGTACGCGTGTACGCCCGAGTCACTCCCCAAACAACCTTCTCGGAGGTTGTCAAAAATGGTGCCACCGCGACAAACAAGAAGCCGGGAAACGGAAGAGTATAGGGAGTCCTACATTAGGGGACTCCCTGAAAGTTCTTCTGTTCAATGCGAGGTCAATCAGGAACAAGTTTCCTGAGCTCCGTGGCCTCGTAGCGACGGAAGAACCCGAAATGGTAGCCATAACAGAATCGTGGATAAAAAACTCAAACCGAGACTTTGAAGGCGAATTCACGGTTCCTGGCTACCAACTCTTCCACAAAGATAGGCCAGACAGAGAGGGTAGCGGTATAATGTTTTATGTCAAGGATACAATCAAATCTACGAACTCCAACGTTATATCCGACCACGAGCTCCTAGGCGTTGACCTAGAGATCGGTCCTGTCAGATACAGGACCCTGGTGCTTTACAGACCCCCTTCCCAACCCATTGAGAAGGACAGGGAACTGTACCAGCTGCTGGGTGAGCTTGTTCAAGGCAGAGTGTGCATCGTTATGGGCGATTTCAACAGCCAAGTTGACTTGAAAACCAGAGCAGCCTGTGGCGAGAGCGCGCTACTCTTGGAGTTCGCCAACAACGAGTTCCTCACTCAATGGGTCAGACAGAGAACCGTCGAGAGGAGACAATATCGTCGACTTGGTCTTCAACTCTGAGGATGATATCGTTGAGGATCTCTCTGTAGGCGAAGAGCTCGGTGGCAGTGATCACCAGCTAGTTAGATTTAGCGTCAAGATCCCGAAGTTAAGTTCTGTTGCCAGTCAATCCAAGAAACTTGACTTGAGAAGAGCAGACTTTGCAAGCCTTAGAGCTGGACTGACTGACGTGAGGCTAGAAGTGTGCGATGCTGTTGAAGACTCATGGAATAGTTTCAAAACCACATTTTTGAGTCTTCAATCGCGTTTCATCCCTCTGAAATGCCCCCGTCTGTCTTCTGTTCAACCTAAGTGGTTTAATCGAGAAATCGGCCAACTACTTAGGGAGAAGAGAAATGTGTACCGGCAATAGAAGATCTCGGGTGACTTTGACGAATACCGGAGGCTAGCCAGGAGAGTGAAGTACAGCATAAGGGCGGCTAAGCGGTCTGAGGAACTCCGAGTGGCGAGACTCTGTAAAGAGAATCCCAAGGAGTTCTTTGGATATGTAAACAGCCGTAAACCAATCCGTCGAACGATTGGCCCTTTAAGGAACGAGGAGGGGACATTAAAGCCTTCAGATGCAGAAAATGCTAACCTCCTCAACGACTACTTCTCTTCAGTGTTTACTGAAGAATGTGGTCCCATTCCTCAGCCGACGGATTCCTACTCGGGGAAAAAGCTGGAGGATATGGACTTCACCGAAGTTGAAATCAAAAAGAAAATCAGTGACCTAATGACGAATAAGGCACCTGGACCGGACGGGTTTCTACCTAAAGTGTTGAAAGAAGTGCGCGAGCAAGTGTCACGACACCTGAGCGCAATCTTCAACAAGTCAATCCGGACCAAATGCGTTCCTAGAGGCTGGCGTAAGGCGGAGGTGACTTCAATCTTCAAGAAAGGAGATCGTAACCAACCGTCGAACTACCGACCTATCAGTCTGACTTAGATAGTCGGTAAACTCATGAAAATCATCATGGTGGACAAAGTGACGTCGTATTTAGAGTCAAACCTGCTACTGAGGAGTTCCCAACACGGCTTTCGAAGGCAACGGTCATGCCTGACGAAACTTGTAGAATTCTTCCACTTCGTTTTTAGTGAGCACGATCGGGACAAGGCGGTGGATGTGGTCTACCTAGACTTTCAGAAACCCTTTGATAAGGTACCACACCGACGCCTTCTCCGGAAAGTGCGAGCGCTTGGCATAGACGGAAAGGTAGCCGGCTGGATCGAGAACTGGCTAAGTGGCAGACGGCAACGGGTGGTGGTGAATGGACAGTCTTCTGAGTGGGTGCCCGTTACTAGCGGGGTGCCTCAAGGTTCTGTCCTGGGACCACTACTATTTATCATCTACGTCAACGACATGGACGGTGACATGGCTGCCAAGATTTCCAAATTTGCCGACGATACCAAGCTTGGTATGAACGTTGCAAAGGATGGAAATACTGCCCGCCTGCAGGAAGATCTTGGGAAGATTGGGGAGTGGTCGGACACGTGGCAAATGCCTTTTTACGTGGGGAAATGCAAAGTGATGCATATCGGCGACAGCCCTCAATCTCAGTATACCCTTAAGGGCACTGCTATTGAATCCATCGACACTGAGAAGGACTTGGGTTTAACAATCACTAGTGACCTCAAGTTCTCGAAACAGTGCATTGAGGCGGAGAAAAATGCCCAAAGGATGCTAGGCTATATTAAGCGCCAGTTTGGTTATCGGAACCAGAAGATTGTACTGTGCCTGTACAACTCACTTGTCCGACCGCACCTGGAGTATGCCGTACAATTTTGGAGTCCTTCATTGCGAAAGGACATCGCGAGATTGGAACGCGTACAAGCCAGGGCAACCAAGCTGATTCCCTCTATCCGACATAAAAGTTATGAGGATAGACTAAGTGAATTAGATCTGTTCTCGCTGGAAACCCGTAGACTTCGTGGTCAGCTCATCAAAGTTTTCAAAATACTTCGAGGGTTCGACAATGTTGACTACCGGGATATTTTCACACTGAGTGAGAACAGAACGCGCAATCACGGCTTCAAACTTGAACTGAAGCGTTACAACCTCAATTTGTGTGGAAATTTTTTCACTTACAGTATCTGCGGTATGTGGAACGCACTTCCAGTGGAAGTTGTCAACAGTGAATCTGTTGACCAGTTCAAGTCAAGACTAGACAAGGTCTTGAAAAGTGGCCGTTTAGGGACGCAAAACAATTGAGCAGCCATGTGCCCGCTCGATTGCTAGTCCAAAGGTACCCTCCTTAAATGGACCGTAAGGTCTCCTAGGGTACCTTCTTTCCTTGTTGTTACTCCTTGTTGTTTTACAACCTTGACACCTCCTTCCACAGAACACACTCCTGTCTCCACCACGGCCTGCCCACCCAATAACACCGCAGACAACCCCCACAAACAACAGCCAACACGAGTAAAGGTACTCGCTCCTCACGCCTCCTGGGCAATAACCAAGGAAAGGGGAACGGTACTGGGTAAGTCAGTCTCCCGCGCACTCCGCTCACGACAATAGCTCGCCTCAACGTGGAAGAACTAAACGTACGCAGTTGGCACGGTATTCGCCATACGGTTGCCAACTGGGTGCTCAACACACAAAGACCCGACATATATTCCTGAACTCAACCGCCTACTTCCTCCCAACAACAGACTCCGAAACGCAGGCTACCATACGTACCTATCTCCACAGACGCGCCACCTAGGATCAGCGATTCTAGTAATGCGCTCCATACACCACCCCTTCATCAAAACACATGACGACTTCTTTCTACCCTGCAAGATAGAAACAAGATCCGGACCCATACTAGTGGCCGCACACTCTGGGCCCTATCAAACTATAACCTCCCTATCATCTTTGCGGGGACCTTAACGCCTTTCACCCGACACTCCTTTAAAACAACATGAATGACGCGGGAAGGTTCCTGGCCGGTTCCTTGCGGCGCTATCGTTGCGAGCACATTGGCCCTGCCTTCCCCACATTCTTTGGTCCTCGTGGAAGTACCACGTCCCCAGACGTTGTCTTCCGCAACGACCACGCCACACGCTTCCGCACACACATATCACCCCTTCCCTACGTACTATCTGACCACATACCGATATGCCTTATCATATCCACATCTCCCATACTCATACCTACACCACCTCTCTACTACTACAAAAACACAAACTGGGAAGAATTCAGGAGACACATAACAGAAAATACACCACAAAACCTTGACCTGGAGGACCTTAATCCAGACCTAATAGACGACCACTAGTGCTCAATTCTAAATACCATAACCGCTGCACGCAACCTACACTTACCACAAAAAACTACAGTTGCATAAAACATTTCACATTCTCCATACACACTCAGAGACTCATCACACAGTACAATAATCACTACACCAAAGGCCCACGACAACACAACATAAATCACTTACGTGCCCGTATCCTACAGTGCGTGCAGCTAGATAGGAACCGGCACGGACCCTTCCTTCTTGTGGTGGCAGGTAAAAAGGATGTTAGGCACTGACCCATGCAAACCCATCACCCTACAAGTAAATAACCAAACACTCACAGACACTAACGTCATCATCGACGCATTTTGGTCTCACTGGGACACGGTACACACACACAATCCACCAAAACCACACGCGCAGGAGCACTTCCAGGAAATCCAGGACTGGTGCCGGGCTTACGCTCACGAGCTAAGGCCTTCCCCCCTGATGCGAATGGGGCTGCTCAACTATACATTCACATTAACCACTCCGATCAACGTCGAGGAAACAAAACACTACATTAAAACAACACCAAAACGCGCCCCGGCCCCTCCGTGCTAACAGTGACACTTATACACGAACTCCCCGCAAACATATACCCCACACGTACACCCCTATTCAATGCCTCACTAGCCTTATGCCACTTCCCCAACATATTAAAATTCTTTCACAACATACTCCCACACAAACAGTACAAAGACCCAAAACACCCAAATAACTACAGGCCTATTGCTCTATTAGAGCATCTAGGCAAAATACTCGAACGAATGTTCAACTACCGCCTACGGGAGTTCCTGGAAGAGAGCCACTGGTTCTTCCTCCATCAATACGGGTTCAGGAGAGGCCGGTCCACTCAGGCGGCCGTGACTATCGTTCACGACAGAATACAAGAAAAACGCCAGGTACATCAAAAGACTCTCTCCATGAGTAAGGACGTGGAGAAGGCCTTCGATCAAGTGTGGGACAAGGGACTCCGTTGGAAACTCGCCAACAATACGGAGTTACCTCTCTGCACCAGAAGGCTCCTCTTGCACTACCTCACTGAACGGAGTTGCCACATAAAATATAATAACAACATCTCACGACCGTTCACACCACGCTCAGGCGTTCATCAAGGAAGCGTACTGGCATCACACTATATATTATGTTCACAAACTGATGTTACACATACACAGTGGCCTACGCCGATGACGAGACCATTTTCGTCAGCGGCCGAGGCCCAGAAGAAATCGCGCTCCACGCACAAATAATACTAAACGACAAGACAGATTACGAGGATAAATGGCTGATTGCCACGAATCCTCAGAAGACACAGATGACACTCTACGGCGCTAGAGACTATTTCATGCACAACCTACAAATCTACTCAGATACACCAGACATGCACAACCTAAACCCAACAAGGCTCGAATACACTCAACGTACTAAAATCCTCGGGGTAACTTTTGACAAGACTCTCAGGTTCAATATACACCAAAACATAGTACAAGTAAGAGCCTCACGAACAAAGATATCGCTGGGTACGTTCTACTCTGCGAGCAAAAGACTAAAACTACATCTATACAAAGCACTCGTGCGACCTATTCTCACGTACGCCTCTGCTCTACCAGAGCTCTGCTCTGAAGCGCGATTTCCGTTCCCCGTTGTACTCGAGAATGGCTGTACTACACAACAACAACAAATTTGCTGTTCTTAACATTTACGATCACACGAGACACAAAACAACTCGGAAAACTCACCAAAGACCCACTATATACTGCGCTACACGTAAGAAGGTACGCAATGGCGCCGCGATATCCCGCGGCCTACGAACACCTGCCACCCGTACCGTTATTCGCATAACTAGTAGGCATCATGAATAACGCGTTTCCAACTGAGCAGACACCCTCGCCCTCCTGACCTGCCTCCAACCCTCGTCCAGTCTAAACCACGAAACCAACGCTGCCACAACAACACCACGCATCGGTGTATAGCCACCGACCTATCAACTCTTGCTATCTTTTCTTAAATGTTTTCCGCAACCCTCCTATCTGACTACCTGACCACCTGTATCACATACAGCGATCCCTCTTTGTCCTTTCTATATACATAACGTACCGTAACATTCTGTACTCAGAAAGAATCAGGATTTTCATTTGTCATAACTCTCGCTCTGATTTGCGTCACGAGTCCGTCCTTAATAATAATAAGTATTTATGATGTGCCCTTCAGGGCTGTTAGCCCTCCCAAAGCGCAGGTTGTGTAGCGCTTGTAGAGAAAGTTTACAGGGGAGAGTAGGCAATCCTGAAGAGATAAGGTTTCAGGAGATGTTTAAAACTAGCAGGGGAGGGAGAGGATCGGACATGGCAGGAAGAGAATTCCAGAGTCTAGGAGCACAAACTAAAAAGGAACGGTCACCCATCGAGTAGAGGACAGAACGACCTGCAGTGTTCACGAGGGAAGCGAGGTTAGACCGGAGTGCCCGAGGAGTTTGACGACGGGAGATGGCAGATTAGAGATGAGGTAGAGCATCGAGTTTTAGGGCCTTGTAGGTGATGAGAATAATTTTATAGTAGGTACGGAAGCGAACAGGTAACCAGTGTAGCTCCTGTAACAAAGGCATCGAAGGAGAGAACCGAGGGCGGCAAAGAAGGATCCGGGCAGCATAGTTTTGAACTAGTTGTGGGGGTCAAAGTGACGAAGAAGGGAGATTCACTAGAAGAGAATTGCAGTAGTCTAAGCGTGAGGTGACGAAAGCATGAAAACAGTCTCAAGGCTTCGTCGATCAAAATGGGATTGAACACGTAAGAAGTTGCGGAGGAAACCGAGGGAAGACATACAGATACGATGGATGTGCCGTTTAAACGAGAGCTGCTCGTTGAAAATAACACCTTTGGTTTACCAAAAGTTAAGGGACGAGAAGAGAGCTTTAGATTTCTCCATCATCGAAGCGGTACCAACAAGGAGAACTTCAGTTTTATCGTGGTTAAGTTTGAATGAATGAATGAATAGTACATTGAGAATTTAAAAGCTGCGTAGCCCAGATGGACTATCTCGCAGCCAAATTCACTTATGGGCAGTGAATTTAAAATTATTATTTTTAAAATATTGCCATATTAAAATACATAAAAAAGCAGAAATGTCCTTGGGACCAAAATTAGTTTAATCGGCAATATTTAGTCAGTTGAGTTAAAAACTTTTAACAAAAAATAGACTATTAAAAAATTCAACAAAATGTAAAAACATAAACTATAAATAGATCAACAATAAATATATAAAACTATTTTAAATTTTGTTTAAAAGATTGCTTGCTTTTAGGAAGGTTAGTATCCTAGTCACGTTAAAGAAGCAATGGGTCTCAGAAAAGATGGCCCGCAGAGCCTGCTGGGGGGCCATCTCTCTGGTAATGAAGGGAAAAGTCGTCCTTCTGAGATTCCTTAGCAATGGGCATTCTACAAATATATGGAGGACAGATATTTTTACCCCACACAGAATGCACATAGGTGGGGGCAGCCCACTCATTAAATGCTCATGGGTGAGCCGGCAATGGCCTATCCTCAGACGGACAAGCGCAACCTCCATTTTACGATGTCTAGTTGTACGTGGCCATGGGTGAACGGAGGGTTTTATGGAGTGGAGCTTGGTGGGAGGGAGCTCACTCCACCCCTTCTGCCATAGGCCGACCACGTATTCATTGATCAGAGGATAGGTATCGCAGAGTGGGACTGGGGCCACTGGAGCTGTCCCCAGTGATGCTGCTTCTTTGGCTGCAGCATCTGCCCTCTCATTGCCTGGGATGCCCACGTGACTAGGCACCCAGCAAAAGGATATCTCGTGGATGGGCGATAGTCGTAGGAGCCACCGCTGGATCTTGGAAACCAACGGATGGCTCGAACCAACATCACCCAACATTTGAAGCGAACTAAGGGAGTCTGTAAAGATAGTATGAGAACCAGATGGCCTGCCAGCTATGATAGTCAGTGCCGCCATCATAGCAACGAGTTCCGCTGTGAATGCGGAAGCTGCGTTTGGCAGGCGGACCAATGCTGTCTCAGATGGAAAGACAGCAGCTGCTCCAACTCTGTCCGGTGACTTGGACCCATCGGTGAACACAAAAGTGCTATGCCGATGTTGAGAGGAGTGGTCGCCATACATGGCTCTCAATACTACAGGCAGGTGGTGATCCTTGGGCCTATCAGCTAGTTCCCTACATACCATTACAGGTGGTATAAGCCACGGGGGGGTCTTTGGCATGGTAAAGGAAATCACTGAGAACTCCCCTAGTTGCGCAGTGTGCTCGGCCATATGCAGAGCAAAGGGGCGAGCCAGAGATGGAGATCTATCGTATGAGGCCACTGTCCGTGTATTGAACATGCACTCATACACTGGCGTCTGCGGTAGTTGCTCAAGTCTAAGGAGGTAGTTTAAATTAGACTTGAGCCTGTGATAGGGAAGGGGGAGAACCCCGTTCTCTGCGTAGAGGCTCCACACTGGGGAGGACTTAAAGGCTCCAGAAGCCAGGCGCACACCCTGGTTACGCACAGTATTTAGTTTTTCGAGAATGGATGGCGAGGCAGAGGACTACACCTGTGATCCATAGTCTAGCTTTGATTGGACCAATGCCAGATACAGGAGCCACAGGGTACGTCGATCACTTCCCCAAGAAGTGTGAGACAACAGTTTCATTATGTCCATTCTCTTTAAACAAGACCTTTTCAAGGCGTCCACATGGTGCTGGAAAGAAAGCCTTGAATCAAATATGACCCCCAGATATTTGAAGTGGGGCTCAAAATCTATAGGCACACCATATAGAGACAAATGGGGGGGGTCCCATGTCACTAACTTATGCCCATAAAAGTGAACAGCCTTGGTCTTTACTGCGGAAAAGCGGAAACCCTTGGAGGAAGCATTTTCAGCTACAGTGCTCATAGCTCACTGTAGCTTACGGACGATAAATGGGAGTCTGGGCGAAGAACAAATGAGCGCCAGATCATCCACATATAACGTCGACGAAATCTCGGGAGGGAGATTTCTAACAATGCTATTAATGGCCACAGAGAAGCAGGTGACACTGAGGACACTTCCCTGTGGCACACCCTCAACTTGGTCCATGGGCTCCGATAAGGTGCCTCCAACCCTTACGCGTAGTGTGCGTCGCATCAGAAATTGCTCGACAAACCTGGGGAGGTAACCCCGCAGGCCCCAATCATGGAGTTGTTTAAGGATACCACGCCTCCAGGTGGTATCGTATGCTTTCTCAATATCAAAGAAGACAGCGATGGCGTGCTGCTTCTTTGAAAAAGCATCTCTTACGAGTGACTCCATTCGGACAAGCAGGTCTGTCGTACTCTGCTTTTTCCTGAACCCTGATTGAGAAGGAGATATGAGATTTTGAGTCTCCAAAAACCAGACGAGTCTGAAATTGACCATTCTCTCAAACACTTTACATGGACAACTGGTAAGAGCAATGGGGCGGTAATGGGTGGGCTCCGTCCCGTCCTTTCCTGGTTTGCGGAATGGAAGGACTATGGCCTCTCTCCACATGGAAGGGAAGCGGCCCTTGATCCAAATCCAGTTGTAAATGTCCAGTAAGTGAGAGAGAAGGGATGGATGCATATTCCTAATCATATCATAGGAAATGCCA
This sequence comes from Ceratothoa steindachneri, assembly GCA_963969495.1. Lineage (NCBI taxonomy): Eukaryota > Metazoa > Arthropoda > Malacostraca > Isopoda > Cymothoidae > Ceratothoa > Ceratothoa steindachneri. Next base: position 31,841,997 of record OZ018321.1, on the reverse strand, counting down.
TCCGATACGGGGGCAGTGGATCTACAGTGCTTCAGTGCATTATGGAGCTCATGGATAGAGAAGAGTCGGTTGTAAGACTCGTTATCCATGTTAGGCTCCATAAAGTTGAGCGGTTGCTGCTCCTGTTGGAGCCTAAAGCACTGGAATTGCATCTCATAATTATCTGGGCTTGAGATGCTAGCAAATGATCTGGCCAAGACGTTGGAAATATGGGACAAGTCCCCCAACAATTCTCCAGCTTGGACAATGTTGGGAGCTGTAAAGCCATTGGATTTGCCCAATAGCTTTTTGACCCTTTTCCACACTTTGTCTATAGGCGTTTGCCAACTTATGGACGCGATGTAACCTTCCAACGAGGTATTTCGAGCCTGTCGAAGGATGCGTCGCCGTGCTGCCCTTGCTCTGTTACGAGCAATTTTATTTACCATCGTAGGGGAGCGATGGTAACGTCGGCAAGCCATTTTATATTCAGTCACGGCTCTCGAGCATTCAGCCGACCACCAGGGAACTTGTGGTCCGCGAGCGGTTGAGCCGGAGAGCGGGATGGAGGAGTTAGCTGCTTTATTGACGTGGACTAGGAGGTCATCGATAGCCACGTCAATATCTTCATGAGGGAAGGACCCGTCATGGCTCGAGAGGTGCCTGAATTTAGGCCAGTTTGCTTTTTTTGCATTCCATTTTTTACTAGGTGGTGGAGGGGGGCCACCTGTACATGGCGCTATAATAATGGGGAAGTGATCGCTGCCTCGCAAGTCAGGATCCACTGCCCAGTCAAAATCAGCTCTACAGCTTGGTGAACAGAGGGACAAGTCCACGCAGGTAGAGCTGCTCGTCTGGATGTGAAATGATGTATGGCTGCCATCGTTTAGAAGGCAGACATCATTTTCGCCCAGAAATTTCTCAATCATGTTTCCCCTAGGGTTCTTATCATGGTCCCCCCAAAGGGGGTGTCGAGCATTAAAATCCCCAATCAATAGAAAGGGGGGAGGGAGCTGTTTAATTACCTCTACAAGTTTTCTAGCTAGAGAGGCTGTGTCTTTTTCCTCACTAGGAGGGAGGTAAAGCGAGCAGACCGTATAGTGGCGATGGGAGAACAGGCGGACAGCGACCGCCTGCAGGTCTGTCGCAAGGTCGATCTGGTTGTGGGGAACCCTGCTGTTGATGAGCACAGCAGAACCATGGATTGGTTCTATAGGGTTCTTATAGTATCCCACAAAACCAGGAATATTGGGTACACTACGAGTACCCAAGCAAGTTTCCTGTAAAGCTATACAATCAGGATTGTAGTCTTTAAACAGGAGCTTGAGTTCTTCCCACTTGGGGAAGAGACCTTGGATGTTACAATGAATTATTGGATACATCCTTACCTCTTTAAGACAATCATCCTACCCTTAGGGGTAGGAGGTTTTGATTTTATACTACCCGTAGGGGTAGTTTTGGTCATACCAATTACCGGTTTTGGGTATGACTCTGGAGGCATCGGGAGCGTTAATTTAGCTCTCGGCTTTTCTTTTAGACGTGGCAATTTTGTTAGCTGGCTATACGAAATGACTGTCTTGACTGGAGAAGCAGATGTGGGAGCATCTCCATCAGTCATTTCGTAAGCCGATGACATCGACTTGGCTGGTGATGGTGGCAGCGATTGTTCGGCTGGCGAAGGATTCTTGGAATCTGATGGTTGGTTCGGCTCCTCCTTGGATAAGGGGGCAGCCTCTACTACAGCTGTTTCCTGTGATGGGGTACAGGTTGATTCCTTCTCACTTAGGGCTCGAAGGAGTTCCAAAGCAGTATCAGCAAGGGGTGGGTTGCTGACTACTCGCTTTGGGGCTGTAGTTCTCTGTTCTTTTGGGGCAGGATGGATGTCCAGAGCTGGAATAGACACCATCTGCGGCCCAATCCGATTCACATCCACGTCTTGTGGAGCGGTGGCAAAGTGTTTTGCCACTCTTGGTGAATCGGGAGAGGATGGAAGGTTCCTCTTCTTTGTGCCATCAGAAGCTAGGCTAGATTTTGGTGAAGAGTTTTCTCTACCGATTGATCGTGGTTTCGGTCGAGGGGGGCTCTTAACCTTTTCAGGTGTGCGTGGGGATGCGGGTTTAGGGTTAGGAGAACCCCTTACCTGTTCAGGCACATCTCTGCGCGGAGACCTAGCTTTTGGTTGTGGAGGACTTCTTGTTTGTTTAGGAGAGCCTGTAGATGGTCTCTGGCTTCTCCCCTTCTTTGGCGTGGCGGTGCGCAGAGCATCCGCGAAGCTCACGCCAGGCTGAACGTAAGTCTCCCTAACTCTTCGTCTAGCCTCTTTATAGCTCACCCTGTTTTTATTTCGAACAGCAATGACCTCTCTCTCGTAGAGGAAGAAGGTGCATTGCTGTGTTGTGGCAGAGTGGTCTCCGCCACAATTGGGGCAGCACGGCTGTTTGGAACAGGGTGTTCCGTGAAATTCTGCTGAGCAGTTTACACAAATCCTTTCGCTTTTACAAAACTTGCTTACATGGCCAAAGCGTTGGCAATGGAAGCACCGCCGGGGGTTTTCCACGTAAGGCTTGACTGGGATGTTAAGGTAGCCAGCCTTGACGTACTTGGACGGTTCCAATCTGTTGAAAGTTAGGATTATGGTGGCGGTAGGGACCCTAGCGCCATTCACAAACCTAGAAATGCGATGTGCACTTGTTACTTTCTGATTGGCAAGTTTTGTCACCAACCTGTCGATATCATACTTAATGAGTTCACCCGATCGAATAACACCTTTGGAGGTATTAAATGTTGGGTGAGACGCGGATGATACATTCACTGAGGCTAACTTTTCGAGAGATTGAATTCTCTTTTGCTGCTCATTAGACTTGGCCTCGACAATCAATGCGCCATCATTGCGCGGCCACATTTGAGCAGGTTCGCCACACTTGTTTACGAAGTCGTCAAAGACATCAAAGATGTCAGCTTTGCTAAGAGGACAACGTTCGTTGCTGGATTTGAGTACAATAAAGCGGTCATAATCCAGTTCTTCGTCTACTTCTGATCCAAAAGGATCCAAGCGACGAAGATCTCTGCTTTTTTCACGGTGACCAGAGGCCGGCGGTCTCTGGGATGAGTTTTTTGAAAGTTTACCCATATGATTTTGATTTTTATAAGTGGTGTCTCTGGAGCCGAGGGCATGTACCAAATCGCCATCGTGAGTCCGGAGAGCGCCCATACAGTCCAGACAGGGTAGCCCGCCCCCCGACTCTCACTGTTGTTTCAAAAACAGCGGAGCCGCATAACGGAGTTTTACTGGACTGCGGTGCAAAGACCTCCCGAAAGCAAAACAACGACCCAGGCAAACAAACCTACCTCCGTGGCACGGTCCTGCGGACGATGCCCCCCAGTGGGTACATCCGTCGACTCGTACAGAGTACACATATTGACTAGGACCAAGTGGGCCGAAAGTGCGCTGGGGTTCAGACACACAGTCGCCCCACAAGGTTATTTGGGGATGCCGGAGTGATGCCAGTGTTTGGTCATCAAACCGCCTCATGGGGTTCCCCTCACTCACCTTTTATGTTGGTGTGAGGTCACCTAGCCCTTGTGATGCCATTCACTAACTGCAGGGCCACAGCAAAGACAACCATATGGGCCAGAAGTGTGCTGGTGTCCATACACACAACTGCCCCAAAAGGTTGGTGGGTACCCTTAGATACCCAAACCAGGATATCCCGCCTGGTGTTCGGACGTTGGGCACACGCTCAGTTAAAAAACAGGGGCACCACGTGAAGGTGGTGTGCCAACATTTAGGGAACATAGGCTATGAGTTGCGCGATATTCCCCATCGCCCCCGGGTTAAGTTTGAGAAAGTTGGCAGACAGCCATTCGTTTATGGAGGTGTAGGCTGAAAGGAGCTTGGTAATTGATTGAGAGAAGGACATATCACCCCTTCCCCACGTACTATCTTACCACATACCGATATGCCTTATCATATCCACATCTCCCATACTCATACCTACACCACCTCTCTACGATTTCAAAAACAAAAACTGGGAAGAGTTCAGGAGACACATAACAGAAAACACGCCACAAAACCTTGACCTGAAAAACACCAATCCAGACCTGATCGACGACCACTGGTGCTCAATTCTAAACACTATAACCGCTGCACGCAACCTACACTCACTAGAAAAAAACTACAGTTGCATAAAACATTTCACATTCTTCATACACACTCAGGGACTCATCACACAGTACAGTAATCACTACACTAGAGACCCACAACAACACAACATAAATCACTTACGTGCCTTCATCCTCCCGTGCGTGCAGCTAGACAGGAACTGTTAGTGGGGAGAGGTTGTCCGCATCGCGGACGACACCCGTTGCACGGACCCTTCCTTCTTCTGGCGGCACGTAAAAAGAATGTTAGGCACTGATCCATGCAAACCCATCACCCTCCAAGAAAACAACCAAACACTCACAGACACTAACGTCATCCTCGACGCATTTAGGTCCCATTGGGATACGGTACATACACACAACCCACCAAAACCACACGCGCAGGAGCACTTCCAGAAAACCAAAGAGTGGTGTCGGGCCCACGCTCACGAGCAAGGGCCTGCCCCCCTGATACGAATGGGACTGCTCGACTACACATCCACATTAACCACTCCAATCACCATCGAAGAAACAAAACACTACATTAAAACAACACCAAAATGCGCCCCCAGCCCCTCCGGGCTACCAGCGACACTTATACACAACCTCCCCGCAAACATATACCCCACACTTACACACCTATTCAACGCCTCACTAGCCTCAGGCTACTTCCCTAAAATATTCAAAGTCTCTCACAACATACTCCTACACAAACAAAACAAAGACCCAAAACACCCAAATAACTACAGGCCTATTACTCTTTTAGAGCACCTAGGCAAAATACTCGAACGAATGGTAAACTGCCACCTACGGGAGTTCCTGGAAGAGAGCCACTGGTTCTCCCCCCATCAATACGGGTTCAGGAGAGGCCAGTCCACTCAGGCGGCCGTGACTATCGTTCACGACAGAATAAAAAAAAAACAGCCAGGTACATCAAAAGACTATCTTCATCATTAACGACGTGGAGGAGGCCTTCGATAAAGTGTGGCACGAGGGACTAAGTTGGAAACTCGCCAACAATACGGAGTTACCTCTCTGCACCAGAAGGCTCCTCTTGCACTACTTTACTGAATGGAGTTGCCACATAAAATGCAATAATACCATCTCACGATCCTTCACACCACGCTCAGGCCTGGTGTGACACCCACACTATACATTATGTTCACAAACGACACCCCACGCCAACCAGAAAACTGCTGTCACACATGCACAGTGGCCTACGCCGATGACGAGACCATTCTCGTAAGCGGCCGAGCCCCAGAAAAAATCACGCTCCATGCACAAACAATACTAGACGACAAGACAGATTACGAGGATAAATGGCGGATTGCCAAGAATCCTCGGAAGAAACAGATGACACTCTACGGCGCTAGTGATCACTTCATGCAGAACCTACATATCTTCTCACATATACCAGACATGAACCACCTAAACCCAACAAAGCTCGAATACACTCAACGTACTAGGGAGGACTAGCGGCTGGCCCGCCATCTTGCTCGGCATTAATATTGCAATTCGGCCCGTGAAATCTCACCCCTCCCCTAAAATAGATAAATTCTGCCAAACAGCATCTGTTAGTTAGTTAGTCAGCGCCAATCCTTCTATGATAATGGCACGATCCCCGACCTGATAATGAAATTCATATAAGATCAGTATGACAATCGCTGGTCGGCCTGAGGGCCCCAGGGGCCGGTCCTCTTTTGGGGAGAGGTGCCAGGAAGTATTATGTTTTGACACCAAACAGCGTTCAGGTGCAAGCCTTCGACGTCTCGGGGAAGAGGGACATGTTCCACGTCAGAGGTACGTGGATATAGATACACTTCGGCAGGATTCCTTGGAACAGAGAGTGTCTGTGTGTTGTGTTATGGAGGTGGGAGAGGAAAGAAAGCAGTGTTGTGAATAGCTATGTGTGAGATTGAGTGATAATAAAAGATGGGAAAAAATGGGTGTAAGATAGTAGGAGAGGTTATAGTGAGAAAAAGTGTTATAGAAGAAGAGAATGTGTGCCAGCTTATCTAAAATAGTCTTCTCGTCGTCTTCTTTATTTCTTAGCCTTTTTGATGAGAAAATAAGGCATTCAAGCTTTTGTATTTGTTTGACCTGATGTTTGAGATTTAGAGCTTACTCATAGTTTGAGTACGTTCTACGTGTTATTTTAGTTTTACTTTTGATTAATTTTATTTATAATTTGTTGATTTAATGTTACTTTATTTTGGTTATTTGTCCACTACGAATCTTCTTTTTTTCTTTTTTTTAATATAAAACATGTAAGCACAATAGTTTACAATGTCCCGTTCGTGAATTTTTTGGAGTCTTTCTGGTATTTTTATCTAAATAAGGGTATCACATCCTTCTGCGTACGCAGGTGGCTGCTGTTGAATCCGCGTTTGTAGTGTCGAGGTCAGTTGTCAATATTTGGTTGTCGTAGTTCTTGGTTTATTCTCTCTGGTTGATGTTCTTGGATCTTCCTCCAAATCGATTTCGCCCTATTTTGTAGAATTATGTTTAAGGGTTCCAATTCTGCGAGAGCGTGAAATCTGGTCGAGGGGATGCGGTCGAGTCTAGATGCATTGAATATAAAACGGAGTGCCTGGTTCTGTACCACCTGCACTTTCTTCAGTTGAGCGTTGCCCCCTAGGTGTATTGGAATAGCGGGATATAGCAGAATTGGCCTCACCAGGGCCAAGTACAGTTTCCTTTTGTTCCGTGGGGAGAGCCCCTTAAATCTATCGAATTGACGTAATTGTTGCTTGGCTTGTGCGACCTTTACATTGATATGTGCGCCGTATCCTGTTGATATTATATTTAATCCAAGGACTCGAGCTTCGCGGGTGTACAGATAAAATTCGTCTCGCACTAGAACGTCGGCCATTTTGTCTCGTCCGATGGGGAGGCACTTTAAACTTTTCCTCGTAGGCAGTGAGGTTGTTTATTTCCCCTGGTGTTCTCTTCGCGATGTCGATAGGATTGAGATAATCGCTGGTGATCAATTGCGAAATATCGTCGTTCACCTGTCAGTCTGCGTAATCATGAGTGGGAAAGGGAAGGTCGCTTGTATAGATTCTATACAGGGTCGGAATTAGAGAGCCTCCTTGGGGCACAACAGTCCCCATGGGGAATGGTTGTCTTTCGATACTCTTGATATTTATGGTCGCTTCGCGGTCCTCAAGGTAGTCACAAAAAAGTCTGGTGATGTTCGTGACCATCCGTAGGTCGCAAAGTTTCATCTTTACACCGGGTATCCATACCTATTCAAAGGCTGAGGAAACATGCCTGAGTAGTAACTCTACCCTTTTGTTCTCGGCCTTTGCAACGGAAATGTTCTCAGTCAAGATGGCAAGGGCTGTCTCAGTTCCAAGGTATCTCCGGAATCCATGTTGTTGTTCATTGTAACAACCATTTGCTTCAAAAGTGTCTCTCAGCCTATTATTAACAAATTTCTCAAAGAGCTTTCCTATGAACTCCAAGAGTGATATGGGCCTGTAACTTTTCACTTCCCCTTTGGGGTTTCCCGGCTTTAAGAGAAAGATAATTCTTGCCCTTTTGAGTTGTCGGGGAAATAACCAGTGTTAAGGCAGGCGTTGAACAGGCTTACAATCGCAGTATTGATGTTTTCAGGAGCATTTATCAAGTGAGCTTTGGTAATGCATGAAATGCCTGGGGCATTTTGCTTGAAGCTTTTGAAAGCATCTTCAAACTCATCATGGGTGAATGATCTACCGTCCTCTTCCTCTGTTTGTCAGGTAGCATCGACTAAATGGAAGGGAGTTAAGACTGGCCCTCGTGCCTCCAGGTCCACCAAGATCTCCTCCTCATACTCCATATCGAAGTCCTGTTTCTCGTCATGTGTGATGGTAAACTTTCTTCTCCAATGTTCCCTGAATTGGTGCTCTATTTCTTGGTCTTCTGATAATTTTCTTCCGTCCACTATGATGTTGATGTTAGTTTTGGCGGGGATTGTGCCACTTAATCTCTTAATTTGGCTCCGAAACTTCCTGGGATCACCTTCTGCGTCTATCCCTTCTATCATTCCATCCCAGATCCTTTTCGACTTCTCCGCTATCAGGAATTTCAGCTCTAAACGGAGGTTCCGGAGCTCCCGGTAGCGGTCCGCCGTATTCTCAAGTTGACTTATCTCCATGACCAGTTCATCTAGGCTGATCTTCTTTTCTATTATATTCTTATCCCATCGTGGTGCTGAAAGAGTCTTGTATTTGACCCTAGGAATGGCTACCCTGTCTGCCTCCTTAAGTCTCATCATAATGTCCTCTAGGTGACTGTCAAGGTCTTCTAATGTAGACCCGTCCAGTTAGTTCAGTCGGTAGTCCTGCAGTAATCTTCTATACTCTTCCCAGTTCGCTTTGGGAAGGCACCTTCGGGATGGGATCTTAACCTGTATAGGAGAGTTTTACACGGTAGTGACCATACTTACATGGTCCGATGGGGTGTATGGGCCAGGAACTGTCGCTTGGTTCAGTGCAAAGATGGAGTTTACGAGGATAATTTCAGGGGCCATTGAGGATCTTCTTGCCAGGTAAGTTAGAAATTTTGGGCCGACTCTTCGCATCAGATCTCGATCAATAAGCAGGCTCAGGGAAGTTCTCGATCCATTGAACCCAGCTGTATAACCTGCTTCTCTGCAGCGGGCATTGAGATTTATGATCAGGAGGGTTGAGGTGTGTTTCTTCTGAATAGTCGGATGAAGTTGGGAATGGAGAGATTTGAGCGTCTTGGGGGTTGGTAGCCCACAGCTATGACAAGGTCATCGATGGTTGTTCTGGTTTTAATGGCCATATATGATTCTTCCAGGTATGCTATTTCCCTGTACTTAATGCCCTTTCGTACGGCTATTGCGACACCATCATATCTTTCATTTGAATGGTTGGCCATAATGACGTTGTAGTTGTTTATTCTCAATGGGTTTGCATCCGTACTAAGACCATGTTCCGAGATTAGAACTGTCCGGGTCTACTTCGCTGATGATGTTGTTATATGCGAATTTTTTATTTTCTCAAAATTTAGCGAAAAAATCTTAATTTTGCTAATAAACATAATGTTATAAGCCATGCTATTCGTCTTGGGTATTCTGTACCTTTGCTTGCTCTTCGCGTGCTGGCGACCTTACTCTCCCTGACCTCTTATTTTTAAATTGCTCGTGCGATAAGTTTAAGCATGAGTCGGGGCAGATTTCAATGTTTCCTCCTTTGAGAGCCAAAAGCCTTTCCTCCTCGGTGGCCGTACTTTCAGTCATACTTGAATTTTCCTTTTAATACTCCTTTGATTATGTCTTTGACCTTTGCTAATCTCAGGAGTGGTGACGATGGCAAGGCATATATTTTCATGTTTATGTCCGTAGTCTTTTGCTTGGGTGCCGTCTTCCTGTCCTCTTTGGCGGGCTTGCTACGATGACTTGCTTCTTGCTGGGCGTTCATCTTTTGGGCCGGTTGATCGGACTCCATTTTCTCTGGTGTTGTGGAATCTTATCGCTTATTCAATCGGGGGTCCCTGGATTTCGATCGGCTCCTTGATGTAGCTCTGAACTTGCTTCCCGTCTGCTTTGATATAGTTCAGTCGAGGGAGGGTTTTCGGGGAACCACATTGGTTTCATACCGTTTTGGGTGAGAATTCTGTTAAGTTTGCTGGCGTAGCTTCCCGGTTTGGCTATGTTAACAAAATGGGCGTGAATCACGCACCTAACCAGCTTTAGGTTCATTGAAGGGTCTAGCTGTAGTAAAATTTGCCTTTGTCCTGGTTTTGCGTCGCCTGGGCGTAGGTGGAGTTCGCCCTACGGGTTTATTTTTCCTGCATGTTCTTCTTTTTCTCGTTAACTAGCGTCTTATTCATTGGAAAAGACATGGATAGTGTGCGGTGAGGACCTGCGAAATTTAGGCACTTCTTTGTTTCTCCATTGATATACTCTTTCCAGATGTGCCCGGTTCCGGCGCACTCTGAAAACACTTTGCCCTGGAATGTGCATTCTTTAGTAGTGTGTTGCTCTAGAGCGTAGCACGAGAAGCAGAACTGCACTGAAACAAAAGTTTCTTTCTCAATGCACGAGGCTGAGATCTTAGTACAGAACATAATTATCCGGCCTCTGACGCTTTGGCGGCCGCTTTGGTTGTTCGAAAGGTCGCTTTGAAGAGGTGGGTGTACTCCCCTCCCTCATGATATTTAAATATATATATCTCGTTGACCTTTGCCCAATTTTGTTTTTCCTCGATTTCGGCCTTGATTACTTCTGCACTATGCGTCCCAACCCATGGATTAAGGCGACGGCAGATGATTGACCTTTGAACAGACACATGTAGTGGGACCTTGGGTGACAAGCCAATTTCTTCGAGTTTAGAGCGGGAGCTTACTCCTAACAGTTTGTCAACGTCAAGGTTGTTGTCGCATATAGCCAGGTATCTATAGGATTGGTCCCCCAATCAGCATAGTGCAACCTCAATGTTGGCAAAAATGGTTTGGAAGACTTTTTTCTTCGACGTCTTGGGGTGGCGCTCTATGACCAAGAGCGAGATTCTTTTCTAACCCCTAGGGTTGTCCATGACAGCCGTTGGGGGTGCTTCTCTTCCACAGAGCCCACCAATCTCCTATTTAAGTAGTTTTCCTGTTACTATCAGCTCGTTCCACCTTGCTCTGCCCTACCCATACTAAAATGTCTAAGCAGGGCATACTTGCCGGTCCTGTCCATTCCACCCCCTACTGGAGCCCCCTGTAGTGCTTCCTTCCGAGGTTTGGACACGACAGAAACCGGTGGTCTCTACAGGCCTCGACTAGCAGAGAAGTTATCAGGAACGAGGTGTGCTGCTGAGGTATGAATGTAAGCAAAATCCAAGCCGAAAAACGACGTCCTTCGATGGGTCCTTGCTTTCGCGCGCGCGCGTGTACGCCCGTGACACTAATATCGGGTAGCAGCAAGGTCAGCGGTCTTGACGCGTAGAGAATTTCTTCGCCTACGTTAAAATCTTGTAGTTGAAGATATGTAAAGTAGGACTTCGTAAGATTTCTAGGTGTTTCTGGAGTAATTCTATTCAGAGCGTAGCGCAGTCCTATGTGTGAGGTGAGAGGTTTAAGATCTACCCACCCGAAAACTGGGTGATCACAGCGCGTCCACCAATCGTAGCCAGATCTCTACGTGAGCTGACGTTTGTGTCCGCTCATGCGAGGATTCGGAATCGAACCCTGTACCGCAAAGTTAGATGCCAACATCGTATCTACTCGGCTAGCATGAACTCTAACAGCATCTGTCTCAGTAGACTCATAGAGGGAGAGGGGGATGAGTCTTACGGCTGGCAGTGAAAATGAGTAGAAAATGAAAAAAATGCATTTATCTCACAGATATGAAATATTTGAGAGACCAAAGTTGTAGAGGAGGCAATTCTAAACGAAAAAATGCTTATGACTTCTTCATGGCAATCAGGACCAGCCATCTCACTGATTTGTATCTTTTTCATTTAGAATTCTTGTATAATGTATACTTTATTATTGCCAACTATTTTTCCGTCAAAGTATGAATGATGATTTATATTCCACAATTAGGATGTTAATAATTATGTTTGAGCTATTTTTACATCTCCTATTATTATTTATTTATTTTTTATTTTTTGTAGCCATCCCGCTAACCTCAGGAGCCCCATTACGAGCTCATTTGGGGCGTGACCCTGGGTTTGGGAACCCCTTCTCTAGATCGTCTACATTGCTATGGTTGGATAAATATTCTTGGATTGTATTATGGCCCGGTAAATTTTACTCTTGTTCTTCATACCGAGGTTTCTTAACTTGTAAGGTAATGCCAGTCCGCCTCTTTTCTCGATTATCCCACTCAGTAAGGTGTTTTGCAACCTGATTTCGCACTGGTTAACCTATGCACCCTACACAACTTGTCGTATCTGTAGCGCTCTCCTTTTACATATACATCTGAGAGGTTCTTCATGGACACGGGAACCATTATAACTTATCCCTTTGGTTTTAGTTATCCATTTTTCTTTATATCTCTTGATATTTCTTATCTCTTTTACCGCCATTCTAGCTCGCATGTATCCATTCCTGTAAGGGCAAACTATCTACCTTCTGATGTCCTCGGCGAATTGAATATTCAGGCAGCCTTCAGTTCTGGGGGGCGTAATTTAAATAGAGAGACGGGTTCAAACATCCGACGTGGGGGAAACTGGCATCGAACTCAAATTCGTCTCCCAAATGGCGGACTATTTCTACATAAGAACGTTTCTCCATTATATAATCGCATAATGTCCTTTCGAGCTTGTTGTTAATTCTCACTCTGAGTAACTTGTATTGCATAAACCTCTCCCAAACTTTGTCACATCTAAACAACAGATGGCACCGCTCATTTTCTCTCTCTCATTTTTACAATCTCCTTTATGTTGACTCATAGGGCTATCTTCATGCTTCTGTTTTTTCTGAAGACAAACTGGCATTTGTAACATAGGCCGTTATCATCGAATTATTTTTAAAGTCTGTTGTTGATTATTTTTTTTAATACTTTACTGATAAAATATAGTAACGTGACGAATGGTAGTTACCCACTTGATCTGTTTTTTTTTTGCCTTGGGGATGAATATTTTCCTTGGTACTTTCAGTTCATTGGGAAAGTATCCCGTGTTCAAGCATGCATTGGACATGTTTCTTTCTTACTCCCTCAGGTATATTTTGGGGAGTTTTAAAGTAAATGAACCTGGCGAGTCCCGCTTTATCTATGGCTCTTTTTAGGAAGCGTTTTATCGTATGTTTTATTTCCTCTGATGTAATGACCACATTTATTACATCTTTGTTGTTTCTTTATTCCTCAACAAAGTTGATGAGGTATATTCTAGCGATTTCTCCATTTACTTTGTGGTCAATCTGATGTTCGAACTCTTGCATATTTCTCGTTCTCTTCACAAATTTTGAAGACATTTTTCCATTACTCTCTAAACAATGTTTCCATTTCTGATTGGTCTTTTAGAATGTTGTTCCCTGTGTCCTTAATTTTCATTCTATAACTTACTGTCAGTGGCTCACTTCTGTCAATATGTTTCCAAAATTCCATTCCGGGATGCTTCTACATTTTTTTTCTCGATGTGTTGTTCGCATTTCTCTTTCTGTTTCCCGTAAATTAGTACTATTAATTCTCTTTGCTGTCTCCCCACGTCGCCGGATAGTTTTGCACGAGTTAATGCGGATGACATTCTTCTCTGCCCTTTTAATTTATTCTCTAATCCTCTGCAACTCCTCGTCAATTTAGTCTAGGGTGGCTTCTACGAGCGAGTCGAGTACGTACGTCTGAAGTAATTATTTGTACTTATCCCATCAGCTGGGTGGTATGCCTTACATGCCTTCGATAGGTCTTGTAGAGCTTGCTTGTTTATATGCGTTTAGAGTTGCAGTATAGTCCATGCTTGCGACCTCTACTTTTTGCATAGAATAGTAAAAGGTCAGATTGGTGTTAGCCAGGCAGATATCCGGTTTTGTATCAGATTCTCCTCGTAGGTATGTATGTAAGTTGTGTTACAGCCTTTGCAGTATCCACCTGATAATAAGTGTATTAAGTTGTTTTCCGACTGTTTGTAGATCAATACCCGGATGCACCGAAATGTGCGTTGATATCGTCCATTTAAATGACCGGCGTCCAATTGTTAGTAAGGTTTTGCACCGGTAAATTTTGGGCGCCTGTGTGGTGATAACCTGTTGCAACAATTATGACTCAACCGAAATTGGAAGTTATATAGCTAAAGAGGCATCTTCCATTCCTTGTACTGTTTAGAAGTGCAATCCTTGCTTGATAGCTATTGCAGCTTCCTCGTGTGCCCCTTATTATGGATTCGTGGCTATAAATAACATTGTAGTTCCATATCTTTATTTTCTCGTTTTCTGTTTCTTCCATGTTGGGATATTAGTTTAACATCTGGGTCAATATTTTTGAATAAATTTTCGTACATAATTTTCTTGTCTCTCCATCCGCATGTATTAATTTGTAATATTTTTATTTTCTTAATTTCTATATTATAATTATCTCTTTCTGTTCATTTAGTGGTTTACTCTGATGTGTCCTATCAGTTGAGATGAGTTATCGGTGTTTCTACTTCTGGTTCTTTTTTGGTTTCGCCTGAGTTCTCTATATGCTGGTTGCTTTCGAGGGTACTTCGGGTGATTCATCTCAGGGAGATGGACTTGATTTGATGACTGGTTTTCCAGCGTGCATTCTGGCTCAGTGCCGCGTAAGGGGCACGGCGATTTGCCATCCTGGCCGCCATGCTGACGGAACTCAGCAACCCCTCCGACCACAGCTTATCCTCTTCTCCTTCCTTCAGAACACTTGTGTTTTTCCCCTGTTTCTCGCTTTTCATACAACCTCTCCCAGAACTTTCTCTGGTCAACCTCTAATATCTAATTTCACAGGGTAGATGCTGACCTCCTTCTCAAGCCAACCAGCCCGGATCGGGGGCGGGGGGGGGGGGGGGTCATTGTTCCCTAACCCCTGAGCTCCTGTTTGGGATGGTGGGTTTTTAATAACCTGCTTCATCCCCACCCATACCTTCTTCACATCCCTTTTCCTTCTCTCTTCACACTCTATCAATTTTACGGCGCGTAAGGTGGAGCCGCCATGCTGAGGGACTGCTAGGCCACCAGGCAGGAGCAGTGGTCCAAAATGGCGGCACCTGGCTCCGCAGGCCTGTGCTCACCCATTGCAGAGCGGGACACTGCGGGGGGTGATTAGCGTTTGCAATCCGTAAAAAAGGGGTCACTATGCCCAATGATGATAACTTACAAAAAACAAAATCTCTCCCCACTTCCCCTTTAACAACGACGGAGCCGCCCTCAGGCAGCTCCACAGAAAAAATGGAGGTATCCGCCCCCTGTGGTTTCCCAGGGGACCTTACATAACTCATCAACCAGAGATGAGGCTTACTCCTCTCCAGTGCTTACAGGTGCAGGGGGCTCCCCCTTACCTGCTTTCTTGGAGTCACCATGTGACTCCAGCTCAAAGGGGACTCCCAGAAAAGCCAGCAGGCAGCCCATAACCGGCCGCTCCCCGTTGGAGCGGCTCGGTAGGGCAAACCCCCAGAGGTGGGAGAGGAAAGAAAGGACCCATCGGCCGATTCCCTCTAAAGACCTGCTGGCTCGAATATTAAATCTAGCGGGGGTGAAGGCCTATGCTCCCTAAAAGAACATGAACAAGACTGACATGACCTGTGATTAAATAGTGAGGATGGCCAAATGGAGATCCCCCCTGAGATAGACATGCTCCCTAATGCAGCCCAGCCTTTGAAGGTTGCGCCTTCCATGGGGGCAGATTCGGGCTCGGCATCAAACACCGAGCAGGAGTCTGCTCTTGTGCGGGGCAATGGCCAGAGGGGTTGAGCTGCTAAGACAGCACAAGGAGGGGAGGGATCTCCTCCTAGGGCCGCTGCCCCCACGACTGCCGGGACTTTCACCATCTAAGCGAAGGACCTTGCAGAGGCC
The DNA here is from genome assembly GCA_963969495.1 of Ceratothoa steindachneri. Lineage (NCBI taxonomy): Eukaryota > Metazoa > Arthropoda > Malacostraca > Isopoda > Cymothoidae > Ceratothoa > Ceratothoa steindachneri. The sequence continues at coordinate 31,826,415 of OZ018321.1, read as the reverse complement.
GACCCATCTGGCCTGGGGGCTCTTGCTGGGAGAGGGGAGAAGCGGGTCCATTCCCTGCCCTCCTCTGCTAAAAAAAAGATCTAATAAATAAAAGGGAAAGAAGACTCGGGGCTCTTCTCCCTCCACGGGGAACGTGGGGACGAATGAGGCCGTTACCATATTTGAACGCAACCAAGCTAAGAGCGGCATGTCCGCTCCGGTGCTCGCCTAGGCGGGGAAACCCCAAATAAGACCAAAAGTGCGCAGAGCGGAGCCTCGATTACGTCGGGGCCCCTCATTCATAGATTACCTGACGTTTTCGAGCCCGCTGGCTCTAAACGCTTCTTAGTTATTCGCTCCACTGATGGCAGCATGTTGGCCAAGGGCAACATGATTCATCAGAGGAGAGCTTTAGATGGTATAATTGGTAAAGAGTCGAACATGAACCGTTTCTCGGATGGGAGCCTTCTGGCAAATGCGGTGGATCCCTCCGAGGAGGCCAAGATAAGTGCTCTTTGGACACTTGATGGCACCCCGATGAGTGTGACGCCGCACTCTACCATGAACTTTGTGAAAGGAGTAGTTTATGCGAGGGAACTCGTGGACTACTCCTTAGAAGATATCAATCTAGAGCTGGCCAACAAGGGGGCGATCAAGGTCGAGCGTGTGTTGAGAAAACAGGGAGGGGCCTCGAGACCCATCCCTACACTCTTCGTCACATTCGAATGTGACAAGCTCCCTGAGTCCGTGCGTGCCGGTTGGTACCGCTACCATGTGAAGGCATTCGTGCCACAGCCGCGGAGGTGCTATTACTGTCACCGCTTCAGCAATACGAATCGCTCATGTAGACATGCAAAGTATGGGTCACCCGAAGTCTGTGTAAATTGCTCCAAGGCCACATAGGATAAGTCTAAATCGTGTGTGGCCAAGTGTGTCAATTGCGGAGAGCCGCACCCCGCTTCTTCGAAGCAATGTGGTGCGTATCTCCTTAAGAAAGGAATCCTGGACGTTAAGGTCCAGGATCGACTCTAATTTCGCGAGGCTAAGGACTTGGTCCTGACGCGCCGGGCTCTGCCTGGGACGTCTTACGCCTCAATGCTTAGAAAGACACCCTTTGCTTTTGGTCCAGCCAGGACAAAGAGCACGGTTGTTCCCGCGCCCATTTGGAGCCCTTCTGCTGGTTCTACCCAACCCGGGCACTCCCCTGGTAAAGCTAGCGGCAAAAAGGTTTCAGACACAGCCCCAGCTAAAATCAGCGCTCTCCTCTCTTCCCCCAGCGTGATCGTTTCCCGTAAGGCGAAATGGCCACGGGCCTCCACCGAGTCGTTAGACTCACAGGAGGCAACACCCCTGAAGTTGGTCGCCAGGCCATCTTCCGGGGTTCCTAAAGCTGCCCCCTGAAAGGGGGACAGCAACAAAGAAGCTTCGGATCCTTCGCCCACGCCTAGCGTGTACTGGGTGGCTTCCAGTCAGTAGATCCTCGAAAAGAGGGCGCCCCACCTCCGAAGCCGCAACACCCGCCTAAGGTTTTAAGACGGAGGGAGGAAAAGATTCGCACGGTGAGCCCAACCTCTTCCAATAAGTCCTCGAAGGCGACAGCGCCTTCACCGCATTGTCTGGCCAACAGCGCCCACGGTTCTGCCTCCGGGAAGCGTAGAGTACGGCCAATCTCGTGAGAGTCTTCTGTTCGAAGAGGGCTCCTACTTCTATTCCGAGCTAGGCTTGGAGGGCATATTCCTTCAATGGAATTGCCGTGGACTCGGGGCCAACTGGGAGTAGATGCAGAGGCTCATCTCGTCCCGTTCCCCGTTAGCTATCTTTTTGCAGGAGGCCATGCTAGGCGCGTGCTCCCTGCTTGCCCTCTCGGGGTATAAGAGTTTTGCGACCCCACCACCACGAGATGGGGGCCGGGTTGGGGGATGCGCGGTTAACACCTGGCATGATGTCTCCGTTCTTCTTTTCACTTTAGATACCTCCTTTCAGGCAGTGGCTGTATAGTTTCACCTAGGTAGGAGGTATACTATTTTTTCTGCGTACATTGCACCGTCAGCTGACTTCGACGCGGGGTTACCAAGGCACTTTCTCTTGCTTGGAGATTTGAACGGCAAACATTCTCTATGGGGACACTACTCAATTAATCCCAGGGGACAAGTCCTTTTCGATCTGATCGAAGAGCTTGAGATGGGTGTCCTAAATGTGAATGAGTATACGCATCACTGTCCGAGAACCGCTTCATTTTCTTGCCTTGATCTATCTCTGTGTTCTCCGGATGCACAGCCTGATTTTGATTGGGGGGTGGTGGACGACCTCCATGGTAGTGATAACTTTCTCATTCAAATATCATTTTCTGGGCCGCTGCCGCATAAGAGCCCACATCGGTGGTGCTTGGCGCGGGCGCGGTGGTCTGCATTTCTAGGAAATGACACAATTCTCTATCTCAGTCAAGGAGTTTAGGTCGGTAGATGAGGCTGTTGAGTTCTTCTCCGGCAACCTCATCGGCACCAGCCTGACTACTATCCCCAGAAAGTATGGCCATTTTGCACGCGGATCACTCCCGTGGTGGTCGGCCGAGTGTAAGACGGCCCTCAAACAGAAGCCTTATGCCTATATGCGCTATAACATCCTCCCAAACAATTTTACTGTCGTTGATTTCGTCGAACTAGGGCTAGATTTCGGTATATTTCAAAACACGCCCGCCGCTCATCTTGGCGGGCAGACGTGTCTTTTCTTAACGGGAAAGACCCCTCTAGCATAGGTGTGGAGGAGAGTTAAAAGGATTCGTGGCAAGTTCTCCCAGGACCCCCCTCCCGTTCTCCAGGAGAATGGAACCGCAATCTCAGACCCCAGATCCGTGGCAGAATCCTTCGCGACCGCTTTCTCCGCATTCTCTAGCCGGGATGCTGCTCCGCCAGTATTCAATACACGTTGTGATTTCGCGGTAGGCCACCGGCTGGACTTTATCTCCAGGGGTGGAGAACGCTTTAACGACAGGTTTAGTCTGAGTGAGTTAAGTTCCGCACTTGCTTCGTGCTTCGACACCGCCCATGGTCCGGAGAAGTCCCGTACGCCATGCTTCGACACCTGGGTGCGCGAGGCATGACGTTTCTCTTAGTTTTGTTCAAAAGGATCTGGGTAGAGGGTAACCTTCAAGACTTCCGGCAAATTGATACTGTGCTAGCTTTTGGCAAACCGGGGAGAGGTCATGCTACCCCTACCGGTTTCCACCAAATTTCTCTTACCTCCTGCGTGTGCAAGTTGATGGGGAAATTGGTGAATGTTATATTAGCCTTTTTTCTGGACAGTGGAGGCCATTTGTGTTCTGCGCACGCGGCTTCCGCAAGTTTCATTCCACGTCGGGTGCTCTGCTTCGACTGGAAAATGCTGTCTGCGAGGCCTTCCTTCGTATACAGCACTTTGCCACAGTGTTTTTCGATCTGAACAAGGCCTATGATACCGCATGGCGATACGGTATCATGGAGAGCCTCCACATGATGGGGGCAAGGGGACACCTCCGGGTCTTTATATCCTGATTTTTGCGAGATCGCCGATTCCGCGTACACGTGGGGGGAGCCCTCTCCGGCTTAATGAAGCAGGAAGAGGGTGTCCCGCAGAGAAGTGTCCTCAGCGTTATACTCTGCCTTGAGCATCAAAGGCATTACCTCGGTGCTGCCAGAAGATGTTCTTGATACGCTCTACGTGGACGACCTTTCGATCTATTTTAGCGCGGCCCAGATGCCAAATCTGGAGCGTCAACTCCAACAGGCATTGAACCGCGTCTCTCGCAATGCCGAAGCGCACAGGTTTCGGTTTTCTTTGGCCAAGACTAAGGTGGTGCACTTCTTCCGCCATCTGCGGCTCCACTTCGACCCAGATTTGTTTCTTAATGGGGTACGCATGAAAGTGGTTGAATTGCACCGTTTTCTTAGTCTTGTATTTGAGCGACGCCTTACTTGGGAGGCTCATATTTGCAGCCTTAGGGTCTCTTGTACCCGCGCCATGGACATTTTTCGTTCTGTGACATTCAGCGCTTCGGGCACTGATAGGGCTACTGCCTTACTTTTTTATCGATCCTTTGTCCGTTCGAAGCTCGTCTACGGATGGGAGTTTTATGCATCCGCAGTTGAACGTCTTTTGCGGAAGGTGGAGTCGATGCTCCACAGTGGCCTTCGATTGGCGACCGGTGCCTTCTTCCCTTTCCCTATGGAGAAGCTGCTTGTTGATGCTGGAGAGATTTCATTGTCTATGAGCCATGCATAGTGCATTTCTCGTCTTTACGCACGAGCGCAGCGTCTCCCTTTATCAGCAACGGCTCTCAAAGCATCCAAGCTGATCTCGACGGTGCCTATGACGCCGAGAGACGCAAGTCATACCCTTAAGACTTTGGGTTTAGGGCTAGGAAAGTCCTTCGAGCTCTAGATATAGCTCTCTGGCCGGTGGAGCACCTAGTTCTGTCCAGAACGCTACCCTGGAGGGTACCACCGTTGGCTATTTGTTGCCACGTCTCTGCTCCCAAAGCTTGTGCAGTTCCGGGAGTATTGCGTTCGGCCTTTTTAGAGCACATCTCGTTTCACGCTGGAACCGTGCCAGTGTATACGGATGGCTCAAAGGCCCAAGAGGGAGTCGGTTTCCACGCTGTATCTCTTCTTTGATTGAAGTCAGTGGGGCTCTGCCACGCGCTGCGTTTGTCTTCACGGCCGAGTTGGCGGCAATACACCACTCGGTACGGGAGATTACGCGACGTGTCCCGTTCGGAGACCGGATCGTGATTTATAGTGACTCACAAAGCGCCCTGAGTGCTCTTGGGGCATTGGATCTCCACACCCTCTGGTTTGCGATATCCGTGATGCCACGGTTTTAGTGAGCCAGGTGGATGTCGAGATTATTTTATGCTGGGTTCCTCGACATGTAGGAATAGCGGGGAATGAGCACGCCGACGAGGGCGCCAAAGAGTCATCGACGACCGGGGGACCGGAGGAACATTTCGCTCTTCAACACACAGACCACATGGTAGGAATGCGTTCAGATCTTCGGACTGCTTGGCAGAAAAGATGGAAAACGGTCCAAGAGAACGTAAAGTTACGTGTCATTGTGCCCCGACTGTTCCCATGGACTTATCCCCCAATGCCGCCACGGATTACGGTCGCTTTCTGACGTCTCCGGATCGGGCACACTGTTGTGACGCATCGCCCTTCGATGGAGTGCTCGCCTGCGCCCCATTGTAACGACTTTTGTCGTTCCGCAGACTGTTTGGCACATTCTTGTCGAATGTCCCAGTCCAGGTGATCTTCGCGCACGTTACCTGTCCCGGTACCTGGATGAGCGGGGTCGCTACTGACTGTCTCTTGTACTCGGGACGAGTTCGTGCATATTGACTGGTCGAGTTCTAGACTTTTTTTTGGGGGGGGGGGCAGGCCTTCTCCTTTTATTTAACTAGATTTTTTTTGTTGTTTTCTTTGTGGGTTGCACGTTTCGGCGACGGGGGGGAACTCCCCCCGCCGCCGAGCTTGCTTCCTCCTTGTTGCAATTTTCCCTTATTATTGTTTTTGCTATTGTTTTTCATTCTTATTTTAAAGTAGCCTAGTGCTAGGCTGTCGTGAGTGCGGCGAGTTGTCCCTAAGTGGCTAGTCGCCAGATAGGCTCTTAAAATTAAAAAAAAAAAATAATTCAGGCTCAGTTTCTTGGGATGTATTTTCTGTACTGTGTTCTTGCTGTTTGTGTCCTATTCTGTGTCTACTGCCTGCTCAATTCCTTTTGACTCTTCGATTAACTCTTGGTTTGTCCAATCTGTGACATTAATTTTAAATATTGCTGATGAGTTGAGCTCCTTGGGGAATTTCATTGGTTCGAGACTGTTTTCTAGTACCATGTTGTTTAGTCTATTTGCGTAACTGCCTGAATTTTGAATATTCATCACGTACGCGTATAGTTTGCACCTAAGTATGAGTTTGTGATCACGTTACCGTTATTCCTGTTTATCTCCGTTTCTTTTCTCTTGATAATCTTTAACTTTTAGATAGGTCATAGCAATATTTCTGCATCATTTCACTAAGCAGTTGCAGTTCTGCATTCTGAACAGGTGCTCACGTCTTTTGTAGGGAAATTTTGTTTCGTGTGATCCTGCATGGCATAACATCTTCAAGCATATTTGTATGTTTGTAAAGGGGTCTCTTAGTATGTGTGTGTTTGTGTGTGGGTGGAGGGGGGGGGGGGTTCATGGCGAATGCGAGAACTCCTTTTTCACTGATCTTGAAGCCATTTATATATATTCGCAAGCGACTTTGAACACGTGAATATAATCTTTAAATTTTACCACCTCAGATATTTTGAGTCATTACTGCCTCTTCTGCATTCTTTTTTAGTTGCTGGAATAATTTTTCTTCTACTCTGGATTCTATTTTTCAGGAGATAACGCTTCTGTTAGCCGTAATTTGTGCGGCTATTCTGTTTTTTGAATCCCAATTTTAGTGTGATAATTTCACATGATCTAAGCAACTACTCTACGTCCTTATTTCTGGACAATTAACTGTGAAACCTGATGGAGTCTCTATGCATTCGATGAGTAGAATTTCTTTCTAGATTCGAAAATATCTGCAATACTTCCAGCGAAAACGTATTCCTTCCGTGCGGTTTGAGTTTAAGGGGGCAGCCTTTTAAATTCCGTTGGGTCCATGTTTCCTGGGCAGCGTTCTCTCTTTCCGAAGAGAGGTGTGAGGGAACCCCACGTGGAATCTCTTGAGCAGACGGAACTTCCATACGCTGCAGAAGGCACGGTTAGGCCTAAATTGGTAAGCATACCCCCCCCCCCTCCCCTTCCACAAGCGGTAGCCTCGAACCGTGTCCACCATGATTCACTTTTACACGGGCAGAATAGCCTCTGCAAGAAGATTCGAGGCCATTCGAGAGTAGAGCTGTGTCCCGCTTACCGCCCCCCAACCCTGGGGAGAGCCTCGGACATAAATAGCGCTCGACTCCCATGAAGAGAGACAGTGTTGAGAAGTTTCGCCCGGACCCCAGAAGATTCCCCATAGTTCCAAGTCAGGTGCTAACAACAAAGCAAAGTGACAGCTGAACTATTTTGTGTATTTGGAATTAGCCCCCAGCCAGTGAGGTAATTCCACTTAACGATCACCACCGAGTGATTTTCCGGGCTTCTCTCACGAACTCCTGTCGAAGCGCTCCTTAGTTCGCCCCTCGTTTGATGTAGCCGAAATACTCTCCCCTGGACCGGAAGTTACCGCCACCCCCCTTGTTTTTGGACAACCGTCATTACTTTAACATCCCGCTCAGAAGTTCCGAGCGGCCTCACCTCACGTGCAGAAGAAATCCGTAAGCCAACCCCTCTCCCCTTCAGTAACCCAATTGAGTTAATTCCCCATCCTTATTTGAATAGTCTCCTCCTGTAATACCTCAAGTTCTAACTTCATAGTCTCATTTATAACTAAAATTCCCCATTTCGTTACTGATGTGATTTTGCCCGTTAATTCTCTGAGGTAATTTTACCCATTAATTCTCTCGTTATTTTTGTGTAAATAAAATCATATTTTTGTACTTACCTCTTTAAATAACCTTGAGCTTTTCCATTGTCCATAATTTACCTGACCTCGTTGCACTCTCTCTCGCTACTCAGCCCGTCTAAATTAGTGGTGTTCCGTCCCTTCATCGGTTCGCCTGTAAGTTATCGGTCCCTTCCCCATAGATATAATATGGTATTGATGTAATATAATGTCATACCACGAAAAGAGGAGTTCTTCTAAAGATCTTCAACTGTGTAGAAATTTCTCAGTCTCCACTTGTGAGAGGAGCCCCTATATGCTTCCTAATTCAATCTAGCCTACCTTCCTAACTGCGCACTCCGCTTGGTCACCCTACCTCTCTGGGCCTAGCACTAACTGCGGTTCACAGTTGGGTTATGCTCGTGACTGAGAAATTGCTCCCATTTTTCTGTCCACTTAACGGGGTCTCATGCAGGGCTTCACTATACCTAACGACCCACTGCAACTCAGACCTTGTCGGTAACCAAGTTGTGTAGTACTAATGAGAAATATCTTAGAAAAAAAAGTTGTGAAAAAAGAGCCATAAATTAGAATAAGAAAGTGAAGCAAGTTTGGGTTGATGCTACCTCGCTTAAGAGGAACGAGAGAATCTCCAATTAGCCCCAAGAGCGTGTACATTACTTCTTTGAGATATTCGTTTTTTTTCCTCTTGTCCCAATTCTTTCCAATCAAGCGTTCAGACTGAGTAAATATGAAGTTCAGAATGATGAAAAAGAGTGAATGAGTAAGACAGTGGATAGAGATTCAAAAATATGGATAATTTTGTTCTTCTATAGAGGGCATCTCTGGCTTTCTTCTTTAATTTTGCATTTTATTTTTCTTGTCGCCCTCAGTGCCACCACTGGTACCCACTGATGGTTAGAGTTGATTGTTTTATCGATCATTTTGTGGCTTTTTGTATATAAATATATATATATATATATATATATATATATATATATATATATATATATATATATATATATATATATATATATAGAAATATATATATGTATATATATAGAAATATATATATATATATATATATATATATATATATATATATATATATATATATATATATATATATATATATATATATATATATCAAGAATATGAAGACATATGCGATGGTTACGAACATTTAATTTTCCCGACGTTTCGATCATTAACGATGACCATCATCAGCTAATTCTTAAGCGGAATACAAAAAATTAACTATAAACCACAGCAAGAAAGAATTATAAGAGCAGGGTAAACAAGCAGGTATTGATAGATGGAGCGAAGCAAGTAATTCAATAAAGTTAAATTTTAAGTGATTGAAAGTTAAATGAAACGAGTAGACTAAGGCACAAGAGTTTAAATATTAAATAATTAATAATAGAGGGGTGTCGTAGAATATATATATATATAACCGGAACTGCTGACTGCAGTTCCGGTTAGTTCACTTCTAAATGGATGTGACACTAACAAATAGTAACTTCCAGTAACTATTTGGATGTTCCTTTTCTTTCTCAAGTTACGTTGAGCAACAGAGCGTATTATTCTAGTCACAGACTCTGCGGGGCGGGATTTGCCTCAGGAACACTTTGAGACAGCGACCAAGTTAACTCAGCGGCGCGTTGGCAATCGATACGTTACGGCAACGACTCTCGTTCAACGTGAGGCTTACGCGAGTAGGTTTGGAACACTGCTATATTCGGATGAACGGCGTTGTCATTTATACCGCGGACTGTGTGAAATCGAGAGAGAGATTCCATTCACGACAATTCGCTTATCGCAGCGCTTCTGGACAATCTCCATGTTATCATAAAGAAGGCAAATAATATTTAGGCTTCTCTGTGAGATAGGCCTTCTTTCTTCATACTTCCTGTCGCCAGTTGGGGAAGGGTGGGGGGAAGAGAGAGAGGAGCCGAAGGTCAACTCAAACGACAAATTTCTTTCGTTCCCACGATTTTCTGGCGGCATGCGAGCATGTACGTTCCATACCCTCACAAGGGGCCAAAGAGGAGGACTAAAACATTAAATTAAGGAAAAGTCAATTATAAACTAGATCATTTGAATATAAATGGGACAAACTAAAATAAAAAAATTCTCATTTTTTTCTAGGGTGGATATTTGTTTTATCCAAGGAGGGATACTCGGTTTTATCCACAACGTTTCCTTGCCTTCGGCGTATGACAACCCGAATCGAAGAGGAGTAAGATCGTCTACTCTCGTGAGCTTCTCTCGCACAACTCTTTGTCAAATCCTCCTAACACGGGTACATATGGACGCCTGCCAGTGATGGAGCATACCCCATAGAAGGGGGGGGGGGAACTATCACCCGTCGTTTGAGTAATGGCGAGCGCGGCCCGGGTGGCGTTTGTCTCAGCCCCTCCTAGCGTTGCTGGAAAAGGGGGGTAAGACCTCATGTCCTGTTTAAATACTAGGATTGATAAGGGCTGCATTCCATGAGCCCGCTCCTATACTTTCTCACGCTTTTGAGCTTTGAAAATTGCTTGTAAAGGACAACGAGTCCCACACGTGGAGACAATGATCGAAAGCGACGTTATTTCTCCCATCAAGTGCTTTTTTCCTAATAATGTGTATGTTTCTGCTTCTAGCAAGCGGGATCGTCAACAGGAAAAGGAGAGCAAGTACTGAATATAACATATATTGCCAACGTTTCGGGCTCTGGACTCATCTTCTAGGCTAGAATATTAAAGATTTATATACGAGGGGTCGTCAATAAGTTTTGCAATTTGGATATAGGGAAACGAGATATAAGGAAAAGTGTTTTATTATTTTTCATTATAACTACCCTCGACTTCAATGCACTTGCGCCACTTATCCCTGAGGCTTCGAATTTTCGACAACCAGAAATCTCCCGACTGCTGTTCAATCCACTCTTGGACGGCGAGCTGGACATATTCATCATCCCCAAACCGGCGTCCACGCAGTGCAGCCTTGTGCTTGCGAAATAAAAAGTAGTCGCTAGGGGCCATATCTGGACTGTAGGGGGGATGGTTGAGCTCCTCGAATCCGCAGTCGCGTTGGGCAGCTTGTGCAACTCTGGGCCTGTGGACTTTGACGACGTTGAACTCGATCATGGGGCGTGAGGTTCCGTGAGGTTTCTAGGGACCCAACGAGCAGAGACCTTGGTCATGGCCAAATTGTTGTGGATGATGTTGATAACACTTCCATTTGATATTTTATATACTCGCTCGATTTCTTCAACCTTCACCCGTCGATTTTCGAGGATTATCCTCTCCACACGGGTCACATTGTCCTCGTTGGTTACGACTGACGGGCGTCCTGGACGGGGGTCATCTTCAATTGACTCACGACTATGGCGGAACTACCTATTCCAGCGAGCAATGGTTGCATATGAAGGGGCGGTGTTGGTGTACACTGCAACCATGCGTTCAGGGATCTCTTTTGCATTCTTGCCTTCCTTGATCAAAAATTTGATCACTGCGCGGTGCTCAACCGTTCCATTGTTGAAATATTTGTGACTGACGATCTGCGATCAGCTACTGCTTCTTAAATAGACGAGGCAGGAGCGTGCGGCTGCAAGTCCTGACGTGTCATAACTTGTCCTAACACCCCCACAAACAGCTATCCCCCTTCCTCTGTTTTGCCCTACCGATTCGCAAAACTTATTGACCACCCCTCATAAGAACAATTGCTTAACAATTATGAGAATAATGATAATTAATGGCTTTAGGCTAAAAATGTACTAGGATGTAAAACAAAAAGAAAAATATCAAAATGCAATATAAAGGACAAAAATCTGTATAATAAGATAAAATTAAATAAATTCAAACGAAATTAATAAGGTTACAATTAGAAGAAAAGGAAAACCTCAATAAATGTACTAAAATTTGTTATCTGATTCGGAGAAAGCTGTGAACTGAATGAATGAATTTAAAAATTATACTACCAGGAAAGATGTGATTTAGTATTAGTTGGTTCTCTGATCTATGTAGTTGGTGGGTCTAAAAAGAGGTTAGCTAGTTGGTTGTTTAAGTGGTAATTAATTCATGGTGACTAGTTAAAAAAAAAATCAAACGAAATTAATCAGGCAATATATAACAGTGTGGAAGTAGAGTCCTTATTTAACAGAGGCTGAGTATATTTAATTAAAAGGGACTCAATGATGAGAAGGTCAAATTTAGATTTTGATGCAGTTACAGAACAAGAATGGATCTCTTCGTAAAAGAAAACTCTGTTTTCCGATCTCATTCCTATTCATGTAAATACTTATAGATTATAATCAATGTAAAATATTATCCGCATCAAAATCTAAATCTAACCTTCTCATAATTAATTAAAAGGGACTCAATTATGAGAAGGTTAGATTTAGATTTTGATGCGGATAATATTTTACATTGATTATAATCTATAAGTATTTACATGAATAGGAATGAGATCGGATAACAGAGTTTTCTTTTACGAAGAGATCCATTCTTGTTCTGTAACTGGGGAACACATTGTATTTGGTGAATTGACAAAAGTACATTTTCCTACCTAATTCGAGCATACTGAATTCAAATCGGAAATCAGATTCTTTTTAAATGCTACAGACTTTTCGTAATATCAGTAACTAATATTATACAATAATTTTCATTTTATCACGCCTATCATCATGCCCTGAAGTAATTTTGAATCATCCTTTTGCGTTATTTATAGTAAAGGTTTTTTTGCACAAACATTTTATTGCATACAAGAAGAAACTTGAATTACACATTAGGATTACAAATACTGTAATCAAATAGATGCTAATTTATTAATGACCATACATCAGGCTGGATGACCTCTTCTTGATTTCAATCGGGCAAAAATTTGCGTTTATAACTCTTTCTCTTGTAAGTCTTCTCTGGCTGATCTCTTCTAATTGTCCAGCAATAGGCCGCCATCATGTGTCTATTATCCCAGTGACCTTGGTAGCGCTCTTCCATCCTCATCAAATCCTGATGGAAGCGTTCCCCTTGTTCGTCGCTCACGGCTCCCAGATTCTCTGTGAATCGGTAGAGGTGACTACGAGTTCTTAGGAAATACAGCTTCAGACTCATGTTGCATCCCAGATCACGATATGCTAAAAGCATATTAGTAACCAGATCCTCGTAGTTATGCGCTTTTTTGTTTCCCAAGAAATTACGAACATCGGCAGAAAATGAGAGCCAGGCTGCCTTCTCTTTTTCATTCATGGTGTTCACTAATCTAGAATCACTCAGAAATCTTCGGATTTGGGGACCGTCAAATACTCCTGCTTTTATTTTTTCGTATGAAAAAGCCGGAAACGCCGACACTATGTACTGAAAACAATCATTGTCAGGGCTAAACGCCTTGACATACTGATTCATCAACCCCAGTTCTAGATGAAGTGGAAGAAAAATGATCTTTTCTCGATTTACGATTGGCTCATTAACAATGTTTGGCATTCCTGCTTCCAAAGTTTCCCGAACTGGCCAATCTTTTTGAGACCAGTGTTTGTCACGGGCTCGACTCTATATCTCACTATGTCGGCCGGTCCCTTTTTGTTTTTCTTTTGTTTTGGTAATAACATTGTAACTATTTGAATGATTCTAAAGAAATTTGAAACCCTTATGTTGTTTTGAATTTTCTTCCGAATGATATAATTGCTAAAATCCTACCAAGGTTAGCCGGGGTATTATTTGGCAATAACATCATAACTATTTGGCTGATTCTAACGAACTTTGAAACTCTTATGTTGTTTTACATTCTATATCAAATTATATAATTGCGATGTTCCTCCCAAGGTTAGTGCGGGAATTATTGAAAGTTTTGAAGGTCGTAAGGTCATAAATCAGAATAAGTGAGAGCACGCATTACTTTGGTTAGCAAACCTTGCTCCCTTATAAGCTTCAAGTGTATGAATAAGAACGAAAATATAATAATTAAGATATGTTTTTTTAAATTTGAGTCTCGTCATTAGTTCAAGGTATGTACAAAGGTAAAAAATTTGAGAAAAGCTGAACTAGACACCATATGACGTTTTTGTCTCTAGTGCGGGGCTTCCCCAATGATTTTCATATTTTTGGACCTCTTTGGACTGCCAACAGAACATAGTTTAATTATAATACTTTTTTTTTCTCGAGAGAGGTCTCCAGAGAGAGGTCTCCAGAGACAGATAAGAACAAAGTGGAATTAAGAGAAGGTTTGTCTGAAACCAAGGTAGCAGCTTGTAACGCAAGACATTGAGTTGCCAAATCAACTACAGTATTGCTACAAAACCTACATTTTACATGTTATTTGAACCAGGAGTCACCACATAGCAGTTGTACAAGCCAAAACGAGCCAAATGAAAAGTTAATGTGGCGATTAATTAAACACATTCGATGTCGCTTAACTGCCTAATCACATTTCGATGGCTTGGAACAATTAATATTTGATCGGCTAAGAAAGACTGACCACACAGTTACATAGTGAATTGATAACTCACCAGTCGGCTACTACAGTTCTATTTCCTTCTCTTCACGCTGGCCTTAAGTGGTTCCGAAGTCTCGATGGGCCATAGTTTTTATGTAGAATACTAGTCTTATTAAGCTTCATGTTACCATTGTCAGAAATAAGGAATAATTGAAATTAAGAAGGTAGAGGGAAAATGAAAAATACACAGTTTGCCTACGCTGACATTTTATACGACTCAAAAAGAAATTAATTAATAATAGATAAATACAACTTAAATTAATCTCTTAAATATAATTTATACTGGTAATTATTTTTAGAGGTATTTACATCGTAGAAGAAGAAGAGGATGAAGACAACAAAGAACTATTATGTTGCTTTTATCATTGCCTTTTAAACCAGCAAATGCGCCCTTAAGATAGACAGAAAAAGAAATTGTAAACTAAAACCTAGAACAACTATTCACGTAGAAATCCAAGCAGACGATTTGGAAGAAGAATAAAAATAATAAAGGCGAAATGGTGATAAAGCAAACATAACAACTCTTGGAAAAGAGAAAATATACGGATTTTTTGGTGCCGTGTATGCATTTTTTAGGGCTGAGTAATGATTCGTTTCTGTAGGGAGGTTTATTTTTCTCCATTTTATTGACGTCCCGCTGCAGGATTCTGGCTTAAGACCAATCCACCCTGTGTAGAACATCGCTGAGAGATTTGGTCAGACTCGTTAAAGCAAAGATATGCAAATTATATTTTATTTAAGTGCTTTCTATCTCCATTTTTAAGACCTAGCCCTTGTTCGCTGCAAATTTACAAGTCTTTCACCAAACTTTATTTTCGTTGAAGCGAGGGAAAACCAAAGAAATGGGATTAATTTTTTGGAAAAAGGGAAGACAGAAGAAATGGGGGAAATTTTGATTAGAGGGAAGACTGAAAAGTAAAAGAATTGGCCATTGACTCACTCCAGAGATGTAACGGCTAAATTGTAAAAGGATCACTTTCGGGTGCGATTGGAGCGTATCAAGAAATTAGAGTATTTTATATAGTATTTATTTATATTACTATCTCTCTTTCCTTTCTCATTTATCTCTCACTCTTCTCTTCTTTTTTCTATCCTTTATCTCTCTCATTTTACTCTCATTTTTGTTTTTCCTTTACTCTCCCATTTTTTTGTCTCTTTTATCTCTCACTCTCATTTCTGTCCCTCCCTTTTCTCCGCCTTTTTTTCCTCTCTCTATTTCATTTCGATCCGTTATCTCCCCCTTTCACTCCTTTCTATCTCTCTTTTTCATCACCCTTTTCTTACTATTATTCTCCTTACTCTTATCAGCCTTTTTTCTCACTCGTTAGTTCACACTTTTCTCACCTTTTACTCGCCTTTTTCTCAACCTTTCATCAACCATCTATCACCCTCTTATTATCGTTCTATTATCACAGTTTTCTAACCTTTTTATCACCTTTTTTACCACCCATTTTCGCCCATTATTTCTAACCCCTATTTATACCCCTTTTCTCCTCCTTTATCAACATTATTCTCATCACTTTGCGCTCTATTTTATCACCAATTTCTCACCTATTTATCACTCTTTTTTCATCCTTTGGATCATCCGTTTTGTCACCGATTCTCAATCATTTATCACCCTTGTTCTCACATTTTTATCGACACTTTTTCACCAATTGTCTCCCTTTTATTCTCCTTTTCCTTTTCTCTCCATTTCCTCTATCTATTTATCTCAATTTTCTCAATCTCTATTATCCGCCTTTTATCTCCATCTTTGCTACGATTGATCTCCCTTTTCTCCCTGTTTATCTCCGTTTACTAAACTTTTTCTCTCCCATTTTATCTCACTTTACCTACCGTTTTATCTTCTTTTTCAAGCCCTTTTTATATGCATTAATCTTCCTTAAATCTCGTTTCGTATTTTAATTTTATAATATCCCTTTATATCCTTTTTCCATGTCTCTTTTATATCTCCCAATTTCTCTTATTTTTATGTCTTCCTCTCTCTGCCCGTTTTTATCTCCTTTTTTCCCTTTTATCTCTAATTTTGTTCTCTTTTCTCTCCCACTTATTCTATCTGTTTTTGCGTTATCTTCCTTTTATATCTGTGCTTTTCTCTCTCTCCCAAATCTCCCTTTTAATCAATCATTTTGTATATCTCCTCTATTCTATCTCCTTGTTCCCCCTTTTCACCCTTTTATATCACTATTTCTCAAAACTACTTATCTTTTTCTTTTCTCTCTTTCTTCTTCATCTGCATTTATTTCCCCTTTTTATATGTCACTTTTCTCTCTCACTTTCTCTATCACGCTTTACTTTCCCCTTTTCTCCCTCCTCTTTAGTCGCCTGCGAGTCTAGTAGGGAGCGACTCTACATCTCACTATGTCGGTGGGTCTCCGTTTTGCTTTTTTGTTTTTGTAATAACATCATAACTATTCGGCCTATTTTAACGAAATTTGAAACCCTTATGTTGCTTTACATTCTCACTCGAATTATAGAATTGACAAGGTTCTCCCAAGGTTAGTCTGGGAATTATTGAAAATTTTGAAGGTCGTATGGTCATAGATCAGAATAAGTGACAGCACGTGACTTTGGTCGGCAGACCTTTTTTCCTCAGGTTCTAATCTGCCCTCTTTATACTTTCTCCTACTTGGTATTAAGGACCTTAGCCGATTTCTGATGAAAGCTCGGAAGAGGCTTTGAAACTTCTGTAAACACCGCCTATTTTACGCCCACTGGCTGCAACAGACGAGGCTTGAGGACGAATTAAATATGGGAAACGATTAAGGGGCTTACGTCCCAATAACACTGTCACACACGCAATATCTGATAATTTGCCTTTATTTTCTGACGAGGGCTGTGACGTGATATCGTGGAACCTACGTTCGCTTAATTGAGGCTGACACGTCATCAAAAGGAATTCTAGAATTTTCGTTCGCTTTGATCGGCCAGTTTCCCTCCTAATTATTATATTGAATATTAAATTGGATTAATATTATTACGATTTTGTCATGAAAGAACGTTATTTTATATTTAGAGTTAAGAACTTTCATTGTATGTTGGTGTAGCATTGGAATTTTGAACGATCCATATTTGTTAGTGTTACGTGGAATTCAATGTCGAGACCTTCATTCTTCACAGAAGACAGACCATTTTTTTTTTTGTGCTTGGAGAAGAAAGTTGTGTTCGGGAGCAGAGTGGATTTCGTGTACTTATTTTCCGGTTTCGTGCGTCTCGGGAGGCTATTGTAATTTTAGACTATTGTAATTTAAGGCTATTGTAATTTAAGGCTATCGTGAGTTAGGGTTAACGTGAGTCGAGGTTAGCCTGAGTCGAGGTTAGCCTGAGTCGAGGTTAGCCTGAGTCGAGGTTAGCCTGAGTCGAGGTTAGCCTGAGTCGAGGTTAGCCTGAGTCGAGGTTAGCCTGAGTCGAGGTTAGCCTGAGTCGAGGTTAGCCTGAGTCGAGGTTAGCCTGAGTCGAGGTTAGCCTGAGTCGAGGTTAGCCTGAGTCGAGGTTAGCCTGAGTCGAGGTTAGCCTGAGTCGAGGTTAGCCTGAGTCGAGGTTAGCCTGAGTCGAGGTTAGCCTGAGTCGAGGTTAGCCTGAGTCGAGGTTAGCCTGAGTCGAGGTTAGCCTGAGTCGAGGTTAGCCTGAGTCGAGGTTAGCCTGAGTCGAGGTTAGCCTGAGTCGAGGTTAGCCTGAGTCGAGGTTAGCCTGAGTCGAGGTTAGCCTGAGTCGAGGTTAGCCTGAGTTAAGTTTATTGTTATTGATTGACTTAGTCTAAGACAACCGGCAGAGTTGTACCCCTTTTGCATCTTTGGTAGGACAACCGTGTGTGGTGGCCTTGTTTTTGTGTGGCCATACTAGGCCTGATATTGGTGGTCGTGAGTGCCCCTTTATTTTTTTACGCGTAGGTACATTGTAGTTACGTTACCGGTGAGTGCTTCCCTCTGTGGCTCAAACTTCTTTCTCCGTGGTCTCATAGTTAGGAATATCATACGTGCGTTATTTTTGTGTACATATTTGTTCGTGTCTTCCATACTCTAAATATTTTTATGTTCCTAAAAGGCCATTCCTTAGCTCGACCTATCAAAGTTGTAATTTAGTCTTGGAATATATCGGCATTTTCAAGTCGATTCATTTATCAAACATTTGTAAGTAAAGTTTTTTCGTTTTAAGTCGACGCATCTTCTATCCTTGGCTATAAACTTTTGGGTTAAAGAATCTGGGCATGTCACCTGACCCCAGTTTGTGACAAACACTATCCCTTTTGTAGACACAAAAGTGGATGTCCCGTATAGAATGTTACACTTGGCATGTGGACGATTGACACACCATCCTGGTGCCACACTCTCCCTATCTAAAATGAACCTAGATCTTATGTTAAACTCGGTTACATTTTCTTGTCAGTTAGAAAAAAGTTGTACCAATAGACCTATATGCGTCCCTTGGTAAAGAAATGAGGGTCTCTCTGTTATAAGACGATATTCCTTAGTTTATTTGGGCAACCCTTGCCAGAGTACTAAAATGAGTTGTCTCTGGACTCCAAATGGCACATCTGTGCATGTAACCCCAAACCCTAGTAGGGTAATCTACAATATACACAATAATGATATGAAATTAGTATAGAAATGAGTAACTACTTTCACCGTGCCTCGGGCACGCCTAGTGGACGCTCTTCATCCACACCAAACAAGTGACTGTATCCATAGTCCAATCTAACATTTGTAAAAAGAATTGTATACGCTGGATATTTTAAACCCACAATTTAGCCGTCACAATATAAGGAATCTTAAGATATAGCGAGCCTTAAATGGTGGGCGAAAACGATTCCATGGTCTGTGACACCCAAAGTGAAGGTTAAAATAGTCAACTAATACAGTTCATTTTACGGCAGTTAGATTGGTCTATTTGATAGTCATTTGTTTGGCGTGGATGGAGAGAGCCCACCCACCGCCCGACCTTCCCAATGCAGTGTGAAGCTGGCTACTTATTGTTATACTAACCGCAGCCACAGACCCTACCATAAACTTTCTTGATGGAGGGAGTGTATGATAGAGAAATGGTACTCTAATCTCTCAAGAGTATCACAGAAGATCTAGTGGGCAAGAAGGAAGTTAAGGTTTAGCGAGTACCGGGGAAAAGGAGAGGCGTCTCTAGACCAATCCCAATGCTATTTGTCACTCTCAATCTTGCTAGGCCTGTCGAGTCGGTGGGTGCTGGTTCTTATCGCTACTATCTTAAGGTATTCGTTCCGTTAATGCGGAGGTGTTCCACTACCACCAGTTTTTCATCACAAATAAATTTGTAGAAGGGCCGTATTCCATATATATGCTTCATAAAAGGTCAAGCGTGTGAATTGTGGCGGCTCCAAAACAACCTGCTTTTCCAAAGCAGAGTGAGGGCATATTTGTTTGAAAAGCGGCCCTGCCGTCCAGGATGCGGAATGATGTTCAGTTAAAGAGTCTAAGGAGATAGCCCTTTCGTGGTCTATGTGACCAGATACCAACTCTTTCGATCAATTCAAGAAATTGTCTTATATTCCTGGATATTCCACGCCTAAGAGTGCTGTAGCTCTTGCCCTCATTATTAACTCTTCCGAAGGTTCAACCACCCACAGGTGCCAGCCCAGATGAGTGGCAGCAACTGCTACAGCCAATGCTGGGCCTCCCAGCCCCCAAACTCTGTGTCAATGCTTTCATAAAAATAAAACACCTGGGTTCCTCTACAGAGGCAGCACCTGGCAAAGCCCGCTAACTTTAAACAGAGTAGATACGGCTTGGAAACCGACCCCCTCTTGGGACTTGGAGCCATCCGTATACACTGACACGGCTCCAGCATGATGCGAAGTGTGCTCCAAAAAGGCCGAACGTAATACTTCCGGCGCTGTACAAGCTTGGGAAGTATAGGCTTGGAGACAAATGGTCATAGATGGTACCCTCCACGGTGGTGTCCTTGGCAGAACCAGGTACGCCACCGACCCAAGAGCTATACCTAGCTCTCGAAGGAGTTTCCTAGTCCTAAAACCAAAGAGCATAGGGTATGACTACCGTCTCTCTGTGGCATAGGTTTGTTAAGATCAGCTTCGGATGCAGTGAGAGCTATTGGCGACTGAGGGAGGCGCCGCGCTCGCGCATACCAGCGGATAATGCACTGTGCAGTGCGCAGTGCGAATAGCATATCCCCAGCATCGACAAGTAGGCACTCACTGGGGGAAATGCGGAAGGCACCAGTCGCCAAGCTAAAGACTGTGTGGTGGATCGAGTACACCTCCTGCAATACACGCTGGGCTGCAGATGCATAAAACTCACATCCGTAGTCGAGCTTCGAACGAACAAAGGATCGATAAAAATTTATATCCATGGCGTGGTGGCACAAAAGACACTAATAATGCCTATGTGAGCCTCCCATGTGAGGCGTCGGTAAAATGCAAGATAAGGAAACGGAGCGAGTCCACCACTTCCAGGCGCACCCCATTTAGAAACAAGGCTGGGTCAGGAAAACCGAAGCCTATGCGTTTTGGCATAGCGAGAGATGCGGTTCTATGCCTATTGGAGTCGAAGCTACAGAGTTGGCATCTGGGGCGTGACAAAGAAATCGAAAGGTCGTAGAGAGTAGCGAGAACATCTTACGCCAGCACGGAGGTGATGCCATTGATGCTCAGGGTAGAGTGTAAGACTAAGGATACTTATAACCTCTTCCTGCTCCATAGCGCGCCGGAGAGGCCTCCTCCCCCCACCCGTACGCGGAATGACGATCTCGCAAAAATTAAAAAATTCAGATATAAAAATTGTCAGGCGTCATATTGTGGCCATCGTGTAGAAAGTCTCTGATACCGTATCGCCATGCGGTACCATAGGCATTTTTCAGGTCGAAAAAAAGCGGGGCGTAGGGCTGTCTACGAAGGAAGGCTTCGCAGACGGCATTTTCCAGTCGAGGCAGAACATCCGACGTGGAGTGGAACTTGCGAAAGCCGCACTGTGCAGAAGAAAGATGTCCTCAGCTGTTTAGAAAGATGGCTAATCTAACATTTATCAATTTCTCCATCAAATTACACAGGCAGGAGGTTAGAAAGATTGGGCGAAAACCGATCGGGGTAGAGTGATCTCTCCCCGGTTTGCGAAAAGCGAGCACAGTTGCAATTCGCCAGGAATCTAGGAAGATACCCTCTACCCTGATCATGTTGAACAAATCTAACAGAAAGGCCATGCCTCGCTCACCTAGGGGTCGAAGCATGGCGTACAGGGCATCGTCTGGAGCAGGGGCGGTATCTGCGAAAGAAGTGAGATTGAAACACAACTCACTCAGAGTAAACCTGTCGTTGAATTGTTCTCCGATTCTGGAGGTAAGTAGAGTCAGCGGCCTTCCGCGACTTCACAACGCACATTGAATACTGGCGAAGCAGCATCCCAGCTCGAGAATGCGGAGAAAGCGGTCACGAAGGATTCTGCCAGGGACTTTATCCGAGATTTGATCCCATTCTCCTCGAGAACGGGAGGGGAGGGGGGGGGGGTCATGCGAGAACTTGCCCCGCATTCCTTAGACTCGCTTCCACACCTCTGCTAGAGTGGTAGTCTCGTTAATGAAGACACGTATACCCATCAACGCGAGCGGCGGGCGTGCTTCGAAATATACCGGAACCTAGCCCTAGCCCTAGCTCAACGTAATTCACCAACAGTGAAGTCGTTCGTTCGGCGCTTATAGCGCATCTAGGCATAATGCTTCTGTTAAGGGCCTTATCACACTCGGTTCACCACCACGGGAGCGCTCGGCATGTAAAAAGGACAGACGTTCAAGCAATATTAGTTACGCCCACGGTAATGAGGTTGCTAGAGAGCAACTCAACGGCCTCATCTACCGACTTAAACTCCTCAACTGAGACGGCACGCTTGCCTTTACGCAGTCACGATACAAACTGCTACGCACCGACTCAGGGACTTTGTCACAGTCGAATGCGACGAAGAGTGTAGGGGTGGGTATCAAGGCCCCTCTCTGTTTTCTCATCGCACGTTTGTCCTAGACCGCCCCATGGTGGCCAGCTCTAAGGTGATGTCATCTATGGAATAATCCATGAGTTCCCTCGCATAAACTACTCCTTTCACGAAGTTCATGCTAGAGTGAGGCTTCACACTCACAGGCGTGCCATTAAGTTTCTGAAGGTCACTAAACAATGCTGCCTTGGGGGGATTCGACGCTTTCGTCAAAAGGCTCCCGTGAGAGAAATGGGTCACCTTCGGCTCTCTACCATTCACGCTAGCTAGAGCCCACATCTAATGGATCATGTTGCCCTTAGTCAACATGCCTCCTCTCCAGCAGAGAGGGGTGATCCTCTATTTTTTAGTGAAGCTACACGCGGGCAGCTGCGTTGATGGTCCAGGGGAATTTAGAGGGGCAGAGATTTTATTTTGTTAATTTCATCATTCGGCATGGTGACCCTAATAATAATATGGGACGCAAACGCTCATCACCTCATGCAATAGCTGGCTCTGCAAGGGGTGTTCACGGGGATGGCAGAAACAGTTGCCGTTATTTGAGGCCACTTCTCCCGCCTAGTGGCCTGGCAGCCCATTGGCATGGTGGCTCCACCTTGGCTACTACATAAAATTGATAGATAGTGAAAGAAATGGGAACTGAGGAAGGTGCCGTTCGGGATGAAGCAGGTTATTAAAAAAACACCCCTCCAGATCAGAACTCAGAGGTGAGGTAACATTGTCCCATCCCCCCTCAGCCCCGATCCGGAATAGTTGTGCGAAATGAAGCTGGTCAGCATCTACCCTGTGAAATTAGAGACCGACCAGAGATAGTTGTGTGAGAGATTTTAGGGAGAGTGAGGAAGTAGAGTAGAAACGCAGGCTGTTTGAAAGAAGGAGAAGAGGCTAAGATGGGGCCTTACGGAGCGTTGAGTCCCGTCAACATGGCAAATCGCTACGCCCCTTACGGGGCAATAATTTAGGATTATTATATCTGTGTATTGTGTGTTTAGGACCCAGCTGGAGACGGTGAGGCTAACATTGTTCCAACTGCGGATGTTTAATTGCACCACGTTTAAGCGACCTATCCCTGCCGAGAGCGTAGTGCCCGTGTATCCTTACAGTCTCAGATCTCCCGGTACTCTTGCAGGAGGGTGGGGGCACCGCAATGACGTTTACAGGCTGTGTATAGAGACCTGGGTTTGTGTGAGAGGTCAGGGATGTCCGTTACATGACTGTGGTAACGGTAGATGTTGGTGCGTTCCTCGAGGTCTAGATAGGTGGTGGGTGTGTGTTATTCAAGGAGGTGCAAAGGGGGTCGGGAAGCGTTAGGAGTAGGTGAAGGAGTAGGAGTAGGAGTAGAATTGGAAATTGTGTAGCAATAAAAGCAGGGGTAGCAATTGAGGCGAGAATAGGAGCACTTGTAGGAATACGAGTGGGTTCAGGAGTAGGAGTGTGTGTAGGAGTAGGAGCGGGTGTAGGAGTGTATGTAGGAGTAGGAGTAGGAGTGAGTGTATGAGTGTGTGTAGGAGTAGGAGTGAGTGTAGGAGTGTGTGTAGGAGTAGGAGTGGGTGTAGGATTGTGTGTAGGAGTAGGAGTGGGTGTAGGAGTGAGTGTAGAAGTAGGAGTGGGTGTAGGAGTAAGAGTGGGTTTAAGAATAGGTGTGGTGGTAAGGAGAGGAGTGGGAGCTGTGGTAGGAGTAGGACAGTAGGGTTGCTAGTTGGAGAACGGGTGGAAGGAGATGCCAAGACTCTGGAGGGAAGAAGAGAGTAGGCGACCAAGGGACGGGCAGAAGCGGGGTGGAGGTGTATGTGTTGAAGCGGGTGTATGTTAGTTGGTGTAGGCAGGAGGACTGGCCTTCTGTTTTTGTGGTTTTGAATAAGGGCTGTTACCATCTTATGAAAGAGGATATGCCGAGTAAAGCTGCATCAGTATTGTGACTTAAAGGCGTGGTTCGGCAGCCACCGTGGAAAGTACCGTGAACAGTTGAATTTTAAGGTACGCCTTTCGTGTGTAAGCATTTATGTCGGGTGCTTGAGGTAAGTGTTGAAATTTTGTTTTTGTCTGTGTAAGTGGAGTGGATGCATGTGCAGGTGGTGTTAGTGTGTGGATGTGTGTGAGAGGAGGGTGCAAGGTAAGCGTGTGTGTATTTTCTTTTCTTTTCTTTTTTTTTAAAGAGCTCATCTGGCGACTGCCTACTTGGGCATTAGTCGCCGTGTTAAAAACTGGCCTAGTACTAGGCTACTTTAAAGTAAAAGTCAAGATAACCCCCCCCCCAAAAAAAAGGGAAAGGGAAGCGAGCAGTAAGCAAGCTCCTGCGTCAGGGGGAGGTCCCCCCGGCACAGGAGCGTGCGACCTATAAGGGAAAAAAACAAAAGCAAACTAAAACAAAACAAAAAAACCTGCTTAAATAATAGGGAGAAGGCCGGCCTCCCCCCAAAATCAACAAGTCCACCAGTAAATATGCACGCATTCATCCCGAGTACAAGGGACAGGCGGTAGCGACCCCGCCCATCCGGGTACCAGGACAGGTAACGTGCGCGAAGATCACCCGGACTGGGACATTCGACAAGAATGTGCCGAACAGTCTGGGGGACGACAAGGGTCGTCGCAATGTGGCGCAGGCGACCGCCCCATCAAATGACGATGCGTCACAACAGTGTGCACGATCCGGAGACGTCAGAAAGCGACCGTAATCCGTGGCGGCATTGGAGGATAAGTCAATGGGAACAGTCTCGGCGAAATGGCACGCAACTTTAAGTTCCCTTCGAACGTCTCCCATCTTCTTTGCCAAGCAGTGCAAAGAGCTGCCCGTATTCCTGCCATGTAGTCGGTGTGAGGAAGAGAGAAACACTGGTCCCGTCGCAGAGTCCTTGCGGACTCTTTGGCGCCCTAATCAGCACTATTATTCCCAGCAATTCCTACATGTCCAGGAACCAAGCAGAAGATAATCTGGACATCCTCCCGGCTCGTAAAAACCGTGGCGTCACGGATATCGCGAACCAGGGGATGCGGAGATTCCGATGCCCCGAGAGCACTCAAGGCGCTTTGTCAGTCGCTATAGATCACAATCTGGTCTCCGAACCGGGAATGTGGCGTGATCTTCCGTACCGAGTGGTGTATTGCCACCAGCTCGGCCGTGAAGACAGTCACAGCGCCTGGCAGAGCCCCGCTGACTTCAAACAGAGGGGATACATCGTGGAAGCCGACCCCCTCTTGGGACTTGGAGCTATTCATATACACTGACACGGTTCCAGCGTGACACAAGGTGTGCTCCAAAAAGGTCAAACGCAATATTCTCGGTTCTGTACAAGCTTTGGGAGCAGAGGCGTGGCGACGAATAGCCAAATGTGGTACCCTCCAGGGTGACTTCCTGGGCAGAACCAGGGGCGCCACTGGCTCGAGAGCTATACCTAGCTCTCGAAGGAGTTTCTTGGCTCTAAACCTAAAGGGCTTAGGGTATTTTTGGCGTCTCTCGGCGGCATAGGCACCGTCTAGATCAGCTGCGGATGCAGTGAGAGCTGTTGGCGACTGAGAGAGGCGCCGGGCTCGCGCGTACAGGCGAGTGATGCACTGCACGCGGCGTAGAGCAAGTTGCATCGACCCAGCATTGACCAACATGCTCTCAATGCTGGAAGTGCGGAAGGCACCGGTCGCAAGGCGAAGGCTGGTGTGGTGGATCGAATCCACCTTCCACAATAAACGCTTGGCTGCGGATGCATAAAACTCGCATCCGTAGTCGAGCTTCGAACGAACAAAGGATCGATAAAAAAGTAGGGCAGTAGCCCTATTAGCGCCCCAAGTGCCGAACGTAACGGAACGGAGAATATTCATGGCGCGGGTACAAGAGACCCTAAGGCTGCGAATATGAGCCTCATAGGTGAAGCATCGGTCAAATACAAGACCAAGGAAACGGTGCGATTCAAGCACTTTCAGGCGCACCCCATTGAGAAACAAATCTGGGTCGAGGATGAGACGTGGACTGCGGAAGTGCACCACCTTAGTCTTGGCCGGGGAAAACCGAAACCTATGTGCTTTGTCATAGCGAGAGACGCGGTTCAATGCCTGTTGGAGTCGACGCTCCAGAGTTGGCATCTGGGCCGCGCCAAAATAGATCGAAAGGTCGTCCAAGTAGAGCGTAGCGAGAACATCTTCCGGCAGCACCGAGGTAATGCTGTTGATGCTCAAGGCAAAGAGTGTAACAATGAGGACAATTCTCTGCGGGCCCCCTTTTCCTGCTCCTTTGGTCCGGAGAGGGCTCCCCCTACCCGTACGCGGAATCGACGATCTCTCAAAAATTCAGATATAAACATTGGGAGGCGTCCCCTCGCCCCCATCGTGTGAGAAGTCTCCATGATACCGTATCCCCATGCGGTATCCTAGGCCTTCTCCAGATCGAAAAACACCGTGGTGGCGTAGTGCTGTCTACAAAGGACGGCATTTTCCAGTCGGAGCAGAGCACCCGACGTAGAGGGGAACTTGTGGAAGCCGCACTTTGCAAAAGAAAGATGGCTTCCGCTGTCCAGAAAAAAGGCTAATCTAACATTTACTAAGTTATCCATCAACTTGCACACACAAGAGGTTAGAGAGATTAGCCGGGAACCGGCCGGAGTAGAGTAGAGAGCCTACACCCAGATTCTGTTGAACAAATCTAACAGAAAGGCCATGCCTCGCTCACCCAGGTGTCGAAGCATGGCGTACAGGACATCGCCCGGACCATAAGCGGTGTCCGCATACTAAGCAAGAGCGGAGCGCCACTCATTCACAGTAAACCTGTCGTTAAAGGCTCTCTGCCTCTGAAGGTAAAGTCCAGCCGGTGGCCTTCCGCGACATCACGACATGCATTGAATGCCGATGGAGCAGCATCCAGGCTAGAGAATGCGGAGAAAGCGGTGGCGAAGGTTTCCGCCAAGAAAGCGGGGTCCGAGATATCAGTCCCATTCTCCTGGAGAACGGGAAGGGGGTACTGCGAGAACTTGCCCCGAATCCTTTTGACTAGCTTCCACACCTCTGCTAAAGGGGTCTTCCAGTTTAGTGAAGACACGTATGCCCACCAAGAAGAGCGGTCGGCGTGCTTCGAAATATATCGGAACCTAGCCCTAGTCTGACGAAATTCACCGACAGTGAAATAGTTCGGGCGGCGCTTATAGCGCATGTAGGCATAATGCATCTGTTTGAGGGCCATCTCACACTCGGTGGACCACCATGAGAGTGGTCGGCGTGCAAAACGGCCAAACGTTTTGGAAATAGTATTCAGGCCCGCGGCGATGAGGTTGCCGGAGAAGAACTCAACAGCCTCATCTACCGACCTAAACTCCTCGACAAGCACCACCGAGGTGGGTTCTCAGGCGGAAGTTGCCCAGAAAAAGATATTTGAATGGAAAAGTGATCACGACATGGAGGTCATTGACCATCCCCCAATCAAAATCAGGCTGTGCATCCGAAGAACACAAAGATAGATCAAGGCAAGAAAACGAAGCGGTTCTCGGGCAGTGATGCGTAAACTCATTCACATTTAGGACACCTATCTCGAGCTCTTCGATTAGGTCGGCAAGGACTTATACCCTGGGATTTATTGAGTAATCTCCCTAGAGAGGATGCCTGTCGTTCAGATCTCCAAGCAAGAGAAAGGGCCTCTGTAACCGTGCCACGATGCGGCTGAAGTCCCCTGCGTCGAAGTCAGCTGACGGTGAAATGTACGCAAAAATGATAGTATACCTCCTATCCAGGTGAAGCTGCACAGCCACTGCCTAAAAGGAGGTAGCTAAAGTGAAAGGAAGAGCAGAGAAATCATGCCAGGTGTAAACCGCGCATCCATCAGCCCCGCCATATCGTGCTGGTGGGGTCGCAAGACCCTTATACCCCGGGAGGGCAAGCACGGGGCACGCGCCTAACATGGTCTCCTGCAGAAAAAAAGCTAACGGGAAAAGTGACGATCGAGCCTCCGAAGCTCCTTCTAGTTGGCCCGGAGTCCACGGCAATTCCATTAAAGGAATATGCCCTCCAGGCCTAGCTCAGTGGAGAGGCGGGGGCTTTATTCGAAAAAAAACCCCTCACGGGAATGGCCGTAGGCTTCCGGGAGGCAGAACCCCGGGCGCTGTTGGCCGGACAAAGCGCTGAAGGCGCTGTCGCCTTCGAGAACTTATTGGGGAAGGTTGGGCTCGCCATGCGAGTCTTTTCCTCCCTCCGCCTCGAAACCTTAGGCGGGCGTTGCGGCTTCGGAGGAGGGGGGGCCCTCTTTTCGAGGATCCACCGTCGATGAGCCACTCAGCCAACCACTAGGCGTAGGCGAAGGAGCCGAAGCTCCTTTGTTGCTGTCCTCCTTTTGGGGGACAATTTTAGGAACCCCGGAAGATGGCCAACTTCAGGGGTGTTGCCTTCTGTGAGTCTAATGACTCTGTGGAGGCGCGTGGCCGTTTCGCCTTACGGAAAACGGTCACGCTGGCGGAAGGGGGGAACCCTGGTTTCAGCCGGGGCTTGGTGTGAGCCCTTTTTGTCGACAGCTTTACCAGGGGAGCGCCAGGGTTAAGTATAACCCGCAGAAGGGCTCCGAATGGGCGCGGAAACAACCGTGCTAATGGCCTGGATGGGCCAGGAGCAGAGGGTGCCTTTCTAACTATTGAGGTATAAGACGTCGCAGGCAGAGCCGGGCGCACCAGGACCAAGTCCTTAGGCTCGCGGAATGAGAGTCGATCCTTGGCCTGAACGTCCTGGATTTCTTTCTCAAGGAGATATACACCACATTGCTTTGAAGAAGCGGGGTGCGACTTTCCGCAATTGACACACTTGGCCACACGATTTGGACTTATCGTGTGTGGCCTTGGAGCAATTTACACAGACTTCGAGTGACCCCGACTTTGCACGTGTACAAGAACGATTCCTATGACCAAAGCGGTGGCAGTAATAGCACCGCCGCGGCAGTGGCACGAATGCCTTTACACAGTAGCGGTACCAACCGGCATGCACCGACTCATAGAGCTTGTCAAAGTCGAACGTGACGAATAGTGTAGGGGTGGGTCTCGAGGCCCCTCCCTGTTTTCTTATCACACGTTTGACCTTGACCACCATATGGTCGGCTAGCTCTAAGGTGATGTCTTCTATGAAGTAGTCAACGAGTTCCCTCGCTTAAATTACTCATTTCACAAAGTTCATGGTAGAGTGCGGCGTCACACTCACCGGGGTGCCATGAAGTGTCCGAAGAGCACTTATCTTGGCCGCCTCGGAGTGATTCGCCGCATTCGCCAGAAGGCTCCCGTCCGAGAAACGGGTCTCCTTCTGCTCTCTACCAATTACACTAGCTAATGCTCTCCTCTGGTGGATCATGTTACCCTTGGCCAACATGTTTCCATCAGTGGAGCGAATGACGAGGAAGCGTTTGAAGTCAGCGGGCACGAAAACGCCAGGTAACCTCTGAATGAGGGGGCCCGATGTTATCGAGGTTCCGCCCTGTGCACTTTTGGTCTTAGTCATAGTCAGGGGCTCCGCATCCTGGGGCGGTAGAGGGGCCGGATAGGCTGATCTTGGCTCGGTCACTTATCAAAGTGGCAGCAGACCCATCCGTCCCCGCAGCCCCCAAGGATGGAGAGGAGCCCGAGGCTTTTTAGTCTTTTTCTTATTTTTGCTCTTTTTAGGAGAGGAGGGCGGGGAATGAACCCGCTTCTCCCCTCCGGCGGCAGGAGCCCCCAGGCTAGATGGATCGGCCTCAGATAGGTCCTTCTTCGAAATGGAGAAGCCCTTGGCAGTCATAGAGGCACCGGTTAGAGGAGATTTATCTCATTCTTGTACTGCCTCGGAAACCCTCGCCGTTTGAGGAGCTTGCATAGGGGTGGATTCGGGTTCGGTGCTTGGCATCGAGTCCGGATTCCCCCCATGGAAGGCCCTACCGTCTGATGCTGGGTTGCCGCAAGGACCATGTATACCTCAGGTGGGGGCTTCCAGTTGGTTATCCCCCCCCCAAGACATCGCAGGTCCCGTTGGAAGTATCGTCACTAGTCAGGTGATGTGGGGAGGCACAGGCCTTGACCCTGGCAAGGTTTAATATTCTTGCCAGCAGGTCTTTTGAGGGGAGCGACCGAAGGGGCCTGGCTTCCCTCTCCCCCCTAAGGGGGTTTGCCCTACCGAACCGCTT
Organism: Ceratothoa steindachneri; assembly: GCA_963969495.1. NCBI lineage: Eukaryota > Metazoa > Arthropoda > Malacostraca > Isopoda > Cymothoidae > Ceratothoa > Ceratothoa steindachneri. The sequence goes on along the minus strand of OZ018321.1, from coordinate 31,796,395 downwards.
CAATGGGGGGGCGGACGGCAAAGGGCTGCCTGCTGGCTTTCTTGGCAGCCCCCTGGGAAAGGTTTTTTTTAGGGGCTATCTGGCTCCCCTGGGAAAGAAAAGGAGGGACTGTCGCTGGAAACAGGGAGGTGCCCGAAAGCACCTCCAGAGATGGGGGTGAGGGGGAGTCCCCTACACGTGTAGCCGTAGGAGAGGAGTAAGCATCTTCTCCGGATAGAGAAATATGGAGGGTCCCCTGCTGCGCCAGAACAGGGGGGAGGGTACTTCTATTTTTTCGGGGAAGCTGCCCGAGGGCGGCTCCGTCATTTGTACAGGGGGAATTCAGGGGATTTTTCTGATATACTCATCATTGGGCATGGTGAACCTCTTTTTATTACGGGATGCAATAGCACATCACTCCTCGGAGTAGCCCGCTCTGCAATGGGTGCGTACGGGTCTGGCAGAGCCAGGTGCTGTCATTTAAGGCGACCCCTCCCGCTTGGTGACCTGGCAGCCCTTCAGCATGGCGGCTGCACCTTGGGCCCGGCGTAAAATCAAGGATAGATGTTGAAGTGAGAAGGAAAAGGGATGTGAGGAAGGTATGGGTGGGAAAGAAGCAGGTTGTTAAAAAAAACCCATCCCGAACCGGAGCTCAGGAGTTAAGGAACGTTGTCCCCTCCCCATCTCAGCCCCGATCTGTGACGGCTGGCTGAGAAGAAGGTCAGCATCTACCCTTTGAAATTAGAGGCTGATCAGAGAAAAGTGTGAGAGAGGTTCTATGAAAAGCGAGGAAAAACAAGTGTTTTGAATGAAGGAAAAGAGGCTAAGCTGGGTTTGGACGAAGTACTGATTCCCGTCAGCACGGCGGCCAGGATGGCAAATCGCCGTTACTTACGGGGAAGCGTGTGTGTTGGGAACTAAACACACAACACCCAGACATAACATGTGCGTGCGTGTAGAGTATTCTGTGGTCTCCGGGGCGCCACATATTGCAGCGAAGGTCTTTGTTAAGGCAATACTTCCCAACTTGATCTTCTCCATTTGCCAGGAATTATTCATTGTCTTGTCGCAAAATTAGTCCGTAATATTGGACCCCGCGTCTGCAGTGGAGTTTTCGCGACCACTTTCTCCACATTGAGCGGTCGAGATGATGCTCCTTCGTCTTAATGTCGCTGAAGGTCGGCGAGTAGTGGACTCTACCGGGTATTGCTAAAATCCTGTTATTCTCGTTAATGATGCTATCAAAAAAAGACACAAAGATAGTTTTGATTCAGTTAGATACGTTTTTATTGTTTTAAATATAAATGTGTTTACATTTTGATATTAATCAATGTGGCCGCCCTCGGCGGCGAGAACGTACTCGAGGCGAGACTTGAAGGCCACGCACACGTTTTGGACGAAGTCCTTCTTCGTACTGACTTACACGCGGTTGATGGAGGACTTTAGCTCGTCGACATTGCTGTGGCGGACATTGCAGGCCTTGCCCCTCACATACGTCCACACGCTGTATCCAAATATTCTAAAGCGCCCGGAATATTGCATTCTTCCTTTTGGGAGCACATTACGTGTACGTCGAATCCATGCCAGTGTACATGGATGGCTCCATATATGAAGAGGAGATTGACTTCGATTCCTTATCCACTTTAAGCTGGTTGCAGTGGACCACTTAGGGTAGATATCGAGTCTTGCCTGATTTGGAGACCGGATTGTGATCTATTGCGAATCTCGGGGGCGAAATAGTGGAAGAGTGATTGTAAGCGAATCTGAGCTTCTGCCAAAGCAGTTGTGGCCGCTGCAGTAGCAAGGCAAGGCCTGCAAGATTTGTCACCAAAGCGTTGACGAGCTGATTCTTCCGCTAACCACGTGTGGGCCAGAATAAAGAAGGACTTCGTCCGCAACTTGTGTACTGCCTTCAGGTCTTGCCTGGAGCGCCTGCTCTTCGCCGAGGGTGACCATGTTGATAAATATCACAATATAGACGCATATTTATATGTTAAAACAATTAGAACGTGTCTAAGTGCTGCAAAACTATCATTGTGTCCTTTGTTGAGAACGTTGTAACAAGTGCAACAGGAATTTTGCAATAGCTGGTCATTTTTGTCGAAAAACACTACTCTTTAAAATATTGGAGTAACCAAAAATTAAGTTAGTATTTAAATTCAGAAAATGAAATCTAGTCGATCATCTGGCGTGTGTATTCTTAGAGTTATTGACTAGACAGACCCTTATCCTGTTTTGGGTAAATCTTACTTTTCGCGTCGCAGATCAAATTTTCTTCGGATATGTCATTTAACTATAAAATATTTGCTCAATTTAAATCAAATTTCAACCTAGTTATTTTCGCTTTCTACCTTCTCAAATATCTAATTATACTGTCTTCAATTATTTTAAATGTAGATCACATTACATTTTAGTCAATTTTTACGAGTTATTTCTATAAGAAAAGAAAATCATCCTTTTGAAAACATCTAATCTTAGAGGGCATAAGTATTTGTGGAAACTTTGAAAATTTTAAGCATTTGGTCTCAAATACACTGAAAAGTTTGCTTTTTCCGAATTAACATTAGAAATACCATTACAACACCAATTGGCTTAGGCTTCTCAGTTTTTCTTACCAAGCGAGCAAATTCTTTAGAGCGGATAATTAAAACGACTATATCCTGATTCCTTGAAACAAGAAGTCATTTATATGGACTAGCTTTGGTACTGTGTACTTTTGCTTGCCCCTCACAGACTTCATTAGGTCAGCGGAGTTGACCCGAAAGAATTCAACTTTAGTCAATAACAGAGGATTTGTTTTACTACAGAAATACACAGTAAAATTGCCGTGGAATGACGCAAAGATGCATCAACTGTGGTATGGAAGAACAAACAGCACTGAACATCGGGACCAGTATATCATTTCCTTGCCTCAACTTCCCGAGGAATATGTATATATGGGGAAAATTGCTTGCCTTCCTTGACTAGAGCCCTCCTTGACTAAAGCCCTCCTTGCTTGCCCTCTTTGACTTCTCCGACCTACCGCCTATTTTCAATACTCAAAATCCATTCTTTTTCTTCTCCATTTTTTATTAGACATGATTACCTTTTTTTATTCCTAGTATTAAAGTATTAACAACAACATACAATATAAACTGCAGACCCAGTTGTGGAGTTTAACCACACCTAGAGTATTCTCTAAACATGCAGCTTTAGGATTGTTTTAGAAAATCAGTTGCGCTTAAAAAACGTCATAATAAAGAAAGGAAAGTGGAAACTACTTTTTTTTAATCAAAATCAAAGGATTTCTATTCAAAATGTTTATTTAAATTAATTCATGTTTAGAAATTATTTTACAAATCAGGAAAGAAAATAGTTTATTAAATTTGGCCGATTTTTTAAGTCTATTTCATGTTCTAAACGCGCCAGAATTAATTTGGTTTCCTTGCACTAAAACGTTACCATTGTGGGTAACGTACCCACCTTTGGTAAGGTCCTTAAGCGGTGGATCCATGATAGATCTATCTGGCACAGAAAATAAAAAATTACATATAAAAAATTGGTTTCCAACGAGATGTAGGCTAAACATTTGACGTGACGCCGCTAGCAGATTGAACTGAATCCAATTTGATCTTGATAGAATAACATGATAAGTCTTGGTACCATTTTGTTCAAAGAGATGACGACTGGACCAAGCAATAAAGGGGAATAAGAACTTCAGTTCTTCTATTCTTCATAATTTATTTAAACATGACGATGACTTGGAAAATGTCTTCTCTTCTTGAATGATGATAATATAAATTGATTATCGATTATGCTTAAGAATAATTCACACGCCATTCACAACAGACACTCGCTCACTTTGATTAGAACAGGGCGAATTTACTGAACTCATTTCAAATCTGATAGAAGTTTGTTTATTTTCATGACAACATATTAACGTTACATTTATGATTCTCTCAGTAAACACACACACACACACACACACACACACTCACTCACTATTTCTCTTTCTCTTTATATATATATATATATATAAATATATATAATAACATAAGAAAAGAAGGAGACTGCAAAAGACCATTCATGGCCTACACTTGGCAGCTCCTGTTCCAGTCAACACACAAAAGATTTCTTAACACAGAAAAGTCATCAACATTGTCACCCTTTACAGGAGTTCATCAGATCTAATCTACAATATACATAAAATGTATCCAGAGGATTATGTCCATTCATGCAACTGCAAAATATAATCTCCCCACTCCTTAGAAAAATGTACATAAAAAAAAGTCAGTCCTATCTAGCAGCTTCATCCATATATTTATCTAATCTATTCTTAAAACTACCCAGAGAGGAGGCTTTTATCACATGTATAGTGAGCCCATTCTATTTATCTACCACTCGATTTGTAAACCAATTCCTCCCAATCTCCTTCCTAAACCTATACTTATCAAGCTTAAACCCATTGCTACGTGTCCTGTCATGTTCACTAAGTATAAGAACCTTACCCAGATCCCCTTATTATATCCTTTTACCCATTTGAAGACTTCAATCAATTGCCCTCTGACTCTTCTCCTTTCCAATGTATGTAGATTTAGTTTTCTGAGCCTTTCACCATAAGGTAAGTTCCTTAGCCCACCAATCATCTTTGTCATCCTTCTCTGCACAGACTCAAGCAAATCAATATCCTTCCCATAATATGGTGACCAAAATTGTACTGCATAGTCTAGATGAGGCCTAACTAGCGCCAGATACAGTTTTAGAATGACTTCAGCACTCTTATTGCTTACACTCCTCCTAATGAATCCCAATATCGTATTAGCTTTATTCTTAGCATTTAGGCATTGCTTTCTAGGACGAAGGTCTGAACTTACCAAAATACCCAAGTCCCTCTCACAATCGGTCCTCCCTAAAATTCTCCCATTTAATTTATAACTATTCAATGGATTATTTCTACCTATACTAAGTACACTACATTTGTCTATGTTAAACTTCATTTGCCATTTCTCGGCCCAATTGGACAGAATGGTCAATTCCTCCTGCATTACAACAGCTTTAGAATCAGCCCTAATAGCCCTACCTAGCTTAGTATCATCAGCAAATTTACTCAGGTCACTACTTATACCTATGTCAAGATCATTAATATAAATTAAGAATAGCAAGGGACCCAAAACAGATCCTTGCGGAACTCCACTGCTAACACACCCCCACTAAGATTTAACTCCATCTATACTAACTCTTTGCTGTCTGTCCATAAGCCATGACTGAATCCACCTAAATATACTGCCATCGATCTCGTGTGCTTTAACTTTGCTCAGAAGCCGTAAGTGTGGCACTCGATCAAAGCCTTACTAAAGTCCAAGTATAAAATATCATAGTTTTCATCATTATCTGCTGCTTCATACACCTTACTATAAAAAGACAGCAAATTAGTCAGACAGGATTTCCCCTTACTAAAGCCATGCTGTGATTCTTTTATCAACGTATGCTTATCCAAGGGATCTCTAATATTACTTGCTATAATAGATTCCAACATTTTCCCTACCACTGATGTCAAACTTACTGGTCTGTAATTAGACATATTTGTTTTATCCCCTTTCTTAAATATAGGTATCACATTGGCTTTCTTCCATGCCACTAGCACAATGCCACTCTCCAATGATTTTCTAAAGATGCATGCTAGGGGCTCACTTAACACATCCTTACATTCTTTCAAAATTCTAGGAAAGACCTCATCAGGACCGGGTGCTTTAATACTTTTGATTTTATCAATTTCCTTTGTCACTATCTCCTTTGTGATCAAGATATCCTTTAATTTCTCTTCATCATTACCCCGAAAGATCATTGACACCTCGGGTATATTTAAAGTATCCTCCTGTGTAAATACTAAGAGAAAAAAGTCATTTAGCATTCTAGCCATTGAGTCCCTCTCACTTACTAATTCTCCATTGGAATCTATAAGTGGGCCTATTTTATCTCTAACCTTAGTTTTGTATAATTGATAAAAACTCTTAGGATCTTCCTTTGCCCTATTTGCCACTTTAATTTCATAATTTTTCCTTGCTACTCTAATTAACTTTTTAACATCTCTTGCTAGTTCATTATATATCTGCCTTAAGTGATCCTCTCCATTTTTTATTTTCCTATAAATGCCCTTTTTAATGCCAATATAATGTTTAATTTTATCTGTCTTCCATTTTTGGTCATTATTTTTAGTCCTAATCTCCTTATATGGAATGTTAATCATCTGACCTGTAATTAATTGCTCAATTATTCTTTCATACTCCTCTTCAATTGTAATCTCTTCCTCCCTGTGATTATTGTCTCCACTAACTGATATCATTGAATCTATTCCTGATTTCATTTTATTGCCTGGTTTCTGTACAACTGCCTCCAGGTAAGTCCTTAGCCCATTATAATTTGCTCTTCTAAAGTCAGGAATTTTAACATTGTTCATGCTACTATCAATACCATTCCATTTCATCTTGAATCTAATTTCACAATGGTCACTATTACCCAAATTTCCTCCAATCTCAGTATCCTTAATAACTTCTTCCCTATTTGTCAGAACTAAATCCAGTATATTATTACCTCTAGTGGGTTCGTTAATAATCTGCCTCAGAAAATTATCTTGGACAACATTCAAAAATTCCTCAGCCTCCTGATCACCCACAAGAGCTTCCCAGTCTATATTTCTGTAATTAAAATCGCCCATTATACACACATGCTTACTTCTACATGCCCGTTCTATCTCTTGCCACAGAAGATTTTAAGCTTCCTTACTAAGATTTTTATATATTTCCTTCTTTACACAATTATTTGTAGACGAACTCCAAACAAACATTCCTCATTAGAGTGGAGCAAATAATCGGTACCAAATATACATATTTCATCATCATTTCCTCTGTGTGAATTCTACTTTTGGGAAAATTCCAATATTTTCGCAACTGAATTAATTGGTGTAATAATTAATTACGCATGGATATTTTTGGAAGTCATCCAAGGCAAGTTATTGGGTGACAATTTCGCTGTTTTATAATTTAGGAAAACCATCTATTTTGGGGGGCAAGACAAATTTCTTTCTTTAACTAATTCTAAATTAACTATGAATAATTAAAATGCTTACGATAAATTCACATTCAAGTTCACTTGTTTATTCATACTTACTGAATATAATATATATATATATATATATATATATATATATATATATATATATATATATATATAGATATATAGATATATAGATATATAGATATATATATATATATATATATATATATATATATATATATATATATATATATATATATATATATATATATATATATATATATATATATATATATATATATATATGAATCCGTTAAACCACATTGAAAGAGAAAACGGAATAAATTTTCCTTGCAGTAATATTTTTAATACCTTTTTTCGAAAAATCCGTGCAGGGAAGTGATTCGAACCAGGCACACTGAGGCAGTGAGATCCGCTTTGATCACAGTTAAAAGTATGCCGTTAGTACACTATGCTACGCAGAGAACCAACGGCATACTTTAACTGTGATCAAAGCGGTGCTCGCTGCCTCAGTGTGCCTGGTTCGAATCACTTCCCTGCACGGATTTTTCGAAAAAAGGTATTAAAAATATTACTGCAAGGAAAATTTATTCCGTTTTCTCTTTCAATCTGGTTTAATGGATTCATTTTCATCATTCTCTCGTGCTACTTTGATATATATATATATATATATATATATATATATATATATATATATATATATATATATATATATATATATATTAGACTAGCCCAGATCTATAGAGGCGATTTTTCATACTTATGAACTTCTTACTCTCACCCATGCAAATTGTGAGTCTTCCTATAAAAACAATTTTAACTCAAGTTTTTAGCTTAATTGAACGAGTTTTAGTAGTGCCAAAAAGCTTACAAAGTTTGACGTTTTACAGTTTTTCCACACCACCCATGAGGTAGCTGTAATAGGTGCGTTTTTTTAATGTGCTATCTCCAGGAAGCCTATTCCAGTGTTTTGCCATTAACTCTGCTTGTTTTGTTAAATGCTTATGCATTTCTTCAAAGCATATTTTGTTGTTTTGGGAAACCTGTAGAAGGTACTGAAGCTCATTTTCATTTTTGGTAAGATGATTATTGTAGCTCTCAATCAAGACTACAGCTTTTTCTTCATTGTCATTGATGACATTCCTAGTATGAGTATATTGTTTTACTATTTGATAGTCATTTCTTTTCGGCATTCTAAAAGTTCTACTTCAAAAAGAGGAATTGAACCACAATTTTGTGAAGAAAAGTCCACTTGATTCAGTTACGAAGTCAGCAAGAGTTTTGTCTGAGATACGAGGGGCGGTCAAAAAGTTTTGCGAATCGGTAGGGATAAACAGAGGAAGGGGGATGGCTGTTTGTGGGGGTGTTAGGAAAAGTTATGACAAGTCAGGACCTGCAGCCGCACGCTCCTGCCTTTTATATTTAAGAAGCCCGTGTGGAGAGGATGATCCTCGAAAATCAACGGGTGAAGCTCGAAGAACTCGAGCGAGAACTTGGAATATCACATGGAAGTGTTATCAACATCATCCACGACAATTTGGCCATGACCAAAGTCTCTGCCCGTTGGGTCCCTAGAAACCCCACGCCCCATGATCGACTTTAACGTCATCAAAGTTCGGAGGAGCTGCTGCTCCTGTACAACCAAGATCCGCCGGGATTCGAGTCACGCATAGTGACAGATGATGAAACGTGGGTCCATCACTGGGATCCCGAGTCCAAGCTCGAAAGCATGGCCTGGAAGCACAGGGGCTCTCCGACCCCCATCAAGTTCCGGACCCAACGCTCAGCCAGGAAGATCATGGTAACCATCTTCTCGGATTCTAAGGGAGTGTTGATGGTGGACTATGCGCCTCGTGGAAGGACCATCATAGGCCAATATTACGCCAAGGAACTGGCTGGGTTGAAGAAGTGCATCCGTCAGAAGCGGCGTGGCAAGTTGACACGCGGTGTCCTGCTCCTCCACGACAATGCCCCTGTCCACAACGCCAGAGTTGCACAAGCTGCCCTACGCGAGTTCAACCATCCCCTTTATAGTCCAGATCTGGCCCCTAGCGACTACTTTTTATTCCGCAAGCTCAAGGCTGTACTGCGTGGACGCCGATTTGGGGACGATGAAGATGTCCAGCTCGCCGTCCAGGAGTGGATTGAACAGCAGTCGGGAATTCAAAGCCTCAGGGACAAGTGGCGCAAGTGCATTGAAGTCGAGGGTAATTATATTGAAAAATAATAAAACACTTTTCCTCATATTTCGTTTCCTTATATCCAAATTGCAAAACTTATTGACCGCCCCTCGTACTCTCTTTTTATCTCAGTGTATATCGTTTCTCTGGATACTGTGAGCCAGGCTTCTGCAATGATACAGTCATCTTTTTCTTCAAATCTAGAGTAACACTTTCATCCCTGGAGGCAAGGGACACAAGTTCTTCTCTTAGATATCAAAGGTGACGACCAAGTGCTTTACTGGCTACATAAGCAAATTCCTTATCTTCAGATACTCGGAAACTTTGCAAGTACTTTAAGTCCTTTTGTGAAACAGTGGATACAATTGAAGATGTAAATCAGTTTGGAACGTAGTACTTACTGTTCAACAAACTATGCCCATCGCTCTACTGATGTCTGCTCTTTCTTGGTCATTTAAAATTGTGAATTGTACAATTTTAATTGAAGAAATATCCCTTGCCATCCAACGTGCCTGATGCACTGCTCCAGGTTGTTTGAAGAAAAAGCTTTCTCCGTCACCCCTTAAATATTTAGCTGATATTTGCAAATGTTCTTCGCAATCTGCTCGAGGCTGATGACATTTCAACTGTTCTTGAAAAACAACTAAGCACAGCTTCTTTCCAAGAAACACATGTATTGTGTGCTTCATACGATGAATGGCTACCCTGTCCGCCTCCTTAACTCTCGTCATAATGTCTTCTAGGTGACTGTCGAGGTCTTCTAATGTGGACCCGTCCAGTTAGTTCAGTCGGTTGTCTTGCAGTAATCTTCTATACTCTTCCTAGTTCGCTTTGGGCATGCACCTTCGGGATGGGATCTCCACCTGTATAGGAGAGGTTGACACGGTAGTGACAATACTTACATGGTCCGATGGGGTTTATGGGCCAGGAACTGTCGCTTGGTTCAGGGCAAAGTTGGAGTTTACGAGGATAATATCAGGGGGCGTTAGGGATCTTCTTGTCAGGTATTTTGGAAATTCTGGGCCGACTCTTCGGACCACACCTCAATCAATAGGCAGGCTCAGGAAAGTTCCCGATCCGTCGAACTCAGCTGTGTAACCTGCTTCTCTGCAGCGGGCATTGGGGTATGCGATCAGGATGGTTAAGGTGTTTCTTTTGAATAGTCGGATGAAGTTGGAGATGGGGAGGTATGAGCGTCTTGTGGGTTGGTAGCCAACTGCTATGAAAAGGTCATCGATGGTTGTTCTGGTTTTAATGGCCAGATATGATTCTTCCAGGTCTGCTATTTCCCTGTACTTAATGCCCTTTCGTACGGCTATTGCGACACCATCATATCTTTCATTTGAATTGTTGGCCATAATGACGTTTTAGTTGTTTATTCTCAATTGGTTTGCATCTGTACTAAGACCATGTTCCGAGATTAGAACTATGTCCTGGTCTACTTCGCGGATGATGTTGTTACTCGTATATGCGAATTTTTTATTTTCCCAACCATTGGCATTTAGCAAAAATATCTTAATTTTACTAATAAACATAGTGTTATAAGCCATGCTATTCGTCTTGGGTATTTTGGACCTTTGCTTGCTCTTCGCGCGCTGGCGACCTCACTCTCCCTGACCTATTCTTTTTAAATTGCTCGTGCTTTAAGTTGAAGCATGACTCGGGGCAGATTTTAATGCTTCCACCTTGGGGAACCGAAAGGATTTCCTCCTCGGTGGCGTTACTGTCATCGTCATACTTGAATTTTACTTTTAATACTCCCTTGATTGTCTTTGACTTTTGCTAGTCTAGGGAGTGGTGAAAATGGCGAGGCACATATTTTCATGTTTATGTCCGTGGTCTTTTCCTTGGGTGCCTTCTTTCTGTCCTCTTTGGCGGGCTTGCTTTGATGATTCGCTCCTTGCTGGGTGTTCGCCTTTCGGGCCGGTTGATCTGTCTCTATTGTCTCTAGTGTTGTGGGATCTTTTCGCTTATTCAATCAGGGGTCCCTGGATTTCTATATCGGCTCCTTGATGTAGCTCTGGGCTTGCTTCCCATCTGCTTTGATATAGTTCAGTCGAGGGAGGGTTTTCGGGGAACCACATTGGTTTCATACCGTTTTGGGTGTGCATTCTGTTAAGTTCGCTGGCGTAGCTTCCCGGTTTGGCTATGTTAACAAAATGGGCGTGAATGACGCACATAACCAGGTCCGAATTCATCGAGGGGTCTAGCTGTAGTAAAGTTTTGGCCTTGCCCTGGTTTTGCGTCGCCTAGGCATAGGTGGTGTTTGCCTTACGGGTCTTCTCTTCCTGTATGTGCGGTGAGGACCTCTGCAATTTAGGTATTTCATTGTTTCCGGCGCACTCTTAACACACTTTGCCCTGGAATGTACATTTTTCGTAGCTTGAGAAGCAGACCTGGACTGAAACAAAAGTTTCTCTCTCAATGCACGAGGTTAAGATCTTGGTACAAAACATCTCCGTTGTTTGAAAGGTCGCTTTGAAGAGGTGGATGTACTCCCCAGCCTCGTGATTTTTGAATTTATAAATCTCGTCGTCCTCTGCCCAATTTTTTGTTTTTCCACGATTTTGGCCTTAATCTCTTCTGCACTATGTGTCCCGACCCCATGATCAAGGCAACGGCAGATAATTGACCTTTAGGCAGACACATGTGGTTGGACCTTAGGTGACAAGCCGATTTCTTCCAGTTTAGAGCTGGAGCTTACACCTAGTAGTTTGTCAACGTTAAAATTGTTGTCACATATAGCTAGGTATCCATAGGATTGGTCCACCAATCGGCATAGTGCAACTCCAATGGTGGCAAAAATGGTCTGGAAGACTTTCTCTCTTGACGGCTTGGGGTTTGGACACGACATAAACTGGTGCTCTCTACAGGCCTTGACTAGTATAGAAGTTATAAGGAATGGGGTGTGCTGCTAAGGTATGGATAGAAGAAAAGTCCAAGGCGAGAAACGTCGTCCTCCGACGGGTATCCCTATGCGCGCGTGTACGCCCTTGATAATACTATCGGGTAGCAGTTAGATTAGCGGTCTTGACGCGTAGAGGATTTCTTCGCCTACGTAAAAATCTTATAGTTGAAGCTATGCAGAGTAGGACTTCGTAGGATTTCTAGTTGCAATGTTTTTCTACTTATGGTTATATCATCAATAGCTCTTCTAAGGGCTAATGCTGTAGCTGAGATCACTATCAGTTCATGACGATCACTTATTTTTGTTAATGTAGCCAATAAGTCAGGTAGAATGATTTCCTCGCCTTTAAATGTTCTCTTTCTTGGAGGATTAGATGGCCTGGGCTCTGCTTCATCACTGCTGTTATTTTCGCGGCTTGAGCTACTTGTTAGCTGAACGACTGACAAATTTACTTTTCTACGCAATTCTCGTTTAATTCGCTGCAATTCTCCTTTACTTCTTTGGCGTTTTTCTCTTCATTTTTTATTTTTCTTGTCAGCACTACCTATATAGCCTCGTCTACCTTTCTCTCTCTGGGTCTGTAGAAATGAACGATCTTCTTCATTGGTTATCATTTCTAATGCGTTAGCATGAGCTATTTCAAACAAATGATTTAAAGATTCTTTTAATGAAGTTTCCTTTGATATTTAAGTTTTATCTCGCCTTGATTTTGTTTTATTAAAGGTTCTGAACTGCTCATGTTTCTTCTGAATCTTTGTGATCACATGCTGTTTGTCTCTAGTTGGTATTTTTTTCTTTGTCCCATATTTCATATATTTCTGAATATACAATGTTACAGGCATCTTTTACATTCTTTTTGCATTGTGTTAAGGAGAAAAGACGTCTTAATATATTGTAAAGGGATCCACTAAAATTATAGTATTTCCCCACCTCCTAAGATATTACTTCGGGAGAGAAAGGAAGGCGTTACTTCGCCCACCTTTCCGACTTCACCCTCTTTGGACTTGCCGCCGAGTCACTGAGAAATTCACACCGAGGCATGACGCTGAAATTGAAGGGTATATCCCCACCGTCTCTATCTCCCCCCCCCCCCCCGTGGGCGGGAGATTACTCATTTATTTTGTAGGTAGGCCTCAACAAGTTTTATGGCTCCAGCCGGTGGTCGTTCCGTCTGATTTGCTGATCCCGGCCTCTTACACATTTTCGTAAGGACACGCTCGGTTGTCCCGGCCGATAATGAAGGTTCGAGAAGGCCCCTGGGGACCTCTTGAGGACAAGAGGCCCGATAGCTCTCTCTCGATCCAAGTTTGGAGAAGTCAACTCCCCCTTCGAAGTCCGTACGGTGACCTCCTCTTGAGGCCAAGAGGCCCGCATCTCGCTAAATCAGAGTTTGGAGAAAGTAGCACCACCTTCTTCGGATTCTCGGCTACACCCGTCAGTAATCAAGGTCACCAAGACCTCCCCCCAAGTTCGCCTCGCTTTACTTTCGAGGATCAAAGGAACTAAATCGCTTACTACCCTAAATCTCTCATTATAACCATTTAATAAACCTGGTTATCCAATTAGTATTTGAAACCTAATTCCGTCTTATTCATGTACCTATATATTTCCATATTTATTGTGTACTTTTTATTTAGTGTGTATTAAAATCTATTTTTGCCGTTGTGTTTGGAATATTCCTTGGTTACGCAGCTGCAGCTAACTATTCAAATCGAACTCTTAGAACAATAACATTTGTTGCCTTGCTTAGCCTACCTTAGAGCCCGTGCGCGTATATTCCCGTACACTGGGCCATACTTCGACATATATTAACATTTGATGGAAGTTTTGAGGTTTGAATTGCATCAATGGTTTCTCCAATAAGCCATACTTCTGCTTTACTTCTTGTTTTCATTGAACTTGACATGTTAATTATATTCCAGAAAGACTTTGTTAAACACATATAGACGATGAAACAATGCTCACTTTTCACTGGTTCACACAACACAGTGTAGGGCATTGGTAATTGCCAACTGGTAAGGGATATGCTGTTGAGACAATGAAATGCGACACCAGAACCCCTACAAGAGCTCACGTTGGGCTTATTTGTCCTATGTACCTACTCTATAACACTACAGGTTATAGTATGATAATGAAACTTAGCGTGCACTTAATATAGCTGTTAACATAATACAACTATTAATTTATATTTAAGTAATAGTTACTCTAAAAAAGACAAAAAATCAATATTATTTAACTATTTTTCCTATTTTGCACCTATTATTAATATATGTGAAACTAACATTCGTTGTGGCACTACTAAATATTATTATATTTTGCTGCTATTTTGCACAGTGCATTTTTTCATCATTTCTCACTTTATCCAAGGTTGATGCTGGTTTGGCACTGTTCCAGTTGATGGTATGGTTGAGATTGTACATATGTAGAAAAAGCGAAGATTGTTCACTGTCATTACGTACATTGGCTTGATGTTGCTTAACCCGGACCTCTAGTTTTTTCCCTGTTTGTCCATAATGACATTTTTTGGCAGTTGTTGCAGCCTTTCGAATAAACAATGCCAGGTAGGGGCGGTGAATTTTTGACAAGGATGCGATAAATTGTAGTCTCGTACTTAAAAATAACATTTATGCTCATAGGCCTAAATAAACGAGGTAATTTAATGAAAATATGGTTATAGGGTAAAGCTAATAAGTTTTTGGCCTGAAACTTAGGGACATTAACATTAGTTTGATAATAGGAACGCTCAGCGGACTTATAAAAATTGTCGAGAAAGTACAAAGGGTAGCACAAATTTATCCCTATTTTATATATTCTATCGACTTCTTTGTCTAGGTATTCTGGTGAGACAATTCTAAGGGCACGCACAAATATAGAGGACGAAACACTTTGTTTGATGTTATTATGGTGGTTAGAATAAAAGTGAATAAAACAGTCTATGGCTGTGGGGTTTCTATATATTTCATATTTGAAACAATGGTTTGTCCGATGAATTAGAATATCTAGGAAGGGGAGTGTACGATCCTTTTTAACTTCTAAAGTAAATTTAATCGAGGGCACCAAAGTGTTAATTTTAGTCAGAAATGTATTAATATTTAAATTATTAGACCAAAGGCAAAGAATGTCATCAACATATCGCATCCAAGCCTTAGGAGTTTTATTAATTCTTCGAATTTTAGATTCGAAGACTTCCATGTATAGGTTTGGGAGTACAGGGGAGAAACAATTCCCCATTGCCTTTCCAAAGGTTTGGCGATAAAATTTTCCATTAAAGGTAAATTTGCAATTGTTGATGCAAAGAGTTTAATTAGGGTAGAAGCGGGTCTAGGGAGAGCAACTGTGTTGAGGTGTTCCTCAAGGAATCTCAAGAGATAGGATACGGGAACTTTAGTAAAGAGGGAACAAACATCCAAACTAACCAGGCTAAAATTATCAGGGTAGGGGAGATCATTAAGTTTACTAATGAAGCGCATATTATTGATAACATGCGAATTGGAAATGGTCCCAACCAAAAGGCTTAAGACAGAGGCTAGCCATTTTGATAGGGTATGGGGAAGACACCCAACACAGCTAATGATGGGGCGCATTGGGTTATCAAGTTTATGGGTTTTAATAACACTAGAAAGGTAGGGAAGGGAAGCATTTGAAGATTTATATTTGCTAATGAGGTCAGAGGATCCTTCAAGTAGAGAGCGAACAGTTGAGTGAAATCCTCTGTTTACCTGGTCATTAGGATTCCTTCTAAGGGTCTCATAGGTGAAGGTAATCGAAAGTAAGATATTCATCTTATCTAAATATAGAGATTTGTCAATTAGTACAATGGCGGCAGATTTATCGGCCTTACAAACATGAAAGGGTAACACTTTAGTTTCGGGGCGCACGATAGGTGGCGCTGTTTATAGGCTGCAATTTTGGGCTACAATATATGTCTTATGACGTCAGAGGGTAGCGTCAGATGTGAACAATTACGGCGTTATATTTTTTGTATATGAGTATTTACTAGGGGGATGCGCCCCTCTGACCCCCCTTTCCTCCAATTGAATGAAACTCAGGTTTATCGCAGGGTGGTCTTCCTGTAGTGATATCTCCTCTACGAGCAGTCCCCTTGAATTTACTGAGTTTTTTCCCCCAACAGCTTTTTACTAGCAGAAAAACCTAACCTAATAAACAACTCTTACTTTTATAGGTTTCTTAATTAGTTTATGCACCCTAGATAATCTAAAAGTTTTTAGCGATTATACAAACTAAAGCCGAATTCGAATAACGAAGAAGCACATGGAGAGCACAAAAACGCCATAAAAAACAAAAAAAAAATTGCAAAATGGGTCCTATTTATAAACTACGACGTTGCCAGCAAGAAGCTGTTATGGTTCGCCGCAAAAAAAAAATACTTGAACAAAAAAAACAATAAAAGACATCAAGAAACCTTACCTAACTTAGAAAAAACTATAAACGAGCAGAGGCGCAGATATTTAGTAAATAATACAGAATAAAAGTTACAAATTCCCAAAACAACCGAAAAATATAACGCCGTGATTGGTCACATCTGAAGCTACCGTCTGACGTCATAAGAGATATATTGTAGCCCAAAATTGTAGCCTACTAACAGCGCCACCTACTGTGCACCCCGAATTTGAAGTATTACCCATGAAAGTTCTTATTTTTACTAAGGGAACTTATCGCATTTTGAAAGTTAACAGGATAATTATTGTTCATATGGCTTAAACAATTATAAACATAACCTTTAACAATGGAAATATCATTACAGGACACGTCACTAAATTTTTACAACTGGGTAAATGCGTTCGCAATTTTAAGACTCATATACAATGGACACATCCATCATTAACATTGTAAATACACACACTGGGCAGACTCTAATTTTCAGGTCGAGAAATGATAATCAGACTTTTCATACGCGCGCGCACACAACACTCTCCACCGTGTTAACTGTGGCGGCGGACACGCCTCGGTTAGTTAAGGTGCCCATACCTTGAAAATATACGAGCGGGCGTCGTTACAGAACTCAGGAGGCCCAGACACACAGTTACACAAAACATCGTCATCACATCCAACCCCATTCACTCTGCCTAACCATCTCCACTCACAAAAAAACATATGCCGCTGCTGTCAGCGCGCATGTGGCCACCCACTCCAACACACCACCTACACGCAAAAAAACACACCAACTCACCGAAATAACTCTTAAACGGAACTGGCCATCGTGCTTTCCCCAGTGGCATAGGACATATCCGGGGGCGACCCAAGCACATACGCTGAGGCCCTTAACCAGCTATACGCCGCGAAAAGTCGAAGGCAAATTGTCGTTCTGGAGACACGCTTTGCCCTAGTAAACGCACAAAACACCCACGACCACCGCTCCTACTTACACTAGCACACGCACCACCGTACATGAAAACACCCAAACCCACGACCACCACTCATACCAAAACCCACGTCGCTCATCTCTATCACTCTCCCGACTAGCTCCATGCCTCCTTGCTCTGCCTATCGTGTCGTTCCTATCTTTCCTCCATTTTCAACTCCTCTCGCCATTTCTGTCAATCCACCTCATTCACCAGCCACCACTATCCTTTCATTTGCCCCTACACCCCGTCCTACTTCTCTCATTCATCCTCCTCGACCCAATTACTTCTCCCGTTGATCCTACTCCTTCCCCAGTTAATTCTACTCCCATCCCTTCCTCTCTCCATGATCCTGTCCACACTCCCACCATTCCCGACTCGCTTCCCATGGTCACTCTCAATCTCTCACCTCCTTGTGATCTTTCTCCTCCTTCCACACATCCAGATCCTAATCCTCTCCAACCAAATACTATTCCCCTTCCGCCAGCTTCATCTCTTGTCACAGTCCCGATCCCACCTTACGCTTATTCCAACCAGACCAGTGTTTACACCACTCCCTCCACCACCCCTTACTTTCTCAATCTCTCAATCTATGCATTGGAGCAGGTCTCATTCAAAAAGAATTGGATGCCACCAAATCTTTCGTTGACATCAAATATAAATACTACAAATGTGACAAAACGCACAATGTGACGATGAGACTGTCGATGAGGTCCTCTACAGCCAAGATATCACATCTTACCGGGATACAATACTAGAGCTCACCATGACCGGTTTCAAAAAGAAGAGGAACGGGAAAAAGCGGCCCACAACTAAGAAATATTATTAGCTAGAAAATAGAGTGGAAAACCTGAATAACAGGTTAAGTATAGTAACACTCAACGTAGATGGATGGAAGAGAAAAGCTACCACATATGGCAACATATTCCGAGTGCTTGACCTCGACATCAATCTCATTACGGAGCACGATATCGACGCAACTTCGAGGCAACTGAGGATACCAGGCTACTGAGTTGTCACAAAAAACATTCTCAAGAGAGGTTTGACGGTGCTAGTGTTGTCATCAAAAGGAATCTCTTGTTGAGACATCTTCTCTAACTGGACTAGTCCCTTGTGTCAGTGGAGCTGCCCACATTAGTGAGAAATCTCGTGATAGCGGCGGCATACCAACAATCTCGACCAGTGTATCTATTCCTCACCAACCTCTACACCTTGTTCGGGCAAGGCAGAATGGTATTCCTTCGGGGCATCCTAAACGCCAGATGCCAAACGAATGGCTATGGAAACACAAACAACAGAGGCCATAACTTGGAAATGATTATGCAACAAGGAACATCCAAAGGTTAATACTGGATTTTCCAACCTATATCCCCTGTCAGGTGGCCACAAAGCCTGGCATTATCATGACAAGTGACGGCTTTCCCTTCAATTACCATAGTGAGCCAGGCCCAACCGTACCCAGCGACCATATATTAATCTCGGCGACCATTTCACTCCCACCAATCCAGCTTGCAGTCCATCTCCTTGCAAATGGTCAAACATGGTACGCCATAGGGTGGCGTCCGGGGCAGAAACAGGGGCGCTACAGGCCCGAGACTATACTTGGCTCTCCAAGAAGTTTCCTAGCCCTAAACACGAGGGGCGTAAGGTATGACTGTCGTCTCTCGACGGCATAGGCACCGTCGAGATCAACTACAAAGGAAGTGAAAGGTGTTGACGACTGAAGGAGGCGCCGGGCTCGCGCATAAAGGAGAATAATGCATGGGAACGGCGCAGAGAAAGTCGCATCTCCCTACCATCGACAAGTAGACTCTTATGAGGGAAAAGCGGAAGGCATCGGTCGCTAGGTGATGGCCAGTGTGATGGATCGAGTCCACCTTCGTCAATACACGCGCGGATGCAGACGCATAAAACTAGCATCCGTCTTCGATGTTCGAACGAACAAAGGATCGATAAAATGTCAAGCAGTAGCCTTATCAGCGCCTCAGGCGCTGAACGTGATGGAACGAAGAATATCCATGGCACGGGTACAAGAAACACTAAGGCTGTGAATATGAGCCTCCCAGGTGAGGCGTCGGTCAAATACAAGACTTAGGAACCGGTGGGAGTCCACCACCTCCAGGCGTACCCCATTTGGAAACAAGTCTGGGTCAGGGTGAAGCCGTGGATGGCGGCAGAAATGCACCACTTTAGTCTTGGCCGGGGAAAACCGAAGCCTGTGCGCTTCGGGATAGCGAGAGACGCGGTTCAACGCCTTTTGGAGTCGACGCTCTAGGTTTGGCATTTGGCTAGTTCCAAAAGAGATCGAAAGGTCGTCTACGTAGAGCGTAGCAAGAACATCTTCAGGCAGCACCGAAGTGATGCCGTTGATGATCAGGGCAAAGAGTTTGACACTGAATACATTTCGCTGCGGTCACCCTATTCCTGATCCATTGGGCCAGAGAGGGCTGCCACCAACCGTACGAGGGATCGAAAACTTGAAAAAATTCCAATATAAAGATTGGAAGGCGTCCCCTCTCCCCCATTGTGTGGAGACTCTCCATGATATCCTATCGCCATGCGGTATCATAGGCCTTCTTCAGTTCAAAAAACACCGTGGCGTAGTGCTGTCTACGAAAGAATGCCTCGCAAACGGTATTTTTCAAGAGGAGCAGAGCATCCGGCGTGGAGTGGAATTTGCGGAAGTTGCACTGTTCATAAGACAGATGGCCTCCGCTGTCCACCAAAAAGGCTAATCTAACATTTACCAATTTCTCCATTAATTTTCACACGCAGGATTTTCGAGAGGTTGGGCGTTAACCAGTCGGGGTAGAGTGCTCGGCTTCGGAAAAGGCGATTCCTACTTTGGATGACCCACCGTCTCCGATCCACCCAGCCCACCACTGGGT
The DNA here is from genome assembly GCA_963969495.1 of Ceratothoa steindachneri. Taxonomy (NCBI): domain Eukaryota; kingdom Metazoa; phylum Arthropoda; class Malacostraca; order Isopoda; family Cymothoidae; genus Ceratothoa; species Ceratothoa steindachneri. Next base: position 31,776,024 of record OZ018321.1, on the reverse strand, counting down.
GGTCCTCCTTTCGGGTGACAACTGAAGTAATAGATGCTCCGCTCTGCACACTTATGGTCTTTGTCTGAGACTCCCCAACCGGTTCGTTTTCTTTTTAGGAGAGTGTCGTATTATAGCCCACTATATAATATAATATCTATTATTAATATCAAGGGGGGGGAAGAGGCTATTAAAGCGAACCGTTTAATGAATGAACGCTATCGTTACTGGTGGGAAAGTCTAATTTCTATTAATTAGTTTTGAGTTACCTTCTCAGATCAAAATAGCATCACAAGATTAAAGGGGGAAAAAGGGGGCTTACGGATCGAAGGGCGACAGCGACTTCAATGAGGCTTGAGAGAAGTTGGGGCTCGGCGAGACGACCTTGTCAGCGTCTTTAAAGGAGGGATCTTAGTCAAGAGAAAAGTGGAAAGGGAGGGTATGGTCTGTACCTTACTTTCTGGGTTGTGGAGTAAGTTTTAAACTTAGCTGGGGCTCGAGGGGAGGGAGCTTGAATCCTTGGTGATTTTTGGCATAGGTATGGCTTCCTCAGGGTAACTTTAATGGGGCTGTGTGTTTCGAGGACTCGAAGGAGTAATCCGGCGCAGCTGTTTCAGAATACGGCGTGGGCAGAGGCCTACGTTTGACCGTCGATGCCTTATCTGAGAGAGAGTGTCCAGACCTCGGTTGGGTACACACAAATACACTGACTTGGGAAGAGGGATGTCTTCTTGCGAGCGAGCCTTGTTCTGTACTACCGTTCCAAGGATGCTAAGGGGTTTAAATATGTAGACTCTCCTCATGCGAGAAATGCAGAATAAACAAATCCTTGAGGAATTACCAGGGGGCAGCTGATGTGCAAAACTGTTGGCGATAAACAGTTCTTTTACCCCCTCTATCTCCAATGGGAAACTGCTGAATTTTCCGACCGCGTAGGGGATGTTATTCGCATTCTACTTGGATCGTATGATGGGGCGTTAGCATCTGGGCTTGCTTCTTCACGTGACTCTCGGCCACGTGGGTTCTGGCTAACCACGTGGTTTCCAACAACGTGGTAATCATTTTAAAGAAGGCCAAAATGGTGTATTCTTCTACAGAGATGAGCACGGTGAATTAACCCACTTCTTTCTTCAGCCGGTAAAAGCTCCCAGGCCAGATGAGCCGGCCTAGGCAAGATTTTTCTCTAAAATAGAGAAGGTCCTCTCTGTCATAGGAGCACCAGATGGGGAAGAGTTACCTCCTCTCCTTTTGAGGCCTCAAGGACACGAGCCGTCTGAGGAGGAGCTTGCATAGGAGCGTAGCTGGGTTATGTGCGTAGCACCGAGCCCGGGTTCGACCCCATGGAAGATCCTACCGTCTGGGGCTGGGTCATCTCAGGGACCATCTCAATCTCATGGGGTGCGCCTCCATGTTTCTATTCCTCCATAAGACATAATCCGTACCCTTCGAGCTACATTTCTCTCTTTGCTGGGCGACTAATCGGCATCCGTTTGGGAAGAGAGGGGGGTCGCGTAGGGTGACCCCTGAAAGACTGATGTGCGTGCGCGCAGGACTTTTTAGGGCCTGTTGTCTCTCGCCCCCTTAAAGGGTTAGCCCTATCGAGCCGTTCACACCGGAAGCCATCAATTATGGATCTCATGTCATGCTTGCTTTCTTGGCAGTCCTTTTCGAAATCAAAGGGGGAACGGCCGCTGGAAAAAGTGAGTCGCCCAAGGGTGACTCCAGAGAAGGGGGTAGGGAGTGTCCCGTATGCATAGGAGATGAGTAAACCTCCTTTCAGATCGGAAGGTTTGGGGGGCGTCCTGTGAAAGCAGAGGAAAAGGGACCTGATTTTTTCGAAAGTGACTGCCAAGAAAGCAGGCATGAGATCCATAATTGATTGCTCCTGGTGTGAACGGCTCGATAGGGCCAACCCTTTAAGGGCACGAGAGACAACAGGCCCTAAAAAGTCCTGCGCGCACGCATATCAGTCGTTCAGGGGTCACCCTACGCGTCCCCCCTCTCTTCACAAACATATGCCGATTAGTCGCCCAGCAAAGAGAGAAATGTAGCTCGAAGGGTACGGATTATGTCTTATGGAGGAATGGAAATATGGAGGCGCACCCCATGAGATGGAGATGGTCCCTGAGAATTCCTTAAGGTTTTGTTTATTCCGCATTTCTCGCATGAGGAGATTCTACATATTTAAACCCCTTAGCCTCCTTATAACGGTAGTAAAGAACAAGGCTCGCTCGCAAGAAGACATCCCTCTTCCCAAGTCGATATTTTTGTGTGTACCCAACCGAGGTCTGGAACACTCTCTCCCCGATAAGGAATCGACGGTCAAACGTAAGCCTCTACCCACGCTGTATTCTGAAGCAGCTGCGCTGAATTACTCCTTCGAGTCCTCAAAGCTCACAGCCCCATTGAAGTTACTCTGAGGTAGCCATACCTATGACGAAAATCACCAAGTAACCAGCTCCTGAGAAGGTAGCTCAAAACTAATTAATAGAAATTAGACTTTCCCACCAGTAACGATAGCGTTCAATCATTGAACGGTTAACTTTAATAGCCTGAGCTCCCCCCTTCATACTAATAATAGATATTATTTTATATAGTCGGCTATAACACGACACTCTCCTAAAAAGAAAACAAACCGGCTGGGGAGTCTCAGACGAAGACAATAAGTGCGCAAAGCGGAGCATCTATTACTTCAGGGCCCTTCATTTAGAGGATACCTGGCGTATTCAAGCCCACTCGCTTCAAACACTTCCTTGTTTTTCCCTCGACTGATGACATAATGTTGGTTAAGGGTGACATGCTCCATCAGAGGAGAGCTCTAGCTAGTGAGATTGGTAAAGAGCTCAAGGTGACCCGTTTCTCGGACGGGGGCCTTTTGGCGAATGCGTCAAATCCCTCCGAAGTGCCAGGATTAGCGCCCTTTGGACACTTGATGATACGCATGTGAGTGTGACGCCGCATTCTACCATGAGCTTCATGAAAAGAGTTGTTTTTGCGAGGGAACACGTGGACTAGTCCATAGATGACTTCACCTTAGAACTGGCCGACTATTGGGCGGTCAAGGTCGAATGTTCGATTAGAAACAGGGAGGTGCCTCGAGACCCACCCCTCCACACTTAGTAATGTTCGACTGTGACAAGTTTCCTAGGTTGGTGCGTGCCGGTTGTTATCTCTTCCACGTCAATGCATTCGCGATACTGCCGTGGAGGTGCTAATACTCACACCGCTTGGCCATACTAATCGCTCCTGTAAATGCAGAAAGTCGGGGTTACCTGAAGTCTGTGTAAGTTGCTCCAAGGCCGCAATCGATAAGATCAAATGTTGCACCCCGTTTCTTCGAATCAACGTGGTGCGTATCTCCTTGAGAAGGAAATCCTGGCCGTTAAGGCCCAGGATCATCACTCACTTCGAGAGGATAGGACGTGGTCGTGGCGCGCCCAGCGCTGCCTGTTTCATCCTATGTCTCAATATTATAAAAGATACCCTCTACTCCTGGTCCCTACAGGCCTTTCCGCGCCCATTCAGAACACTTATACGGGTTGTACCCATTCCGGACGCTCTCCTGGTAATGCTAGCGTCACAAAGGTTTCGCAATTAGCCTCAGCTAAGCCAGGGCTCCCTTCCTTCCCTCAGCGTTTCTGTTTCCCGTAGGGCGAAACGGCCCCACACCTCCAACGATTCGCTGACTCACATGAGGCAACACCCTTGAAGTTGGTCTTGAAGCCATCTTATGATGCTTCTATTCTAAAGTTGTCCCTCGAAAGGAGGACCACCCAGTGGTGGGCTGGGTGGATCGGAGACGATCGGTCCTCCAAAGTAGGAATCGCCGTTTTCGAAGCCGAGCACTCTACCCCGACCAGTTTCCGCCCAACCTCTCGAAAATCCTGCGTGTGAAAATTAATGGAGAAATTGGTAAATGTTAGATTAGCCTTTTTGGTGGACAGCAGAGGCCATCTGTCTTATGAACAGTGCGACTTCCGCAAATTCCACTCCACGCCGGATGCTCTGCTCCTCCAGGAAAATGCCGTTTGCGAGGCATTCTTTCGTAGACAGCACTACGCCACAGTGTTTTTCGAACTAAAGAAGGCCTATGATACCACATGGCGATAGGATATCATGGAGAGTCTCCAAACAATGAAGGAGAGGGGACGCCTTCCAATCTTTTTATTGGAATCTTTTCAAGATTGCCGATCCCGCGTACGGTTGGTGGAAAGCCATCTCTGGCCCAATGGATCAGGAATAGGGTGTCCGCAGCGAAATGTATTCAGTGTCAAACTCTTTGCCCTGATCACCAACGGCATCACCTCGCTGCTGCCTGAAGATGTTCTTGCTACGCTCTATGTAGATGACCTTTCGATCTCTTTTGGAACTAGCCAAATGCCAAACCTAGAGCGTCGACTCCAAAAGGCGTTGACCCGCCTCTCTCGCTATCCCGAAGCGCACAGGCTTTGGTTTTTCCTGGCCAAGACTAAAGTGGTGCATTTCTGCCGCCATCCACTGGTCCACCCTGACCCAAACTTGTATCCAAATGGGGTACGCCCGTAGGTGGTGGACTCGCACCCTTTCCTTGGTCTTGTATTTGACCGACGCCTCACCTGGGAGGCTCATATTCACAGCCTTAGTGTTTCTTGTACCCGCGCCATGGATATTCTTCGCTCTGTCACGTTAGGCACCTGTGGCGCTGATAAGGGTACTGCTTAACTTTTTTATCGATGCTTTATTCGTTCAAACATCGAAGACGGATGCGAGTTTTATGCGTCTGCATCCGCGCGTGTATTGACGAAGGTGGACTCGATCCATCACACTAGCCATCACCTAGCGACCGATGCCTTCCGCTTTTCCCCCATTAAGAGTCTACTTGTCGATGGTGGGGAGATGCGACTTTCTCTGCGCCGTTCCTATGCATTATTCTCTTTAAGCGAGAGCTGGGTGCCTCTTTCAGTCGTCAACACCTCTCACTGCCTTCGTAGTTGATCTCGAAGGTGCCTATGCGCCGAGAGACGCCAGTCATACCTCAAACCCTTCGTGTTTAGGGCGAGGAGACTCCCCAGGGAGCTAAGTATAGTCTTGGGCCTGTAGTGCCCCTGTTTCTGTTCCGGACGCCACCCTGGGGTGTACCATGTTTGACTATTTGTCGCAACGCCTCTTCTTCCAAAGCTTCTAAAGCGCCGGGAGTATTGTGTTTGGCCTTTATGGAGCACATCTATTGTCACGCTGGGACCTTGTCAGTGTATACGGATGGCTCCAAGTCCTAAGATGTGGTCGGTTTCCACGCCGTATCCCATCTGTTTGAAGTCAGCGTGGCTCTGCCAGGCGCTTATTCTTTCTTCCTTGCCGAACTCGTTGTAATACACTGCTCGGTACGTTACATTACGCGATGTGGCCGGTTCAGAGACCGGATTGTGATTTATAGCGACTGACAAAGCGCCCGACTGCTCTCGGTGCATTGGAATATCCACATCTCCTAGTTTGCGATATCAGTGACGTCACGGTTCTGGCGAGTATGGCGACTGACGAGATTATCTTCAACTGGGTTCCTGGACATTTAGGAATTGCTGGAAATGAGCACGCCTAAGAGTGCGCCTGTGGGGGAATTCCACGTGGAATTTCTTTACCAGCATGAACTGATGTCCTTGCGTTAGAAAAGATTCTAGAAGTTGGTTAGGCTTAAATTTGTAAGCCTCCCCTCCTTCCCCCTTCCACAAGCGTTAGCCTCAAACCGCGTACACCACAGACCACCTTTATGCGGGTTAGAATCGCCTCGGCGTGAAGATTCGAGGCCATTCGAGAGTAGCGCTGTTTCCCCCACCCCGCGGGAGGGAGCCTCGGATATATATAGGGCTCTTCTTCTATGTGGCAGACACAAATTTAAGGAGTCTCGCCCGGGCCCAAGAAGATTCCCCTAGTTCCAAGTCAGGTGCTAACAACAAAGCAAAGTGACGGCTGAACTATTTGTGTTTTGGAATTAGCCCCAGTCAGTGAGGTAATTATATTTGTCGATCGCTACCGAGCGATTTTTCCGACTCAACTCATCAACTCCTGTCGAAGCCCTGCTCGATCGCCCCTCGTTTTCGGGTAGCCGAAATACTCTCCCCTGGACCGGACGTTACCCCCAGTCCCCCCTTTGGAGAACCGTCATCACGTTAACTTCCCGCTCAGAAGCTCCGAGTGCCCTCACCTCACGTGCAGAAGACATCCTGAAGCCTTACCCTGACGTCTCACCCGGAATCCTCCTTAAGCCAACCCCTCCCCCTTCTTTAGTGACCCATTTGAGTTAATCCTTCCCTTTTGAATAGTCTCCTTCTGTAATACATTAAATTTTAACTTTAGAGTCTGACGCATAGCTACAATTCTCCCCCTCGTTTATCGTTGTAATTTTGCCCATTAATTCTCTGATTTAATTTTGCACATTAATTCTCTGATGTATTTTTGCCCATTAATTCTCTTATTTTCATGTAAATAAAATTATATTTTTGTATATGCCTCTTTAAATAACCTTGGCTTTGCCATTGCCCAAATTTTACCTGACCTCGTTGCACTCTTACCTCGTTGTTTCGCGCGTCGAAACTCGTGGCGTTCCGTTCCTTGTCATCTCGCCTTTAAGTTATTGGTCGCTCCACAATAGATATAATATGGTATTGATGTAATTTAATGTCATACCACGACAGTGCCAAAGAGTAAGCAAGGACTGTGCGACTAGACCAGTGTTTTACTCTCCCTCACAGCGACTACATGGCAGAAATACGTGCTGCCCTCCGGGTAGCTTGGCAAATAAGATGGAAGATGTTCTAGGGGAACCTTAAAAGGGCGTGCCATTGCGTCCCTACTGTTCCCATGTACCTACACCCCATTGCCACGACAGCTTCAGGTAGCTTTCCGTCGTCTCCGAATTGAACACACTTGCGGTACGCACCACCCCGTGATTGGGCGCTCCTCCGCGCTGTCCCGCAGAATGCTCTACACATTCTTGTTGACTGTTCCAGTGTGGGTGATCTTTACGCATGTTACCATTCCTGTTACTGGGACGAGTGGGGTTGCTACTGCTTGTACCCTTTACTCGGGACTGGTTCCTGCACACTGACTTTCGGAATATACGACTGTTGGAGGAAGCTGTTTGTTTAGCGCACTGTTTGTTTTGAGTCCCATGCTTCTGCGACTAGGGATGGGGCGCACTTCCTTCTTGTTAGCTTTTTCTTTGTTTTTTTTTACTCTATGATCTTTTTCTCATTTTTATTTAGTTTTTTACTTGTTACTTGTTTTTTTTTTAATATAGCCTAGTCGTAGGATGTAGTGAGTAGGCTGACTTATGCTCAAGTAGGCAGTCGCTAAGTGGGCTACTAATTTTCTTTTTAATTGCTGTCTACCCTGGCTATTCAGCTGGCGCTGATCTCAGCCTGTTGTTGGTTTATAGCCTGCGTTGTGGAGAAGTTTTGTACCCTGTCATAGGTAAACACTTGCCGTCAGCTTTTGTGTTGAGGCTGTTTTCCTTTACACTCCCGTCGATCTCATCTAGTGTTGCTTCGCTTCGGTCAGCTGGTTTGAATCTGCCAAGAATTTCTCTGTAGCGTTCCCAGTTAGCCGAAGCGTAGCTTTTGCAAGGAGATGGACTGCAAGCTGGATTGGTGGGAGTGAAATGGTCGCCAAGATTAATATATGGTCGCTGGGTACGGTTGGGCCTGGCTCACTATGGTAATTTAAGGGAAAGCCGTCACTTGTCATCATAATGCCGGGCTTTGTTGCCACCTGACAGGTGATATAGGTTGGAAAATCCGGTCCTAACCTTTGGATGTTCTTCGTTGCATAATCATTTCCAAGTTATGGCCTCTGTTGTTTGTGTTTCCATAGCCAGTCGTTTGGCATCTGGCGTTTAGAATGCCCCGAAGGAATTCCATTCTGCCTTGCCCGAACAAGGTGTAGAGGTTGGTGAGGAATAGGTACACTGGTCGAAATTGTTGGTATGTCGCCGCTATCACGAGATTTCTCACTAATGTGGGCAGCTCCACTGACACAAGGGACTAGTCCAGTTAGAGAAGGTGTCTCAACAAGAGATTCCTTTTGATGGCAACGTTAGCACCGTCAAACCTCTCTTGAGAATGTTTTTTGTGACAACTCAGTAGCCCGGTATCCTCAGTTGCCTCGAAGTTGCGTCGATATCGTGCTCCGTAACGAGATTGATATCGCGGTCAAGCACTCGGAATATGTTGCCATATGTGGTAGCTTTTCTCTTCCATCCATCTACGTCGAGTGTTACTATCCTTAACCTGTTATTCAGGTTTTCCACTCTATTTTCTAGCTAATAATATTTCTTAGTTGTGGGCCGCTTTTTCCCGTTCCTCTTCTTTTTGAAACCGGTCATGGTGAGCTCTAGTATTGTATCCCGGTAAAATGTGATATATTGGCTGTAGAGGACCTCATCGACAGTCTCATCGTCACATTGTGCGTTTTGTCACATTTGTAGTATTTATATTTGATCTCGACGAAAAATTTGGTGACATCCAATTCTTTTGGGAATGAGACCTGCTCCGATGCATAGATTGAGAGATTCACTTCATCAGCATCGAGCGTTCTCTTGGTCTCCACTTTCCCTTCTTGCGGCGTCTATTCTTGGTTGTGACCTCTGTTGCCGAGGAGTCAGAGGTGTCCGTGTCTTCCTTCTTCGATTTTGGCGTTTTCTTTTATTTGGTCATACTAGGTGCATTGGCAGCAGCCCTCCTCTCTTTTCTGAGCTCTATCCTCAGGTCGGGTCGTCTGTCCTCTTTTTTAGGTTTTGGTTCATTCTTTATGGATTCTTGGATCTGTTCCGTCATCTGCTTTGGAACCATCTGCAATTAGAGCACATGCCCTGATGGATGATTATCAAGGAGCCACATCTCGCTAGAGCCGTTTATAGCGAGCATTTGGTTCAGTTTCTTGGCGAATGTCCCAGGTTGTGTCAATTTTCGTTGAGTTTACATTTTCCAATTGAAATTACGACTTTTTATTCCCGCCTCAGAATAGGCCGCCTTCGCCCCCTGTGCATAAGTTGTTTTACACTTTCGATATATTGAGGTGTAGATGGTATTGAGTTTTGTTTTGGGAGTGTGGAAGTCCCAGGGAGGGTAAGGAATGTTGTGGGGTATGAGGTGTGTGTGTGACAGAAGAGGTGGAGGGTGTTTGTGTGTGCGGTTTGTATAATTGCAGGTGTTTAGTGTTGCGGCGTGAGTGCGTGTTTATGTTCCTCGATTGAAGCAAATATACTTTCAGGGAAGTTTTTCTGCCCCAAACCATACGGAGCGAAACGCTGATTAAGTAACTGCGCGTAGAGTAGATGGTCATCCCTCGACAGATTTCTAGCCCCTGCCGAGAGGTCTTCGTATATCGGCGTGTATTATGTGTCGTAAACTATTGGGAGCCCACTAGAGATGGTGGCTGGCGGAAAGTAAGGGGTGGTGGAGGGAGGGTTGTAAACACTGGTCTGGGTGGGATAAGCGTAAGGTGGGATCGGGACTGTGGCAAGAGATGAAGCTGGCGGAGAGGGAATAGCATTTGGTGGGAGAGGATTAGGAACTGGATGTGTGGAAGGAGGAGAAAGATCACAAGGAGGTGAGAGATTGAGAGTGACCATGGGAAGCGAGTCAGGAATGGTGGGAGTGTGGACAGGATCATGGAGAAAGGAAGGGATGGGAGTAGAATTAACTGGGGAAGGAGTAGGATCAACGGGAGAAGTAATTGGGTCGGGAGGATGAATGAGAGAAGTAGGACGGGGTGTTGGGGCAAATGAAAGGATAGTGGTGGCTGGTGAATGAGGTGGATTATCAGAAACGGCGAGAGGAGTTGAAAATGAAAGAGGGATAGAAACGACGCGATAGGCAGAGCAAGGAGGTATGGAGCTAGTCGAGAGAGTGGTAGAGATGAGAGACGTGAGTGTCGGTAAGAGTTCGGGTCGTGGGTTCGGGTGTTTCCCTGTACGGTGGTGCGTGTGCTCGGTGTCGGTAGGAGCGGTGGTCGTGGGTGTTTTGTACGTTTACTAGTGCAAAGAGTGTCTCCAGAATTACAATTTGCCCTCCACTTTTCGCTGCGTATAGCTGGTTAAGGACCTCGTCGTATGTGCGTGGGTCACCCCACAGTTAACACGGTAGAGAGTGTTGTGTGCGCGCGCGTATGAAAAGTCTGATTATGATTTCTCGACCTGAAAATCAGAGTCTGCCCAGTGTGTGTATTTACAATGTTAATGATGGAAGTGTCTAGTGTATATGATAAGTGTTAAAATTGCCAACGCATTTGCCCAGTTGGAAAAATTTAGTGACGTGTCCCGTAATGATATTTCCATTGTTAAAGTTATTTTTATAATTGTGTAAGCCATATGAACAATAATTATCCTGTTAAGTTTCAAAATGCGATAAGTTCCCTTAGTAAAAATAAGAACTTTCATGTTTGTAAGGCCGATAAATCTACCGCCATTGTACTATTTGACAAATCTCTATATTTAGATAAGATGAATATCTTACTTCCAGATACCTTCACCTATGAGACCCTTAGAAGGAATCCTAATGACCAGGTAAACAGAGGATTTCACTCAACTGTTCGCTCTCTACTTGAAGGATCCTCTGACCTCATTAGCAAATTTAAATCTTCAAATGCTTCCCTTCCCTACCTTTCTAGTGTTATTAAAACCCATAAACTTGATAACCCAATGCGCCCCATCATTAGCTGTGTTGGGTGTCTTCCCCATACCCTATCAAAATGGCTAGCCTCTGTCTTAAGCCTTTTGGTTGGGACCATTTCCAATTCGCATGTTATCAATAATATGCGCCTCATTAGTAAACTTAATGATCTCCCCTACCCTGATAATTTTAGCCTGGTTAGTTTGGATGTTTGTTCCCTCTTTACTAAAGTCCCCGTATCCTATCTCTTGAGATTCCTTGAGGAACACCTCAACACAGTTGCTCTCCCTAGACCCGCTTCTACCCTCATTAAACTCTTTGCATCAACAATTGCAAATTTAACTTTAATGGAAAATTTTATCGCCAAACCTTTGGAAAGGCAATGGGGAATTGTTTCTCCCCTGTACTCCCAAACCTATACATGGAATTCTTCGAATCTAAAATTCGAAGAATTAATAAAACTCCTAAGGCTTGGATGCGATATGTTGATGACATTCTTTGCCTTTGGTCTAATAATTTAAATATTAATACATTTCTGACTAAAATTAACACTTTGGTGCCCTCGATTAAATTTACTTTAGAAGTTAAAAAGGATCGTACACTCCCCTTCCTAGATATTCTAATTCATCGGACAAACCATTGTTTCAAATATGAAATATATAGAAACCCCACAGCCATAGACTGTTTTATTCACTTTTATTCTAACCACCATAATAACATCAAACAAAGTGTTTCGTCCTTTATGTTTGTGCGTGCCCTTAGAATTGTCTCACCAGAATACCTAGACAAAGAAGTCGATAGAATATATAAAATAGGGATAAATTTGTGCTACCCTTTGTACTTTCTCGACAATTTTTATAAGTCCGCTGAGCATTCCTATTATCAAACTAATGTTAAAATCCCTAAATTTCAGGCCAAAAACCTATTAGCTTTAACCTATAACCATATTTTCATTAAATTACCCCGTTTACTTAGGCCTATGAACATAAATGTAATTTTTAAGTACGAGACTACAATTTATCGAATCTTTGTCAAAAATTCACCGCCCCTACCTGGCATTGTTTATTCAATAGGTTGCAACAACTGCCAAAAATGTTATTATGGACAAACCGGGAAAGAACTAGATGTCCGGGTTAAGCAACATCAGCCAATGAACGTAGTCACAGTGAACAATCTGCGCTTTTCTACATATGTACAATCTTAACCATACCATCAACTGGAACAGTGCCAAACCAGTCATAAAATGCAGTAATTATATTTCAAGAAATATATTAGAATGCATCTCCATTAACACGTTCCCAAATTTTAACCTTAGCCCTGGTTTGTTCATGTTAGACCCCATTATCACTACTTACATAAAATCTCAAATAAAGTTGTTTCAGGATTTTGTACCCCCTAATTAGGGTTCACAGTTGGGTAGTCTAATTCTCCCTTTTACTATTTAAGGCAACGTATGTCCTGTCTTCTGTTCATTCCTTAAAAAGGTCTTTAAGAATAAAGTTGAAAGCACTCGGAATCGGTTTTTCACTTTTCCTTTGTGGTGTATCTGCATAACTTTGACTCACGTGCACTTTGTGAGCTTTTTCAATATATATATATATATATATATATATATATATATATATATATATATATATATATATATTAGACTGGCTCAAAAGAAAAAAAAGAAAAAATCCTTGGTCTCAACCTTGGATATAGTGAGAAATGATGAAAAAATGCACTGTGCAAAATAGCAGCAAAATATAATAATATTTAGTAGTGCCACAACGAATGTTAATTTCACATATATTAATAATAGGTGCAAAATAGGAAAAATAGTTAAATATTATTGATTTTTTTGTCTTTTTTAGAGTAACTATTACTTAAATATAAATTAATAGTTGTATTATGTTAACAGCTATATTAAGTGCACGCTAAGTTTCATTATCATACTATAACCTGTAGTGTTATAGAGTAGGTACATAGGACAAATAAGCCCAACGTGAGCTCTTGTAGGGGTTCTGGTGTCGCGTTTCATTGCTCAACAGCATATCCCTTACCAGTTGGCAATTACCAATGCCTACACTGTGTTGTGTGAACCAGTGAAAAGTGAGCATTGTTTCATCGTCTATATGTGTTTAACAAAGTCTTTCTGCAATATAATTAACATGTCAAGTTCAATGAAAACAAGAAGTAAAGCAGAAGTATGGCTTATTGGAGAAACCATTGATGCAATTCAAACCTCAAAACTTCCATCAAATGTTAATATATGTCGGAGTATGGCCAAGTGTACGGGAATATTCGCACACGGGCTCCAAGGTAGGCTAAGCAAGGCAACAAATGTTATTGTTCTAAGAGTGCGATTTGAATAGTTAGCTGCAGCTGCGTTACCAAGGAATATTCCAAACACAACGACAAAAATAGATTTTAATACACACTAAATAAAAGGTACACATTAAATATGGAGATATATAGGTATATGAATAAGACGGAATTAGGTTCCGAATACTAACTGGATAACCAGGTTTATTAAATGGTTATAATGGGAGATTTAGGGTAATGAGCGATTTAGTTGCTTTAAACCCCGAGAGATCTTGGTGACCTTGATTACTGACGGGTGTAACCGAGAACCCAAAGAAGGTGGTGCTACTTTTTCCAAACTCTGATTTAGCGAGATGCGGGCTTCTTGGCCTCTAGAGGTCACCGAACGGACTTCGAAGGGGGAGTTGACTTCTCCAAACTTGGATCGAGAGAGAGCTATCGGGCCTCTTGTCCTCAAAAGGTCCCCAGGGGCCTTCTCGAACCTTCATTATCGGCCGGGACAACCGAGCGTGTCCTTACGAAAATGTGTAAGAGGCCGGGATCAGCAAATCAGACGGAACGACCACCGGCTGGAGCCATGAAACTTGTTCGAGGCCTACCTACAAAATAAATGAGTAATCTTCCGACCCGGGGGGGAGGGAAGATAGAGACGGCGGGGATGTACCCTTCAATTTTAACGTCATGCCTCGGTGTGAATTTCTCAGTGACTTGTTGGCAAGTTCAAAGAATGTGAAGTCGGAAGGGTGGGGAAAGTAACGCCTCGCTTTCTCTCCCGAAATAATATCTTAGGAGGTGGGGAAATACTATTATTTTAGTGGATCCCTTAGTGCCTCATCCTCCATATTCACCAGATTTCCATCTGTTCTGATCGCTCTCCAACAATTTGCGCGGTGTTTCGTTCAATACTGATGTAGAATTAAGAACCTGGTTAGACAAATTCTTTGAGTCAAAATCCAGAGATTTTTATTGCAAGGGCCTTGAAAAACTAGTTGAACGTTAGGAAGAAGTCGTAAATAACAACGGAGAATACATTATTGATTAAATTCCATATTGTTATCAATTAAAAATGAAGTTTTTCTAAAATTATTAATGGTAATGAATAAATTTGATAAACCGAAGAACTTATTCCTCAACCTAATATATATATATATATATATATATATATTCTATAGGTTTGCTTCTAAGAAGGCTTATTTTCAGGTTGAGGATGAATCCCAAAATGAGACATGTAAAATTTCTCATTTAATTAAGTACAACGTTTCGGGTACCTTACCCATCTTTTGGTCTATAAAAGATAGATTTAAAACACGTTTAAAATTACAAAAATTATAATGCACACAAGGATGAAAAATAAATTATTTAGTTAATTTAAATTATGACAAATCGTTTGAAAACTATTGAAATTTAGTTATGGATCAATTATGGGTGCTTTAAATTTGGATAAATATAACACTAGTTGATGCAATTATTGGTTGACACAGATATTAGTCACTAAATGAAGCAGCAATAGTAATAAATTATTTAATAAATTGAAAATGTGAAAAATAATTTGAAAAATTGACACTCAATGTAGATGCGAAACCCTGGTCTGATATCCCACTTTTCGCAGACTCTTTGGCGCCCTCATCGGCGCGCTCATTCTCCGCAATTTCTACATGTCCAGGAACCCAGTAGAAGATAATTTCGACATCCAGCCGGCTCCAGGATAAAAGCTATCCAGGAAAAAAGCTAATCTAACATTTACCAGTTTCTTCATGAACTTGCACACGCAGGAGGTTAGAGATATTTGGCGGAAACCGGCCTGGATAGAGTGATCTCTTCCGGTTTGCGAAAAGCGAGCACACTAACGATTCGCCAGGAATCTGGGAGGATACCCTTTACCCTTATCCAGTTGAAAAAATCTAAGAGAAAGGCCACACCTCATTCAACCAGGTATCAAAGCATAGCGTATTGGACATCGTCCGGACCAGGGGGCGTGCACGAAGTGAGAGCGAAACGCAGCTCATTCAGACTAAACCTGCCGTTGAAGGGTTCGCCGCCTCCGGAGGCAAAGTCAAGTTGGCGGCCTTCCGCGACATTATGACGCGCATTGAATGCCCCGAATCTTTTTGAATCGGTTTCACACCTCTGCTATAGGCGTCTGCCGTTAATTGAAGACATGTATGCTCACCAAGAAGAGCGGCGTACTTCGAAATATACCAGAACCTAGCCATAACTCGACGAAATTCATCGACAGTGAAGTCGTTTGGACGGCGCTTATAACACATTTAGGCATAACGCATCTGTTTGAGTGCCGTCTCAACTTCGGCTGACCAAAACAGGATCAGTCGTCGTGCAAAATGGCCAGATGCTCTAGGAATAGTAGTTAGGCCCACGGAGATGAGGTTGTCGGAAAAGAACTCAACGACCTCATCTTCCGCCCTAATATCCTCGACTGGCACAGAGAAATCAGTCATTTCTGAAATGCGGACCACTGCGCCCTCGCCAAGCAACACCGAGGCGGGCTGTCAGGCGTCAGCGGCCCAGAATATGATATTTGAATAGGAAAGTGATCAGTACCATGGAGGTCATCGACCACCCCACACTCAAAATCAGGTTTTCCATGCGGAAAGCCCAAAGATAGATCGAGGCAGGAAAATAGAGCCGTTCTCGGGCAGTGATGCGTAAACTCATCCACATTTAGGACACCCATCTCAAGCTCGTCGATCAGTTCGGCAAGGACTTAACCCCTTAGATTGATTGATAGTCTCCCCAGAAGGAGTATTTACCGTTTAGATCCTTGAGCAAGAGATAGGGCCTCGGCAACCGTGCCATGATGCGTCGGAATTCCACCTCGTCGAAGTCGGCTGACGGTGGAATGTACGCGGAAATAACAGTATACTTCCTAACCAGGTGCACCTGAACAGCTACTTCCTGAAAAGAGGTATCTAAAGCGAAGTGAATAAGGGAGATAACATGCCGGATGTAAATCGCGCATCTTCCCTCCCGGCACACATCCCGTGGATGTGAAGTCGCAAAACACTTATACCCCGGGAGGGTAGGCAGGGGGCATGGCGCTCAACATGATCCCCTGCAAAAAGATAGCTAACGGGGAATGGGAGGAGACGAGCCTCCGCAGCTCCTCTCAGTTTGCCCGGAGTTCACGGCAATTCCATTGAAGGAATAGGCCCTCCAGGACTGGCTCGGAAGAGAAGCGGGGGCCGTCTTCGAGGAGATGACCTTCACGGGAATGACCATACGCTTCCCCGAGGCAGAACTCCGGGCGCTGTTGGCCGAACAATGCACTGAAGGAGCTGTTGCCTTCGAGGACTTATCGGGGGAGGTTAGGTTTGCCATGCGACTCTTTTTCCTCCCTCCGCCTCGAAATCAGAGGCGAGCTGGGTGGCTTCTGAGGCGAGTGGCCATATTTTCGAGGATCCACGGTCTCCGAGCCACCCAGCTTACCACTCTTTGTTGGCGAAGGAGCCGAAGCTTTTTTAGTGCTTTCCTCCTTTTGGGGGGTAGCTTTAGGAAGCCCGGAAGATGGCCTCACAACACTCTTCAGTAGTGTGGACTTCTGTGAGTCTAACGACTCGGTGGAGGTGCGGGGTCGTTTTACCTTACGTGAAACGATCACGCTGGGGGAAGCGAGAGGAGCCCTGGCTTTAGCCAGTACTGGGTGAGAACCCTATGTGCCGTCAGCTCTACTAGGGGAGCGCCCGGGCTGGGTAGAGCCCGCAGAAGGGTTTCGAATGGGCTCGTAGGCATAAAAGGGCCAAGAGCACAAGTTTTCTTTCTCAACATTGAAGCATACGACGTTCCAGGAAGCGACGTGCGCGCCAGGACCGAGTCCTTAGCCTCGCGAAATGAGAGACGATCTTGAGTCTGAACGGTCAGATTTCCTACTCAACAAGAAGCGCCCAACAGTGATTCAAAGAAGCAGAGTGCGGGTCTTCACAATTGATACACTTGGCCACACACGATTCGGGCTTATCGTGTGCGGCCTTGGAGTAATTTACACATATTTCGGGTAACCCCTACTTTGCACGTCTACAGGAGCGATTAGTATGGCGGAAGCGGTGACAGTAATAGCACTTCCGCGGCAGTGGCCCGAATGCGTTGATGCGGTAGCGATACCAACCGCCACGCACCGACTCAAGGAGCTTATCACAGTCGAAGTGACAAAGAATGGAGGGGTGTTTGTCGAGGCCCCTCCCTGTTTTCTTATGATACGTGTAACCTTGGCAGTCCCATGGTCGGCCAGCTCTAAGATGATGTCATCTATGTAGTGGTCCACGAGTTCCCTGGCATAAACTACTCCTTTCACGAAGTTCATGGTAGAGTGCGGCGTCACACTCACAGGCGAGCCATCCAGTGTTCGAAGAACACTAATCATGGCCGCTTCGGAAGGATACGACGCATTCGACAAACGATTCCCATCCGAGAAACGGGTCACCTTGGTCTCTCTATCAATCTGACTAGCTAAGGCTCTCCTCTGCTGGATCCTGTCGCCCTTAGCCAACATTCTGCCATCAGTCGAGCGCAAGACAAGGAAGTGTCTGAAGCTAGTGGGCTTGAAAACGCCAGGTAGCCTCTGAATGAGTGGTCCCAACGTAATCGAGGCTCCATTCTGCGCAGTTCTAGTCTTCGTCTGGGACTCCCCACCGCGGGGAGCAACAGGGCTGGATGTGTCGATCTTGCCTTGGTTACTTCCCGAAACAGCAGCGACCCCGTCATCTCCGCAGCACCTTACGGAAGGAGAGGAGCCCCGAGTCTTTTTGTTTTTTTGATTTTTTTCTTTTTAGGAAAGGAGGGCGGGGAATGAACCCACGTTCCTCCACACCGGCAGGAGCCCCTATGCCATATGGACCTGCCTCAGCAAGATCATTCTCCGAAATTAAAAAGGTCCCTGCTATTACAGGAGCACCAGCCGGGGGGGGGGAGTATATGCCTCCTCCTATTCTAATTTCTCGGGCACTCACGCCCTGTGAGGAGAGGCTCTCACTGGGGCGGAATCGGGTTCTGTGTTTAACACTGAGCCCGCGTTTGACCCCATAGAAGATCCTACCCTCTGGTGCTGCCTTGCCTCAGGAACCATGTCTACCTCAAGGTTGGCCTCCATATGCCCTCCCAACAAGACATCATGGGTCCCATTAGAGGTGTCTTTGTTCCTTTTGTCTTTGTCTGGCGAACTGGCTTCCGTCGGGGAAGAGAAAGGGCAGATATACTGACCACCTGCAAACTGGTCGCGCGAGTACGCTGGACATTACGGGGCAGGGGCCGACGGGCCCTGCCATCCCTTGCTCTCTTAAGATGGCTGGCCCTATTGAGTCGCTCCTAACGGCAGCGGTCAATTATTGGCCACCTGCCTTTCTTGGCAATCTCAGTAGAAAGTAACGGGACTGCCGCTTGAGAAATAGATTCGCCCAAGGGCGGCTCCAGAGAAGGGGGTGAGAGGAAGTCTCCTACACCCGTTGGCCAAGGAGAAAAGTAAGTCCCCTCTCCGGTTGAAGAGTTTTGGAGCGTCCCCTGCGAAAGCATAGGGGATGGAGCTGCCTGAAGGCCGCTCCGTCGATGATACAGGGGAAGGTAAAGATTTCTTTTAGAACGGTTTCATGTATAGGCATGGGGACCCTATTATTAACACAGGCAGCCCGCTCTGCGAGGAGTGGAAAATGGGGTAGTATAAGCAGCTGCCGCCATTTGAGGTCACTCATACTCACCTAGTTACCTGGTAGCCCATCAGCATGGCGGCTCCACCTTGGGCACGGCGTAAAAATTGATAGAGATAGAAGGAAGAATGAAGGGGGATCTGAGGAAGGTGTGGGACAGAAGCTAAGGATTCAGGGGACGTTGTCCTGTTCCCCCTCAGCTCCAATCGAGAAAGGTAAGATGAAAGGAACTGGTCGGCGTCTACCCTGTGAAATTGGAAGCCACCAGAGAAAGTTGTGTGAAAGGTTGTAAGGAAAGTGAGGAAGTAGGGTGAAAACACAGTCTTTCAGGAAGAAGGAGACGAGGCTAAGCCGGGGCCGGACAGGGCACTGAGTCTCGTCAGTACGGTGGCCTAGAAGGCAAATTGCCGCGGCCCTTACGGGGTCTGCGGTGCACATCGGATAGAGAGTGGGGAACAGACACCTCCGCTTGCGGGGAGGCTTGCATTGAGCCTAAACTTCGGCCCTTCCCCGCTCCCCAAGCTGATATACTTCACTCTCCCCATGACATAGTGACAGAGAGTTCTTACTAAGTTTTCATTTATCCCAGCCGCAGGATCTTGTACTGCATTCTCCTTTGCTACACCTTATCAAATGGTTTTGATACATCTCGACATACAATGTTCACGTAACTCCCGTCCCTTTTGGCTTGGGCGAGCTTTTCTGTGATGACATTTATCTCCATACTACGCTTTTTTCGAAACCCAAATTAGTACGGATTGTACAGGGAGTTCTCCTCCAGGGGAGACACTACTCTTGGGTTGAGTACTTTCTCGAATAGCTTCCCGCTAAATTCCAAGAGTCAAATTGGCCGGTACGCCAATTTTTCCCACGCCTGGCTAAGAAAATCATCATAGCCGTTTTGAATTCATCGGAAATGTATCCTGTATTCAGACATGCGTTAAGTATTATTGTCATTGTTTCGACCTTCTCTCGTTGGAATGAGCCGTTATCTTGGCGCCTTCGTCACTCTGTCTATTCCCCTGGTGGCGCAGGTGCGACCTATGGATTAGGATATTTAGCTTGTACATAATTTTGCTTTCGAACTCTATATCATAATCTTTGTTCTCCTCTTCAGTTACACTACAGATTTTTCCCAATAACTTGGAAATAATGCTTCTATGTTTTCTTCTTCCGATTCGATGTTTCCATCTCTTATTTCTCTTTTATTTGTTCTTTTAGTTGATACTTTGAGAAGCCTGATTTTATGCCTAAAATATTTGGGAGATCCATTAAGATCGAGGTTTTTGATCGAATCTTCTCAATATCTCCACTTTTGTTCGGGGATCAACTGGTTGAGCTATCTTTACTTCGTTGTATTGAGTTACTTGATGCGTTTTGATGGTAATCTCATACAGTAATTTCAGTTCTGGGTATAAAACCTTAATGCATTCGGTCCATCTCTATGTCAAGATGGACGTATACTTGGATTTCGGGCTACAAGCTCTATCCACGTTAATTGGATGGTTGTTAAGGTCGTTGAGTGCCTCGTCAATCTCCTCGAGTATTGCTTCATCCAATTTGCGAGGATAATAGTCCTCCAGGAGGTGTGCAAGCCGTGCCCACTCTGCTTTTTTGTATTTTTTCCTCTTTACGGCTGGGACTACTATAAGGTTCTTATTGATGATGAGTAGGGTACCTATATGATCACTACAGTGTACCTGGACTGGTTTCATTTAATATGTGAACGGTAGTTAACGGCTGTCCAGACATATGTCTGGTTTCGTGACACTCCATCCTTTAACAAAAGTTGGTAAGTCAGGGCCAATTCCTTGGACGATGTTTCTGTCCAGCAAAGTATCCAGCCTCCTTCCAATCACATTGAAGGTTCTATGGCCGGACTCCTGACACCTGTCATTCAGATCCCCATTAGTATTGCAGGGGCCCTTCTGCCAAATAGGCCAGTGTGAGACTTTAAAGGTAAAAAATCTCTGTTTGGCGGCTGGTATCCGGTGACTATGACCATCTTTCCTATGTTGAGTTCGATCTCTATCGCAAGATAGAATTCTTCAATATTTCTGACTCGCTTGTATTATATCCCTTTTTAAATCGCACCAGCGGCTCCGTTGTACCGCTCTTGCAAATAATTTGTGATCAACACATCGTAATTCCAAATTTTCATTTCTTCATTACGCGTGTCGATCTCGTGTTCTGATATCAAAATGACATCTGCATCAATCTGTCTGAATACGTTTCAGTAAAGAGTCCTTTTTGTCCTTCAGCCGCTGGTGTTGATTTCCAATATCTTCAGTGCGTTTCTTGGCAAGATGTAGTGTTATTTACCGGTGTCTTTTTCTTATTTTCTTTTATTCTTTGCCGGTATTACAGCTTTCGCGTGTACAGGCATTAGGTTCTTTGGAAAGGGGCTTGAAATTTTTGACTTACTCTTTGTCGCCCTAGTACGAGTGCACGGGCTCTCGTCACGATCCAAAGAGGTTGTTTCATCATATTATTCTTCTTCGTCTTCTTCCTCTTATTCTTCCAAATAGGTTGCTTCAAAGATCGCCTCGACTCAAGTTTTAATCTCTGATTTTCTCTGTATCACAGATTCTTTAAATTCTTTGGCGCATTCAGGTTTTGCGCACATAATAACTGATGGCAGGAAAATTTTCCTTCAGTAAGGCATTTAAAACCTCGTTGTAACAACCAGGTTTAACTTGTTCTCAAAATTTGCATGCGTAATACAAATGATCAAGTAGTTCATGATCTTGATTTCTAATAGAGATGTTCACGTTGGTGGCATCGCGTCACATTTCTTGGCCGCGCTCGCATATGTAGTTTGCTTAAATTTTTAGCTTCCTATTCTTTCCTTTTTATAATCTCTTTCCTCTTCAGGAAATTTATAGCCATGGTCCTATGGTCGCCCTTACAGCTCATTCACTCTTTTTGGGTGCTCTTGAATTTGTCCAATCTGTGATCTTCTGTGGCGCATTCGATGCATCACATTTTCTATTATTCCGGGTAGCTCATCGAGGTGTGTTGTTTCAACTGATAGCATACAAAGCAAATTTATATGCTGTGGAACTTCTCTTCCTCTATGTTTTCTCCTGAGATCCTCTGTTGTGCCTTGTGTGCCATTAACATTGCTCTGAAAGTAATTTTGAAAACTTAGTTGTGGTCGCGGCATTTAATTATTTCTCGTACCTTTGCCCATGCGTGTTCCGTCTCAATTTTGTTTTTCAGTTCCTCAAAGCCGATAGTCTTTATGCTGCTTGCTCCCTCTTCTGACAGGAACTTGTCAACATCTCGTGTTTTCACGCAGATTGTTATGAATCCACTGGAACCCTCGATCAGCTTCACAAAGGCAACCTTCCGTTGTACGTAAAGGTCCTCGCATAACTTGTTCTTCGGGAGTGAGGTCTAGCCTGAAATGATCCTCAAGGGGACTTTCTTAGCGATGGTCTCCATGATTCGTCGGGATCCTTCTTGCCTCTCTTGTTATTTTATCTTTCTTCGCCTGAAATAAATGGGTAGTTTTATGTTTATGTGTGAGCGAGAAAAAAAAGGGTGAAGAAAAAGTGGATGAGTTGTGGTAATGATATTGTATTTCTATTGGTTAGACGCTCTCGCCCATTACATAATAGGTCCCTCAATCAAGTGCGCCGGGTTGAGGGATATTAATAGATGGATGGATCCGATTGGGCTCATCAAGGGGTATGCATCATGATGAACTTGATGAAAGTCGCGGCCGAATCAACTGCCGCTTACCTTTGGCCACCAACTCTCGGGTACTTTCGCCATAACTACACCAAATATACACAAATATAAAGGTTACTTCCCTCTGTGGTCCTGGTCGGCCCCTCGGGGGTGAGGATTACTTCCATAACTGACAGTTGCATTTAAATCATATACCGGAAAAATTTCTGACTCATGATTCCGCTGTGGGCTATTCCTGAAAATATTTTTTACACGAGCCACTAATAAGGATTAAGAGGAAATTAATAAATGGCATACAACTGAGACAGGCTGTCACGTTGGTCGATAGAAGGAAGCAACGGATTTTCAAGCCTTCCTTTAACTTAGGAATGTCTCACTGAAAAAGTTATTATAACTCTCTTAAAAAGTGAATAAAAATTCACTTGACTCTCCAGGTAGGTTTAGCAGTGTTGCTCTCAGTTCGTTACTTATTAGAAAAATTAATTCAAAATAGTTATCAGCAGATGCCTAGAGGTGAAAGATCGGCCTGCTATGTTAAAGAATGTTTGTAAAAGGGGTCTTAATTACTACAAGCTTGAACGTAAGGTCAAAGGGAATTGGTAAATCAGAAACATGGAATTTTCAGAACAGTTTTAATGTTTGATTCTAATTGGTAGCTTCAGTGTTGAGGGTTGGCTTTTCTTCATTTCAGAAAACTAATTGATTAAGTGCATTGAAAAGCCCACCGGATTCACCGTAAGTGAACCCATGGAAAAGTTACTTAGGTCGGCGGGAAGCATTACAGTTAGAAAGCTGGATTTAGAAGCAAAAATAGCCCCACTGATCATCACGAATAGGAGCTTCGTTTTTAGAAAGATCGAAGAGTGGGTAGGAGCATAGTTATGCGAATAAATCAAAATCGAACTGATGTAGCAGCAAAAAAAGATTTTTCTTTTTTATTTTATCTTGGTGTTCTCAACCAATATATCTCTTGTAAAGCTGGTCTTATGAATCATCTGCATATAGTTATAGGCACTCCATTTTGAAGATGCATTGTTAAACGCCTTGAAAGGGTAGTGGTTGTTATGCCAGTATACTTAGAGTTACTATGAAGCTTGCAGTCTTCATGTGGGCAGTTGAACTCGTAGGCTATTTTGGTAGACTTGAGTTCCGAGGAGGTTTTGCAAACGTTATTTTTAATAAGGAGATTGTTGACTTTTGTTGTTGTGAAATATAGATGAGTTGGATTTTGTTTGTTGAACTTTTAATTTTGGTGTTACGAATAACGATATCCTTGATGGCTTTTTCATCTACTTTGTAGGCTGTAGACATTTGGTTTCTATTTATAGAAGAGCTTGATGTTATTTTTTACTTCTTGGTTGTTGTCAGTTTGAACTGTGACTTGGATTTGTTTTCTTAAAAATGTTCTAAGTTCGTGTTCTATCTTGCTGTTTGGCCGTGACGACTATGAGATCATTCATCTGCAGGCGCCTCGATCCTTGGATCGGGGATCAGTCTGCAAAAGAAATAAAAAACGGAAATCGAGAAAAATCAAACATGGCCTAAGATCTAGGAGATAGCAAAATTAAAATTCGGGATAGGAACACTCCCATGTTTTCAAGGCTATCTTCAAGGAGACTGAGGTCGCTTTCTGTCGTCTCCGAATCGGACACACTCGTGTGAAGCATCGCTATTTGATGGAGTGCTCGCCTGCGCCCTATTGCGACGACTGCGTCGTCCCCCAGACTGTTCGGCACATTCTTGTCGAATGTCCCAGTCTGGGTGATCTTCGCGCACGTTACCTGTTCCGGTACCGGGATGGGCGGGGTCGCTCCCGCCTGTCCCTTGTACTCGGGACGAGTGCGTGCACATTGACTAGTGGACTTGTTGACTTTTGGGGGGAGGCCGGCCTTCTCCCTTTTATTTAACTAGGTTTTGTTGTTGTTTTTGTTATTGTTATTGTTATTTTTTCTTTCTATGTCACACGCTCCTACGCTGGATAGAGGGGGACCTTCCCCCGACGCCGGAGCGTGCTTCCTGATTGTTATCTCTTTTTTATTGTTGTTTCCTTTTAAATATTTATCTTAAATTAGTCTAAAACTAGGCTGTTTGTTTGCGGCGACTTATGCTCAAGTGGGCAGGCGCCAGATAGCCCCTTGAAAAAAAAAATCAAGGAAACTGAGCTGCCATCGAAAACAAACGAACACAGACTTCCGGCTTTTGACACCAAAGTAGCACCTGACCAATTATAGGAACTTTTATCTATGTCCAGGTCTGCTTTAAATGCTATGCCTTGGTAAACCATGGCATACAAATAAAAATAACAAAAAGAAAAGCACTACCTATGACCAACTGGAACGCATACAAAGCCCATCTTGCCGAATACAAGCCCCCTAGAAGAAATAGACTTGCATGTATAAAACATCACCAACCTAGAGATAAAAGCAGCCTCGCTCCACACCCCTAAAACAAGATATAGAATTATCCCCATACCACCACTGATCAACGACATCAAATTAAAATTACAAGTAAACTATACTATGCTATGTATTTGTGGGGATTGAACTCTTAATATAATCCCGATCTAGATTAAAGAACATAAGGCTTTCAATCTAATGAGGTTAAGTCTTTTCAGAGAGTGGTGTTTTTCTCTGGTGTACGCTTTCCTGTGTGTGTCTGTGTATTTTTCTAGGTAAACTCTTCCCCGTAAGGGGAACGGCGATTTGCAATCCTGTCCGCCGTGCTGATGGGACTCAGCTCCCCGCCCGACCCCAGCTTAGCCTCTTCTCCTTCTTTCAGACAGCCTGTATTTCTCCCTTACTTCGTCGCTTTTCCTACAACCTCTCCAACAACTTTCTCTGGTCGGCCTCTAATTTCACAGGGTTGATGCAGACCTTCTTCTTAGCCAACCTTCCCGGATCGGGGCTGAGGGGGTAGGGGACAATGTTCCCTAACCCCTGAGCTCCTGTCTGGGGTGGCTGGTTTTTAACAACCTGCTTCATCCTCACCCATACCTTCTTCACGTTCCTTTCCCTCTCCTCTTCACACTCTATTAATTTTACGCCGTGTCCAAGGTGGAGTCGCCATGCCGATGGACTGCCAGGCCACCAGGCAGGAGGGGTTGTCCTTAATGGCAAGACCTGGCTCTGCCAGGCCTGTACGCACCACTTGCAGTGCTGGCTAATGCGAGGGGGGATGAGCTATTGCTTCCCGTATAAAATACTGGGTCACCATGCCCAATGATTAACAAATTAAAAAAAAAAACACTCAAATACCCCTGTTCTATCGACGGAGCCGCCCTCGGGCAGCTCCACAGAAAAAATGGAGGTCCCCCGCCTGTGCTTGCGCAGGGGACCCTCCATATTTCTCTAACCGGAGAGGAGGCTTACTCCGCTCCTACGCCTACGGGTGTAGGGGACTCTTCCTCACCCCCTCTCTAGAGGTGCTTTCAGGCACCTACCTGTTTCCAGGGGAAGTTCCTACTTTTCTTGTCAAGGGGACTGCCAAGAAAGCCAGCAGGCAGCCCATAGCTGACCACTCCCCATTGAAGCGGCTCGGTAGGGCAAACACCTTTAAGGGAGAGAGCGAAGCCAGGCGCCTTCGGTCGCTTCCCTCAAAAGACCTGCTAGCAAGAATATTAAACCTCGGCCGGGATCAAGGCCTGTGCCTCCCCTCACCACCTGACTAATGACGATACTGCCAACGGGAACTGCGATGTCTTGGGGGGGGGGGATAGCCTACTGGAGCCCCCCCCCTGAGGTAGACATGGTCCTTGAGGCAACCCAGCCTCAGACGGTAGGGCCTTCCATGGGGGGAATCCGGACTCGGCGCCAGGCACCGAACCCGAATCCGCCCCTATGCAAGGTCCTCCTCAAACAGCTAGGGTTTCCCAGGCAGTACAAGGAGGGGAGGGATCTCAGCCGACCGGTGCCCCTACGACTGCCGGACCTTCTCCATTTCGGAGAAGGACCTGGCTGAGGCCGGTTCATCTGACCTGGTGGCTCCTATCCGCGGAGGGGAGAAGCGAGTTCATTCCCCGCCCTCCTCTCCTAAAAAGAAAAAAATAAGAAAAAGACTAAGAAGACCCGGGGCTCCTCTCCATCTGCGGGGGATACGGGGACGGGTGGGTCTGCTGCAACTTTGGTAAGCGAAGCGACCAAGCCAAGATTGGCACATCCGACCCCTCTGCCGCCCGGGTTGCAGCCCCTGACTATGACTAAGACCAAAAGTGCACAGGGAGGAGCCTCGATAACATCGGGGTCCCTCATTAAGAGGTTACCTGGCGTTTTCGAGCCAGCTGGTTTTAAAGGCTTCCTCGTTATTCGTTCCACTGATGGCAGCATGTTGGCCAAGGGCAACATGATCCATCAGAGGAGATAATTAGCTAGTGTAATTGGTAGAGAGCCGAAGGTGACCCGTTTCTCGGAAGGGAGCCTTCTGGCGAATGCGGCGAATCGCTCCGAGGCGGCCAAGATAAGTGCTCTCCGGACACTTGATGGCACCCAGGTGAGTGTGACGTCGCACTCTACCATGAACTTTGTGAAAGGAATAGTTTATGCGAGCAAACTCGTTGACTACTCCATAGAGGACATCACCTTAGAGCTGGCCGACCATGGGGCGGTCAAGGTCGAACGTGTGATGAGAAAGCAGGGAGGCGCCTCGAGACCCACCCCATACACTCTTCGTCACGTTCAACTGTGACAAGCTCCCTGAGTCGGTGCGTGCCGATTGGTACCGCTACCGCGTGAAGGCATTCGTGCGACTGACGCGGCGGTGCTATTACTGTCACAGCTTCGGCCATACGAATCGTTCTTGTAGACGTGCAAATTCGGGGTCACTCGAAGTCTGTGTAAATTGCTCCAAGGCCGCACACGATAAGTCTAAATCGCGTGTGGCCAAGTGTGTCAATCCAGTAAGCCGCACCCTGCTTCTTCGAAGCAATGTGGTGCATATCTCATTGAGAAAGAAATCCTAGCCGTTCAGGTCCAGGATCGACTCTCATTCCGTGAGGCTTAGGACTTAGTCCTGGCGCGCCCGGCTCTGCCTGGGACGTCTTATGCCTCAATGGTATGAAAGGCACCCTCTGCTCCTGACCCATTCAGGCCAACGGGCATGGTTGTTTCCGCGCCCATTCGCAGCCCTTCTGCGCGTTCTACTCAACCCAGGCGCTTCCCTGGTAAAGCCGGTGGCAAAAAATGTTCACACCCAGCTCCGGCTAAAACCAGGGCTCCCTCCCCTTTCCCCAGCGTGACCGTTTCACGTAAGGCGAAACAGCGAGGTGCCTCCACCAAGTCGTTAGACTCA
Organism: Ceratothoa steindachneri; assembly: GCA_963969495.1. Classification (NCBI taxonomy): domain Eukaryota; kingdom Metazoa; phylum Arthropoda; class Malacostraca; order Isopoda; family Cymothoidae; genus Ceratothoa; species Ceratothoa steindachneri. The sequence goes on along the minus strand of OZ018321.1, from coordinate 31,748,468 downwards.
CAGGAGGCAGCACCCCTGAATTTGGTCACCAAGCCATCTTCCGGGGCTCCTAAAGCTGTCCCCCGAAAAGAGGACAGCAACAAAGAAGCTTCGGCTCCTTCGCCCACGCCCAGTGGTGGGCTGAATAGCTCGGATACGGTGGTTCATCGAAAAAAAGGCCCCCCGCCTCCGAAGCAGCAACGCCCTCCTAAGGTTTCGAGGCGGAGGGAGGAAAAGACCCACATGGCAATCCCAAACTCCCATAATAATTTCTCGAAGGCGACAGTGCCCGGGGTTCTGCCTCCAGAAAGCGTACGGACATTCCCTTGAGGATCTTCTGTTCGAGGACGGCTCCCGCGTCTCCTCCGAGCTAGGCCTGGAAGGCATTTTCCTTCAATGAAATTGCCGTAGACTCCGGGCCAACTGGGAGGAGCTACGGAGGCTTATCTTCTCCCGTTCCCCGTGAGATATTTTTCTGCAGGAGACCATAGGGGCACGTGCCCCCTGCCTGCCCTCCCGGGGTATAAGGGTCTTGCGACCCCACCACTACGAGATAGCCGGGCTAGGGGATGCGCGGTTTACACCCGGCATCATGTCTCCGTTTTTATTTTCACTTTAGATACTTTCTTTCAGGCAGTGGCTGTGCAGCTTCACCTGGATAGGAGGTATACTATCATTACTGCGTACATTCCAGCGTCAGCTGACTTCGACGCGGGGGACTTCCGCCGAGTCGTGGCACGGTTGCAAATGCCCTTTCTGTTCCTTTGAGATTTGACCGGTAGGCATCCTCTCTGGGGAGATTACTCAATAAATCCCTGGGGACAAATCCTTGCCGATCTGATCAAAGAGTTTCAAATAGGTGTCGTAAATGTGGAGTTTACGCATCACTGCCCGAGAACCGCTTCATTTTCTTGCCTTGATCTATCTTTGTGCTCTTCGGATGGATGGCCTGTTTTGATTGGGGGGTTGGTCGATGACCCCCATGGTAGTGATCACTTTCTCATTTAAATATCATTTTCAGGGCAACTGCGTCCTGAAAGCCCACCTCGGTGGTGCTTGCGCGGGCGCGGTGTCCTGCATTTCAGGAAATGACTAAATTCTCTATCTCAGCCGAGGAGTTTAGGTTGCTAGATGGGGCAGTTGAGTACTTCTCCGGTAACCTCATCGCCGCGGGCCTGACTACTATTCCCAGAAACTCTGGTCGTTTTGCACGCTGAACATTTCCATGGTGGTCGTCTGAGTGTGAGACGGGCCTCAAACAGAAGCGTTATGCCGCCCAAACGATTTCAGTGCCGGTCAATTTCGTCGGGCGAGGGCTAGGTTCCGGTATATCTCGAAGCACGCCCGCCGCTATTCTTGGCGGGCATACGTGTCTTCAGTTAACGGGAAGACCCCTCTGGCAGAGGTGTGGAAGCGAGTCAAAAAGATTTGAGGCAAGTTCTTGCAGGACCCCCCTCACGTTCTACAGGAGAATGGGACCGCAATCTCGGACCCCGCGTCCTTGGCGGAATCTTTCGCGACCGCTTTCTCCGTATTCTCTACCCGGGAAGATGCTCCGCCAGCATTCAATGCACGTCGTGATGTCGCGGAAGGCCGCAGGCTGGACTTTACCTCCAGAGGCGGAGAACCCTTCAACGACCGGTTTACTGTGAGTCAGTTGCGTTCTGATCTTGCTTCGTGCGCGGACACCACCCATGCTCCAGACGATGTCCCGTACGCCATTCTTCGACACCTGGGTGAGTGAGGCATTGCCTTTTTGTTAGATTTATTCAACAGGACCTTGGTGGAGGGTCTACTCCCAGATTCCTGGCGAATCGCTACTGTGCTCGCCTTTCGCAAACTGGGGAGAGATCACTCTATTCCGGCCGGTTTCCGCCAAATCTCTCTAACCTCTTGGGTGTGCAATTTGATAGAGAAATCGGTAAATGTTAGATTAGCCTTTTTTCTGGAGGGAGGAGGCCATCTGTCTTCTGCACAGTGCGGCTTCCGCAAGTTCCACTCCACGTCGGATGCTCTGCTTCGACTGGAAAATGCCGTCTCAGAGGCCTTACTTCGTAGACAGCACTACGCCACGGTGTTTTTCGATCTGGAGAAGGCGTATGATACCGCATGGCGAGACGGTATAATGAAGACTCTCCACACGATGGGGGCGAGGGGACGCCTCCTTATATTTATATCTGAATTTTTGTGATATTGTCGATTCCGCGTACGGGTGGGGGGAGCCCTCTCTGGCCCAATGGAGCAGGAAGAGGGTGTCCTGGATGGAAGTGTTCTCAGTGTCACACTCCTTGCCCTGAGAATCAACGGCTTCACCTCGGTGCTACCGAAAGATGTTCTCGCTACGCTCTACGTGGACGACCTTTCAATCTCTTTTGGCGCGGCCCAGATGCCCACTCTGGAGCGTCGACTTCAACAGGCATAGAACCGCAACTCTCGCTATCCTGAAGCGCACAGGTGTTGGTTTTCTTTGGCCAAGACTAAGGTGGTGCACTTCTGCCGCCATCCATGGCTCCACCCAGAAACAGACTTGTTTTTTAATGGGGTTCGCCTAGAAGTGGTTGAATCGCACTGTTTCCTTGGTCTTGTATTTGACCGACGCCTCACCTGGGAGACTCATATTCACAGCCTTAGGATCTCTTGTACCCGCGCCATGGATATTCTCCGTTCCGTGACACTCAGCGCTTGGGGTGGTTCTAGGGCTACTGCCTCACTTTTTTATCGATCCTTTGTTCGTTCAAAGCTCGACTACGGATGCGAGTTTTATGCATCCGCAGCCGAGCGTTTATTGCGTAAGGTGGATTCGATCCACCACACCATCCTTCGCCTTGCCACCGGTGTTTTCGGCACTCTTCCTATTGAGAGCCTGTTGGCTGATTCTGTGGAGATGCCACTCGCTCTACGCCGCGTGCATTGCATCACTCGCCTGTACGCGCGAGCCCGGCGCCTCCCTCAGTCGCCAACAGCTCTCACTGCATCCGCAGCTGATCTCGATGGTGCCTATGCCGCCGAGAGACGCCAGTCATACCCTAAACCCTTTGAGTTTAGAGCCAGGAAACACCTTCGAGAGCTAGGTATAGCTCTCAGGCCGGTGGCGCCCCTGGTTCCTCCCAGATCGCCACCCTGGAGGGTACCACATTTGGATATTTGTCGTCACGCTTCTTATCCCAAATCTTTACAGCGCCGGGAGTATTGCCTTCGACCTTTTTGGAGCACACCTCGTGTCACGCTGGAACCGTGCCAGTGTATACGGATAGCTTCAAGTCCGAAGAGTGGGTCGGCTTCCACTCCGTATCCCCTCTGTTTGGAGTCAGCGGTGCTCTGCCAGGCGCTGCCTCTGTCTTCACGGCCGAGCTGGTGGCAATACACCACTCGGTACGGAAGATTACGCGACGTGTCCGGTTCGGAGACGCGATTGTGATCTATAGCGACTCACAAAGCACCCTGAGTGCTCTTTGGGCATTGGAATCTACGCATCCTCTGGTTCGCGATATCATTGACCCAACGGTTTTTGCGAGCCGGGCGGATGTCAAGATTATTTTCTGCTGCGTTCCTGGACATGTAGGAATTGTGGGTAATGGGCACGCCGATGAGGCGCCAAAGAGTCCACGAGGACTCTGCGACCGGACCAACGTTTCGCTTTTCCTCACACCGCACTGCCTGTTAAAGAAGATGGTTGATGGTCGAAGGGAACTTAAAGTTGCGTGCCATTGCGCCGTGACTGTTCCCATGGACCTATCTCCAAATGCCGCGCCGGCTTCAGGTCGCTTGCTGTCGTCTCCGAATCGGGCAAACTCGTGTGACGCATCGCTATCTGAAGGAGAGTTCGCCAGCGCCCTATTTTGACGACTGCTTCATCCCTCAGACTGTTCTGCACATTATCGTCGAATATCCCAGTCTGTGCGATTTTCGTGCACGATACTTGTCCCGGTACCGGGATGGGCGGGGTCGCTTGCACTCGACATGAGTTCGTGCACATTGACTTGCGGACTTATAGACTTTTGGGGGGAGGCCGGGCTTCTACCCTTTATTTAACTATGTTTTATTTGGGGGGGTTTATTGTTTTCTTTTTACGCCGCACGCTCCTGCGCCGGGATGAGATGGACCTCCCCCCCGACGCACGAGACTGCTTCCTAATTGTTACAATCTTCCTTTTTTTATTATTGTTATGTTTTCATATTCTTATTTTAAAGTAGCCTACTACTAGGCTCTCGTGATTCCCGCGAATTATCCCCAAGTGGGCAGTCGCCAGATAGACTCCTAAATTTTTTTTTCAAAAAATGGCTAAACTCTCGATGAATCAATTTGTTGTGAGAATAGCTATGTGAGAGCCCAGATACCGTAGTCGAGTATTTTTATGTACGTGCGAGCGCTATCTGTGTACGACGTCAATATGTCGTCTTTTGAAATATTTTTAAACCAAGGAAAAATCTCGGTCTAGCGGACAAGGAGCTAATCGCTTACGCCCAGGATCAAGAAAGATGCGAAAGGAAAGAAAGAAGAGAGAGCGAAAAAAAGAGAGAGTCAACAAAAAAGAATAAGAGTACATGAACGATGTTGAACCAGAACCAATTGGAGACGCTTTCCGTAAGTTCGCGCAACGAACTTCCCCAGAATCCGTCGGTTAAGCTACCGGCATATAAGAATGGCGAGGATTTCTGTGTGTACCTCACCCACTCCGAGAAGATCTTCTAGGTGAATTCTTAGGAAATTAAGGAACATGGTGTTCCCCGCCTTCTCCCACTTTTAAATTCCCACTTGCAGGAAATTTTCATATCTATTCACAGTGAGGCAACCCTTAAGTATTCTACCCTTAAGGCAGAATTACTAGCAGCTATTAATATGAACCCTGAAAATTACCAGGCCAGGTTTAGGCAAGCCCGGATCTTACCTAACCAGACCTATCGACAGTTCTGATTCATCCTCTAACGAAACCTACAGCTTTGTCTCGATGCGGCACAAATAAGTCGGGACTTCGACTCTTTAGTGAACTTTGTCCTGCGGGACCAGTTGATGTATGCGCTGCCGTCGGAAATACGCTCAGTCGTTAAAGACAGATGAGCATCTCCCTTTAAAGAATGTTTGGAAGAGGCCGAAATGTACTCGTCAAGCCATGGGCTGTACCCTAAGGACCCTAAAAAGTCCAGTCCGCCGTCGCCTAAGGGAAAAATCCATTCAAATCTGCTAACCACAATAAATCCCCGTGGGCCAAGGTTAATGGTCCTCCCAAAACCAAGTTTTCCCCTCAAGAACAAATGGATGTCAAACCCCTACTTTTTAACCCCCATCAGAACTACTATCCCAGGAGGCCTATTGTCTGTTTTACTTGTGGCGTGCCCGACCACATAAAAACAAATTGTCCACAAAATTCTCAATTTTGCTCTCACCCGGTGAAAAAAATTCACCAAATAGATGCCTCTTTCTCCCAGCCTCCTGTTAACCCGACTGTTCCGGCTTCTGTCCAAGAAAATAATCTCCCGGGACATCAGGTAAACTTGCTCTTTAACAAAAGCTCCCCTGATAGCCTTGAATTTGAGGAAGCGACGGTAAAAGAGTGCCGTGTTTACACCCTGGTACGGGATACAGGATGTACCTGTATCATGGTATCTGCAAAATTACTTCTCCTAGTAGGCACCGATCACAAGAAATATGCGGTAGTCCTGATTACTTGGGACGCGCTAATCGTTTCCCTGCAATCCCCTGATTCCTAGAATGCCCGGACGTTACCGGATGGGTAGAAGCAGTCTCTGCCCCTATTAAGTTTTGCTTGGTACTAATAGGCCAGAGTCCCCAGATCTTCCCTGGTACGATTTTCCAGCCTGTCGTAACGAGGGCTCAGGCAAGAAAAAAGTTTTTTAACCCTGAACCCTTGACAAATCCTTATTCGCCCGAATTTAATTCTCTTCTAAGCAAAGAATTCGCGAGAGAGCAATGAAAATGCCCTTCCCTTCAACCCTTTTGGAGAAAAAGCCCAAAAGAGGCAGCCCGAGCCAGATAGGGGTCTCGGGCAGGTAAAATACCTCGTTCGAGGCGACCTTCTGTTTCGCTCAAGAACGTTAGTTCTACTTTGATGACGTGTACGTGGCCACGCGTACATGGGACGAACACCTGGATTCCTTCCGACCTTTCCTCATGAGACTGCATGAACATGGACTGAATATCGGGCCCTCAGAATGCCATTGGTGATAGCCAAATAACTCCACAGAACGAGAAGGTTGAGGCCATCGCCAAAATGCCCCCTTCCTCGTACGAAGAAACAACTGTGCTCCTTCCTCGGTTCCGCCTCCTTCTATAAGAGCTTCATCGCTAATTTTGCCGGCGTGGCTTCTACTCTAAATGCCCTCCTGCTAAAGCAATCCGCAGACCAGGTACCCTAGAGTCCTAAAGTTGCCGCCCACTTCGAGCAGCTTAAAGCGAAGCTAGTATCTGCCCACATTATTCGCCTTCCGAACCCGTCTAAGCCCTTTAGTATTTATACCGACGCATCAGAGGATGGAATAACCTGCGTCTTGCTGCAGTATCAGGATGAAATTGGCCACCCTGTGGCATATGCCAGTCGGAAACTCTCGTCGCATGAACAAAACTACGCGACTACTGAATTGGAGGCTCTCGGTATAGTTTGGGGGATACAAAAATTTAAGATGTATTTGTTGGGTAAAGAATTCATTATAGAGACTGACCCAAAACCTCTGACTTATTTAAAAAAAACCCAGTAAAACTCATAATGGTAGGTTAATGCGATGGAGTCTGATCCTAATGGAATATAAGTTTCGAATATTCTATATAAATTGACACTCAATAACATGGCTGATTCCCTCAGCCGAAACCCTGTATAGTTTAATTCCAGTCCTCTAATACGAGACTCCAATTTATATATATAATTGCTGTCATTGATTTTTTTTTGCGTTTATGCCTTTGTATATATTACTGTCAATTATTAATTTCTCTTTGCCTTTAATGATGTATTCTATTGATGTATGATTATTAATTTTATCGTTAATTAATTATCTTATTTGTCTATTTTTTTTGTGATATTGAGTTCGACACCTGACGTGTATTATGTTAAAAAAAATACAAAAATATATTTATCACTAAGGCCAATCATTGAGGGCACTTATTAGTGCCTGTTACGGGAGATACGCATTTCTTCCCCCGTCTAATACCTTTTCCCTGCCTGAAGGGATGGGAAAAGTTATTTCAGTCTCTTCGCTCATAAAAGAATTTTTTTTCTTAGGAGGGAAAGGGTGTGGAGGTTAGCCCAAAAGAGGTCAGAGGTGCAAACGTTCTTAGAGATAGTCTGGCCATATCACCTTAGTTGATGGCCCCTAGAACGTTTAATCAGTACGAAACCCTATCGGGCGAACCCTTCCCTCCATTGTTCTCGTTTATCATCTCCCAATGAAAAGTGGAAAGTCGAAAACGAGAACTACCACTCCCCCCCTCCTTGCCGCTGTGAGATGCCCATGACTTGGGGCTCTTTACACAGCTACATCCCAACTCTCCCATCGGACTCCAGGTGTCCTATGCCCCTCTCTCTAACCCAGTCCCCCGAAGAAACCCGCCGTATTTATGCGAGCGACTCCATTGATTGTGAGCGAGTTTCTTCTGACGTCCGTCTGTCGATCGTTCCCCGTTGGGTCGCCGTGTCGACGCCTGTGTTTCCTTGAGCGGATCTTACCTTCGTAATCTCTCTGGTCAGAGACAGATTACTCTTCTTCGTTATTCTCAATTCGGAGAGATAACTGGGATCAACTCCCTGCTCATTTTCTCCACTCTACAAGGTCCGTGTACCTTAACCTCAACCGGAGACAGGAGCAAGGAAGTCCCAGAAGTCCTTCCGCGCAGATTCTCATCTGGTCACCGTGCCAACACCAGTCCCTGGATCGGACCCTCCCCCCCCCATTCGTGATTCCCATTTGGAGGACAACTTAGAGCCTGCCTGATCTACGCTTATCTTCCGCTCATCTTCCGCCGCCGCAGAGGTAAAACCGAGGTCACAGTCCTGTGATTTTGCCTCCATTTAATTCACTCCCCGAAAATCCCCGCATTTAATTAATATTATCTCAATCCGCGTTTAATAACGGTTTTTAAAGTGATTGTTACAATCCCTGGGCTATTCCCATTTATTCCTTGCCCGCCTATATTAACCGCTGGTCACTTGTTCATTATTATATTAGTTTGCTTAGTTTCCGTGACCAATAATAATTCTATTATTTACTTGTATATTAAAGGTTATTTTTGTAAGAGGTTTTTCATTCAATAACTCCTGAGCTGAAACGGTAGGTGCTGAAGTCATGGATCGACCGGGTATTTGAAGGAAGGCTTAAGTGTGCCACCAAGACCCTACGCCCTGCCACACAAGCCAGACTACCCAGATTAGGCCTTCGAGAAATTTCTTTGAACACACACACCTGACATTTGGCCTTAACTCGGCTGACTGCAACCCTCTCAACTTCTTTGCATGAGGCCCTGTGGAAGAGCAAGACCAACCAACCCAACTGCATTACGAAGGACGAGATGAGAGTCAGGATTTACAGGGCCTTCTGGAAGCTAAAACATCAGATAGTGACGAAGGTCTGTGTCCGGTTCCAAGGTTGCTTAGAGCTGCCATCAAGGCCACAAGCGGGTTCATCGAATGAGATCGACAGAACATGTCATGAAGACAAACTGACGAAAGTTTGACAAATATATTCCCCAAATTTAACCTTTTATTCTTTCTTTTCTCCTCCCCTCCCTCTCCCCTCCTTCCTCTCCTTGTCTCCCCCATCATTCCATTCTCTCTCCCTTTTTTTTCTCTCTCCCCATCTCTCTCTCTCTCTCTCTCTCTCTCTCTCTCTCTACAGATTCTTAATAGCATCATATATTATGTCAGTTTTTATATCTATCGCCAGAGAACCGTCAATTAGTGATGCATGTGATAAAAATATTATATAGATTTGTTTGTATATAAAATTTAATTAACTTCGGTGCTGAAAATATCCTTCAGTGGCACACATGCACCTCTGAATACATTGACTAATCTACTCGTTTACATTGGCTAATGTGGAGGCTGTGACAGTCCGCACTTTTCTCTAATTTCATGTTGCTCGTGTTTGAGCGTTGTAGGTCTTGTACCATAAACTGGTACTTCAGCTATCCCTCCAAATAAAACTCAATTGGATTCAAGGCCGCAAAAAGTTAAGAATACTCAATGCCTCCTCTTCGTCCTATCCAACGGCTAGACAAATTTTCTTTCGGTGCCTTCTGACATCACAATGATAATGAGGGCAGTGTTGTCCAAAAGTTAGGAATACGTTGTAATTGAGATGAATTGCAAGAATAGGTTCATAAAAAGAGTTCGGGTGGTATTAGTTACTCCAGAATGTAATTGCGTTTTTAAGGTGCAAACATTATAATAAACAAACACGTAAATAATAAATTTATTTTTAATCAAATTTGCTTCCACGTGATTTATTTCACGTTTGAAAACTTATTATAATGCCATTTATTCCCTTACCCTTAGAAGTTTTCACGACTCGAGTCAAGAATGTAATGCCGTTTTTCTCAATATGCCATATATATGACAAACCAACAGACCAAACCAAGTTGTAGAAAGTTTAATGGAAATTTTCGGGCGTACATAAGCTAAACTCGAACTTTGTGCCGCCCAACTCTCAAATATGGTTATTTTTACTTTAGTGGCCCTTAAATAAACATGAATAAAAGGATATTTGCATAATTAATCTTGATATGTTCAAACTTGTTCTCTTCTTCTAAAGTTTGTTATGTAATTAGCTTTTTTCTGTATTCTTTTGAGTGTTAACAGGTTGCTTCTCCAGATCCTGTGCATTGCTATGGTTGAATAAATAATCTCGAATTGTATTATGGCCAGGTAAATCTTACTCTTGTTCTCCACACTGTTTCTTAACTTGTACAGTAATACAATTTTTCTTTTCCAATAATTTTCCATCTTAGTAACGTACTTTCTTTAACATGATGTCGTAATGGTCAGCCTAAGCACTTAACGCTTTTTGTAATATCTCTATCTTCTACATACACATCTGAGAGGCTCCTCCTCTACACGATTACTGTCTTAAATTTATCTCTCTTGTTTTAATTTTCCATTTTTCTTCGATTGAGACATTTTATCTCTTCTCTTCTAATGGATATCTATATGCTGCCTGATGTAAGCGAATAGAAGGTTCAGGCAACCGTCATTTCTGGGTGGCGGTATATCTGTGGTGTAGATTGAATAGAGAGAGACGGGCTCAAACATCCACCCTGGGGCAACCCGGCAGACAGCTAGAATTCGTCTACCTGATGTACTATTTCTACATAAGCACGTTTCTACATCACCTAATCTCATAATATCATTTCGATGTTGTTGTTCCTTCCCATTCTAAATATCGGGTATTGCATACCCCTCTGCCAAACTTTGTTGAAGGGCTTGGAGAGGTCGTTAACAAATGTTTACTGTTATTTTCTGTCTCATTGCTTTTGTAATCTTCTCTAGGATGACTACTAGGACCATCTCCGTTCTTCTCTTTTTCCTAAAGAAAAATTACATATTTTCCTTAGGCCGTTATCATCGAGGCATTTAGATAGGTTGTTGTTGATTATTTTTGCCAATACTTTACGATAAAATCTAGTAGCGTGAAGAGTCGGTAGTAATCCTCTTGATCTAGGGATTTTTCCCACCTTCTGGATGAATATTATCCTTGCTACTTTTAGTTCATCTGAAATGTAGGTATCCCGTGTTCCAAACACGAGTTGAAGAAATCCGACTCATTAATTGGCTTAACCAGGATAGTACTATTTTAAAAGAGATAATGAAAACCGGTTTCCCTTTTTATGGTCTTAGGCCATTTCAAGATAAGAAAAGTTTGCTAATTTCAATTTTGAAAGTTTTGTTAGTTTGAGAAGATAATTAGAATTTTTTAATTAAAATAATCGGGTTGAGAGTTCTTTATTCTTGTTTTATCTCCTTCGAATGTTCTACCAGACTTGATTACCATAGATTGTATTCTCGAATTGGATCTTTCGTTATTTACATTTCAGCTGATTATATCTTTACAATTTAAAGGCGCTGTCTACGTTAACGGAAGATCTCTTAAAGAAGGGAGCGCATTAATCCAACATGTTAATCGGTTAAAGTGGAAACATTCGGTAATTACCACTGCATAGTCAAATAGAAAAGACACTTTTCAGTTGAATAAAGTAACAGCGGGTGTGGTTAGTCCCCTGATGGACTCCCGATTCAGGTCAACCTTGTTTAGACAATTGCCACTTAGGAAATGGCGGCTCAGATCTTAAAATATACTGTAGATTACCCCTGAAATAGAGTGCAAAATAGTTGCCACTCAAAACATCGATATTGGTGAAAATATTCTCTACTTCAGTAATGGTATGCATAAACGAATAGTAAAAATGTTTCCCTGCAGATTTATCATAATGTTAATCATAAATCTTTCAATCTGAGCACCATCACGAGAGTCGGATTGGCTTTGGCTTTCTTTAAGACCACATGATAGAAATGAGTAGGGTGAGAAGGGGGAATACGATAACTATTTCAAATTGCCTGCCGTAACTTACCACCAACACAGCACCCTTCCTCAGTGAACAACACGAGAGCAACATGCTTCCGCCATCACGAAGTCTGTGTTTACCAGGTAAGAAAATTGATTTTTCGCATGTGTGTTGTTATTTTTCACGGTTCTCATATAATGTCTCACGTCAGTGAATATGGCGTGATTGTTTTGAATTAAGTTTCATTACAATATTTAGCCATATTGACATGTTATCGAGTGAAATGAAGTGCGTCCATTCGAAGTGGCCACCATGGCATTGTTGTGATAAAAAATGGTAGTGTGGGGAGAACATCGACCGCCAACATGTGGGGGAACACCGATGCGTGAAACTTTGAAAATTCGATATACTTTGAAATACTTGGAAAAACATAACAAAAAGTAACTGATCATGTATATTAGCTTGAAAATAAATGGTGGTGGTGAACTAGTGCATTTAAATGAAGTGGAAAAGTGTTTTTTTGTTGTAAAGTTGAAGGTGATTTTTAGTGAATTATGATGCGATATCAGTGTCATTATGCTATAAGCACATGAAATAACTATTATATATGTGACTTAGGTTTTTAGAATGAATCTAAGTTTAATATTAGATTTGCAAAAAGATTCTTACCACCGGATGTATTCTAGGCATGGCGGTCGGTGTACGCCCAAATCACTACGATTTTTGAACAAAATATTTAAAATACTAATAAGGGTTTAAATACTGTAATATATAGGTAAATTGCTAATATGAAATACACAAGACTAATAATTCTTAAACTAAAAACAGGAAATTTGTTTTGAGGGGGTTCAACTTTACCTATTTTTATGTCTAATGTCATTAACTCTTTAATATCTATCCTACTGCCTTCTTGGAAGCCTACTCATCATGCCTCGCAAGTATGTCAGGAAAAGTGACAGGCAGCTCAAACGCATTGAGGCTGCATTCAAGCATCGGGTTGCAACCAATTGCAGCATCAAAGCGGCCGCTGAAGAATTCAGGGACAAGAAAACAACTCATGTGGTAAGTTTTAAAATTTATTTGGTAACACTTCAGATTCGGGGCGCACGGTAGATGGCGCTGTTAGTCGGCTACAATTTTGGGCTACAGCATCTCTTATGACGTCAGACGGTAGCGTCAGATGTGAACAATTCGGCGTAATATTTTTTTGTATATGAGTATATACTGGGGGGCTGCGCCCCCCAGACCCCCCCCAATTGATTGAAACTCATGATCATCGCAGGGTGGTCCCTCTGCAGTGATATCTCCCCCACGAGCAGTCCCCTTGAATTTACTGGGGGGGTTTTCTCCCCAACAGCTTTTTACTGGCAGAAAAACCTAACCTAATAACAAACAATTCTTACTTTTATAGGTTTCTTGATTAGTTTATGCGCCTCTAGATAATCTAAAAGTTTTTCGCGATCATACAAAGTAAAGCCGAATTCGAATAACGAAGAAGCACATGGAGAGCACGAAAACGCAATAACGAAAGAAAAACATTTGCAAAACGGGTCCTATTTATAAGCTACGATGTTGCCAGTAAGAAGCTGTTATCGTTCGCAGTAAACAAAAAATACGAAAACAAAACAAAAAACAATAAAAGACATCAAGAAACCTTACCTAACTTAGAAACAAACTATAATCGAGCAGAGCGCAGATATTTAGTAAATAATAGACTAAAAGTTACAAATCCCCAAAACAACAAAAAAAATATAACGTAGTGATGGTCACATCTGACGCTACCGTCTGACGTCATAAGAGATATGCTGTAGCCCAAAATTGTAGCCGACTAACAGCGCCATCTATCGTGCGCCCCGAATCTGAAGTATTACCATTTATTTATCTCATTTAGGCTACATTCACTGGAATTCACTGTGTTTTCGACTCGTTTAACATTTCCTCATTTAAGAGGCAAGTCTGCCAGCAATTTCGGAATCATATTCCATTTTTTTTTTACTTTATTTTGTACCCTATATTTATATATTTTATTTTTTTCATTTTTATAGCAAGGGCCTTCTAAGTCCTAATTCATTTCTTTTGTTACAGGATGCCTTCAGTCGGTCCATGTAGTTGTCTGACGGAGTCACTTATGTACCTGTGCAGCACCATACTAATAGGGTTTTCAACCCACAACAGGAGCTGCACATAGTGGAATATACCATTCAAGCTGCCAAGATGTTCTATGGCCTGCCCATGAATGAGGTGCGAAGGATGGTATACCAGTATGCCAAAGCTTGTGGGAGCCAGACTATCCCTGATGCCTGGGAGAAGGACACAATGGCAACGCGAGACTGGTACTACTCGTTCATGGACCGTCATCTAAACCTTGTGTTGAAGGCTCCGGAAGGCATGCCAATTGCCAGGATTGTGGCCTTCCACAAAGTCAATATGGAAACCTTCTTTAAGGCTTACACATTAGCTATGGAGAAGTATGAATTCACTCCGGACCGGATATACAATTTTGGATGAGAGTTCTTTGTCCACAGTTATGAAGCATGTTAAGGTTGTGTGTGCGAGGGGTCATCCAGTAGCCATGCAGGTAACTAGGGAAAGAGGGGATACCATGACGTTTGTGGGTATTATAAATGCTGTGGGGCAGTCCATCCCTCCAGTTTTTATAACTCCCAGATACAGATGGAATCCAGCTTTCACGAGGAACGCGATCTTCGGTTCCAAAGGCATATTGCATTCTAATGGCTGGATGAATGGTGAATGCTTCGTGCAGACACTTCAGTATCTTCCTGAGAAGTCTGGTTCTTCTGTAGAGAACAAGATTCTTCTTATCATGGACAATGCTGAATGTCAAATGAACATTATTGTTGTGGAGTTTGCGATCAAGCATGGTATCGTGATTGTTACCTTGCTTTTGCATACGACAGACAAATTTCGGACATTGGATGTGAGTGTGTTTGGTCCATTCAAGACGTTTCTGCGTGGCCTACTGAACGACCACTCTCTCATGCACCCTAACGCACATATAACAGTGCACCCGTTGCCAGAGTTTGCCTCTGAGGCTTGGATTAAAGCCAGTACCTCCTCCACCATTCTCGGTGGTTTTCGGTCGACTGGTATCTGGCCTATCAAACGCAACTTCTTCCCAGATGATGAGTTTGTAGGAGCACAGGTAACAGAGCGACCGGCATCACCTGTGAATTTTGCAGTAGAAGTTGCTCCAACTTCTTCTGATGGAGAGGAAGTACTAGCTGAAGGCCATAACTCAGAAGTAGACCTTTCTGATTTGTCTCCCATGCATCCAAATGGTGACCTGTCCCCTGTTGATGTGATGGTGGAACCCTGCTCCTATGGGGACCCTAGCATCTCCAGTGACCCTGCCATCCCGGGCCATAGCACTGCCGACCCTGCCATCCCGGGCCATAGCACTGCCGACCCTGCCATCCCGGGCCCTAGCACTGCTGTACCTGCCATTCTGGGCCCTAGCACTGCTAAACCTGCCACCCGAGACTCTAGCAGCTCAAACCTTGCTTCCACAGAGATCACTCCAGAGAGTATCAGGCCATTCCTCAAGGCTGCTCCTTGTCCTTTTGGAAAGGGACGTAAGAAGGTACGGGCCTCCATTTTTACTGAGAATGAGGAGGCCATCACAGATCTGATGATGAAAACAGAGAAGAGGAAGAAGATAGAGGAGAAAAAGAAGGCAGCGGCTGAAAAGAAGGCATTAGGAGAGAAGAAAAATGTGCAAGGCGCAGGAAGTCTGTCCCTGTAGAGCAAGATAGTGAGGAGGAAGACGTTGATGATATTCCTATGCAGCTCGATGACTCCTACTCACAGTACTCAGATGAGGTGGAGGACGAGGACAACTGGACAGAATTGTCATACCTTTTTGCTGAGAAGGCATCAGAGGTGAGGGACTTTATATTCTTGCAGCCAAAATTTTTCAATTATCATAATTCATTATCAGTACTAGCCTAATCTGGCATATATAGTTATTTTTTGTTTTGTTTTATTTCAGTTTTTAATTCTTTTTCAGGTGGGGGACTTTGTTCTTGTTGAACTAAAGCTGGAAGAGGGAAGGAACGCGGTAACATTGGTGTGCTATGTTGCCCAGGTCTTGGCCATCATGGAGGATGGTAAGTTTAATCATTCTTTC
Organism: Ceratothoa steindachneri; assembly: GCA_963969495.1. Taxonomy (NCBI): domain Eukaryota; kingdom Metazoa; phylum Arthropoda; class Malacostraca; order Isopoda; family Cymothoidae; genus Ceratothoa; species Ceratothoa steindachneri. The sequence goes on along the minus strand of OZ018321.1, from coordinate 31,732,840 downwards.
CTCCACATGAAGTCAGCTTTCTCCAAGGACACCTTTCCCTTCCCCTCCATCTTGGACGAAGCGTTTGTCGAGCCAGGAGAGTGTAAGGGTGTCCTGATAACTACCAAGGTTGTTACCGAGAGGCAGGCCGACCTGGTTAAGGTGTACCCCCCTCTGATTGCCTTCAACATGTACTTCTGAGCCTGTAGTAGCCTACAGGCTAAGGTATTTATTTGTATATAGTTTTGTCTTGACTTCCCTCTATTTGTATGTAATTAGGCTATAAGTTGCTCAAATATAATTTAAGGAGTCTTAACTTCTCGCTCTGGCTCAAATAGTTTTTAATAATTCATAAAATTTCATAAAAATTCAAAAAATGATTTTTGTCTGCCAGAGTTAATTTTGTTTTGTCAAATAAATGTTAACTTTTTATGGGCTTGTCTTTCATTTTATCACTTAATAATGATTGTGAGTGGCTAGGGTTATCATATATGTTAATTTTAGGCAAAACAAAACAATGTTTTTGTTTTATGAGCTTCAAAATTAAGAGTCGATGTTCCCCCACAGCCCGATCGGTGTTCCCCTGCGGTAGGGGAACACAGACTGAGGTCCTCCAAAATTTCGAAGTGCCCAAAAACGACACTTATTTTCTGAGTTGAGGATTTATGAATATACCATAGGTGGGCCATTTTGTGAAGTTTGTTTTGGGCACAGTTTGCACTCGCTCAGGTATAAAATGGAATATTTATGCGTTTTTCTACTAATGGACCGATGCTTCCCCACCGTACCCTACATAGATGGGCAGCTTAACCAATTCTTATAGGCCTCAGACAGATCTGCCAACTCGTAAAGGGATTTAAGTTGATTCAGAGAAAATACATGATGCCCGTAACTTCAGTAATATTGCGTGCCTTATTGGCCTCACTACTCAAAGAAGGATCTGGTCTCTATATGTATAATCCACGCATTTTCCCTTTCTCCATCTTCACCACTTTCTTACTTTCTCCTTACTAGCCTTTTGGCGCAGTTATCTTCGTTGTTTTTGAGATATTAATTATCCATTCGAAGGATCCGTTTGTCATAGTAAACAAGAGCTCTGATCAAGTGAGTTCCGCCCCTCACCTGTGGGGATCCGAACATGTTAGCCATACAGGAGATACCACTTCTCTTTCACACACGTTTTTGTGGTTTAACCACTTTTATTCTTCCATTACCTTCCAAATATTTTGTAGATTGTTATAAACGGCACTCAGCACTTTGTTTCGGTTAAGAGAATTATAAGCTTGCGAGTACAAGGGCTGAAAAGAAAGATGTTTGCTATACACATGCAACTACTACTACTTCCATGCAGTATTAAAATATGTTTCCAACATTTTTCCTTTTGTGTCTTCGATTTTCCATAGAGTTCTTTTTTTCTCTGATTTATTTTCACTTAAGCCAAAAAGAAAACGAGAGAGTTGAGTCCCTTCTGGTCGAATTGGACGAAATTCATTAAAACTCGTTGGAAAATAGAAGTTTTCCAAGTTTGATTCAAAACTGAAAACTTCCTTCTGTCATTTTGGTGTAGTCATTCACAATTTTTGAAAAATTAACTGATTCACTCTCAGCTGTGGTCATTCATTCGGATGTATGAGGTGAATATGGCCTGGGGTTCTCTTTGATCAATTGAGGCAGACCTACGCGATTAGTCTCATTTTAAAGTTAAGCTTTAGGTTTCTACGCTAAATTCCGCTCAGGCCAAATTGTGAAAGCATGGTATAAGCAACTAAATTAAAAATTAATGGCGCAATTCACTATGATGCGGTTTTATTTTTATTTGCTCTCCCCAACTGGTCTTTCCATCTTTCCCATCGAACACGATACTCATTTTATCCAATCCAAAAATATCAACCGAAGTGGAAGCAGCCACATGATATACAAAGACGAGAACTTTTCTAATTATTTGGATTTTATTCTAATTTGAAAGAATTATTACTCCGAAAGCAAGGCAGGACCAAGCAAGATGGTAGCGCTTAAGTGAAAGACATTAGTTTAGTTTAAGGGTAGTTTGAGAGATGTTTGATGATTTCGAAATGAATAGAAGGTTGAGAGTTTGAAGGACCGAAGGTTAAATCAATTTAGGCGTGAGAGGAAGGCAAAGGGAAGAGAGAGTTTGATGGAAATTCGAGGGAATTCGCAGAACCAATGCGAGAAAGAGGGTATAAATGCTTTCCTTGGATTGAGAACCCGGGCAAGGACCTTATTTGCAAGGAGGAGTCGTTCGCGGTACCACACACTTCAGAAGTTTTCCATCCGGCCGAGTCCCGGAGTTTGAGGAGAGTTTGGAATGTAGACGGTTCCTTCTTCTTCAATCTTCGCAACGGTTCAGCCCAGAGTCCAGGATGTTTGGGTTGATAGGGGTTTCAGCGAGTAGTTTCTTCCTCCAGCTTGTGATGAATAGTGGCCGTTTGTCCCTCCCGCGAGGGGTTTTCAAAGAATGGGGAAGGGGAAGTTAGGGGATAATTAGGGGAAAAGAGTTGAGGGAAGCTGGCGTACCAGATTCAAAACTCCCTGTGCCTACAATAAACCAATAAATCACCGAGGTGGGGAGCGGCGCTAGGCGTCTCGTCTCGATGCCCCAGAATATTTTTGATTGATTGATTATTGATTGTTTAATGGCTACGCAACTTCAATCAAGAGTTATTGTCGCCCGTCGGAAGGAAGGAGGAGAGGCTAAGCTGGGGCCGGACGGAGCGCTGAATCCCGTGAGCACAGCGCCCAGGATGGCAAATCGCCGCACCCCTTACGGGGTCTCCAAGAAGTCCAACTGCCATATTCCCATTGTATTACCATAAACCATATGGTCAGTCTCTTCTATCGCTAAAAAGTGGGCCATAGAGGGAAGGGGGGGGGGGGGCGTTCATGCACGTTCAGACAGACACATGTGTAAGACAGTGCAATAGCTGTAATCTTAACAAATTTTTAGTTTTATATCACCTTGTTTCATGTAAAATTAGCTACTAAAGTAGCTGGTCATTAAACAAGGTCTACTGACCAAAGTCACGTGCTCTCACCTATTCTAATTTATGACCTTACGACCTTTAAAACTTGTAATAATTCCTAGACTAAACTTGAGAGGATCTTGACAATTATATTATCTGAAAGAGAATGTAAAACAACATTGTTTTCATATTTCTTTAGAATAGACCGACTAGTTATGAAGTTATTCCAAAATAATTCACTGAATAACCTTGGGAGGTCTTTGGCAATTATACCACTCGAAGGAGAATGTAAAACAACATTAGGGTTTTATATTTAGTTAGAATCGGCCAAATAGTTAGGATGTTATTACCAAAGCAAAATAATTTCAGGGCTAACATTGGGAGGACCTAGACAATATACTATTTGAAATAAAATGTAAAACAACATAAAGGTTTTAAATTTCATAAAAATCGGCCGAATACTTACAATGTTATTACCAAAATTAAAAAATCGAAACGGAGACCGACCGACCAACATAGTAAGACAGAGTCGCTTGCGACTAAAAATTTAGGTTTCTCTTTTTAATCAAATAAATTTTATATTACTCGATGAGATTGATATCTTTAATATCTTTGAATTCTCTTCTCACTAAATTTTAGTAATAAATTTGGAAAAGGGCGTAGAATGCCTCATTCAAGTGTTTTGAGTTATGAGAAAAAGCTGTGATCACTTAAAAAATTCTTCGTATTTGATTTTTCAAAACTTGAAAACCTAGTTGTAAAAGTAGAAAGTATAGTAATAAAAAATAGTAGTAAGAATTTTTTAAATAAAATATATCGTTTAATTACCTGGACACCGATCAAATTGCCTAATATTAGGAAGAGTCATCGAACATACGTACCAATGGGAAAAACTTGTCTATATGTGATACCATTATAACATTCAGTCAATTCACACTAATTATAATTAGCGTGAATAGTAATTACTATTTTGATCTATGCTTTGCGAAAACTAAAGAACGAAACTCCACTCAACCTAGATTCGAATTAATAATTCGTTATAGGGTTTAACCAAGCATTGAAATTGCATAAAAAATGATAGAGAAAATCTTCCAAAACAATATTAAACTAAATATTGAAATATTATAACCACCTGACCCAGCCAACGATCGCTGGCCATCCCATGATGTGGACACCTGGCAACCACACTCCGTTCGAGGCCTACTTAGCTAGCAGGCACGAGGAAGGCACAATGCCTTTCAGTCACACAAAGCTCGGTGTCGCCCTCACTCCACACTCTACCTCCAAGAAGCTCTCCATCCACACGAGCTACGAGTCACCTAACGTGGGGCAACCAAGAAGTCCAATCTGACCTTGTTAATAAAGACCAATAGTGAGGGTGTTGACTTAACCAACCTTTCCCCACCTTTCAACTTACTCCTTACACTTAGCCAAATTTATAATTTTGGGAGTAGTTCACAATCGGTGAGGGAGAAGATATTTTAAAGGGATTAATTTCGCACAGAAAAAAAGAAGATTATGTTATACTTTATTTTCTTTTAAAGGGATCTTGGATTTTAAATGGATGGCCAGACGTTGCGTCACAGTGATTTGGCTGACTGGCTTATCACACCCCGAAAGCTTACTGGAAGATACTTTTCAATTGGCTGAAATCTAAATTTGCAAAATGTACAGTTACCCCAATTAGTCATGTCACAGTTAACGCTGAATTTCGTTGTAATAATTAAACATGTAATTATTTGATGAGAGGTGGGGTAGTTTGAGTATATTTAGTTATAGATATACTAAGTAAGGCAGTTAGCAATAAAATAAATTACTTTAATGAAATATTTTCGGCTATTGTGTTATTTCAAACATTATTGTCGAAACATTCTGACATGGTTTTGTTTCTAAACAGCGTTGCCAAATTTTTGAAATGTGATATTTTCTTAATTTACTTATCTCTACATATTTAGTAAATCTTGAATTATGGATATCACAAAATTATTCACATTAACATTTGGCTACTTTGTGATTTTTTCTCGCTTTAATTAATTCAACAATCTAATGTGCGAGTAAAAATATAAGTTTTCAACATAGCACAGTGAATCCCTTGCGGCAGTCATCCTAAACACTGCAAAGTTTACTCTTCGTTTAATCTGAGAGCCTCCGGCAAGTAGAACCTTCTGCAAACACTGTACTAATAAATTTGTTATAGTTTAGTCTGAAAGCCACACTCATGCAGATCATTCTGCGAATACTCTACTACAAAATTTACTAATAGTTTCGGCAGACAGCTTCAGTCAAGAATAACATTCTGCGAACACTACTACAAAATTGACTTTTAGTTTTGTTTGACAGCTTCAGCTAAAGTGAACGTTCTGCGATCAATGTGTTCAAAAACTTACGAATAGTTTCGTCTGACAGCCTCAGTCAAGAAGATCTTTTTGTTAAGTCTATACTACAAAACTTACGCCATGAAAGGGTTTGTTTTGTTTTTTTCGTCCCAATTTTACTCTTAAAATCCCGTTTACTATTGAGCACGAATTGTTTATATAATATTAAAAGGGCAAGAAAGTTCTCTCAACGCTAAATATTAAACTGTAGCAGAGAAACTAATTTGATTTAACCATCTTCATTCGCTCATGGGATTGGCTTTTGAGTGGACTCAGTAGTTCTTGCTGGCTACCTGTAACTATGTAAAGATTTCTGTCTTAGTAAAATAGTAAGGTTCCTTTTTGAAAATGCATATGTTCCGATAGCGCAAAATCTGTAAAAAAGAATAGACCACTACTAACAACAACTGCGCCCTGATAAATATTGTTAAAACATTTGATCAAAATTTACCTAGTTTTTAGAGTTGTACATTTTAATAATGTATTTCTTAGGTTTTCTTGTCGGAACTTTTAGTCTTTGCTACGTAGTCTCATGAGCAATGAAAACGATCACTCTAGAGAGGTAGACTGCCATTTCTGTAGCTTGTAATACAGTGCTCGTGATATTTAACTTATAATCATCTCCACAATATTGTACATATCGTTCTTCTTTAGTCTTTCATTTATATAATCTAAAATTGTACGTGCTTCTTTGCGAAGGTTTATATTTGAGATTTTGAAGCCTCTTTAATTGCATGTATGACTGATTTCACGTTTAACACAAGGCTTGCAATTAGTGAGTGTGGGGAAATCAATATTGCAAGGATCAAACAGGCGCTAGTTCAGGTAAACAGCGTCAACAGCTACGTGGCATATGGGCCGATACTTTAACCCCCTCCCCCCTCCCCTTTTGCCCCGCTGGCACAACAATCCTCGATGTCACTCGCAAGGAAGCATTATAATCAGCAGATTTCGTAGCCTGTTAGTATAAAGAAAGGAAGGTGGTATAGCCTTTAGAATAAAAATCTATGAACAGGCTCACTGTTCCCTCCTATTGTTTAGGTCTCGTTTTGCCAAATAGACGAAATTTCATTTTCTCCGACGAAAACCAGAAGAGACTATTAGGGCTAATGGTCACCACGCTGAAAAGTGATGCCCTAGGAGAGAGGCTTCAACATGGGCACTCCTCTCCCCTTCCCTCCCCAGGGAATAATTGAGGTATATATATATATATATATATATATATATATATATATATATATATATATATATATATATATATATATATATATATATACGTCGATCTGGAGAAAAGAAAGGAGAATCGAGTTAGCGATCGAGAGAAGACGAGTACCAGCGTCAGTCCGGGCATTAAAAAGAAGAAAAAGTGGAACCGAGCGGGAGGATTCCTCCCAAGGTTGTTCCTTTTAGTCAGATCGAAGAGTAGACCATCGATATAGAGAATCACTCTCATACCCCTCTCGTCAGAGAAACCCCCTCTCTCAGTTTTCAAATAAAACCAGAGATATCCCTCACCATTGAGGAATACCAAAATGAAGTTCCACTCGAGAAAGGATCCACCTCTTGGTCAAGTCTCATTATCGTTAAGCTCCCACAAGTGTAACTCAAGGATTGAAATAATCATACATCCACTCTCTCTCTCTGTCTCTTAAAGAAAGTAGAGGGAGAAGTGACGCCCCCTTGTCGCGGGAAGAGAGCTTGTGTGTACCTTTGACTTTTCGAGCTATGTCGGCGGGGGTACCTCTTCTGGGTACCCCTGGTAGGGCTTCCCTTGTCGATTTGGTCAAAAACGAGATTCCAGACTAAGTGCGTCATTCCTTCCTCTTTTTACTCTATCCTTCTCCTTTTTTTACTTTTTTCCTATCTCTCCCCCTTAAACAAAAAGAAAAAAAAGAAGCCTACTCCTATCATGTCACTCTTTTCCTTTTTTCCCTCTATCTACATATAAGGACCTGGAGGCTACCTCATGCGTCAGAAGAGAGACTTTGGAACCTCTATAAACAACGCCAATCGACGCTCACTGGTTGCGAGAGACTAGGACTAGAAATGTCCTAGGCGTTTGGGCACGATAAATGGGATGAGGGTAGTGCCCCGTTAACCCCTTCCATGGCGCGTAATTATTTACCATTCCAAGGGACCGTCGACGGGTACCTCTGGTAGCATCGGTCCGAGGTGACGGCCCTTTGTTCCCAGGTTGGTTGCACGGCCAATAAAAAGCCTTGGGTGGAGTCTGTTGGTGTGGCGGGATATCCATTGAACGCTAGTAACTGGGTGCCAGTTACTAGCGGGGTGCCTCAAGGTTCTGTCCTGGGACCACTACTATTCATCATCTACGTCATCGACATGGACGGTGACATGGTTGCCAAGATTTCCAAATTTGCCGACGATACCAAGCTTGGTATGATCGTTGCAAAGGATACAAATAATGCCCGCCTGCAGGAAGATCTTGGGAAGATTGGGGAGTGGTCGGACACGTGGCAAATGCCTTTTAACGTGGGGAAATGCAAAGTAAGGCATATTGGCCACAGAAACCCCCAATCTCAGTATATCCTTAAGGGCACTGCTCTTGAATCGAGTGACACTGAGAAGAACTTAGGGGTATCTGTCACTAGCGACCTCAAGTTCTCGAAACAGTGCATCAAGGCAGAGAAGAAAGCCCAAAGGATGTTAGGCTATATAAAGCGCCAGTTTGGATACCGTAACAAGGAGATAGTACTTTGTCTGTACAACTCCCTCGTTCGGCCGCACCTGGAGTATGCCGTACAATTTTGAAGTCCTTTGTTTCGAAAGGATATCGCAAGGTTGGAACGCGTACAAGCCAGGTCAACCAAGTTGATTCCCTCCATCCGACATAAAAGTTATGAGGATAGACTAAGGGAATTAAATCTGTTCTCGCTGGAAACCCGTAGACTGCGTGGTCAGCTCATCGAAGTTTTCAAAATACTTCAAGGGTTCGACAATGTTGACTACCGGGATATTTTCACACTGAGTGAGAACAGAACGCGCAATCATGGCTTCAAACTTGAACTGAAGCGTTACAACCGCAATCTGTGTGGAAATTTTTTCACTTACAGTATCTGCGATAAGTGGAACGCACTTCCAGTGGAAGTTGTCAACAGTGAATCTGTTGACCAGTTCAAGTCAAGACTAGACAAAGTCTTTAAAAGGTGCCGTTTAGGGACGCAAAACAATTGAGCAGCCATGTGCTTGCTCGATTGCTAGTCCAAAGGTACCCTCTTTGAATGGACCGTAAGGCCTCCTAGGGTACTTCCTTTTCTTGTTACTCCCTTCGCTTATATCGTCAAGTCAAGATACCTTGCCAAGCACCCCTCCTCACTTACCTCGAAGTCAGCTGTGCGTCCGATTCCGCGACAACACGCCTCGCATCGAGTCGCCTCACCTACAGCGGGCTTAACTCAGCTAGACGAACAGCTGTGCGATCGATTGAGCCTCCCGTCTGCGACAAATCGCTCCTTAAACCATCGCCTATACGAAGCTCTCGCTCAAGGTCATTCGCCGCCTGACGCCACTTTGTTTAAATGTAAAAGGATTCCCATTTAATTATGTTCTTTAGTTAACATTCCATACTAAAGTGAATCTTTACGTCAACCATCGCGTAGTTTTCATTGGTAGTAGTAATTTTTATTTATACCCTCTTATTATAGCCTTAGTATTTTTAAAGTTTTATTATTTCATTTCTTTATGTAATTAAAAGTATATTTTTCCCTAGTTTTTTAATTAAATCCTCGAAACGCGGCATATGGCAATAGATATATAATATGACAAATCCCCATGGTTAAAGAATTAAATCAAAAGATAAATAAAAATATAGCACTCTTAGAGAAAAAAAAGGAACGGAGTTATTCATGTATACTACGACAGTGAGTAATCCTTCTGTATCCCATGCAGAATGATCTATGGATCTGGGCAAGTTTATGGTTCTTTCACTTAAATACTGAATTAATAACGGAAAGAGAAGCGTAACAGAGGCATTAACAATGGAATAAAAAAGGGCTAGCAGAAGAATTCTTCCCAAATAATATGAACGGCATTTTATATTCCGTACATTTTTGCATGTTGGCCAAACTGCCTGCATATCAATGATGCGATGCTCATTTGTTTCGAAGATGACTTTTTATCCTTGTATTTTGTTGTCAGCGAGGGTCACCGCTTGTGGACAGAATAATGAGCAACTCTTCAGACTCCTTAAGACTGCAAATCGTTGGAACTCGATTAGCTGGATCGTCTGCAACTAACACAGCTGAACAAATAAATGTATCACTGGCAACAGTATCCACAGTTATGGAAGAAGACAAAATATTGTAAGAGGTCATCGGATAAGAACACAGTCGATGAAAATCAAAGTTAACTGAGATGGGTCGTCGAAATCTAACAAGAATTTGGGCCAAAGAACACAAAACTACACTAGTAAAGGTGACAGTAGAGCTTTATTTATAGCCATATAAAATAAAGTATTTCAATAAAAACTGTGCGCCTTGAACTTCACAAAGCAAAGATTCATGGAAAGCAGCAATTTCGAAACACCTGCTAATGGAAACCAAACACACATTTTGAGATCAAAATGGCGTGACTATCATAAATCATGGATGCTTTTGATGAATGGAATAATGTAGTATAGTCTGACGAGTCCTGAGTTACAGTACTTCCCACAAATAGCCGTCTTTATGTATGGAGAATCCAAAAGGAAGCCTACAATCTAGGATGCTTGCTTCCAACCCTCAAACATGCAAATAGTTCCTGAATGCTTTGGGCATCAGTATCCTGATATTCATCATTACCATCAATCGTCGAGTTTCTGCCGCACAAATATATAGACATTTTTAATGACGATGTATGACTAGCATACTGTCTTCACTCACCGCTATTTCACATGATTCCACTACGCTCCATACACCCAGCCCCAAAAGACTCAGTCTTGGTTGCATCGGAATGTAATCCAACCTCTTTCCTGAGCACAAGAGTCCCCTGATCTAAACAGGATCAAACCATTATGGTTAGTTTAAAGTAGAGATTGGGACGCAGAATTCCACCTAAGTTATTCCTGAATCAATTGGAACAGGTCTTTATAGAAGATTGGAACAACATTCCACTGGAAATCATACTGAGGTTGTAGTCTACGAAGGATTACCTCACTAAAGGCAAATGGGGGTGTAACCATACCTTATTGGTAACCAAATATCTCTCCAGTATTATTTTGTCCAACCTTTGTCTATCGAATGGAAGCAGAAACACGATAAAATCAAACAGAAAGATATGAAAATTATTCATGTATGTAAAATATTCTTCTTAAAACAAGATTAAGTAAGTATACATATAAGAGTAACCCTATTCTTTAAGCAGTTTACTGCCCTCTTTCATCTTTATGCGGGTCTAAACAGGTATCTTATTTTACATGCGTTTTATATTTGTTACATTAGTATTAAATTTTTAGCCGCGTGAACTTGACTCTATAAGTTAATATGGCGGTTAGTCGTATGGTAGCCGTTTTACTTTTCAATGAGTTTTTGAATCTTGTGAAGGTCGTAAAGTCAGATGATAGATTTGATAATTGATAATACGTTTGTGAACTAATTGTTTTTCAAAATTATTGAAATTATTGAGAGCACGCGACTTAGGTCTGTTGACTTTGTTTGAAATAGGTTTGTATCTTGGCGTTGCTTTTTGTTTTCTCAGCCTTTTGAAATTGCCAATTATTACGGTTTTGAAGCAGGATTTCTGTTTTTTTGTGCGTTTGTTTTGTTTTCTTAAAGCAGATAATTTTGGGAGAGTATTGTGTTATCAAGTCATAGTTAGCTCGTAGAACAAAACCTTTTAACCGATATCAAATTCTTCGAAGGGAAAATAGATTTTATATTAGTAAGTTAAAAATCCATTAAATCCCTAGGTCCTGATTGAATCTATCCAGCACATTAAAAAGAAATTAGAAACGTTGTAGTGGCACCGCTAACGAAATTTATGAAAGAATATTTAGAAGAAGGTGTTGTCCTCTTAGATTTTAAACTAGCGAATATAACTACTATTTTTAAGAAGGGAGAAAGAGAAATTCCGACCAATTATTGACCCATAAGTTTAACATCCATCGTAGGTAAATTAATGGAATCTGTCCTTCACGATAGGATGATCGATCACTTGAAAGCGCATAATCTCATAAATGATAGTCATAAATGATAGAAACGTTCATGTTTAACTAATCCTTTGGAATTTCATGACATGATTAATAGCTATGAGGAAAGTAGATCTTTGGACATAGTTTACTTAGACTTTGCTAAGGCATTTGATACCGTTCCTTATAGGCGATTACTAACTAAACATTTTGCTAATGGAATTTGGGGAGCCTCCTACAATGGATAGAGTTGTGACAATAATCGTAAGCAGAGAGTAGTTTTTAAAAGGTAAATTTTTGGAGTGGAAAAATGTAACTAGTGGTGTGCCCCAAGGGTCTGTGTTGGGACCATTGTTGTTCCTTATTTATGTAAACGATATGGACACTGTCCTACTTGGTAGATTATCCAAGTTTGCGAAAGACACAAAAATTGGGAATAAACCTTTAAATGAGAACGATAACAAATTAATTCAGCGGGATTTAGATAAAATCTTTGAATGGTATAATAAATGAAACAGGAAATTAAATTTAGACAAGTATAGGGTTTTGCACGTATTTCGAAATAACCCAAGTTTTAGCTATGAAATAGGTGGTAAAGTTTCTCTCCGTGGACGAAGAAAAAGATTTAGGGGTACGGGTTTCAAAGGATCTTAAGTTTAACAAACAGTGTGACGAAGCGTGTAAGAAGGCGAACCGAATATTTTCATTTATTGCGAGTTTTCACTACAAACACCAAGATATAGTCATACCTCTATATAAAACAGGAAATTATACACAAGCAAATATCAATAAAATGGAAAGAGTTCAACGACAGGCAACTAAACTAATTCCCTCGATGAGAAATAAGTCGCATATCGAAAAATTAAATATATTAAAACTGCCAACTCTCGAAACTAGGCGATTGCAAGGTGAGCTTATCGAAGTATTCGAAATTTTAAATAAATTGGAAAACGTAAATTAGGAGGGTTTTTTTTAAAGTACGACCATGGAATCACACGTTAAATTGGTTTTAAACTCAAAGGACGAACATAGCTAAAAGATTTTTACCTTTAAAATCATCGATAAATGGAAGACACTTCCTGCAGAAGTAGTAAATGCTAGTAGTGTGAATCGTTAAAAAAATAACAGTTATTTTTAGAATAATGATATTGTTTAAATATGGAGCCTGGTTGTGGATTGAATGTCGCGTGAGTGAGCATCATGGCGACAATGTCCAAAGGGACTGGCCTTTGAGTGGACTAAGTATTCCTTGCTGGCTCTCTGTAACTATGTAACCATGTATCTATATTCCATTGAAGAATTATTTTTTGTGGCATTACTCTAAGAGGGTTGGTTTTGGGGATTGGCCTCATAGGTATTGTTGGGGTATTTGAGAAAGGGTATAATGATCGTGGTTTTAACTCAACTTTGGGTGGATTAGAATGTATTGAATCTAGTTTAGAAGCGGTGTCCCTTGGTATTGAGGCTTCACGTGGTACTTTATCTTGGCGTCTTTTTATATCAAGGATAGTGGTTCTTTGTAGTCTCGGTTTGCTTATTTTTGTTTTGGGCAAGTCTTTTTTTCGTGGAGTCTTTTTTGTTTTTAGTGGATACGTTTAGAGGTGCAAAGAGCTGTTCCTTGGTTCGTCTTAGACGTTTTTCTATTTCTTTGGTAATAGCTAGTCAAATTTTTCTCTAGAAATGTAATTTTGTTTTCTGTTGGGTGAGATTATGCCTCCCTGTGTTTTGCTGGAGTGGCGTCTTCAGTTCTTTCCTACGGTTTTGGAGTAACTTCATCAATTAGTGGATCGTAGTTGAGTTAATCTTTGAAATAAATGGTTTAGAGCTGAAGTTACTCAATGTGTTCTTTATTTTGAGTTCTGGGCTAGTGGTTGGAGATTCTAAAGATTTACAGTTTTGGTGATGTTTTTGTTATTTTGTTTCGTGGGGATGTGTCATTATTATTATATAGTCTAACGACTGGGTGGACGGGCGCGGCTGTTTCGCCTTACGGGAAATGATCAAGCTGGGGGAAGGAGGGGGAGCTCTGGTCTTAGCCATGGCTGAATGTCAACCCTTTATGCGGCCAGCTCTACTAGGGAAGCGCCTGGGGTAGGTAGAACCAGCAGAAGGTTTCCGAATGGTCGCGGAAATGACCGTGCTCTTAGGCCTGGAGGGGGCAGGAGCAGAAACTGTCTTTCTTAAATTGAGGCATAAAACGTCCCAGGCAGAGCCGGGTGCACTAGGATAAGGTCTTAGGCCTTGCGAAATGAGACACGATCCTAGGCCTGAACAGCCAGGATTTTCTTCTCAAGGATATACGCACCGCATTGCTTGGAAGAAGCAGGGTGCTGCTCTCAGCAATTGACACACTTGGCCACACACGATTTGTACTTATCGTATGCAGACTTGGAACAACTTACACAGAATTCGGGTAACCTTTACTTTCCAGGTCTACAGGAACGATTAGTATTGCCGAAGGGTGGCAGTAGTAGCATCTCCGCGGCCGTGGCACGAATGCCTCCACTCGGTAGCGGTACCAACTGGAACGCACCGGCTCAGGGAACTTGTAAGAGTCGAACGTGACGAACAGTGCAGTGGTGTTTCTCGAGGCCCCTCCCTGTTTTCTCATCACATGCTCGAACTTGAGCACCCCATGGTGAGCCAGCTCTAAGGTGATATCATATATGGAGTAGTCTACGAGTTCCCTCGCATAAACTACTCCTTTCACGAAGTTCATGGTACAGTGCAGCGTCACACTTACCGGCGTGCCATCATGTGTCCGTAGGGAACTGATAATAGCCGCCTCTGAGGGATTCGATGCATTTCCCAGAAGGGTACCGTCCGAGAAACGGGTCACCTTCGGCTCTCTACCAATCAAATTAGCTAAATCTCTCATCTGATGGATCATGTTGGCCTTAGCTAACATTCTGCCATCAGTGGAACGAACGAATAACGAGGAAGCGTTTGAAATCAGTGAGCTTGAAAACACTAGGTAACCACTGAATGAGGGGCCTCAACGTATTCGAGGCTCCGCTCTGTGCACCTTTGGTCTTAGTCTGGGACTCTCCACCCTAGGGAGCACCGGAGTATAACGTGTCGATCTTTGCCTGGTCGCATACCGAAATGGCAGCGGACCCGTCCGTCCCCTTGGCTCCCCTGCGGAGGGAGAGGATCCCCGAGTCCTTTTAGTCTTTTCGATTTCTTTTCTTTTTATGTGAGGAGGGCTGAGAATGAAACCGCTTCTCCTCTCCGCCAGTAGGAACCCTTAGGCTAGATGGTCATGCCTCAGCAAAATCCTTCTCTGTAATGGAGAAGACTCCGACTGTTACAGGGGTACCAGCCGGGGCAAGAGATCCCTCATCACCTTGTAAGCCCTCTTGCGCCCGCGCCCTCTGAGGAGAAGCTTTCACGTGGGTGAACTCGAGCTCTGTGCTTGACGCCGCGCCCATGTTTGACCCCATGAAAGATCCTACCATTTTGCGCTTGGTCACCTCAGGGACCATGTCCATCTCAGTGGGAGCCCCGCCCCCCCTGTGGCTATCCTTCCCCAAAACATCACTGATCCCATTCAAGGAGCTTTATTCTTGTTTTGGGACAGCGAACCGGCATTCGTCGGGTAAGAGAAGGGGGCAGGTATACTGACCCCCTGCAAGCTGGTCGCGCACACACACATGATATTAGTAGGTAAGGGCCGACGGGCCCTGTCATCCTTTGCTCCCTTAAGAGGGTTGGCCCTATCGATCCGCTCCCACCGGGAGCGGTCAATTATGGGCCGCCTGCCTACTTTCTTGGGACTTCCATTAGAAAGTAAAAGGAGGACTGCCGCTGGAGAAAGGGAGTCACCCAAGGGTGACTCAAGAAAACGAAGTGAGGTGGAGAGTCCCCTACACCCGTAAGCATAAGAGATAAGTAAGCCTCCTCTCCGGCTAAAGAGTTTTGGAGAGTTTTTTGCGAAAGCTCATGGAGGGCATCCATTTTTTAGGTGGGACTACCCGAGGGTGGTTCTGATTCTGGTAAAGGGGAAGGGGAGAGAAGGTTTTTTGATTTTCATCATCGGGCATGGTGACCCTATTTATGTCACGAGACGCAAACGCACATCATGCCACGCAGTAGCCGGCTCTGCGAAGGCTGAATATGGGGCCGGCAAAACTATCTGCCGCCATTTGAGGCCACTCCTCGCTCCTAGTGACCTGGTAGCCCAATGGTATGGCGGCTTCGCCTTAGGCACGGCATAAAAATCGATAAATTGAACGGAGAAAAAGGAGGATGAAGCAGATTGTTAAAACCAACTACCCCAAACCGGAGCTCAGGGATGAGCTTCGAAGAGCGGGCGCCTCGACGATTTACACAGAAAGAGCGGTTTTTCAGGAAGTTAGATATAAACAACGCATTTTATAAGACGAAGAAGATTGCGCTGACAAAGTTTCTTCTAGAGAGAGCAAGGCCAATATCATGATCAATGAGAGTAAGAGGCTCCAGTGTAAAGCGATTTGGGCGAAACAAAAATTGAGACGTAGAGGAGCTCCTGTTCTTCAATATACCACATCAGGCGGGCGTTCACTATCTACTTGAGCAACTTGCATAGGTACAAGGTAAGGGATGAGATGGAAAATGTGTATTGAATCCAGGAGTGACGTTTTGCCTGGCGGAAGGTCCAGTGGGCAAGGGCGCATTTTCTTGTAGAGTTAATGTATTGAGACATGCGGGAATTATTTCGAAAGGTGCGATGGAGCCTATATCGTTCGCGCTTAGTGGTGCTATACTATTTGTTCCACTAGGAGACCGATTGTTTGAGTAGAGCGTTGCAGAGTGGAACATGTTTGTGGGCCGTTGCTGAAAAAAGCGCCGCAAATTTTTTTAAGTAAGATGTACCGCCTGTTGTTTAATCAGACACAGTTATGGAAGAGGAAGACGTTACGAAAGCTTTCCAGTCAGCTTTCTGGTATGCCTAATACGGTCTTGGAGATATGAGGGAAAGGGGTAGTAGATCTAGAAGCAGGGGGCAATAATTACTTCTACACAGATCATCAAATACTCTGAAGAATTCACCGGGCGGGAAGTGTGTTGAGCACAGGCAGACAGCTATGTTGGTAAAGGAGTCTGTCTGGGGATGATAATGGGTAGGGGCTTCGTTGTTGAGGACTTTTAGGTCCTGTTGTAAGAATAAGTGTCCTTTGCTATTGCTTATGCTATCGTACCAGTACTGGTCACGAACATTAAAGTAACAAGGAGTGACAAGGAAAATAAGGACCCTAGAAGACCTTACGGTCCATTCAATGAGGGTACCTTTGGACTAGCTGTTGAGCGGGCACATCTCCGCTCAATTACCTTATGTCCTCCCTAAACGGACACTTTTCAAGACTTTGTCTAGTCTTGTCTTGAACTAGTCAAAGGATTCACTGTTGACAACTTCCACTCGAAGTGCGTTCCAGCTACCGTAAATACTGTACGTGAAAAATTTCCCACACTGATCGCGGTTGTTACGCTTCAGCTCTAGTTTGAAGCCGTGATTTCTTGTCCTGCTCTCATTAAGGCTGAAAATATCCCTGTAGTCAACATTGTCAAACCCTAGGGAGTTGTGAGACAAGCTCATTTAGGGAGGCAAAGGTGATTGGCTTGGAAGATATGAAGTATATTCAACGCACAGTTAAGAGCGTAGATCGGTGAAAGTGAGCAGAGAGAGCGTTAAGGTTTGTGTGGAGGGAGATGGTGGTAAATGGTATATCCGTCCGGACTAGGAGGAGGGGGTTACCATAAAATTGTGGTTGTAGAAGACTGATCTAAGTGTAGCCATCAAAAGAACAGTAGGAGGGATTTAGGAGCTTTGTGTCACTGAGGCAAATCACTTCAGGGAAAAACTGTTAAGAGGGTCTGCAGCGAGCCATAATTGCCCCGGAGTCCGCGAATATTCTATGTCAGTCACAAGGTTGTAGATGTTTGAACGTTAAAGGTTTAGTTAGGCAAAGGGGTGGTATGGTTAATTCGTTTTGGTCCAGTCGTGCTTATAGAGGGGGCAGTACATTATTTGTGGTGGGTATATCACGAGCGTGGGTTAATGGGTTTGGTAGCGATTCGTGGGTCGTTTTCTTGGCATTCGGAGAAGAATCTTGAGAAGAGGATGTTGGGTTGTAGGATGTTATAGAGGCAGCTGTACAACTCAGAGGCAGATCATAATCTGTAATCAGGGAGGTGCGGTTAGGTAGTACGAGGGGTATATGTCAAGGTGATGAGTCGGCCAGGTGATCACATGACTGACAAGGGTCAGTAGTTGGGGAGATATCGGTGGTTTTATTTAAGCATGGTGATATCCGACTGTTATCGTTATAGGTCCAGTGAGGGGGGTCTGTTGTACCAATTCCATGTAGTTTCACAAGCGTAAGGTCTACAAGATCTCTCCCGTCGAGTGAAGGTATTTTTTCGGATAGTATGCTTTGCGAGGGGTTATACGAGGTACATGACTTAATGTCGTAAAGCCGCGTTTCTTCTGAGGAGCTCATTGATCTAGAATCTAGGTGAAGGTGGACGTCATCTTCCAGTCGGGTGCGTTTGTCTTTGCCTGATTTCAAGGAACAGGAGTCGTAGAGAGAAGGTAGAGAGCGATTACGACCTCAACCTTAATCACGATTGGCCCGCGGAGGACTGAGAGATTCACTATCGGGGGCGACATTTGGCAGTGATAACGTGCGGTGAGGGGGGCCGGGCAGCCGCTTAGTCGCGGCAAGAGCAGCTTCCATACACATCGGCCCCTTAGTAGAGGCAGGCACCTGGGTAGGTGGATGATATATAAGTTCATCATCGTGCGAGATCATTAAGGATTTAGTTGTAGGTGGTACGTGGGTGGATTCATGATTCAAAACATATAAGAGGAAGGGAGGTGATAGAGTTCAGTCTCTGCCTCTTCAATGTTTTTCCCCTGCAATTAGGGGGATATTCGTATTTTGAAAATGGATGAACGACAAATATTTCTGGCGTTAGTAGCACCTGCGACGGCGAGAGATGGGTTGTGTTTCATCAAGATTGTGAGGTGATATTGGTTTTTCTATTGCGTCACCTTGTTGCGAAGGCATAGTTAGGTGTGTTCGCAAAGGTTTCTTAGTGAGTTGTTTCAAGGGAGGAGCGACTATTGGAGATAGGGAGGCTGGTGTCGGGTGGTCGGTTCTGAGCACCGATGTGCTAGTCGTGGGTAGAATGCCGTGAATGCTAGGAGCACCACTCGTCACAGCCGGAAAGGTATGTGTTGACAGTATGATGCCTTCTTCATGCATTTATAATTTTTCTTGGCGTCTAGAGACGCCTCATCGTAGGGAGCGAACGCGGACCTCCTGGTGGTAGAAGTAGTGAGGATACTTCTTGTGGTGGGCAAGATGTGGGCCGCTACAGTTGACGCTACAGTATTTTGATGCTGTAAATAAACGACGAGATGCCATATGTCACCAGAAAAAATATCTCAGCACATCTCAGAAAATAGCAATAAAAGTAATATATAATACTTAATAAACATAAATAGTAATAAAAAAGCATAAAAAATCAGCAATGTAGTAACAACATGAAATTATGAGTAACCAAAAGTTAAAATTAATCGTCCAATCCATAAAAATGAAGTATACCGATAGCGCAAAAATGTGATGTGATAGAGAAAATCCTAGATCAGATTTGAATTCAGCAACCCAAAATCAGTATATAACAGCTTTAACTTCCCCTGCCAGGAAACTTTTTTTTGTTTTTGTTGACCAGTGTAATTTAATTTATTTCATATCTTTAGTTTGAATCAAATTTAATCGAGAATTTAAAAGTAAGTTTGTGTTTTGAGAACGCAAATAAGAGATAGGGTGGTATTTGGCAACTATAGAAGAGATATTTTCTTGACACCACCCTGTCCTCTTATTAAATATCGAAATTTAGCTCTTAAAAAACTTAAATTTTATAAAGAAACATTTAATAGCCTCGTTTTATTTTTTAAATAAATATATATTTAATCAAAAATAAACCATAGACAATAAGCTAAACTCTCCAAACTTCAATTTGAATTTTTAACACTCTACATATAAAATCACTTTATCGAACCATTTTAAAATAAATTAATGTATTTAGAATGTACAAGTTTAATTTAATTTTGAACTCGTATAAATGTTATTCGTGAGAGTTACCAATTTATAGTT
Organism: Ceratothoa steindachneri; assembly: GCA_963969495.1. Taxonomy (NCBI): domain Eukaryota; kingdom Metazoa; phylum Arthropoda; class Malacostraca; order Isopoda; family Cymothoidae; genus Ceratothoa; species Ceratothoa steindachneri. The sequence goes on along the minus strand of OZ018321.1, from coordinate 31,713,240 downwards.
GTCATTAAGTTTATAATGGGTCAATAGTTTATGAGATGAGGGTCGAGTATCAGTTTAGAGAAGGAATAACTTGGGGTGAGCCTGGGGGAATGTATCCTACTAATAATAATGTTATACTTGGGAAATCTCCTCCTGTCTTATTTATACGCCCTCCATTAATGGGGGCGTGACCTAGCTATCTTTAATCAGAGCGTTGGGCGAAGCCTCACAAGTCAAAGTATGTTAGCTTGTTCCTTTGTTGAGACTGCTGGGCGGAGTCAAAGAGAGTGTGTTTCATTGTGGACACATTAGGCCAAATACGGGCTAGCATCAATAGCAAGGTGATAACAAAGTTGATTTTGCCGTTTCGCATATCCACGTCTACTTTATCTGGTCAAACCTGACAGTGATCTGGCTGCCTCGTTATCTTGTATCGAGACCTTTCGGCTTAGGCTGTTTCCACGCGTGTATAGGTTAGTGCATTTGCGTGGGAAACTCCAACTATTCGCTTGCCTTATTACACTTAATATATGTACAATTGTGATTAAACATTATATAAATTTCTCGCTTATTATATATGATTATTTCGGTTATTATTTCAGTAGTTAATACGTGTGCCCAATTTCCTTTTTTTTTTAATTTAGGAGTCCATCTCCCGTACCAAGCGGTGTATTACAACCAGCTCGGTCATGAAGACAGACGCAGCAGTTGACAGAGCCCAGCTAACTTCAAACAGAGGTTATACGGCGTGGAAACCGACCCCCACTTGGGACTTTGAGCCATGCGTATACAATGGGACGGTTTCAGCGTGACAAGAAGTGTGCTCCAAAAAGGCCGAAAGCAATACTCCTGGCGCCTTAGAAGCTTTGGCAACAAAGGCTTGGCGATAAATAGTCAAAAGTGGGGCATTTCAGGGTGGTATCCTGGGCAGAACTAGGGACGCCACCGGCCCTAGACTATAGCTAGCTCTCGAAGGAGTTTCCTAGCCATAAACTCGAACAACTTAGGGTATGACTCTCGTCTCTCGGTCGCATAGGCACCGTCGAGATCGGCTGTGAATGCAGTGAGAGCTGTTAGCGACTGAGAGAGGCACCGGGCTCGTGCGTACAGGCGAATTATGCACTGCATACGGCTCAGAGCGACTGGCATCTCCCCAGAAGTGATAATTAGGCCCTTAATGAAGGAGGTTCGGAAGGCACCGGTCACCAGGCAAAGGCCGGTGTGGTGGACTGAGTCCACTTTCCGCAATATACGCTCGGCTGCAGATGCACAAGCTCGCATCTGAATTCGAGCTTCGAACGAACAAAGGATATACAAAAAAGGAAGGCAGTAGCTCTATTAGCGCCCCAGGCGCTGAACGTCACGGAGCAAAGAACGTCCATGGTGCGGGTACAAGAACCCTAAGGCTGCGGATATGAGCTTAATAATTAAGCAAATACAAGACAAGAAAAAGGTGCGAGTCTACCCCTTCCAGGTGAAACCCATGTAGAAAAAAGTCTGGGTTTTGGTAGAGCCATAAATTGCGGCAGAAGTACACAACTTTAGTCTTGGCCAAGGAAAACCGAAGCATATGCGCTTCGGCATAGTGAAAGACGCGGTTCAATGCCTGTTGGACTCGACACTCCAGAGTTGGCATATGTGTCGAGCCAAAACAGATCGAAAGGTCATCGACGTAGAGCGTAGCGAGAACATCTTCCGGCAGCACCGAGGTGATGCCGTTGATACTTCGAGCAAAGAGTGTGACACTGAGGAGACTTCGATGCGGGAGACCCTCTTCCTGATCCATTGGAACGGATAGGGCTCCCCCACTCGTACGCCCGGTCGATGATCTCGCAAAAAAAATTAGATATGAAGATTGGGAGGCGTCCCCTCGCCCCCATCATGTGGAGAGTCTCTATGATACCACATCGCCAAGCAGTATCAGAGGCCTTCTCTAGATCGAAAAACCTTGTGGGATAGTGGTGTCCCCACCTCTGGAGGTAAAGTCTAATCGGCGGCCTTTCGCGATATCACGGCGCGCACGCACATTGGATGCTGGCGGAGTAGCATCCTGGCTAGAGAATGCAGAGAAAGCGGTTGTGAAGGATTCCGCAACGGAGGTGGGTTCCGAGATTGTGGCCCCGTTCTCCTGGAGGACGGGAGGGTAGTCCTGGAAGAACTTTCGCCTAATCCTTTTGACTAGCCTCCATACCTCTGCTTGAGTGGTCTTCCCGTTAAATGAAGAAACGTATGCGCTCCTGAAGAGCGGCGTCCGGGCATTGAAACATACCGGAACCTAGCCCTAGCTTGACGAAATTCACCGACATGAAATCGTTCGGGGGGCGCTCATAGCGCATGTAGGCATAATGCTTCTTCTTAAGGGCTGACTCACACTCGGCTGACCACTACGGGAGTGGTCGGTGTGCAAAACGGCAAGATATTCTAGGAATATTAGTTAGGCCCACATAGATGAGGTTAGTGGATGAGAGCTCAACGGCCTCATCTACACACCTAAACTCCTTGACTATGACAGAGAAACCAGTCATTGCATGAAATGCGGAACACTGTGCCCGCGCCGAGCAGCATCATGGCGGGCTCTCAGGCAGCAGCGGCCCCCCCAAAATGATATTTGGATGGGAAAGTGATTACTATCCTGGAGGTCTTCGACTACTCTCCCTCCAAAATCAGGTTGTGCATCCGGAGAGCATGATATAGAACGAGGCACGTCGATGAAGTGCTTCTCATGCAGTGCTACGTAAACTCGTCCACATTTAGAACATCTAGCTCCAGCCCTTCGATCAAGTCGGCAAGGAGCTGATTTTTGGGATCAAGGGCATGTCAAACATTCAGATCCCCGAGCAAGAGAATGGGCCTCGGCAACCGTGCCACGACGCGGCGGAAGTCCCCCGCCTCGAAGTCGGCTGATGGTGCAATGAACGCAGAAATAACAGTATACCTCCTATCCAGGTACAGTTGCACAGATACTGTCTACAAGGAGGTGTCTAAAGCTTGAAGCAAAGAACTATGACATCATGTCGTGTGCAAATCACTTATCCTCCTCCCCGGTCAACAATATTTGGTGTTGGATCGCAAAACCCTAATAACCCGGGAGGGAGCAGGGAGTACGCGCCCAGCATGGTTCTGTAAAAAGAAGCTAAGGCAAAACGGGACGAGACGACCCACCGTAGCTCATCTTAGTTGGCCTGGAGTGAATGGCAATTCCATTGAAGGCATACACCCTTCAGGCCTTGCTCGGAGGAGATTTTGGGGGCCTCTTCGAAGAGAAGACACTCAAATGAATGGCCGTACGCTTCCCGGAGGCAGAACTCTGGGCGCTGTCGCATTCAAGGAATTATTGGGGAAGATTGGGCTCGCCATGCGAGTCTTTTCGTCCGTCTGCCTTGGCGGCTTTGGAGGCAGGGATTTCTCGTTTGGAGGATCCACCGACTTCGAGTCACCCATCCTTACACTAGGTGCAGGCGTAGGAGCCGAAGCTCCCTTAGTGCTGTCTTTTCTTGAGGCAACTTTAGAAATCCCCGAAGATGGCCACATGACCATCTTCAGGGATGTTGCATCCTGTGAGTCTAACGACTTGGTGGAAGTGCGTATACTACTCCTTTCAAAAAGTTTATGGTAGAGTGCGGCGTCACACTCACCGGCGTGTCATCCAGTGTCCGAAGAGCACTGATCATGACAGCCTCTGTGGGATTCGACGCATTCCTCAGAAGGCAACCGTACGAGAAAGGGGTTACCTTCGGCTATTTATCAATCGCGCTAGCTAGAGCTCCGCTCGGCTCACTTTTGGTCTTTCTCAGGTACTCTCCACACGACGGAGCACCGCGGCCGGACGTATCGTTCTTGACTTGGTCGCAGACAGAAACGGCAGTGGCCCAAAACGTCCCCGTGGCTCGCACTGAAGAAGAGGAGTCCCGAGTCATTTTAGGCCTTTTCCTGTTCTTTCTGTTCAGGGGGAAGAAGTTTGGAGGGTCTCCTGCTAAAGCATATGGGGGTGGGGACTTTCTTTATTTCCGTGGAGCTGCCCGAAGCGTGTTTCGTCGCTAGTGAATTGGGAGTAAATGGGGAGATTTTATTTTTCTCATTCATGGGCAAGATCACCATGATATTTTCGTGCGACGCAAACGCTAATCACCCCCACGCAGTAGCCATTGGCTAGGCAGCCCATCGGCATGGTGGCTCAACCTCAGGCTCGGCTTAAAGGCGATATAGATTGAAATAGGGAATGGTATGTGAGGAAGGTGTGGGTGGGGATGAAGCAGGTTGCTAAAAACCCACTACCCCAAACCGGAGCTCATGGGTGAGGGGGCCTTGCCACCCACCCCCACCCCTCAGCCCCAAATCGGGTTGTTTGGGTAAGAGGAACCAGGTCGGCGTCTACCCTGTGAAATTAGAGGCCGACCAGATGAAAGTTGTGGGAGAGGTTGTAGGGAAAATGAGGAAGTAGGGTGAAAACACAGGGTGTCAGAAAGAAGGAGAAGAGGTTAAGCTGGGTTCGGACGGGGCGCTGAGTCACGTCAGCACGGCAGCGAGGAAAGCAAATCACCCTGCTCCTTATCCGGTACCCAATTTCAAGATTTCATAGGTCTAACATGGTGCTCATTTGTGAGGTTTCTCGTTGAGCCTACTTTACTTTGCAATTCGGGTGTCGCTACACTCATATTGAATGTTTGCAGTTGTTTACATAAAAGTAAAATTGAAAAGCCCCTTAGGATGAAGAATAATACATATGAAGAGATACATATAGAGAGATACCTCTGAAGACTTTCCAAGTTGTCACTGAATAAAGAAAAGTGAATCCAGCAGCGCAGATTTCTTTCCCCTCAAAGCAATCTCTGATTCAGTACCGCAAGTAAAAGGCACTCCCAGTAGAATCGAACGGGTAGCCACCGAGCCCAAGTAAGGAGGCTATTTTGTATCTAGGAGTGCTAATAAACTCCGTGACAAATCACTTCTGGTGACCAATCCATTCACAACAGGGCAACAAACCTATATGTATTTAGAGACACCGTTAAACTATAAAGAAGAAAAATCCCCATTTCTTTGTAATGCAGGATATAACTCAAATCAAAAAAAGATAAACAGAAATATAGTAAATCCAAGAAAAAGTTAAAAGGATGTATATGGAAAACTATACGCCTATTGCTTCTCAAAACATAAGCTCTTGATGAATCAAGTCTTCCTGAATATAAAGTTATCCCGGGCACCATATTCCTTTATACTATTTCGTACCAAAACTGGTTTAGAAGCAAAACTCGAATTAGTTGAAAGTTCCCTTTAACTAGGAAAACTCCACCTATCGCCATCTACCTAACTGGAGATCGAAAACAGCTTGGTTAAATAAAACGGTAAATACCCTATCACACAAATTCGTATGCGAAATTTCATAATTGTAAGTTGAATATATTTTAATGAAGATTGAGGATTATATTTGCATGTCCAGAATCCCTACGCATATGATAATTGCTATGGTTGACCATTCAGTATTTTTGGCAGTTATGATGCATCGCCGTTGGAATTTAAACCTTACAGTGTGAATCGCATCACTACCCATAAGCACGGAAATTAGGTTGAAAGGCCATTAGAATTACACTAGACTACTCTGATTAAGCAGATTCAGGTACTTGGAGTGTTTTTTACTAGCTATATAATAATGTAGTGTGTAATTATTTGGAAAGTGTAAAGGGCTTACGTATGAACAATTTATCAAATAAAAATATTTATTGTAAATCCTAAATCTGGACAAGAATAATATTTGCCTTGATAAATGTTTTAATACTATACACTACGGTACATTATCAATACAGTTACACTTTAAATATTCATTAGTAGAGCCGTTCACCTTGTTATATATGCAGAGTTTCAGTCTGTCATTGAGGTAGGTAAGGCTAGTAACGTATTGGTTTATTCTTAAAAGTAGCAAACATATGCTCTACTGGAGTTTTTTGCTAGACCTGCTGTGCTTGTTTGCTTCGCTCACAAATTTAAGAAAGTGAGCGAGAGAAAAGTTTTTCACAACATATTTAAAATTGGCGTGCAAGAAAAAAAGGCATTTCGCAAAAATATTTATAAAAATGCACAGACGGAACAACAGACATACAGATAGACAGGCACACACACACACACGCGCGCTAGGATCATTATAATAATAAACGGAATAGAAAGAGAATCACTAATGTCTTAAAATAAAAGTAGTAAACTACTTTTTCATGGATGTTTTGCTAGAGACAGTCATTTATGTATGCCTGTAATACTGCCTGTATCTTATATGATTAATTTGGAAGAAGCCACCGACCTGAGTCGCATATGGTAGCTGTATTTGTAGAAAAATGTGTATTATTTTGATAGCCTATGTCTAGGTTTACAGAATGATGATTATATATGTAAGAACCTACTAAAAATGAATAAAACTAGTTTCGTCAATACATTTCAATGCTTTTAGAATATAAAGAAATCAATATTATACGCTCAATAAGTGTTCATTGATAATCGTAAATGTTTATTATTATATGTAACTTACTATATATAATACATATGTGATATCATGAAATTTGGATAGCATCATGTAAATAATAGATGTAAATAAATCATTCAGATTACCTTGTTTTGTGTTAACAAAACAACGAAGTTATAAAAGAAAAAGAAAATTACTTACTCGGTAAAGGCTAAGATGACCTGAGAAACGGGTACATGTTTTAGACGATCGCTCATTTCTTCAAAGGAGTGTCATTTTATGTCTGTCAGGAATTTTCTATTCTTGTATTCTCTATTCTTGTATTTAGAAATAAAAGAATATAAACAGCAAGCCACTTAAGAAACTTCAAGCTTGATAAGAAGAATAATGAGTAAAAAAGTCTTATTCACAACAGGTCACGATTTATATGCCGGTTTGACTTGAGTTTTTATACCTCTACAAATGAGAAAACAAAATGATAATCTACCCTCATGGGTACAATAATTCTCCTCTTTCATGCTTCATTAAACAATTACTTTCAACTGTTTCAGTCAAAAATCGAGTCTGTCAACTCTCTTCTAGCCATACACACTTTGATTGGTATTCCTATAGTTACTGATGCGAAAGAAGAGTGATCTTTATCATTGCAGAAATAGTGTCTATATATATATATATATATATATATATATATATATATATATATATATATATATATATATATATATATATCAAGATTACTTTGATTTAAAAAATGCTAATCTAGCCTCTTGAGTAGAATAATTCTACCATTTCATATATATTTTCAACTGCTTCACTCGAAAATCGTCTTCCAAACATCCAAATCGACAAAATGTCGTGTGTGGTGTATTGGTGGGTCCCTTCACTACAAAGTTTGCTGATGTCACAAAAATGCCAAAGACAGGGAATACAAGTGAGGGAAAGGGGGCTTGAGGCTCGCTTGGCACGCAATTTCGCAAGACTGAGGGTAAAAAACAAGAGATTGGTGCGGGGTACAAATGGTGGGTGAATCCGTAATTGCGTCACACCAATCAGCAACTTCACTACAAAAAGTTTGTTGACGTCACCAAAATGACGGAGTCTGAATTTGTGATTCAATAATACTCTCGTGTTCCTCTGGGCTTTTAAAGCTCAAACAACAATACTCTTAACGAGTCCCCTGGGGACAGTGAGAGATAGTCAGCATGACGACCAATCTTTTAAAGGTAGTGAATAAACTTCATATATTTTAAAGGTAAGATAGTCATTGACCTAAGAAACACCCCGTAATATACGAATGTTTATCACTTCTACTAACTACACCTCGTCTAAATATAGTATATTTCACCAATATGAAATCTCTAATAGGAGAGATAGATTTACCAAGCTTCGTGAAAACAAAATAAATGATGCTTCATTTATGAAACAATATTATAAAAATCTTATCAGTAATCATTCTTCCTAATTACCGGTGATACACAAGGCTTGTAGTTATCGAAAAAGGTAACTCTTGTCTTCACTAGCCATGTATCTTAATTAATCAAAATTTCTGAGCTGAATTTATACTTGGCAAAGTAGAGGGTGAACGCAATGTTCAAGTTAATATACGCACTTTTAAAAGGAGTCACGGAGAACGTAACTTGGCCTTAGTTAACAGCTTAATTAGGGCGAGCGTAATGTTAGCGCTGCAATGGGTATCAGCTTGGGAACTATAACATTTGCAATGACAAAAGGGTAATATCTATTTTAGGACCCAACATAGTTTTAATATCTAGTTTATTACCCAAAAGCTAATTAACCCGAGTTAAAATGAAGAAGAAGACAAAAGAAATATTCACGATAAAGGTCGCTGTTTCTGGGCTACAATTTTAGGCTACAATCTAGGCCTTATGACGTCAGACGGTAGCTTCGAATGTGGCCAATTATGGCCTTGTATTTGTTGTGTTATTTGTTTTAGTGTTTCTCTTCTTTATTATTTAGTAAGTGACTGCAATTCTACTCGAATTTATTAAATAGTATTGCAATGAATTTTTCTATGCTTCGTTATTTCGTTTAAAGATAAAAGAAACCATTATTTTCACACACTGGCAAACCTTAATTCGACCTTATTTCAAACATTGGCAACTCTGCGGACACGCAGTTAAAAGACCGCGAATCTTAAACATTCGGTTTGTTCACTTTTAATACGACTGTTGCAATACTTTGGTCAATTTAATACTTTTGTATAGATCATGGCCTCACTTTAAAAGCGAACATTTGCGACTGGTGTGGAAAATAGGAAAAGAAGCGCTGCTCGATTATAATAGTGAAAGGTGGAGATGGTTTAACCTTTGCCATGAAATGATTATTTATTAGGTAATTTTTAGATGGCGATAGCGAAGCCGACATTTAGCAATCGACTAAATGTTAGCCTTTCAAATTATGAATATTATGAGTCTTTTAAAGATGCAGGAGGTGTGGGGGATATGGGGAAGAGAAAACCCCCATTTCGAAAGTAACTAAAAAGTTTTCATTTTGGGCGGAAATAGCGTAAATAAGGTGGCGTTATCGTCTTTGTTATTTTGATAAACGTGCGATCGGCCCCTCACGTTTATCGAAATAATAAAGACGATAGCACCGACTAATTAAGGCTATTTCCACCGAAAATTAGCATTTTTAGTTACTTTCGAAATAAGGGACTTCGCCTTATGACGCCTGACGCCATAAGGCCTAAATTGTAGCCCAGAAACAGTGCCATCTATCGTAAGCCCCTAAACGGAAGTATTACCGTTTTTAGATAGCATTATTGGGTTGGGTCCTGGGGAATCTGTTAGGTCCTAATCTAGATATTTACCCGAAAAAAATGATTTCCTAACATGTAAAGGCTCGGTTTGTTTGACTTAATACGCCTTTTGCCACAGGAGTTGTAAAGAAGCGCGGCTCGATCATAATAGTGAAAGTTGGAGATGGTTTAGCTTATGTCGCGAAGTGATTATTTATTAGGTAATTTAAGACGACGATATTGCCGCCGAAATTTAGCAATCACCTTGTGGATTTAAATTTAGTGTTAACTTTTCGAATTAGGAAGATTACGAGTTTTTAAAGTTGCGGAGGGGAGGAGTGCAACCTAAAAAATGTTAGGTTTTGGCCGAAATAGCCTAAAGTAGGTGGCGCTATCGTCCTTATTATTTCGATAAACGTGCAAAGCCGATCGCATTAATTGTAGCCATGAAATAGCGCCTCATAAACTGAAGTTTTACCCAAATTCATATAACAATAATCTATAAATAAATAGTAAGTACGTAAAAACATTACTAATGATGTTTGTTTGCATTTTAGTCATCCTTTACGGATTCGTTTTCGCGGAAAAAGAAGTTATTTTTAAGATAGTATCGTTGCAAATAGAGTCGTACTCAGAGTGCTAGTATCTTAAAAATAAATGTTTTCCGCGCCTAAGAGAAGCCGTAAGTGATGATTAGAAAGCCTAAAAACACCATTAGTACTGTTTTTACTACAAAAATACGCTGTAGGTCTTTTGAAGTTAAGCCAATTAAATTAAGAACAAATATTTTGATAGTAGACAGCTTGAATTTAGGAAAGTACTCTGAGGGCTCAGAGTACCAAATTCCGCAGTTTTTAGATGTAAACTTGCTAAGTTATAAGGAATCAAACGACGTCTTGTGAGGAAGACTCCGAAACGATGAATGAAACCATTTGGGGGAAAGACCAGCCGTGGATTTAGAAAACATGAGCAAAAAATAAACAACGCCATTCCGTGATCTGAAGTAAACCAAAGATTTAGATGCGGTATTGTTATTCTAAAGAGGGGTAGCATAAAATTCACATTTCTTTTGTTCGGAAATTTGGAGTAGTAGAATGTACGCTAAAGATTCCTTTTTACCTATATTTTGAAATGAACTTAAAAATGTATTTTTCTTATGTAGTGTTTGTTATGTGTACTTTTCGGATCTGACACTCCTTTTCCTCAAAAATGCATACTTTTCCCATAATAGGAAAGTATGTATTTCCATCCAAAATGAGTTTTAGATCTGAAAAGTACACACAAAACTGCATAAGAAAAACACATTTTCAAAATCATTTAAAAGTTCCAGAACCAGACCTAACCTTACCTAGCCTAACCTAACTTATTCTAACCTAATCATACGTAAACTAAACTAATAAAATCATACAGAAATTTAGGGAAAAAAGGCCTCATTTGTCTTGAAATTCCTGTTGATACAAATCCGCCACATCAAGATTTTCCTCAGTTTCTCGCTGAATCAAAGCTTTGCACCAGAAAGCAGTTTATAAATAATAGCCTACCACTTTGTAGAATGCTGGCATTAGAAATTCATGTGCCTTTAAACGTACTAACAGAAAATTTGCATGGAGTTTTGCACCCTTTTGAATCCTTTGCAATTTTAACACAGTAAAATAAATTCTGATCCTGTCTAAACTTAGAAATAATGCGGCATGTAATATCTCGCGGGATTACACTGTGATTCCTATCTATTTCTAATGCCTGACAATCGGCATCAAAAACTTCTTATTAGTTGGTATTGCGACCTAACACAGCTACCGCACGACATTATACCATATAAACTAAAAACACGGCCATCCGCGAATCGTCCGAAATATACAAAAATATAAGAGAATGTTATTGTTTAATCGCCAAAAGACGCATGCGCAGATCGCCTGCGGATATATCAAAGCCTTCTATTCGCTAATTAATCAGCCCAAAACTTGAAGCGAATAGGAAAAATGGCGCAGAAAGATTAAAATTTCGATAAGTAAAAATACATTTTCGAAAAGTAAATAACTACGTTATTATTAAGTTCCGGAAGTTAAAAATGACATCGGTGAGCATCATTTTAAGAATTAAAGGCCCTTATATCTTTGAAAATTAAAAAATCTTAATTGTTAAAAAGAATCTTATCCCAGTACTTATCCAGGTGCAAATGTATTTTCCAACTGGATTCTTTAAAAGCTTCTCATAAAATACATGTGGAAGAACCGAGCGTGGATAAAACGGCAATAGCAGCAACTTCAACTCCTTGTATGATTTAATTTTAAAGCCAATTTGTCTGAGATTGTCCTCTGAAACATTTGGCCTTTCCTAAACGAAATTCTAGTTGAGTTATCCTTTGTAACTTTTCATTGACGATATTTGTTTATTCACCTGAACCCTTTTACTCACCCTTCACACCTTGAGCAAGTCGTAGAGCGTTTATTTACTTATGGTTTAAAACTAACCCTACATAAATTTCAATTAGGTGGAGGGGCTTGAAATATACACGGATTTGGGACGCCTTCTAAATACATAACTCCGTGATGACATTGTTCTGGTTAAAATAATTTTTTAATTGAATTTCCTTTCGTTGGGAGGCTCTCGTTCGGTATCGATTTTACAAAAGTTAATTCGACAGCCTCGAATTTGCATCTTTGAGCTCGTAGGATGAAAGGTGAGCCAAAAATGGCTCTCACAATTGGAACTTGAATATGAAAACGTGACCAGTGAAAAGTGTTGCCTTTACTATTTCCATATTGAAGAGACTAGAAGAAGATTATGGAAATCAGTTTTCGCTTGAAAATGTGGTTTAAAGTATTCATATTTACAAATCATCCCAGGGCTAGTATTTTAGCTCTTTGGACGAAAAGAATCTTATGGCATTTATAACCTACAAAATTAAAACAATTGCAATAAATTTAGATCATATAATTAATATAAGTTTATTAGTTGTGCAAATTTCATCTTCGCACAGTCCGCGAGGTCGTCTTCTTGGTTTCTTTAATTATAAAGATGCCAAGTTTGTTTTCTTTTGTCCGACATGTCGTTTTTTATAGATATGTGTCTTACCCACATCAGTTTCAAAACTTTTGTTTTTTTATTGTACTTTACTCCTGTGTTCTTGTTTATGTATTTATGCAACATCGTTCTATGCTTCTCTGGTTCGTGATCTTATGTTAAAAGTGGAAAGACTTATTAAGCATAGAGCCATGTCGCTCCTGGGGATGTAGTTAGGTTTTCCTAGTCCTCTCCCGCATAACTTTGTTCTTCCATCCATTTTATGTTCCTTTTAGTAGTCACAAAAGGGATTCTAAGCACTCATATTTTTGCACCTGCTGTAAAGTTTGATTGTCAATCGTAATTGCGCAATCTTGTGCTCAGACTAGTTTCGTTTTTAAAATTCATTTTGAGTCGATTTGTGAGGCTGGATTGATTGCAACTACCATGCAAGGCAATGTGTGGTTCTTAAAATATAGCGACCAAGTAAGTCAATAGAAGAGAGTTGTAGAATGGCGCTCTGATCTCCCTATAGGGCAATAGAAGAGAGTTGTAAAGAAATCACTCTCACAGGACCAGTAGGGCACTAAAAAGAGTTATAGTGGTCATTCTAGCCATCCTGTAGGGCAATTGAAAAAGAGGTTTAGAGTGGTAGAGCTAGCCACCTTTTAGGGAAATAGGAGAAAAGTTGTAGAGTGGTCACTATAGACACCCTGCAAGACAATAGAAAAAGAGTTTAAGAGAGGTCACTCGAGCTACCGTGTACGCAAATATAAAAAAGTTTTCGAGTAGTCAGTTTACCCATCCTTTAGGGCAATAGAAAAAAGAGTTCTAGACTGGTCACGTAATTTCCAAGAGGATATGACTCAACCCCACCTAGATGCAATCCTGGTGTAGGACGACTCTAACTGCTGCATGGACTGCCATCAGACAGGGTGTGGGCTATAAAATTACCATAACATGCAACCGCTTCCATCCAGTATAACCTGGTCCATCAAGACAGTATCAAGGAAAGCTCTTCCCCAATTATTTGTGGTAACGTTGATGAGGTTTAGAGCACAGACTGAAGTAAAAACGACTTTCTCCTATAACTTCCAAAGTGGTCGGAGGGAGCTTAGGTTATTTGCTCTTGGGAGCGATAAAACAACAACACAATAATTGAAATTCATTCCTCTGAATTGGAGACAATAATTATTCAGTCCTTAGCAAAGCGAGGGTGACTTATATATCTCCTATTTATTCTGATTCCAACCTAGTCCTACTTTAAAGTCATAAGTGGGGAATCTTGATGGCAAGAATCTGCCTTAACGATCCATAAAGAGGAGCATCTTAGAAAAAAATGGATCCTCTCTATCAAAATACATAGACCGAATCAGTATATAGGTTGAAAATATAAATTCTAAAGTTGTTATTCTTGTTTTTTTTAAACTTTCCGTTCTTTATCATTCTCACATTATTTATTTTTTTGCATGCTTTTCGTTCTTTCTGTCATTACCCTTATTCAATTACATTTCTTATCTCGCGAGAGCATTTTAGCCTGCGCTTTTATTGGCCCATTGGACGAATAGGTTCTGGGAGACGCGGCTTTCAGAGTCACCCGAAGGTTGGCAAGGTCTAACCGTGCAGTCTATGTTATCTTATTATTATCACAAGTTTATGTAGCTTTTATTGATTTCCCTTTGTTTTTTTAACTCTTTGCCCCTTCTCGTATTTTCCTTATGTTATTGAACTCCGTAAGGGGTACGGAAAGTGTTTTCGTAGCCACAGTACTGATTCAGGGCGCTGTCCGGCAACAGCTTAGCATCTCCTTCATCCCCTATCATCTTCTTTCTGTACCAACTCTCCCGATTTTCTTCACTGCAGGGATGGTAGCCTGTTTAAGAGGGTGGTCTTAAAAACTGAAAATGATATTTCTTTCTCCTTACATGGCTAATTTTATTACACTTCACGAAAAGGAATTACACGAAAGATTTCACTTCTTTATCTCATCATTTAGGACTCTTCCCATTTTTCACCTTTTCTTCGTCAGGTTGGTCTTTGAGGCTATCGGGATGGCCATTCGGCATTTGTGAATACGACGGAAAATGAATTTCTTCTGATCGTTATCCTTCGTCAGCGGCTCATTGTACACCTTTGCCAGGGCCAAAGGTGTACAATGAGCCCATTCTGGGAGACGCGGCTTTCTGCGTCGTTCACCACTCTCAGGCTTTTGGTTCTGGCCTAAAAGTCCTCGTATAGCTTGTCGCCCTTCTAAACCAAAAGATTCATCTGCAGGAAGCCCTGTTTTGCTTCCTTGGATCCGCCTTTTTTCAGGACGTCGAAAACACGACTTTTTGGTAAAGAGGGCATTGAGACTGATATCCCGTGTGTCTTCAATTTTTGCCAAGCATGGATGATCTTCGGTCGGATTTTTTGTCTTCATCTGAGTCACGCAGTTAGCCTTCATCTTCTCTGGAACCAGGGAAAGGCCAAACAGGTCTTCCGCGAAATACCAGAAAAGCCGCTGGAGGGCATTGCTCGCGGATGCAGTGACGTTCATCTGGTTCGTGTACTTCTGGAGTTGAGTTAGCATTATGATGTCGCTGTATGGAGCGTGGGATGACAGAGGAGCTTCGTGCCAAATGTGGACGTACACCAGCGCAATAAACAGCTTTACCCCAGTTATATCCCGCCCTTATCGTTTTGTTGTCTTGAACTAGTGTTGGAACAGGAACATCTTGAGTCATCAGATGCCCTTTGATATCCACCTCGCCTGGTGGATGGCACCAGCGGCACGAAACAATGGTTAGGTCGTCGTTTTCCCTCTGAAGAATAGGGCTGCGAGTTGCAGAAACTCGAAGTAGTCATAGCGCGGACACTTTGTTGGATCAGCCAGGGCAGATGCCAGGTAATCCTTCATATAAGAGCGGATCTGTTCCAGATATCCTCAGAAAAGGGTATCCTCAGCCACCGTGTACCTTAGCTGGTTGATGGTCGGCCACTCCTTCTGGAAACGCCCAAAGACCACTCGATGCCAGAGAAAACAATCTCCAACACATGTTGGCGGCACGCCGATATCGCCAACTCCCTTCCAAGACCTCCGTCTATCCGGACGCATGCGCCATTGTGGAGGCCAGTGTTGTTTGCAGTTGTATCGCAAACAAATCTGACTACCTGGTCGCGAATCTTTTAAGACTTGAGCAATTCTAGACACACTGCGGCCTGAGCTTCTCCAGTGCTTCTGGCCTTACTTAAAATACCCAGCAACTTCTCAAATCCTTCACCAGTTGCCATAATTGCAACCTTCTCCAATGTCTTCCCTCCCTTCTTCTGCAGAATTTCCCCGTACCAATTCAGGAGAAGGGGACCAGCTGCTTTAAAATTCTTCCGTGCTTCTTTGTCTTGGATTTGACGTGTGTGACGACGCGACCACCTTCTGGAACTTCTGGACAACGTCAGATCAGTAATATCGTGGCCCAGGGCCTGTGCACCAGCATGAGTGATAAACGCCGCACCAAGATCTGGGAGATTGACTCGGTTAAATGTGCCGACAACGTCAGGAGATTTGAAGATGTTCTTGGGCTTCTCCGCGGGAAGACCAGATGTATAGGCTGGAGTTGAAGGTCGGTAGTCGTCTTCATCCTGTGACTCCTCTAACCATATGGAGCTGAAACTGAAGGCAGCAGCAGGAGCCCCTTAAACTTTGGTCTCTCGTTCGTCGTATCTCCGATTGAGAGCAGCTTCTTGCTCCTTTCTCTTCTGACGCCTGGCCTTGAGTACAAATTTCTTCGCATCGATCCCTGCAATGCTGCACGAAAAGATGTCCTCACACTGCATCTTCATGAACTCCTTGCCTTCTTCGTTGGTCATGGTCTGGAGGACATTACTTGCGGCAACACTGAAGAGATCCGAAAGGTCATCTAGGAACATCTTCTCCTTGACACGGTTTGACTCTTGCCCACGAATCAGGTGTGTTTTCAGTGCTTGGTATTCGTCTTGTATTCCTCGAAGTTTCCTGAGACAAGCATCCACCTGCTGTGTCGAGATCCTGGCCGTTTTCCATACGGTGACGACCTCGCCACATGCCAAGTTCAGGCCTTCCGAGACGATCATTCTTTCCACGACGGGATGGAACAGGTACAACGACAGCACATCCCGCTTACTTGGAAGACGGACACATGACAGGGAATCAACAGGTTTTCCGAGAAACCAACACTCGAGACTCGAACTGGTACTAAGTGCCATAAAAGTGGGGCGACCTCTAAATATTATTGTATTGTGATGAAATTTCGCACACAAGGATAGGAAAACAACACGAAAGAAATCAGTGGTGTGGAGAAAGGATCAGTGTACTTTGAAATTTTAGCCCCGTTTTAAGGACCATTCTAAGATTTAGCCTTATATTTGGTCCTCCGGGTCTGAATACATATTAGGGAAACCCAGTTATTGGGTGGTCTAGAACTCTGTCGAGACTGTAGCAATTTGTTGTGCTTCCACCTCGTTACTTCTCAGCATTCCTTTATATCATGACTATACCCTCAACCCTCTGTTTAGGCTTAAGGACATAACCAGTTACCTCAGTCCGTATCAGAAGAGATAGGAAAACAACACGAAAGAAATCAGTGGTGTGGAGAAAGGATCAGTGTACTTTGAAATTTTAGCCCCGTTTTAAGGACCATTCTAAGATTTAGCCTTATATTTGGTCCTCCTGGTCTGAATACATATTAGGGAAACCCAGTTATTGGGTGGTCTAGAACTCTGTCGAGACTGTAGCAATTTGTTGTGCTTCCACCTCGTTACTTCTCAGCATTCCTTTATATCATGACTATACCCTCAACCCTCTGTTTAGGCTTAAGGACATAACCAGTTACCTCAGTCCGTATCAGAAGAGAGCTTTTGGAACTTCTATAAACCACGCTGTTTAACGGTCACAAATTGTAAGAGACCAGAACTCGAGGCTTCCTGGATGGTGGGACGCGATTAATGGGAAAGAAGAGTTTTTGCCCTAATAACCTCTTCTTTGCGTATAATGGGCTTACCACTACCCTGCGACCGTTTCCTGGTACTTAAGGCTGTACTGCTTGTGGCGGTGGGCCTTACTGACTCGTTGGCTGCCAAGCCTGCTAAAAGTCTCGGGTCTTGTCTCTGAGCCTGCCACAACAGATCTTTAGATCTTGGCCGTCCTATCGAGGATAAGTACCTACTACAAAGTAAATCCCCTCTGTCAATTACCACTTCACAATTGATGTCACTGTGTGTGTGTAGGGTGTAAAGTATGTGTGGGGGTCCCAATGACGTCGGGAGGATGGGATCAAGGGATTCAAAGTAGGAATCTTTCCGCGATCGGGATGGAGGGCCTGATCCAGTCAAATTTGTACCCAGAGGAATGGAAGACCCAAGAGGGGAACCAAGAAGTTAAGCAGGCCAGTAAAACGGGCCCAGGAACGAGCGGAGACTAGGTTCTCGCATGCAAAACGGAGGGCCTCTCGCATTTTTTTGCACATCTCGGGGGTAATGGTAAGGCGGCGCTTTTTGAGGTTAAGGCGAACCCCGAGATAAGTCACCGTTTTTGAAAGGAACAGCTAATTCTTGTTCTTGCTAATATTGAGGGAGCCCTGGATGCATTTACTGACGGCGTGGCGAGGACCCAGGACCAGGACATCGTGCAGGTAGCAGGATGACCTGCAACCGAAAGACCTGGCAAAGGCGCTCATGCCCACACCGAGGGTAGACTGCATCAGGAAGGGGGCGCCGGCGAAGCCCATAGGCCGGGCGTGTAAACCGGAAGGTCCTGCCCGCGCATTTAATGCCAAACCAGTGATGAACCTTGGGGTGGATAGAGACGTGGTAAAACCTGTCGTTAAGATCCATCTTAGCCGCCTAGTCCTTGGGGGTGCAGGAGCGGAGAACCTTGGTCAAGGAGGGGAGACGGAAGGAGGCGGACTTGAAGTATTCCTCTGTACTATCCATACTAGAGATAAGACTAGCGGAGCCATTTGGTTTGGGGACGCAGAAGACTTGATGGGAACGAAACACTTAGAAGGTTTCTTCTATAATTCCCAAGTCGAGAAGATGGAGAATAACGGGAAGGTTAGTCGGGAAATAAGATACCCAACGGTTATATCTCCTATCAATAAAAACCTCAAACACGTTTCCTCATGATCCTTTAATTATGTCGGTTTCAAGTGGCAGGCATAGTTGGACGAAATGCTTGGCAGACAGCTCTATATAGCTCCCACTCTTGATCCATTACTAAGTAATCACCGTAGTATGAATTCCGATGCTTTCAAAAACAAATGCATGTGAATCGAAAATCGATCTTCCAGCAAAAAACCGCTCTGTCGCCCTGCTTCTCTGGCTGCTCAGTTGGGAGATGAGATTTTTGGAGAGAAACAATTGACAACTTCTGTTAGGGGTGTTTTTTTGTTTTGGTAGCAAACACCGACGTTAACACACCATAGGTGTAGGTAGCCCTTAAACGTTAGAATACCATGGGCAGGATTAGGTGGAGCGGCTGGATGCGGGATATATCCCATCTCACTTGTGTTAGAATGGCCACATACGTTTTTTTATATTTTGAACTACGTCTTTCTCTTTAAAACTTCGTCACCATCTTTGGAGCAACCCTAGGGCAGCTCCACCTCTGTTATGGAGGTGGCACCCTTTGTGCTTTCCTCAGAGGCCAGTTCAAAACTCTTTTAGCGGAGACGCTGGTTTTTCCTCTCCATTATTAAGAAGATTGAGGGCTTCCCCCTCTTAACGTTACCTCCGTGGGACTTTCCATGTGCGGTGGGGTCTTCTGTTTTCTTAGGGGCTCCACCTTTTTCGTTGGTCACTCGACCAATCACCATTCCCTTAGATGGGTAAGAGGTGGCATCATCTCTTGAGCCTTGATACGGCACCTCTTCAATCCGTAGTTCATGACCATGATGGGAACCGGCATGACCGTTCCCCGATTTTTCCCTCTGAAGTGCGGCATGCAGGCCCCGGTGACGTACGGGCGGGGTCCATAAGCCCTATGAGTCTCTGATCAGTATACCTTACACCTTGGGTAAGTTTCTAGTTAACGGCCCTTCATGAGGTGAGGATGATCCCTGAGGTTCCTCACCCAGATGACTCGGTCTACCATGGGGACAAACCTGAGTCCGCTTCAGCGCAAGGTCCTCCTTATGTTATACGGAAACCCGATGACTCACAGGGAGAGGAGGAATCCCAACGCACGCCTTGTGCCTCAGTGACAGGCAAGAACTTCACTCCCAGCTCTCCTCTCAAAAAATAAAAAAAATAAGAAGAAATCGAAGAAGGCAAGGTGTTCCCCTCTCTCCGCGGGGTCTCAGGAGATGGACAGGTACGCTGCTGTTTCAGCAAGTGCCTGGACCAAGACCGACACGTGCATCAACGTGGCGCCATGGGGCAGGGTGACCAGACCAAGACCGACACGTGCATCACTTCACAAAAGTGAGGGGAACGGAGGCTCGATTACATCGGGGCCTCTGATTCAAAGAATAACTGTCATTTTTGGAATTATTGCTTCCACTAATGGCAGAAAGTTAGGTAAAGGCCGGCTGTTCAATCAGAGGATAAAATTAGCTTGGTTGAGAGGTAGAATTCAGAAGTTGAGCAGTTCCTAGGACGGTAGCTTTCTGGCGAATGCGGTGGACCTTTGCAAGGCGGCGATGACTAGTGCTCTTCGGACACTAAATCTCTCACGGTGAATGTGGCGAATGTGACAAAGCACACTCGCAGGAATTTCGTCAAGTGGCTTTTTATGTAAAAGAAGTCGTGACTAATTATTAGAAAACACCACTGAACAGCTCGATGACCACAGAGCAGTCAAGGTTGAACATGTGATGAAAAACCATGGGGAGCCTCGTGACCCATCCCTACACTCTTTGTTAGACTCACAGGAGGCAACTTGGCCTCCTCCAATGTGGTCGTGTGGCCATCAACGGAGACTCCTAAAGCTGTCCCCTGAAAGGAGGACAACACTAAAGCAGCTTCGGTTCCTATGCCCCAACCCAGGGCTGGACCGGGAAATCCAGGGCTTGAGAAGCCTCCAAAACTGCTCAACCAAACAGAGGTTTCGAGGCGAAGGGAGGAAAAGACTCACATAGCAAGATCAGCCTTCCCTATAATTCCTTGATGGCGACATCGCATTGAGCGCCTTGAACGACGAACAGCTCTTGTAATTGTACCTCTAGCAAGCCTACAGCCATTCCAGGACCATCTTCTCAATGAAGACGGTCTACGCATCTCCTCTGCGCTAGGGGTAGAGGGTATATTCTTTCAATGGAATCGCCTGGATTTCGGGTATATAGAAAGTACCTGCGGATGCTCTTCTCCTCCTGTCCATCGCTAGCTATCTTTCTGAAAGAGACCATGCTTGGCGTGCACGCTGACCGACATCCAGGGGTATAAGGGGTATACCACTCCACGACCAAGAAATGTGGGTCAAGCAGGAGGATGCGCGGTTTGCACCTGGTACTATGTCTTCGTTCTTATATTTGCTATAAATACGTCCACACAGGCAGTGGCACCTACACCTAAATAGGAGGTATACTATTATTTATGTGTAAATTGCACTGTAAGCCGAATTCGACGTGCAGGACTTCTCCTGTTCTGGGATTTGAACGGTAGCAATCTAGCTTCTGTGAGGCCTACACGACCAATCCTAGGGAACGAGGACTAGGCAGCGCGGTCAAGAAGCTTGAGATAGGTGGCCTAAATTTGGATAAGTTTACGCATCAATGCCAGAAAAACGCTCCATTTTCTTCTCTCGATCTGTCTCTGCACAATCATATTTTGGTTCGGTTGTTGGCGATGGCCTTTATGGTGGTGAAAACTTTTCGAATCAACTATCCCTTTTTGGGCCGCTGCCAGTTAAAAAAATAATCTCCGTTGTGGATTAGAACGAGCACGGTGGCCCTCATATTTCAGGCAATGATTGATTTACCTTTCCTATTCGTGGATTTTAGGTTGCTGGATGAGGCCGGTTAGTTCTTCTCAGGCAACCTCATCGCCACTGGTGTAACTACTATTCCTAGAACTTCTGGTGGTTTGCACGTAGGTATTTCCTTGGTGATCAGCCGACTGTGAGACGACCTGCAGATACAAACGATATGCCTACATGCGCTATAAGTGCCGCCCGAATGATTTCACCGACTTGGAATTTCGTCGAGCTACGGCTAGTTTCCGGTATGTTTCAAAGCACGCACACCACTCTTCTTGGAGTGCATACTTCCCTTCACATAATGGGAATAGCTTTCTTGTATCGTCTCCGAATTGGACACACTCGCGGGATGCACCGCCATTTGATAAAGCGCTCGGTTGCGCCTTACTGTGACGACTGCGTTGTCCCCTAAACTTTTCGGCAAATTCTCGTTGATTGTCCCAGTCTGGGTGATCTTCGCTCACGTTACCTGTTCCCGGTACCTGGATGAGAGGGGTCGCTACCGCTTGTCCCTTGTACTCGGGACGAGTTCGTGCACACTGACTTATGGATTTTGCGAATTTTTGGAGGACGCTGGCCTGCTCCACTTTATTTTACCTCTTTTTGGATGTTTCTTTTTGTAGGTTGCATGTTTCTGCGCCGAGGAGAAGCGGGCCTACATCCGACAACGGAACATGCTTTCTTTTTGTTCTTTTGCTTTTTCCCCGTTATTTCCTTTAGCCCTTGTTCCATTTTATTGTTTTTATTTGTTAGTTAAATAGTCTTATTTTTTGTTATTTGTTTTTTAATACGAGGGGCAGTCAATAAGTTTTGCAATTCGGATATAAGAAAACGAGATATGAGAAAAAGTGTTTTATTATTTTTCAATATACCTACCCTCAACTTCAATGCACTTGTGTCACTTGTCCCTGAGGCTTCGAATTCCCGATCACCAGAAATCTCCCGACTGCTGTTCAATCCACTCCTGGACGGCGAGCTGGACATCTTCATCGTCCCCAAACCGGCGTCCACGCAGCGCAGCCTTGAGCTGGCGGAATAAAAAGTAGTCGCTAGGGGCCACATCTGGACTGTAGGGGGCGATGGTTGAGCTCCTCGAATCCACACTCGCGCAAGGCAGCTTGTGCACCTCTGGGTTTGTGGACTTTGACGACGTTGAAGTCGATCATAGGGTGTGAGGTTTCTAGGGACCCAACGGACAGAGACCTTGGTCATGGCCAAATTGTCGTGGATGATGTTGATAACACTTCCATGGGATATTCTAAGTTCTCGCTCGATTTCTTCGACCTTCACCCGTCGATTTTCGAGGATCATCCTCTCCACACGGGCCACATTGTCCTCATTGGTCAAGTCTGACGGGCATCCTGGACGGGAGTCATCTTCAAGGGACTCACGAGAAAGGTGGAACTCTCTATTCCAGCGAGCAATGGTTGCATAGGAAGGGGCGGTGTTGGTTTACACTGCAACCATGCGTTCATAGATCTCTTTTGCATTCTTGCTTTCCTTGGTCAAAAATTGGATCATTGCGCGGTGCTCAACCTTCTCCATTGTTGAAAAAACTTGTGAGTGACGATCTGAAATCAGCTACTGCTTCTTAAATAAACGAGGCAGGAGCGTGCGGCTGCAGGTCCAGACTTCTCACAACTTGTCCTAACACAACCACAAACAGCCATCCCCCTTCCTCTGTTTTGCCCCACCGATTCGCAAAACTTATTGACCGCCCCTCGTATATCATATTAGTAGGCTGTGTTGTTTATGACGACTTATGCCCAGGTAGGCATTCGCCAGATGGGGTACCACAATGAAAAAAAAGCTGTCCTGCATAATTGTGGGAGCCAGCCAAAAGGACTCGGTGCAAGTTGTTGTAGGAATCTCCTCTGCTTTCTCCAGGAGAACGGGACTGCAATCTCTGACCCCTCGTTTGTGGCAGTCTTTCGCAATCGCTTTCTCCACATTCTCTAGTTGACCTGATTGTCAGATTCTTTGCCTTGAACCACCAGGGTATCATCTCGGTGCTCCCGGAATATGTTTTTGCTACGCTTTACGTATTATAGCTTTCGATTTGATTGGTGCAGCACAAATGTAACTCTCGAAGCGTCGACTCTAACAAGCATTTAACAGTATCTCTCGCTCTACCGAAACAAGAATGTTTCAGTTTTCTTTGGCCAAAAGTAGTGTTGTGCACGTCTGCCTTCATCCACGGTTCTACCCACAGGAATTTAACCAGGAAGTAGTGGATTCGCACCGTTTCCTTGGTCTTGTTTTTAACTGACGTTTCACCTCGGAGGCCCATATTCGCAGCATTAGGGACTTTTGTACTCACCTTATGGACATTTTTTGTTTTGTGATGTTCATCACATGAGATGGCCATGTGCTTTAAACTTTAAGATCGATCCTTTGTTTGTTTAACCTTGATTACGCATGCGAGTTTTACACATCCACAGCCTAGCGTGTATTGCGGAAGGTGGATTCGATCCAGCACACCCGTTTCAATCAAGCGATCGGAACCTTCTGCACGTCCGCCTTTCAGAGCCTACCTGTTTATGCCGTAGATATGCTTTTGATCTGTGCTGTACACAGTGAATTAAGCGCTTGTAAGTCTGGGCCAGGTGTCTTCTTCAGTCGTCAACGGCATTCACTGCATCCGCGCTCAATCTCGACGGTGCCTATTTCGCCAAGAAAGGGCAGTCATGCCCCAATTACTCTGAGTTTAAGGCTAGAAAACTCCTTAGAGAGCTTCCACAGCGTCGGAAATATTGCGTTAAACGTTGTTGTAGCAAGCAGCCTGTCGAAGTGGATCACTGCCAGTGTACACGGATGGCTTCATGTTTCGGGAAGGAGTCGGCTTCCACGCCTTATCCCCTGTTTGAAGTCAGTTGGATTCTATCAGACACCGAGTCTCTTTTTAAGTCTGAACTGGTGCAATACACCGATCTAGATAACACATCGTGTCAAGTTCGGTGAGCGGATTGAAATCAATAGCGACTCACAAATCGCCCTGAGTGCTCTAGAGAAATTGAAAGCTCCACACCTCCTGGTTCATTGTCTTCGTGACACCACGGTTGCCGCGAGCCGAGTGGATGTCCGGATTATTCTTTGCTGAGTTCCGTAACATGTAGAGATTACGGGTATTTGGCGCGTTGATGAGGGCGCTAAAGAATCCGCGAAGATTAGGTGAACATACCAGTGTTTCGCTCTTCTACATACTGAATAACTGGCAGGAATCACCTCATCCTCGTTACTGCATGGCAAAGAAGGTGGAAAACGGCGGATTGGAACTTGATTTTGCGTGCCATTGCGCTGTCACTGTTTCTGTGTACCTAATTCCTATTACTGCAACGGTTTCAGCTCACTTTCCGTCGTCTTCGAATTGGGCACAATCACGGGACGCACCGCCATTTGATGGAATACTTCACTGCACCTTACTGCGAAGATTTCGTTAGCCACTGACTTTTCGTTCGATACCGGGAATTGTGAAGTATTTGACTTCTTGGATGAGGCTGGCCTCCTCCATTTTATATATGACCATCTTTGGTGTTGGTTGCATGCTCATGCGCTTATTTTAGCACGGCCTCCACCCCCCGATGCCGGAGCATGCTTCCCTATTCTTCTTTTGTTTTGCTTTGTTCTTTTGTTGCTGTTTTTTTCTGATTCTTTTTTATGTTTTTTTTAATTTTAAAATAGTCTAGTTTTTAAATGAAAAGTAAAATTAGGGTGATTATTTCTTTGTTTCGAGTAAGTGGAAATAATAATAATTGATCACGTCTTATATCAATAAGATATTTATTGTTGTCAATTTTATATTTCCCAGAATGATTGATCATAAAACCCCCTCAATAAATGTTCGCTTGGATTCATTCGCAATTGCTTTCGTGCTATATTTTACTGCACAACAGCGTAAGATAAATGAGACAGTCGAAATTGCAAATTGAGCATAGAAATGATCGTAATTTATCTCTCATTAATATATCATTTCTTTTCATGTTTCCTTTCTCGTTTTTTCGATTTAATTCCACTACTTCAATTGAGCCTTCGACTCAAGGTATATAATGTTCGATATTAGTCAATGGAGGATTGTTCTTAAGTAGGGCGCCTGAAAATTATTTGTGATATGATCCAGCGACATTTCAAAATAATTTGGTTGCTGAATCTATTCCTCTTTTTCTCTTGTGAGCAATCAAATAGTCAAAGTGATGAGTCTACATGGAATTTATTAGGAGCAGGTGATTTGCTTCCATTTTACAGGAAAACGTTCCTAATATTGAGTGAATAATCATGGCATAGGTAGCAACTTAGCGAAATTATAAAGGCGTCGATTATAGATCAAAAGCCACGTCAGAGAGAGGAATTTAATAGCCTTTAACAAAATGTGTATTTAATTACCAAAATAATTGACATGGCTGATAATTCTCTTTAAACGAACACAAAGTTGTCTCTCTCACCTATGATTAAATCTTGTCAGCCCATTTGCTCTTATGGTGGTAGCTGCACTTCTTAATTGTTAAATTGCATGAACTTTGGTCTATATTTTTTCCCAAAGGCATTTCTAAAGGCTGCATGTAAGAATAGATTGTAAAATAAGTATAACAATTTTTAAAAGAGATTTTACTAAAGAGTGTAAAATTAATTTGGGGAGCATTGAATTTACTTCAACTTTGAAGTAATAGTTTCATAATCTGGAGCAAGTCGCCACGGCCAACTCGCTGAAGCTTCCTGGCCGCAAAAATAAAGAATAAACAACTGGTCTTTGGCAAATGGCCTTGATCTGAAGTTTTTAATATTATTCAAATTGTATGGAGTAAAAGAAGTGTGTTTAAATTGCTTTATATAAGAACCTTATTGGAGACATTTAGAATAAAATAACGCTAAAAATTCAAATATCTATGAAATGTTGTCAGCAATTACTCAAGGGTATTGAATAAAATTTCGACTTGGAAATTTCATGACATTTGATTTTAACCGTGAATCTGCTTTGTCTGATTTTTTCTACTTGACTGGGTGATGTAGCCCAACATTCAGCTGCTTGTAATATACATGCAGATAACTTCATTGTTTAACTTTTGCGTAATTATTCGTCCTGTCTTCCTTATTCCAGCAGCATTATTAAACATTTCACATCTCCTGTGGAAAAAGTGGAAGACATTTACTATTATCCTTTTTGTGTTCTTTCTGCCAACTTAGGTTTCTTCAAACTAATCGAGAAGTTGTTGAAGTTCGTGTGAAAGCTCATCGGCAAGACTTTTAATAGTTCCAATCCTTTATTCGGCTGTAACAAATTCAAATGAGACTGAATAGGCTTAATTTGGGGCAATAGGAGATTTATTTAACAAATCTGAATGAGAAAATCAAGGGTATATCGATTCAATGAACGATTTTACAAATTTTCAATATGCGCGCTGCCTGAGACAGGGCTAACGTCAAGTGCATAGGTAGTCCGGCTCCTGCTAAACATACCCTAGCCTGTTATTAGTAACAATCTTTAGCACGACAATGATTTTCTGCTTAAGTTCATCTAATTTTGCAGGAAGAGAGAAGACATATACCATTATACCAATTCTTAAGATAGCCCCAAAGAAAAAAAGCGCAGTGTCAGGTCAAGTCAACGTGGAGGCCATTTCAACAACACATTGTCTTCATCACTAGGATGCCCGATCCATCTCACTGGCAGATTCTTATTAAGATAAAGCCACACAGTAAGCTTATAGTGAGGTGGAACACCGTCCGTTAAAAAATATAGTTTTCATGTTCATTTGCACTGGGTTCATCCACCAGCCAGTTCTGAAGTATTGGCACATAAGCTTCACGGGTCACATTTGAATCAAAGAAAAATGGGCCGGCTCAACTGTGGAATCGGGATTTTCTTCATCTGAAATGTTGCCTCATCACTGAAAACAGGACGCTCATCAAACTCATCTTTTTCAGGTTTTTCTCGCATTTCAACACAAAATTATTTTATTTATCGCTGGTGATCTGCTTTTATTGCCTGAAAGAGCCGGTGTTTTTAGGATTTAATTTGCAAGCGCTTCGTCAGGACAAGAGACATCTTTCCATTCAAATGTTTTTGCCATGTCTCAATTTGCATTGTTGTTGGGGCATTTAGAGAATTCTCTCACAAAAGCACGCTGCACAGTCATGTTCGACTGAAACCAAGCAGTTACTTATAAACAAAATTGCTCTACTTTTCGACTGACTAGCATTTTTATACTTGAAATTTGCATAAAAGCATTAATCATTAGACTTAAAATTGTGAAGTGTATCTACACATACTCTCAAGATTTGAGGTCCATTGGAGAAATTTTCTAAAGTTATTAGATTGCGAAAGGATATAAAATTGTAAAAATACTGTGTATTTCTTTCTTAAATTTACGTCATTCTGTCAAGTACTATTCGTAGATTTGTTAAATGGTTTATATCAGATGCTAAGGAAGTTGACACACCATTATGTACCTATTTATTTGTTGTTTTAGAGAACTAATTGTCCAACCATCATCTTCCCTGAACAGGTAGCAAAATATTTTAATTTGACCTCACGAGAAAATGTATTTTTATGGATTATTCTTATCAAAAAAGTAACACTTCATTAATTTTGGAAAACAGATTCTTACACTATAGAAAAGAGGTTACAGGGTTTACTTCCGGGAAAAGGCAGTGACAGGAGGGTTATTCATAGGCAGAGACTAGGTTCTCCTCATTTTATAATATATTTGGTTAATTTTATTGCGATGTTTCTTGTTTCTGCAATAAATAAGAATATATTGCATCCTCGTTATCTAAAGAACAACTGCATTGTATCAATGACTTACTCAGGAGGTTAGACAGGGGTGAACACTGATTCAAGTAACGTTGGTGCCTGCAACTATCACGTTGTCTTTGGTCAGATAGGCTTCACTTACCTTCGCTTGCCCTCCCTAGACGCGGGGGAGAGTGTGTCCCTTTTAAGTACGAAGTAAGTTGAGTGCATTTATTCTGTTGGCCGACTTAGAAAATAGATCAATGGCTTTTATGTGGTTCTGGGATTTAAACAAGAGAAACAAAAAATAATTTTTACTATTATACAAACAAATAACAGAATTTTACAATATTTTATATACTATGGGAAACTAATCGTTCAGCAAAAGGAAATTAATTTACAATGAATGCCTCGGCACGAGCTATGAGTAGCGCAATTTTTACCCGATTGAAAACGGGCGGAGATGATGAGGTGAAGCTTCGTAGTCGGAAAGCGTCACGTCTCTTCCACGGTGATAAAGAAAAATGTAATAAGCTTACGATTTTCTAAAAGGGAGAGTGGGCCTCGAATGGTTGTTCGAAGCAGTAGCCTTACTTGACACGGAGCGAAGCGGGTTATTCCAGAAGAGTCCTTACGTCCTTGACTGCCGTAGTTCTGAATGACTGGTTTCTTGCCTGCTAGTCCTTAGGGTACCAGAGAGTCCCTTCTGAAATGGCGCGTTGTGTCCTTTGGCTAGTTCCAATGAATCCTCTTGATTACTGCTTGGATACTGCGTGGGCAGTGCCTGCCTCCTGATTGAATTCTAATTCGCTCGTTTGCGCGCTGGGAAATATATACGACCTTGCCGGGAGTGATGTTATTTGCCGTCGGAAGTTGTTCCCACTCCCATTTAAGGCGCAGCGGGTAAGGGCTTAGCGCCATCTTGCTGATTAGGGTTCTGGGTTCCAGTTTGACTCGTCTCACTTCGTTATTGTGGAAGTTTACCGAAAGACGCCAGTTGAAGGTCCGTTCGTCCGTGAGATACCTCCTAGGCCTCTTTGTCCGTATGCTCTCTCTCTCTCTCTCTCTCTCTCTATCTCTCTGACACACATCCATTTGGATAACTTCTCCAGCCTTGCCACCAAAACGTAGAGCGCATTGACAAAACGTAGGTATTAAACACAAAGGCGAGGTTTGTCTTTCACACCTTAAAACCTAACCCCGTAAGAGGCGCGGCGATTTGCCATCCTGGCACTCGTGCTGACGGGATCCAGCGCTCCGAACGGCCCCAGCTTATCCTCTCTTCGTTCCTTTAGATAACCTGTATTCCTCACCTACTTCCTCACTTCCTCTACAACCTCTCCCACAACTGTCCCTGGTCAGCCTCTAGGTTCACAGGGTAGATGCTGACCTTCTTCTCAGCCAACACTGCCGGATCGGGGCTGAGGAGGGAGGGAACAATGTTCCCTAACCCTTAAGCTCCGGTCTGGGGTGGTTGGTTTTGAACAACCTGCTTCATCACCACCCACACCTTCCTCACATCCCTTTTCCCCTTTTCTTCACACACTATCGGTTTTATGCCGTGCCCAAGGTGGAGCCGGAATGCTGAAGGGCTGCCAGGTCACGAGTCTGGAGGGGTGGCCTTAAATGGCGGCACCCGGCTCTGCCAGGCCCGTACGCACCCCTTGCAGAGCGGGATACTGCAAGGGGTGATGAGCTATTGCATCCCGCAATTAAAAAAGGGTCACCATGCCAAATGATGAGTCTATTAAAAAAACAAAATCTCCTTAATTTCCCCGCATCCACCGTCGGAGCCACCCTCGGTCAGATCCACAGGAAAAATGGAGGTCTTCCCTACTGTGCCTACGAAGGGGGCCCTCAATATTTCTCTAACCGGAGAAGAGGCTTACTCCTCCACTTCACCTCCTGGTTTAGGGGACTCCCCCTCACCCCCTTCTCGGAAGGGGCTTTCGGGCACCTCCCTTTTTCCAAGGGGACTGCCAAGAAAGCCAGCAGGCAGCCCATAGCCGACCGCTTCCCAGTTAGGCGGCTAGGTTAGGCAAACCCCCTAAGGGGGGGAGAGGGAAACCAGGCCCTTTCGGTCGTTTCCCTCAAAAGACCTGCTGGCAAGAATATTGAACCTTGCCTGCGTCAAGGCCTGTTCCTCCCCACACGTGACAAGTGACAAGACAATGCTGTCAACGGGACCTGTGATGTCCGGGGGAAGGAAGCAACTGGAGCCCCCCCCCCACCACTGAGATATATACATGGTCCTTGAGGCAACCAAGCCTAAGACGGTAGAGCCTTCCATAAGGGGAAATCTAGGCTCGGCACCAAGCTCCGAGCCCGCATCTTCCCTTATGCAAGGCCCTCATCAAACGGCTATGGTTTCCGAGGCAGTACAAGGAGGGGAGGGATCTCGCCCGACCGGTGCCCCTACGACTGCCAGGACCTTCTTCATTTTGGAGAAGGACCTAGCTGAGGCCGGTCCATCTAGTCAGGGGGCTCCTGCCGGCAAGAGGGAGAAGCGGGTTCATTCCCCGCCCTCCTCTCCTAAAAAGAAAAAGAACCGGAAGAAGATTAAAAAGACTCTAGGCTCCTCTTCATCTTCAGGGGCTGCGGGGACGTATATGTCTGCTGCCACTCTGGTAAGCGAACAAGCCAAGATCGGCACATCCAGCCCATCTGCTACCCAAGTGCAGAGCCCCTGACTAAAACGGAAGGAGCGCCGGGCAAAGCCTCGATAACATCGGGGACCCTCATTCACAGGCTACCTGGCGTTTTCGAGCCCGCTGGCTTCAAACGCTTCCTCGTTATTCGCTCCACTGATGGCAGCATGTTGGCCAAGGGCAACATGAGCCATCAGGGGAGAGGATTAGCTAGTGTTATTGGTAGAGAGCCAAAGGTGATCCGTTTCTCGAACGGGAGCCTTCTGGCAAATGCGGCGGATCCCTCCGAGGCGGCCAAGATAAGTGCTCTTCGGACACTTGATGCCATCCCGGTGAACGTGACGCCGCACTCTACCATGAACTTTGTGAAAGGATTAGTTTATGCGAGGATACACGGTGACTACTCCATAGAAAACATCACCTTACAGCTGGCCGACCATGGGGAGGTCAAGGTCAAACGTGTGATAAGAAAACAGGGAGGGGCCTCGAGACCCACCCCTACACTCTCTGTCACGTTCGGCTGTGACAAGCTTTCTGAGTCGGTGCGTGCCGGTTGGTTACGCTACCGTGTGAAAGCATTCGTGCTACTGCCGCGGCGGTGCTATTACTGTCACCGCTTCGGCCATACGAATTGTTCATGTAGAAATGCAAAGTCGAAGTCACCCGAAGTCTGGGTAAATTGCTCCAAGGCCCCACACGATATGTCCAAATCATGTGTGACCAAGTGTGCCAATTGCGGAGAGCCCCACCCCGCTTCTTCGAAGCAATGTGATGCATATCTCCTTGAGAAAGAAATGCTGGCCGTTCAGGCCCAGGATCGATTCTCATTCCGTAAGGCTAAGGATTTAGTCCTGGCGCGCCCGGCTCTGCCTGAGACGTCTTATGCATCAATAGTTAGAAAGGCACCCTCTGCTCTTGGCCCATCCAGGCCAACGAGCAGGGTTGTTTCCGCGCCCATTCGGAGCCCTTCTGCGGGTTCTACCCAACTCGGGCACTTCCCTGGTAAAGATGGTGGCAAAAAGGATTCACACCAAGCCCCGGCTAAAACCAGGGCTTCCCCCCTTTCCGCAGCGTGACCATTTCTCGTAATGCGAAACGGCCACGCGCCTCCACCGAGTCGTTAGACTCACAGAAAGCAACACCCCTGAAGTTGGTTGCCAGGCCATCTTCCGGGGTTCCTTAAAGCTGTCCCCTGAAAGGAGGACCGCAACAAAGGAGCTTTGGCTCCTTCTCCCACGCCTAGTAGTGGGCTGGATAGCTCGGAGACGGTGGTTCCTAGAAAAGAGTGCTCCTGCCTCCAAAGTCGCAACGCCCGCCTAAGGTTTCGAGGCGGAAGAAAGAAAAGACTCGCATAGCGAGCCCAACCTCCCCCAATAAGTCCTCGAAGGCGCCAGCGCCTTTAGCGCTTTGTCCAGCCAACAGCGCCCGGGGTTTTGCCTCCGGGAAGCGTACGGCCATTACCGTGAGGGTCTTCTGTTCGAAGAGGGCCCCCGCGTCTCCTTCGAGTTAGGCCTGGAGGGCATATTGCTTCAATATAATTGCCGTGGACTCCGGGTCAACCAGGAGGAGCTGCGGAGGCTAGTCTAGTCCCGTTCCCCGTTAGCTATTTTTCTGCAGGAGACCATCCTAGGCACGTGCCCTCTGCCCGCCCTCCCGGGGTATAAGGGTCTTGGGACCCCACCACCAAGAGATGGCCGGGCTGGGGGATGCGCGGTTTACATTCGGCATGATGTCTCCGTTATTCCTTCCACTTTAGATACCCCCATTCAGGCAGGGGCGTGCAGCTTTACCTGGATAAGAGGTATACTATCATTTCTGCTTACATTCCATCATCAGCTGACTTGGACGCGGGGGACTTCCGCCGCGTCTTGGTACGGTTGCCAAGGCCCTATTTTTTGCTTGGAGATCTAAACGACAGGCATCCTCTCTGGAGAGATTATTCAGTAAATTTTAGGAGACAAGTCCTTGGTGATCTGATAGAAGAGCTTAAGATAGGTGTCATCAATTTGGATGAATTTACGCATCACTACCCGAGAAATGCTTCATTTTCTTGCCTTGAACTATTTTTGTGCTCTTCGGATGCACAGCCTAAATTTGATTGGGGGGTGGACGATGACCTCCATGGTAGTGATCACTTTCCCATTGAAATATCATTTTCAGGGCAACTGCCGCCTGAGAACTAAACTCGGTGGTGCTTGGCGTGGGCGTGGTGGCCTGCATTTTAGGAAATGACTAAATTCTCTATCTCAGTCGAGGAGTTTAGGTTGGTAGATGAGGCCGTTGAGTTCTTCTCCGGCAGCCTCATCGCCGCGCGCCAGACTACTATTCCCAGAATGTCTGACCGTTTTGCACGCCGACCACTTCCGTGATAGTCGATGGAATGTTAGACGGCGCTCAAGCAGAGGCGTTATGCCTACATGCGCTATAAACGCCGTCCGTCGGTTTCACTGTCGCTGAATTTTGTCGGCTAGGGATAGTTTCCGTTCTCTTTCGATGCACGCCAGCTGCTCTTCTTGGCTGGCATGCGTCTCTTTAGATAACGGGAAGACCCCTCTAGCAGAAGGGTGGAAGCGAGTAAAAAGGATTCGGGGCAAATTCTCGTAAGACCCTCCTCCCGTTCACCAGAAGAATCGGACCGCATTCTCAGACATCGCGTCCGTGGCAGAGTCATTCATGACCACTTTCTCCGCATTCTCTAGCCGGGATGCTGCTCCCCCAACTTTCAATGACTTTACCACCAGAGGCGGAGAAGCCTTCAGCAACAGATTTACTGTGAGTGATTTGCTCTCCGCTCTTGCTTCGTGCGCGGACACCGCCCATGGTCCGGACGATGTCCCGTAAGTCATGCTTCGACATCTGAGTGAGCGAGGCATGGCTTTTCTGTTAAATTTGTTCAACACGATCTTCGTGGAGGGTCTCCTACCAGATTACTGGCGAATCGCTACTATGCTCACCTTTCGCAAACCGTGGAGAGATCACTCTACTTTGGCCAGTTTGCGCCTAATCTCTCTACCCTCTTTCGTGTGCAAGTTGATGGAGAAATTAGTAAATGTTAGATTAGCCTTTTTACTGAACAGCGGAGGCCATCTGTCTTCTGCACAGGGCATCTACTCCCCGTCGGATGCTCTACTCCAACTGAAAAATGCCGTCTGCGAGGCCTTCCTTCGTAGACAGCCCTATGCTACGGAGTTTTTCGATTTGAAGAAGGCCTATGATACCGCATAACGATACGGTATCATGGAGACTTTCCACACAAGGGGGCTAGGGGACTCCCCCCAATGTTTATATCTGAATTTTTGCGAGATCGTCGATTCCGCCTACGGGTGGCGGGAGCCCTCTCTGCCCAAAAGAGCAGGAAGAGGGTGTCCCACAGGAAATTGTCCTCAGTGTCACACTCTTTGCACTCGGTGCTGCCAAAAGATGTTCTCGCTACGCTCTACGTGAAAGACTTTCGATCTCTTTTGGCGCGGCCCACATGCCAACTCTGGAGCGTCAACTCCAACAGGCATTGAACCACGTCTCTCGCTATGCCGAAGCGCACAGGTTTCGGTTTTCTTTGGCCAAGACTAAGGTGTTGCATTTCTGCCGCCAACCATGGCTCCACCTCGACCCAGATTTGTTTCTTAATGGGGCGCGTCTGGAAGTGGTTGAATCGCACCGTTTCCTTGGTCTTGTATTTAACCATTGCCTCACCTGGGAAGCCCATATTCGCTGCCTTAGCGTCTCTTGTACCCGTGCCATGGATATTTTCCGGTCCTTGACGCTCAGCACTTGGGGCGCTGATAGGGCTACTGCTTTACTTTTTTATCGACCCTTTGTTTGCTCTAAGCTCGACTACGGATGCGAGTTTTATGCATCCGCAGCCGAGCGTTTATTGCGGAAGGTGCACTTGATCCACCACACAGACTTTCGCCTTGCGACCGGTGCCTTCCGCACTTTCCCATTGAGAGCCTGTTGGTCGATGCTGGGGAGAACGTCACTTACTCTACGCTGTGTACAGTGCATCACTCGCCTGTAGGCACGCGCCTGGCGCCTCTCTCAGTCGCCAACAGCTCTCACTGCAGCCAAAGCTGATCTCGACGGTGCCTATGCCACCGAGAGACGCCAGACATACCCTAAGCCACTTGGCTTTTGGGCCAGGAAACTCCTTCAAGAGCTAGGTATAGCTCTCGGGGCGGTGGCTAACCTGGTTCTGCCTACGATGCCACCCTAGCAGGTATCACATTTGGCTATTTGTTGCAACGCCTCTTCTTCCAAAGCTTGTACAGCGCCGGGAGTATTGTTTTAGACTTTTTGGAGCACACCTCGTGTTACGCTGGAACCGTGCCAGTGTATACGGATGGCTCCATGTCCGAAGTGGGGCTCTGCCAGGTGCTGCGTCTGTTTTCACGGCCAAGCTGGTGGCAATACACCACTCGGCACGGGAGATTACGCGATTGTGATCTATAGCGAGTCACAGAGCACCCTGAGTGCTCTCGAGGCATTGGAATCTCCACATCCTGGTTCGTGATATCCGTGACGTCACGGTTTTGGCGAGGTGGGCGGATGTTGAGATTATCTTCTGCTGGGTTCCTGGACTTGTAGGAATTTCGGGGAATGAGCGCACCAATAAGGGCGCCAAAGAGTCCGCAAGGACTCTGCGACCGGACCAGCGTTTCACTCTTCCTCACACCGACTACATGGCAGGAATACGGTCAGCTCTTCGGACTGCTTGGCAAAGAAGATGGGAGACGGTCGAAGGGAACTTAAAGTTGCATGCCTGTTCGCCGCGACTGTTCCCATAGAACTATTCCCCAATGTCACGACGGCTTTAGGTCACTTTCTTTTGTCTCCGAATTGGTCACTCTCGTGTGACGCATCGCTATTTGATTGACCGCTCGCCTGCGCCCTATTGTGACGACTGCGTCGTCTCCCAGACTGTTCGGCACATTCTTGTCGAATGTCCCAGTCTGGGTAACCTTTGCGTATGTTACCTGTCCCGGTCCCAGGATGGGCGGGGTCGCTACCGCCTGTGCATTGTACTCGGGACGAGTGCGTGCACATTGACTGGTGGACTTCTTGACTTTTAAAGGGAGGTCGGCCTTCTCGCTCTTATTTAATTAGGTTTTGTTGTTTTTGTTATTGGTTTTCTTTGTAGGTTGCACGCTTCTGCGTTGGGGGAGGGGGACCTGCCCCTGACGCTGGAGCTTGCTTCCTAATTTTCATCTTCATTTCTTACCTTTTTTTCAATTTTTTATTTTAAAGTAGCCTAGAACTAGGCTGTTTTGTTTGCGGCGACTTATTCTCAAGTGGGCAGTCGCCAGATAGCCCCTTAATCTCCGCCCCCCAAAAGAAACCTTAAAACCTAATTGAAACTTTGTTCAGCAAGAAAGAAAATGTCGACGTCTTCATTTGATTGACGCTCTATTCCTTTAGTAAGTCAGATATATAGTCCTTGTGTAAATCTAACTAGATCCTGCTCTGTCTTTATGTTGCTGTCGAAACCTTCAAAGCACCTTCTTGTCAAGCTGACAAGCTGACTTACAAGTTGCTTGTCTTCTTACATTCAACATCTTCGATGCTGTTTTCTACTTCAGCCTCATTCATTTTCTTCGCAAGGTGACCTTTCTGACTGCATTAATTTTTAAACCAATTCACATTTTTTTGGTATGTGAGGGAATCCCCACGTGGAAGATCTTTAGCAGAAAGGAACTCCCATGTGCAGCAAAAGGCCCGGCTAGGACTAAAGTGGTAAGTATCCTCCCCCCCTTCCACAAGCGGTAGCCTCGAATCCAGTCCCCCCGGATTCACCTTTATGCGGGCTAAAAGAGCTCTGCCAGAAGATTCGAGGACCTTCAAGAGTAGAGCTGTTTCCCGCTAATCTCTAACTCCGGGGAGAGCCTCGGATATAAATAACGCTCAACTCCCCGGAAGACACAAAGAGTTGAGAAGTCTCGCCAGAACCAAGAAGATTTCCCCACGGTTCCAAGTCAAGTGCTAGCAACAAAGCAAAGTGACAGCTGGACTATTTTGTGTATTTGGAATTAGCCCCAGCCAGGAGGTAATTCCACTGAAAGATCACCCCGGGTGATTTTTGCGACTTCTTTCATCAACTCCTGTCGAAGCCCAACTCATTTCGGGTAGCCGAAATACTCTTCCCTGGACCCGAAGTTACCCTCCCCCCTTGCTTTAAGAGAACCGGCATCACTCCAACCTCCCGCTTTGAAGTTCAAGCGGCCTCACCTCAAGAGCAAAATACATCCGTAAGCCAACCCCCCTCCCCCCTTCAGTAACCCAATTGAGTTAATCTTCCCCCCTTCGTTTATTAATGTGATTTTTGCCCGTTAATTCTCTGAGGTAATTTTACCCTTCAATTCTCTTATTAATTTTTTTGTGTAAATAAAATTCTATTTTTGTACAAATCTGTTTAAATAACCTTGAACTTTGCCATTGTCCATAATTTGCCTGACCTCGTTGCACTCTCTCGTTACTCAGCCCGTCTAAACGCGTGGTTTTCCGTCCCTTTTGTCTGTGTCAGTTCACTTTCAAGCTAGTGGTCCTCTCCCATAGATATAATATGGTATTGATATAATGTAATGTCATACCACGACATATATATATATATATATATATATATATATATATATATATATATATATATATATATATATATATATATATTAATATAAATATTAAATAATTCTGGTGTCCGGTGTGGGGTTTTTACGAACCCGTGTCATTTTAATTTCGACATTAGAAGTTCCCTTGTTATTCACGTACATCCCTTTTATTTACTTTTTGTATTGTACTGGCAGAAGGCAAGTTCAAGTTATTTGAAGAGCAGTGGAACGTAAAATATTTAGATTTTGTGTTGGACCCCAGGTAATTAATTTTTTTTTATTGTGTTCGAATTTTGGAGACTCTCCTGGTTATTAATCCAAAAGAGTTAAAGTCTTTGGTGTCCTAATTCCGGTAGGACAATTTTAATTTTTTTTCCCCGCTTAGAAACAGCAGAGGTAGGTAGCTTTTTTTCTAATTTTTTTGTGATCAAGGCCTTCACGACTATTCAAGTATTCGTTTCGCGTGGGTAGTGTCCTAGCTCGTTTGCGTATCAGTGTTCCCTCAGTTAACTGCGTAAAAATGTCATCCTTCGAAAAATTCAAGAGTCAGGGTGAAATGTTAGGTCTTTCGCGCAAAGACCTGCTAAATTACGTACAGGAAGAAGAGAGGAATAAACGAGCAGAGCAAAGGGAATTGGAAATGGAGAAGAACAAACTGAAGATGGAGATGGAGAAGAACAAAATGAAGGAGAACAAACTAAAGACGGAGATAGAGAAGAACAAAATGGAGGAGAACAAACTGAAAACGGAGATGGAGAACAAACTGAAGATGGAGATGGAAGAACGTGAACAAATTAGGCAGCATGAGCTGGAAATGAGCCGAAATCAAATGGATTCTCAGTCCATCGGTTCCCGGGCTGAAATTCACCAAACTCCTTTAGTCCACCTTCCCACTTTCAATGATGGAGAGGACTTTGGGTCATTTTTGGCCCATTTTGAGAGAATCTTTCAGATCAATAGATGGGATCTCGAAAATGATAGCCCTAATACCCCCCTAAATTGGTTCCAAGATTTACCAAAGCTCCTAGTCCCTCGAAGCCAAGAAACTTTCATCCATCGGAACAACGAGACGTTAAGCCCCTAGTTTTTCCTCCCTCGGTTGTGCCGTACCAAAAGAACCCGATCGTCTGCTAAACCTGCGGAGTTCCCGGCCATTGCCGCACGAACTGTCCTCAAAACTCCCGATTCGCAAAGTCTCAGACCCACCAAGTACACCAAATCTGGGCTGCCCCTGATCTTCCTCCATCGCCTCAGAAGACTCCTGAACCTCCCTCGCCCGCCAAAGACCCGGTCCATCAGGTAAATTTTATCTTTAATGAGAACAACCCTGGTGGATTGAAGTTAGAGAACGGAACTGTGATCGGTCGCCGAGTATCCACCCTCGTCCGTGACACCGGGAGCACCTGTATTATAGTCTCTGAGGGCCTACTCCCCTCTGTTGGGCCCGGCCACAAGAAATTTGCGGTGGTTCACGACTACCTTGGCCGGGCGAGTCGTTTCCCAGTAATTTGTTGTCACATCAAGTGTGTCTATATGTCCGGTTAGGCCAAAGTGGTAGCGGCCCCAATCCAGTTCTGCTCCGTTTTATTCGGTCAGAACTCCGTAATTCACGACCATCCCGTGGCCCAGCCCGTGATTACCCGTACACAGGCAGCCCTGGAATCCCGTGCACCTGTTCCCCTGGAAATCCCTATCGACCCAGAGTTCCAAGCCCTCCGCTCCGGAGTGATAAGTTTTGCCGAGCCCAGAAGGAGTGCGCAACTCTCCCCCCCCCCCTTTTTGGGATAAAACTAAAGCCCCCGAGCATGAGTCCACCTAAGGCAACAAACGAGTCTCCTATCCCGTGAAGAAGGACTTATTGAGAGGTTTGAGACCTAATTGGACCTTAAGTCACGGGAACGAAAATTCAAACCTGGCGCGAAGGTGCTGGTGCTACTTTCCACGGGAAGCAACAAAATCCTTAGCCAGTGAAAGGGACCCTACCCCGTCCTCGAGGCTAGAGGACCCGTGGATTACCTCATCTATACTCCGGCGGGAGCGAAGGTTTTCCACGTGAATTGTATATATATATTATTTCATTAATGTTCCTAATTATGATTCCTTTTTTTTTTGGTCCACTTAATTGTTGAGTTTTTTTTGTCCCATATTTATGCCTCCATTTAATTATATCATTTTTTGTGGTTCCACTGAAATGTCGCCAATGTTCTCCTGTGATTTTTCTTTTTTTTTTAAATTGTATTAGTTCAATTCTCTATAATCGACCTGTAAATTTCCCGCTGAGCTCAGATTTACGCTTTTTTTTGTGTGTACACCTGTCGTAGAAGGTCAGAATTTCCCTAGATCTTTGATAATACTAGTTTGACGGGTTGGGATGATCCTTTACAACAGGTGGTTTGAAGAGAGCATTAGCTTTGGTCTACTGATTAATCAACCCCTGATACATGTCTCTTACCAGCTGGTCTACTTGACAATTTCTCCGGTCATCTTCACTTTGTCGCTCAGGTAGATTCCGTACATCAAAATATCTCTTATCGTTGGTAACTCAGACAGTATCATCTCCTCCCCAGTCCCAACAAAATTTGTCAGATTAGAAGTTAATTTGGACCTTGTTTTGATTTTCGCCATTGTTACACTAATCGCAGGTATATCTGCAAATGAAAAGATGGCACTTAGATTAAGAAATAATCTATACCAAATAATTATGTTATTCTAAAATGATCTATAGCCTTTACTAGCATTCAAGTAAAATGTAAATACTTTATAAATAGTTACCAGTTACAATAGTTACCAGACCTGGCAACACTACTGGAATATTGCTGTTTACTGAGTAATGAGTACTGGCTACTTGAATTTTAGAGTTAGACGAAATTAAATTAAGGGTAATTTTTAATAGGTTTTCTACTTCTCATGTCTCTCTAATACATTTTTACATATTTTTACACAAATATCTTTCAGACTACATGAATGTATTGATGATAAAAAATGGTAAATTTGATCTTTTATGGGTAACTAAAATAATAGTAAAATATAGTAAATGACCCAGAACTAACAATATTTCAACCTAAAATTGATGTAAGTTAGAACAATCAGAATTTAACTTTTCTGCTAAAAGTATGTTCTTTTCACCAATCTCTATCATTTCAATGCCCCTCATCACCAGTTTCATAAAATTCTAGATGATGAGCCGCTTTACCAATCGCTAATCATTTAAGATCCACTGTTTATTGTGGAATCTTGCCACAAGGCTTGCCCACTGCCAAGCTCCATTTCAGGTTTTTTATAGCTTCCACTATATCCTGAAATTTGGTTTGCCCATGTATCTATATGGCTGCTATGCTGTCACGCCAAATTTTCCCCATCATAATGCATTATTGGGGCCTTTTGTGTTGTTCTTAGTTCTAATGTTTGTGTTTTGGGCACTTTCCAAGTTTCTGCTCGATAGGTCAGGGTTGGGATTATACATTGGTTGTTTACTTTTGTTTTCAGGTACATGGACATTTTGCTTTTAAAGACGATGCCTGCCTTACCAAATGCTTTCCAGCATAGAGTATTTCTGCAATGGTTTACTTGATCTTTCCCCGGTGAAATTGTAATCTGTTGACCCAGATAGATATTATATTTTTCTACCATTTCAATTTGTTCGTTGTCAATTGTATTGTCTATCATGTCGACCTTAGATTGGTTTGTCATGACTTTTTTTCCCCGATTTATTTTAGGCCGACATTTTGCTTTTATGTTTAAGTTCTTGAAGCATTGTTCGAATCTCTTTTAGGATATCAGCTATGAATACAATAGCATCTGCGATTCTCAACCTTCAAAAGATTTCTTCCAGACAGGACGTAAATAATTTAGGAGATGTATTATATCCTGTCTTCCAGCTTTCTAAAATTGAAAGATGTCTGAATACCTATGCAATCCAATGTAGGATCTGTTATTGTATAGATCCCAAGTATAGAGGTATATTGTATTCTGAAGTTTTTTATTGAGCTGGTTGAGAGTATGTATGTGGTCAATCGCTGACAAGGCTTTTCTGAAGCCAGTTTGTTATCTCTATTCTTGGTCATCTAGCTGGTTATGAAATTAGCACCATGTCTTTCAACTAAGTGCCTACTCTGCAAAGTGCAGGGGGGCGCGACAGATATCTTGGGCTTGGTTAGAGCTTATAAAGATCGTAAGAGTTTGACTGATTGGATGGGGAAATGGAACTGCTAGTTGAATTTCCATCGACATTTGAACGAGAAGCCTTTCTCTGCTAGTGGTAGAAGCTCATCAACTAACGTTTGTAATTAAGAAATGGAGTGCTACATTTATACCAAACTATCAGGGATATCTTTGGTTGAAGAGCTTTAATAAATATGTGCTGGGTCAGCTAATGACCAACGTCCACTTTTGATCCTGTCTATCTAATCCTATTTAAGCAGAGATTAATGTTTCAAATAACTCTGCTTTGATGCTTTCGAAAAAAGCTATTGCATCAAACCTTCTTTAGGGATACACCTTTTGTAATAAAACCTTTGGTTCCATTCTGGCGACATTTTCGGCTTGTAGGGAAGCGAGAAAAGGTACGAATTTGTTTGCTCTAAATAGAATTCCAAAGCTCAAACTTGGCCTGTATTATGTGGAATCACGCTGAAACTTGTCTCGATGCATGGAGCGCTTTGATTGAAAGAGGAGTTTGCATGGCCTCATGTATTATAAATATTTTTAGCAATGTTGAGATTGACCGAAAATCCAAGGCGATCGATTTATAACGCAAAACCAGACCCTTGGCTGAGGGCGTAATAAGTCCAGTAAGCATTATGATATAATGTTACAACTTGTGTACGCACAGTGCAACAAATAATGTACATCGTGAGTAACCTGATGTGATTAGCAACTGAAATTATCTTATTAGTGTTGTCTATTTTGTAATGAATTTAATTAATCATTGGCACGCCCCAAATATAATAATATTAACAATTACCTTATATAATAGGATTGTTTGACTAATTTTGATATACTAAATACAAATTTCTCAACACTTTTGCTCTAGCACCTCTAGCTTTTGCTTTCATATATCCCGTTTTAGGTCGCATACGAGTCTAGTCGCGAGCGACTTTAATTCTCACTATATCGATGGGTCCGTTCTTCTTTTTTTTATTAACATTGTAACTATTAGGCAGATTCTAATGAGATTTGAAACCATTATGTTGTTTGGCATTCTCTTTCGAATGATATAATTGCCAAATTCCTCCCAAGGATAGCCCGGTAATTATTTTGGTTTGGCAATAACATCATAACTATTCGGCCGATTCTAAAAAAGTTTGAAACCCTTATATTCTTTTACATTCTCTTTCGAAGGATAGAAGGTCTTCTCAAGGTTAGTCGAGGAATTATTGAAAGTTTTGAAGGTCGTAAGGGTATAAATCAGATTAAGTGAGAGCACGCATCTTTTTGGTCAGCAGACCTTGTTTTAGTATGATGCATGTATTATAATATAATATGTTTATTTCATATTTCAAAATGGCATATTAGAGAAAAAAACAGAGACGCAAAACTCTGAAAAAAAACTAAATATTAATATTACTTGGATATAAGCATATACATGTATGTAGAAGAATAAGTTCGAAGGGCGACCACGTGACCTTATGTACCCACGTGGTCTTGAGATCATTGCATTGAGCTTTGAAAGTACAGCTAAACCATGGCGAGGGTGAAGCCCACACCGTTTATCACACCCCAGATGTATTTGCTTAGGGACATATTTCATCGTCTCCCACGGCCGCCTTTTTGCCAGTATTCCTGCCTTCCGTCAAAGATCAAAGTTCGTCGAACATTCTACACCAACGTTATCTCAATTTCCCCCCGAAGGAGTCACCAACTTTTTTCCCAAATCGCACGTGTGTGTGAAGGGGCGACCAAACGATCTAAACCACCTTGCCGAGCGTCTATATAATCCTTAGACTCAGTTTAGTAAGGAGCACTAATAGCTTTCATGCTTAACCCGGCGTACGAGCTAACGAAAGCTCGCACCCAGAGATCGGAGAAAACGACGATTTCGATTCGAGGACGAAAGCGCTAAATCGACATCCGTGAACTCTGCCATAGTCAATAGACGAGTATCTGACAAAGATTTCCATCTCCGAAGGCCAACTACGTGTGATCCCTCATCTGAAGCGTGAGGTAACCCAATTTCCCCCATCGCATTCATTGTATCCCGACTGGCCTTTCCTTGCAACGATCATGTAGAAATTGTAACCGTTGCAGCCTGCAGATTGTTCTGCAGTCTGGCTTGCCCAATAGATTTATTCTTTGTGTGCGCGCCTGGTTTAAAATCCACTTTTAATCACCGACCTGAACCTGACCACTTTACTCCCCTAATTAACCCGCTGTGTCTCGCGTAGACATTTAACTTCGTCTGTGAGACCATTCCCTTTGAACCCAATATCTGTGTATATTTAAATATTATTTTTGTTGTTAGTAAATATATATTTTTGAAATTGTCTTTCTCATGCAACCCAAACGTGTACCAACTACCTGTTAATCATTGGCCAACCTGCACTCTGAAGTATTTGTTTTAAAAAGACCCAGCAAACTTGAAAATAAACCAGCTCCACTGAAGTCATAACAATTTCCCCATTCACTAACGGTCTTCAACCAACTTTGGCGCAAAACTCCAAAAGTACCTACGTATATATATATATATATATATATATATATATATATATATATATATATATATATATATATAGAGAGAGAGAGAGAGAGAGAGAGAGAGAGAGAGAGAGAGAGAGAGAGAGAGAGAGAGTCTGGCCATTCTACGACAATGTATATACATCATAGTACTACAGACAGACAGAAGTTAGTTATTTTGAGGATCTGATGTGCTTCGTTTCTGGGATGTGATGCACGAGTATTCGACAGGAGTCCCCTATGATGCGGCAGGATTTCCCAATTAAGCGTTCGAATGGCGTTTTTTTGTCATATTGGCAATGCGAGGACGAGCGTTGTCGTGTTGCAGAAGGACTCCAGTAGTGAACGAAACGCCGCGCAAATTGTTTGAGAGCGATCGGAACAGATGGAAATCCGATGGAGCCAAGTCTGGCGAATATGGAGGATGCGGCAGAATTTCCCAATTAGACGTTTGGATGGCGTTTTTTTTCATATTGGCAATGTGAGGACGAGTATTGTCATGTTGCAGAAGGAATCCATAACGTCGATGAGGTAGCTTTTCACGAATAGCTTCGTCGAGTCGATACATTTGTTGACCGTAGAGTTCTGCATTGCCAATCTCGTTGTTGCAAGGAGCTCATAAAGAATAACGCTTTTACAATCCCACCACACAAACCGCATCGTCTTTCGTGGATGAAGTCCTTGCTTTAATAGCGGAAGTGTTTGTTTATTGGGGCTAAGCCATTGTTTTCGATGGTTCATGTTGACACACACCACTTTTTGTCGCCAGTGATGATGCGGTGAAGGAATCTGTCCTTATATCCACGAATAGCCCACCGTAAGGGGCGCGGTGATTTGCCATCCTGGCCGCCGTGCTGACGGGACTCAGAACCCCGTCCGACCCCAGCTTAGCCTCTTCTTCTTCCTTCAAAACACTTGTTTCTTCGCTTTTCATACAACCTCTCCCACAACTTTCTCTGGTCAGCCTCTAATTTCACAGGGTA
This sequence comes from Ceratothoa steindachneri, assembly GCA_963969495.1. Taxonomy (NCBI): domain Eukaryota; kingdom Metazoa; phylum Arthropoda; class Malacostraca; order Isopoda; family Cymothoidae; genus Ceratothoa; species Ceratothoa steindachneri. The sequence goes on along the minus strand of OZ018321.1, from coordinate 31,668,494 downwards.
GATGCTGACCTTCCTCTCAGCCAACCTTCCCGCATCGGGGCTGAGGGGGTGGAGGACAATGTTCCCTAACAGCTGAGCTCCGGTCTGGGGTGGCTGGTTTTTAACAACCTGCTTCATCCCCACCCATACCTTCCTCATATCCCTTTTCCTCTCCTCTTCACAATCTATATTTTTTTACGCCGTGTCTAAGGTGAAGCCGCCATGCCGATGGACTGCCAGGCCACCAGGCGGGAGACGTGGCCTGAAATGGCGGCGCCTGGCTCTGCCAGGCCTGTAAGCACCTCTTGCAGTGGGGGCAACTGCAAGAGGTGATGAGCTATTGCGTCCCGTGAAGCAAATAGGGTCACCATGCCCATGGATGAACTCATAAAACCTCAAACCGCTTTAACTTCCCCTTGCTCATCGACGGAGCCGCCCTCGGGCAGCTCCAGCCAAAAAATGGAGATCCCCCCCTGTGCTTGCGCAGGGGACCCTCCATATTTCTCTAACCGGAGAGGAGGCTTACTCCTCTCCTTCGCCTACGGGTGCCGGGGACTCCCCCTCCCCCCTTTCTCTGGAGGTGCTTTCGGGCACCTCCCCTTTTCAAGCGGCAGTCCCCTCTTTTCTTTCCAAGGGGACTGCCAAGAAAGCCAGCAAGCAGCCCTCAGCCACTCCCCATCGGAGCGGCTCGGTAGGGCAAACCCCCTTAGAGGGGAGAGGGTAGCCAGGCCCCTTCGGTCGCTTCCCTCAAAAGACCTGCTGGCAAGAATTTTAAACCTTGCCGGGGTTAAGGCTGGTGCCTCCCCACACAAGACTGGCGACACTGCCAAGTGGACCTGCAATGTCCTGGGAGGCAATGGCTAACTGCAGGCCCCTCCTGTGATAGGTATGGTCCTTGAGGAAACCCAGCCTCAGACAGTAGGGTCTTCCATGGATGGGAATCCGGGATCGGCGCCAAATACCGACCTCGAATCCACCCCTATGCAAGGTCCCCCTCAAACGGCTGGGCATTCTGAGGCAGTACAAGGAGGGGAGGGATCTCCTCCGGATGGTGTTCCTGCGACGACCAGGACTTTCTCCATTTCGAAGAAGGATCTGGCTGAGGCCAGTCCATCTGGCCTAGGGGGTTCTACCGGTGGAGGTGAGAAGCAGGTTCATTCCCCGCCCTCCTCTCCTAAAAAGAAAAAGAAGAAAAGAAAGACTAAGAAGACTCGGGGCTCCTCTCCGTCCGTAGGGGCTAAGGGAACGGATGGGTCTGCTTCCACTTTGCTAAGCGACCAAGCCAAGATCGGCACATCCAGCTCCTCTGCCCCCCCGGGTACGGAGCTCCTGACCATGACAAAGACCAAAAGTGCACAGGGTGGAGCCTCGATGACATCAGGGCCCCTCATTCAGAGGTTACCTGGCGTTTTCAAGCCCGCTGGCTTCAAACGCTTCCTCGTTATTCGCTCCACTGATGGCAGCATGTTGTCCAAGGGCAACATGATCCATAAGAGGAGAGGATTAGCTAGTGCAATTGGTAGAGAGCCTAAGGTAACGCGTTCCTCGGACGGCAGCCTTCTGGCGAATGCGGTGAAGGCGGCCAAGATAAGTGCTCTTCGGACACTTAAGGGCACTCCAGTGAGTGTGACGCCGCACTCTACCATGAACTTTGTGAAAGGATTAGTTTATGTGAGGGAACTCGTTGACTACTCCATTGAGGACATCACCCTAGAGCTGGCCGACCATGGGGCGGTCAAGATCAAACGTGTGATAAGAAAACAGGGAGGGGCCTCGAGACCCACCCCTACACTCTTCGTCACGTTCAACTGTGACAAGCTCCCTGAGTCGGTGCGTGCCGGTTGGTACCGCTACCGCGTGAAGGCATTCGTGTCACTGCCGCGGCGGTGCTATTACTGTCACCGCTTTGGCCGTACAAATCGCTCATGTAGACGTGCAAAGTCAGGGGCACCCGAAGTCTGTGTAAATTGCTCCAAGGTCGCACACGATAAGTCCAAATCGTGTGTGGCCATGTGTGTCAATTGCGGAGCCGCACCCTGCTTCTTCGAAGCAATGTAGTGCATATCTCCTTGAAAAAGAAATCCTGGCCGTTCAGGCCTAGGATCGACTCTCATTCCGTGAGGCAAAGGACTTGGTCCTGGCGCGCCCGGCTCTGCCTGGGACGTCATATGCCTTAATAGTCAGAAAGGCACCCTCTGCTCCTGGCCCATCCAGGACAACGGGCACGGTTGTTTCCGCGCCCATTCGGAGCCCTTCTGTGGGCTCTACCCAACCCGGGCGCTCCCCTGGTAAAGCTGGCGGCAAAAAAGGTTCATACCCTGCCTTAGCCAAAACCAGGACTCCCCCCTCCTCCCCCAGCGTGACCGTTTCCCGGGAGGCGAAACGGCCACGCGCCTCCACCCAGTCGTTAGACTCACAGGAGGCAACACCCCTGAAGATGTCGCTAGGCCATCTTCCGGGTTTCCTAAAGCTGTCCGCTGAGAGGAGGACAGCAACAAATGAGCTTCGGCTCCTTCGCTCACGCCCCGAGGTGGAGCGAGTGGCTCGGAGACGGTGGTTCCTCGAAAAGAGGGCCCCCCGCCTCCGAAGCCGAAACGCCCGCCTTAGGTTTCGAGGCGGAGGGAGGAAAAGACTCGCATGGCGAGCCCAACATCCCCCAATAAGTCCTCGAAGGCGACGGCACCTTCAGCGCTTTGTCCGGCCAAAAGCACCCGGGGTTCTTCCCCCGGGAAGCGTACCGCCATTCCCGTAAGGGTCTTCAGTTCAAGGAGGTCCCCCGCGTCTCCTCCGCGCTAGGCCTGGAGGGCATATTCCTTTAATTGAATTGCCGTGGACTCCGGGCCAACTGGGAGGAGCTGCGGAGGCTCGTCTCATCCCATTCCCTGTTAACTATCGTTTTGCCGGAGACCATGCTAGGCGCGTGCCCCATGCCCGCCCCCCCCGGGGTATAAGGGTCTTGCGACCCCACCACCGCGAGATAGCCAGGCTGGGGGATGCGTGGTTTACACCCAGCTTGATGTCTCCGTTCTTCTTTCCTCTTTAGATACCTCCTTTCAGGCAGTGGCTGTGCAGCTGGACCTGGATAGGAGGTATACTCTGATTTCTGCGTACATTCCACCGTCAGCTGACTTCGACGCGGGAGACTTCCACCGTGTCTTGGCACGGTTGCCGAGGCCCTATCTCTTGCTTGGAGATCTGAACGACAGGCATCCTCTCTGGGGAAATTACTCTATAAATCCCAGGGCACAAGTCCTTGCCGATCTGATCGAAGAGCTTGAGATGGGTGTCCTAAACGTGGATGAGTTTACCCCTCACTGTCCGAGAACTGCTTCATTTTCTTGCCTCGACCTATCTTTGCACTCTTCGGATGCACAGCCTGATTTTGATTGGGAGGTGGTCGATGACCTTCATGGTAGTGATCACTTTCCCATTCAAATATCATTTTCAGGGCAACTACCGCCTGAGAGACCACCTCGGTGGTGCTTGGCGCGGGCGCGGTGGCCTGCATTTCAGGAAATGACTGATTTCTCTATCTCAGTCGAGGAGTTTAGGTCAGTAGATAAGGCCGTTGAGTTCTTCTCTGGCCACCTCATCGCCGTGAGTCTGACTACTATTCCTAGGACGTCTGGCCATTTTGCACGCCAACTACTCCTATGGCGGTCGGCCGAGTGTGAGGCGGCCCTCAAACAGAAGCGTTATGCCTACATGCGCTATAAGCGCCGCCCGAACGATTTCACTGTCGCTGAATTTCGTCAGGCTAGGGCTAGGTTCCGGTATATTTCGAAGCACGCTCGCCGCTCTTCTTGGTGGGCATAGGTGTCTTCACTTAACGGGAAGACCCCCTGAGCTGAGGTGTGGATGCGAGTCAAAAGGATTCGGGGCAAGTTCTCGCAGGATCCCCCTCCTGTTCTCCAGGAGAATGGGACCACAATCTCGGACCTCGTGTCCGTGGCGAAATTCTTTGCGACCGCTTTTTCCGCATTCTCTAGCCGTGATGCTGTTCCGCCAGCATTTAATGCACGTCGTGATGTCGGGGAAGGCCGCCGGCTAGGCTTTACCTCCAGAGGCGGAGAACCCTTCAACGACAAATTTACTGTGAGTGAGTTGCGTTCTGTTCTCACTTCGTGCGCGGACACCGCCCATGGTCCGGGCGATGTCCCGTACGCAATGCTTCGACACCTGGGTGAGCGAGGCATGACCTTTCTGTTAGATTTGTTCAACAGGATCTGGGTGGAAGGTCTTCTCTCAGACTCCTCGCAATCGCTACTGTGCTCGCATTTCGCAAACCGTGGAGAGGTTACTTTACTCCGACCGGTTTCCGCCTAATCTTTCTAACCTCTTGCGTGTGCAAGTTGATGGAGAAATTGGGAAATGTTAGATTGGCCTATTTCCTGGACAGAGGAGGCCATCTGTCTTGTGCACAGTGCGGCTTCCGTAAGTTTCACTGCACGTCGGATGCTCTGCTCCGACTGGAAAATGCCGTCTGCGAGGCTTTTCTCCGTAGACAGCACTACGCCACGGTCTTTTTCGATCTGGAGAAGGCCTATGAAACCACATGACGATACGGTATCATGGAGACTCTCCACACGATGGGGGCGAGGGAATGCCTACCAAAGTTTATATCTGAATTTTTGCGAGATCGTCGATTCCGCGTACGGGTGGGGGGAGCCCTCTCCGGCCCAAAGGAGCAGGAATAGGGTGTCCCACAGGGAAGTGTCCTCAGTGTCACACTCTTTGCCCTGAGCATCAACGGCATCACTTCGGTGCTGCCAGGAGATGTTCTCGCTACGCTCTACGTGGACGACCTTTCGATCTCTTTTGGCGCGGCCCAGATCAGATGCCAACTCTGGAGCATCGACTCTACCAAGCATTGAACCGCGTCTCTCGCTATGCCGAAGCGCACAGGTTTCCGTTTTCTCTGGCCAAGTCTAAGGTGGTGCACTTCTGCCACCATCCACGGCTTAACCCCGACCCAAATTCTTTTCTTAATGGGGTGCGCCTGGATGTGGTTGAGTCGCACCGTTTCCCTGGTCTTGTATTCGACCGACGCCTCACCTGGGAGGCTCATATTCGCAGCCTTAGGGTCTCTTGTACCCGCGCCATGGACATTCTTCATTCCGTGACGTTCAGCGCTTGGGGCGCTGATAGGGCTACTGCCTTACTTTTTATTTTATCCTTTGTTCGCTCAAAGCTCGACTACGGATGCGAATTTTATGCATCCGCAGCCAAGCGTTTATTGCGGAAGGTGGATTCGATCCACCACACTTGCCTTCGCCTTGCGACCGGTGCCTTCCGCACTTCCCCCATTGAGAGCCTGTTGCGCGATGCTGGGGAGATGCTACTCGCTCTGCGCCGCGTGCAGTGCATTACTCGCCTGTACGCGCGAGCCCGGCGCCTCCCTCAGTCGCCAACAGCTCTCACTACATCCGCAGCTGATCTCGATGGTGCCTATGCTGCCGAGAGACGCCATTCATACTCTAAGCACTTTGGGTTTAAGGCCAGGAAACTCCTTCGACAGGTAGATATAGCTCTCGGGCCGGTGGCGCCCCTGGTTCTGGCCAGGACGCCACCCTGGAGAGTACCACATTTGGCTATTTGTCTCCCCGCCTCTGCTCCCAAAGCTTGTACTGCACCGGGAGTATTGCGTTGGACCTTTTTAGGGCACACATCGTGTCACGCTGGAACCGTGCCAGTGTATACGGATGGCTTCAAGTCCCAAGAGGGGGTCGGCTTTCACGCTGTATCCCCTACTTTTGAAGTCAGCGGGGCTATACCAGGCGCTGCGTCTGTCTTCACGGCAGAGCTGGTGGCAATACACCACTCCGTACGGGAGATTACGTTACGTGCCCGGTTTGGAGACCAGATTGTGATCTATAGCGACTCACAAAGCACCCTGAGTGCTCTCGGGGCATTGAGATCTTTGCATCCCCTGGTTCGCGATATCCGTGGCGCCACGGTTTTGGCGAGCCGGGCAGATGTCGAGATTATCTTCTGCTGGGTTCCTGGACATGTAGGAATTGCGATGAATGAGCGCGCCGATGAGGGCGCCAAAGAGTCCGCGATAACTCTGCGACCGGACCAGCGTTTCGCTCTTCCTCACACCGACTACATGGCAGGAATACGGGCAGCTCTTCGGACTGCTTGGCAAAGAAGATGGGAGACAGTCGAGGGGAACTTAAAGTTGCGTGCCATTGCGCCGCGACTGTTCCCATGGACCTATCCCCGAATGCCGCGGTGCTTCAGGTTGCTTTCTGTCGTCTCCGAATCGGGCACACTCGTGTGACGCATCGCTATTTGATGGAGCGCTCGCCTGCGCCCTATTGCAACGACTGCGTCGTCCCCCAGACTGTTCGCACATTCTTGTCGAATGTCCCATTCTGGGTGATCTTCGCGCACGACACATGTCCCGTTACCGGGATGGGCGGGGTCGCTACCGCCTGTCCCTTGTACTCGGGACGAGTGCGTACACTTTGACTGGTGGACTTGTTGACTTTTTGGGGGAGGCCGACCTTCTCCCTTTCATTTAACCAGGTTTAATTGTTGTTTTTGTTAGTGTTTGAGTTATTGTTTTGTTATTGTCATTGTTATTTCTTTTTATTGTTGTTTCCTGTTCAATTTTTTAAAATAGCCTAGAACTAGGTTGTTTGTTTACGGCGACTCATGCCTAAGTCGGCAGTCGCCAGATAGCCTTTTAAATAAAAAATAAAAAATAAAAAGATTCACGGATAGCCTTGTGACGAGCAAGCCAACCTGCGGCAATCGTGGACCGTTGAAGTTTGTTGCTTTCGCTCAAAGCGTGCGGAACTCATGCACCGAGTTTTTGAACTTTCCCCATCGAATGAAGGTAATTCACTACAGTTTTATGATCCCACGCCAATTGTATAGCCAATTCTCTTTTCGATTGACGAGGATTTTTATGAAGATCGTTCAATCGATCTTCATCCAACTTAATAGAGCACCCTGAAAGTTCTTCGTCATTAAGATTGAAATAACCTTTTTCGAAACGTGAAAACCACCAGTGAGCTGTCCTTTCTGATAAACCATTTTATCCGTACACAGCACAAATATCGCGACGAGCTGTGGCTGCGTTTGCATTGTTCCCGTCTCGATTGATAATGAATAACAACAAGTGTCGAAAATGCGCCTCTCTTTCAACTTGACATTCCATTCTGAGAGTACAGAACAAAAATTAAATTAACACAACTTTTAAATAAACCGCAATGACTTAGTACTCACCTTCAAGACGTAGCCTAAGCAAAAGCCTAATAGTCTACGCTGTTAAGAGACGTAGCCTAACCTTTGGAAATTTTGCTCTCATTATTTATTATTGTTTCTTAATATATGCACAAATCACGTCAACCAAACTTAAATCAACACAACATTAAAAAAAACGCAAGAACTTGTTCCTCAACCTAATATAATACATAATAATAAGTAATCATTAATAATAATAGAATGTATATTATAATAAATACTAAGAGTAAAATAAAAATCATACTATATAATAATAATAATAAATAATAATAAATAATGATAATCATAATAAATAATTATAATGGCTAATAATATATCCTAATAAATGAATAATAATAAAGGTAACACTAATAAAAAGGTACAGTAGTGCTGCAGGGGGGTCGAGGGGAGAGAGCACCAACACCTTTACGAGGCCTCATCAAGAAATTCAAGTCAACCCAGTGATTGCGCCTCCCTTCCTTTTCGCCCTCCGCCGGAGTTGTGTTTGGAATACCCTTCCAAGGTTGACCGGGTACAGATATTATTAGCACTCGGACTGTCCTTGAGTGGACTATATGCTCTTTGTATGACCTGATTACGCAGTTCTATAGTTCTAAATTTCTTTCTCTCTCTCTCTCACTCTCTCTCTCTTTCTCTCTCTCTCTCTCTCTCTCTCTCTCTCCTCTCTCCATTTTTTCATCACTAGCAGGCGAAGCCTGCGGGAGAAGAGAGTACTGTCCTATCACCCCCTTCTCCTGGTTCGAAGAAGCATGTTCGTGTATTTGAGGGATAGCTGAACCTGCATGTCAAGGGTACACATGTAGATAAGTGTGTACCGTGGAATTGAAATAATTAAAAGAGGCATGTAAAGAAAGATCAAATGATACATATGTAGATAAGTGTGTACCGTAGAGTTGAAATAGTAAAAACATAACAAAAAGAGCATGTAAAAAAAAGAAGAAGCATGATACACTAATGTTAGAAAGTGGTAGTTAACATCTTCTGTAAGCGGACTGGCCTTGAGTGGATCTTAGGATCTTTGCTGGTTATTGCTTCTGTAGTTCTGTAGTTCCCTCCCTCTCTCCCTTTCTCCCTTTTTTAATTCTCTTTTCTCTTCCTTATAATTTCTTATTCATTCCATTTCTCTCTCTTACTTTACGTTTTATTAATTTCTCTCTCTCCTTTTCTCTCCCTCTTTCTCTCAAATAACTTTTCTCTCTTACTTTTTGTTTTCAATCCATTATCTCTCTCTCACTTTCATTTCTTTTACAACTTTTCTTTCTATTTTTCTTCGATTACTTTAATATTTCCTATTCATTCATTTACTCCATCTCCCATTTTGCAATCTATTTCTTTTTATCATTTATCCATTTTCTCTCTCTCCCTTTAACTTTCATTAATTTGCTCTTTTTTTCATTCATTCACTCTCTAATTTTCTGCCTCTCTTTCTCTTTCATTTCTTTTCCCTATTCCCTCGATTCCTCAATTATTCCTGTATTCTCTCCATCTTTCTCTTTTATTTCCTTTCTCTCTATCCATTTATCTTTAATATATTTTTCTCTTTCCCTTTCATTCGTTTTCACTATCACATTTTATCTCTTTCCTTTTCTCCCCCTTTCTTTCTCTTTATTCGTCTTCTCTCTCTGTTTAATTTCTTTGCTCTATCTCTCGCTATCTTTACCTTTAATTTCTTTTTCTTTCTCTTTATCTCTGATTCCTTGTTTTCTCTCGCATTATCTTTCATTCCTTTTCTACCTCTTTCTTTCTTTCATTTTTCATTACTTTTCACTCTCTCTTTCTCTTTGATTTATTTTTTTGTACTGCTCTCTTTCATTCTTTTTTATTGTTTTTCTCTAGTTTTCTCTTAAATTTCTTTATTCTCTCTTTCTCTATCATTTCTTTCAATGCCTATGTTTCATTCTCTTTCATTCTTTTTATCTCTTTAACTTATTTTTGCTATCTCTTTTCTTTTTCAGTTCATATATGTCTAATCCTTTTCTCTTTCAATCATATTCTCTCTCATTTAATCTATTTCTATTTCATTACATTTCTCTCTCTCTCTCTCTCTCTCTCTCTCTCTCTCTCTCTTTCGCCTCATTCCTTTTCCTTTTTCTCCCTTATTCATACTCCCTTAATCTTTATACTCTTTCATTCTTTTCTCTCTCTTTTTCATTACTTTTTCTCCCTCTTTCATTCATTTTTTCTTTCATTTCCCCCCCTTCTTTTCTGGGACCTTTTCTTTCTTCAGGAGTTGGTCCCAGAGAGGCTCGACCATCTCGTGGTAAAGCGGCGGGGTCAGCCCTGGGGCCCTTAGGGCTACCCTGGTGCTTCGAACTTGACTTTTAATACACTGCTCCCCCCCCCCTCCTATTGCTTTCTTTTACTGTCCTTTGTTTCCCCTTCTTCTTTCTCCTATCCAGTGACCCTGAAGCCTCCGTGGTGGGCAGTCCCGAGGAAGAATGTGAAATTATTTAAATTTGCAATGGCTAGCCATAAAGCAAAAATTCCCCCTTCTTGCAAAGGTTCTAGCGCCAAACGTTCTTCCGCTCCCTTTTCAGCCTTCCCTTGCTCGTTGGAACCCTTTGCCAACGATGTAGACCAAAATTTAGACTATCCCCGCTTTCTGGTCATGAGTTCGTCATCTGCAAAGGTGGATGTGTTTGACGTTAACGAATCATTTGAGTCTCACTCTGGTGAACCCCGCCGGATGTGGTCAAGAGGTAGTGGTTATATCGTAGTGGATTCGTCATCTCACTCTCAACATAATCTTGTACGAAATCTGATTTCGATAACCGAAGTTCCCGTAACCGTTTCGCCCCATCCACGTCTGAATTTTGCCAAAGATGTCGTCCATTCAAACGAATTAAGGGACTACGACCCCACCCATCTTCAGAGCAAGCTTAGTATCCAACGCGTCACACTTGTACACAGGGTGACTAAAACTGTAGGCTTTACTAGAGTCTCAACTGCCACATTGATTTTAACGTTCGAACGTTAGGAACTACCGCAGTTTATTAAACCTCAGTACCTTCGTGTCCCGCTAAACCCCTACGTCGAACTACCCGTACGTTGCTTCAATTGTATTCAATTTGGATATGTTAGTTGTGCCTGTCGGCACTCCCGTTGCTGCGTAAATTGTAGTTCTAATTACCATGACTCTGAATGCACCAAAACACCGTGCTGTGCCAACTGTGGTAGTGCCCACAGTGTCGCGTCAAAAATATGCCCAATATTCCTATATTAAAAGGAGATCCTCGCTCTGCGAGACTCTGCATTTAGACGTGAAAGAGCTCGGTAACGTGCTCGCTCATAATCCCCACCTTTTGGCCGTCTCTTCTCAGACGATTTTCTGACGCTGGACGAAACTGACCATCACTTTCGAGTTCAGACACGCCTGAAGCATTTCATCGCCCATCTACCTTTAGTGCTAGAAGCATTCATAATATACCATCGAAGCATCGATCTCACTCTGAGATACCTAATGTTGCCTCCCTCTCTCCTCCAGCTGTAGCTGGAACCGACACTCAGGGTTAGATACTTGAAGACATCAGGCGTTATCTGAAAGAATCTTCTATATCGACCAGTGAAAGTTCTTTTACCTTGTCCCGGGACCCAAAGCCCCAGGGTAAGAGGAAGGACTCCTCACCTGGGTCATCGACCACCGATAAGCGGGCAACCTCTGGAGCTGACTTGGCCAAGCCTCAAGAATCTTCAATGGACTCTGCTCCTCTTGCTGAATATACTTTGCCTTCAAGCTCGTCCCACCCTTCACAGGACTTAGGCCCTTTACTGATCCAAACGGTAGCAAAAATCCCTTCATTTCCTTGTACCTTGTTTAGATCGCCTGCCACGCACACTCGAACTCCTACTCACGATCTGATGGAAGCAGATCGTATTCCAACATCAGCAGCCGCGGGTGTTGAATCAACTCCTCAGACATCGAAAGTGCCCTCGCCCGATCAATCCGGATCTACCGTCCGAAAATCTCTTCTCGATCTTCCATTCCACCTAGGTGAGCACCTTAATTACAGGCAGGGCCCTTGGCCAGTTCCTTGAAACCATCGGATATACCTCCTGCCACTGCTCTAACCAGGATCTTTTCCCCTGAAATAACAGGCTTTTCAAAATCTGCTCTTCATCCTCCAAGCTCCTTGGAACGCACTTTAAACTTAATATCAATCACGCAAGAGAAAAGGATAAATACTGTGGTATCTAACCCTCCCACATAATACCATCCATTTTACAATGGTATTGTCAAGGCGTTCTTTCCAAGTGGGAAGAACTCAAATTTCTTGTGAGGACTCTCCACCCTGCCGTTATTTGTATTCAGGAGAACAAACTTGGTACACGGCCTTTTCCGGCAGTAACCTGTTTTAGAATTTTCAACTCTATTGACCCTGTCAGGGGTTCGTCTCATGGTGGGGGTGTCAGTTAGGGTTTCGTCATCCCACCATGTTTCTTCCCTGCCCCTTCACACTATCCTTCAAGCTATTGCCGTAAGGGATTTCTCAAGAGGCTTTTTATCGTTTGCTCTATTTACCTACCTTCTTTACCATTGTCAAGACCCGAACTTTTAGAACTTGTACATCAGTTGCCTTCCCGCTTTTTATTACTCGTAGATTTTAATGTTTGTCACCCAAATTGGGTCACATCCCTCGGAATATCAAAGGCAGTGTTTTGGAATCTCTTTTATGATCTGACTTTCTTTGCCTTTTAAACACGCGATTTTACCTCTATCATGTTCAAACGGATTCCTTTAGTTGTTTTGACCTCTCTCTCTTTTATCCGGATTGCCTCACTGATTTCAGATGGTCAGCCCTTGACCTATTGTAACCACATACCTATTGTCTTGTTGGCCGTTTCTCCTAGCCCTTATGCAACCATGCATCTCAAGTGGGACTTAGACCATGACGATCGGGAAGGCTTCCAAGAGGTGCCTTTCACAAGTGCCACCTCGTGGACCTTTAATGGTGTCAACGCGGCAGTAGCGTAGTTCACATCGATTATCTACAACGCGGCCGCACAGACAATTCCACGGAGGTGACTAGTAACGGGTCGCCCACTCCTGCCCTAGTGAACCACTGAGTGTGCGATAGCCGTAAAAGCTACAAGTTACATAGCTCATGTCCGATTCCACGGAACCCAACCTTGTGCAATAAGGTTGACCTAACCTGAGCTTGGGTGCTTCGCCATGAACCCTTCGTCTGGCTCTCCAAACGTCATGGCGACGCTACCTTTCGTTAATTTCCTCTATGACCCACACCGCAAATGTCTGGAAGAGGATTAACAAGATCAGGGTTTGTTAAGCCGGCTATAATACTCCTACACTCAACTTGCAGGGATCCTTAGTGAATGATCTATGGTGGTCAGCAATACCTTGGCCGACCACCGTTTTAAATGTTTTAGTTTTCGTAATTGCGATCAATGATATCATTTCCTCTCTCCCAGAAGGTGTATCGGCGACCCTGTTCGTCGATAATTTGGCACTATACTGTTCCTCGCCTCGCTTTCCATCAGCAGCGCGTCGGTTGCAACTGGCAGGCGATGCGGTCTCGAAAAGTGCACAACTTAGGCGATTCTGCCTTTCCACGAGCAAACTAAGGCAATATATTTCTATCTGGGTAGAAATGCTCTTGTTCTACCTCCTATTTCCCTACAAGGTGTAGAGATAGACTTCGTCTCTGAGTTTCGGTTTCTGGGCGTAACTCTTGATCTCAAGCTATCTTGGTTACAACACTTTATTGCCTTCAAACGGGCTGTCTGCGGGCTCTAGACAATTTGAAAGTCCTCTCTCACACGTTGTGGGACAGTGGTCGCCAACACTGTAGTCAATATGCACTGCCCTCGTCCAATTTAAATTTGACTATGTATGCCAAAATTATTCCCCGGTTTCCCCCTCGCTCCCTAAAATGCTGAACCAGATTCGTAACCTCGGAGTTCGTTGCTTCACTAGACCCTTCCGTACTTCTCCCGTCAACAGCCTTTACTGTGAGTGGGGTTCTGCCCTTGCCCTATCATCGACTCCAGATCTGCATTCGATATCTCTGTCGTGTACAGCAGGCCCCTGTATCAGAGGTTTACAGAGTTTGTATGCTGCCGAGTCAAGGGCGGCATTTGATAAGTTGCCGTCCTTACCCCGCACCCTGTACTTCCGGATAGGAGATCACCTCTTCAACCTGGGTCATCTAAGGGTCATTGCTCTTCTGCTGACCCCTAGTTGGTGCGCTCTACCTTTTACATTTTTTACTAGCATGCGGAGCCTGGACAAGTCGTCTGAGGACCCATGCTCCCTTTGAGCCTGTTCATACAGCATGCCCGATATACATGAATGGTTCTAAGTCAGATAGTGGTGTGTATGCCGCAGCCACATACTCAGGAGAGTTTTTAACTTTGTCTTTGCCACTGGCAGCTTCTATTTTTACCACTGGACTTTCAGCCATTCTTTTAGCTTTTAGACTGATTCACATTTTACTTTTTAAAGATTTCGTCATTTTCTCCTACTATATGAGTGTTTTAGAGGCAATTCGCCCCTTTTAATGCTTCCCATCCCTTAGTCACAGAAATCTGCAACTGCCTGGTCTAGAATGCGCCCTGATATCGAGTTATATTTTGTTGCGTCCCCGGGCATGTAGGGGTCCTGGGCGACGAAAGGGCTGATTAGATGGCCCGTTCAGCCTATTCTGTATCCCCGGATAACTCTGTATTGCCTTTTCGAGATTTATTTCCCTCAATGAGAGAATATTTTTTTCAGTTGTGACAGGACGAATGGGATGGATGTTTATCATTTAAATTATATAAAATCAAAAAGTCTGTTTGCTCTTGGCCCTCGAGTCTTCAGAGACTACAGTCCTTAGAGGTGGCCCTTTGTCGAGTCACATCGGCCACACAGGACTTACTCAAGGTCATCTCGTTTCGGCTGATGCTCGAATCAACCCTTGATGCCGTTTTTGTGGTGGGGACCAATCGGTTGCCCATCTTTTACTAGAATGCCGTGATTTCGCCACTCTCCTGTTGTCCTGTTTCCCGACACTTTTAACTATCTCTCGCCTGTTCTTTCTTTGTTTCACTCTAGCAAAGGAATTTTTTAAACCCTTGTTTTTTCAATTTTTTATCACATATTGGTATTTTCGCCCTTTTATAACTAATTTGCTTCTTTTTATTTGCGCTGCCATTTAGAATTCCCTTGGATTGGGCAGCTGCCTAACTGGTTCCTTAACTTATACCCTTAAATTCTTTCAGTTCTTATCTCTCTCTCCTTATCTCACTCTCCCTTTCTCTATCTCATTTTCTTTGTTCATATTCTCTCTCTCTTTCTCTTTTAATCATTTTCTCTGTCTTTCGATCTTTCCCTTTAATTCTTTTTTCTCTTTTCTCCCTTTCTTTTAATACCTTTTTTCTCCCTTTCACTTACATAAGTTTTCTTTATCTCTCACTTCTAAATATTCCTTTTTCCTCTTTCTCTTTATTTTTCATTCCATTTGTCTCTTATTTCCTTTAATTCCTTTTCTGTCTCTCTGTCTTTCATTCCTTTTCTCACACTCTCTTTCTCTTTCATTTATTTTCTCTCTCGAGCGCCAGTTATTTTTATTCATTTTCTCTCTCTTTTTCTCTTTGATTTCTTTTCTATCAGTCTCTTTAATAATAAACTTAATGCGGTAGTGTAATAAAGACTATCAAAGTCTAAAAACAATGAAAGGATAACAAGTTTGGAGAGATACTTTCACTCTCGAAGGCTGGTAAAGAGGGCCGTTAGGGAAGCTAAGCTGAGATATGACAAAGATCTTGCCTTAAATTCGAAGCACGAACCGAAACTGTTTTATAGTTACGTAAAAAGTAGAAAGCCAATAAAGGGTTCAATAAATGGTGTTATGACGGACGTCCCAAAACAAATTGCTAAAATATTAAATGAACACTTCGCAAGCGTTTTTACTGTCGAGGACGTGACATATTTAGCAACATTAGGCGGGGAAATAAATTATGAAAGACAAAATATCCTATGCACTATAAGTAGAAATGAAGGGGAGATTCTTCCATATATTAATAAAACCAAAAAGTCGAAGCCACTCGGGCCCTATGGGGTATACCCAACTCATCTTAAAGAACAAAAAAAAATAATTAGCAAGATCGCTCTGCACGATCTTTAATCGATCAATCGAGGCAGGCCTAGTTCCAATAGAGTTCAAGCGTGCAAATGTTACGCCGATAAAGATATATTGATGAGCCATCACGAGGCGAATAATTAAATCGCAGACACCCAGCATGGATTCAGATGGGGGCGCTCGTGTCTAACCAATTTACTCGAATTCTTTCATAGCATGATTTGCATCTACGATGAAACTAAAGCGGCGGGTATAATTTACCTTGACTTTCAAAAGGCCTTTGATACAGTCCTGCATGAAAGGCTATTCATGGAAATAGAACGATTAGAGAGAGGGGAAAGATACTTAAATGGATTAAAAACTGGTTCTCAAATCGTTCACAGCGGGTTGTTGTAAATGGGGTGTGTTCCGAGTGGGCTCCAGTCACCAGCTGGGTTCCACAGGGGTCAGTCCTCAGCCCATTATTTTTTATTGTTTACATTAACGACCTAGATAATGGAGTCATTAGTAGGATCTCTAAATATGCAGATGACACGAAGCTGGGAAGACAAGCCCTTTCGAGATCCGATGTAGATCAAATGCAAAGAGACCTTGATCAAATTTTAGGTAAATGCAAGGTCATGCATTTAGGATGTCACAACTTAAAAGTAGAATACCACATGAAAGGCCAAATCATTGACACCGTTAACTTAGGAAAATACCTGGGAATCCTAATCTTGGACGACCTTAAACTATTGAAAAAATGCGCAGGAGCTTGTAAAAAAGTAAACCGAATGCTAGGATATATCGCTCAGAATTTCAATTTCAAATCGAAAGATATAATCCTGGTACTATACAAGGCGCCCGTGTGCCCACTCCTCGAATATGCGGTTCAATTTTGGACTTTCTACCTAAACAAAAATATAATGCAGTTGGAAAAAGTGCAACGTAGTGCTTCTAAACTAGTTCCTACAATTGGAAACAAACCAAGCGAAGATAGACTCCACTCATTAAACCTACTATCCCTTGAAAGTAGACGATTGTGTGGACAGTTGATCGAGGTACTCAAAATCTTAAAAGGATTTATTAATATTAATTTAAGCTTATTGGTAGAGATAGACGAAGGGGCCAAAACATGCCCAAACGGTTTCAAATTAGTAAATAAGCGCTTTAACTCCACTTTAGCTCAAAATTACTTCACGTTTAAGATAACGCAAAGGTGGAATAGCTTGCCCAACCATGTAGTAGAAAGCACGTCTGTAAATAAGTTCAAAAACAGACCTGATGATTACTTCAATAGTATAAATATAGTAAATATAACGTGTTAGGAGCATAGGTGAAAAGGTCATACATAATATGGACTAGGTAGTAAAATGAAATAAGCCCCCCCCAAAATGCCAGCCACGCCCCTCTGCATGGCATGGAGTGAATGGGAATTCACTCTTTCCTTTTCTGTCTGTCCTATACCTATATTATTTTCATCACTAGTAAGGGAAGCCTGCGGAAGAAGAGTGTACTGTCCTATCCCCCCTTTCCCTGGTTCGTATGACTGAACCTGCGTGTAAAAGGGTACACATGTAAATAAGTATGTATCGTAGAATTGAAATAGTTAAAAAAAGCATGTTAAAAAAGGCCAACTGGTACACATGTAAATAAGTGTGTACGGTAAAATTAAAATAGTTAAATATTTTTAAAAACCAGCATGTTAAAAAAGGGTACACTTGTAGATAAGTGTGTAACGTAAAATTTAAATAGTTAAAAAACAACCCAAACCAGCATGTTAAATTAAAAAAAACCATTAAACACTAACATTAGATAGTGATATTTTAACACTGTATGTAAGCTGAATGGCATTGAGCGGCCTTAGGGTCTTTGCTGGTCTTTGCTTCTTTAGTCTCTTTATTTTCAATTTCTTTTCACTCGCTTTCTCTTCATCCCTTTTATTTATCTCTCTCTTTCTCTGTAAATTCCCTTTCTCCCAATTTCTTCCTATTTCTTTCCTCCCATCTCTCTCACTTTATATTTTATTCCTTATCTCACCGCGCTAGGAAGCCGAGCCCTTTCTAGATACGATGTAGAGCAAATGCAGAGTCTTTCATAAAATTGTAGAATGGGCAGATAGATTGAAGATGCGCTTCAACATAGGTAAATGCAAGGTCATGCATTTAGAATATCATAACTTAAAAGTAGAATACCATATGAAAGGCTAAATCCTCGAGTCCGTTAACTTAGGACAACACCTGTGGATTTTAATCTCGGTGGACCTTAAAGTTTCGAAACAATGAGCAGAAGCTTGTAAAAGCAAACCGAATGCTAGGATATATCACTCTCTTGCTAACTCTATCGCTCTCTTTCATGTATCTCTATTTACTCTCCTGCTGTCTCCCTTTTTTCTCTGCCTCTTTTTACTCTACCCCATTTTTGTCCTCTCTTTCTCTCACATTTTTCCCTCTCTGTTTCTACCTCTATGCGTGTGTATATATGTGTAGACTGGTGTTCTAACTATATCTATGTGTATGTGTATATTAATGAAAGATGTACACCATATATCCGTCTGTCTAGCCATTTCTCGGTCTCTGTCTGTCCCAATGAGTCTGTCTCATTATCTCCCCCTGCTCTCCTTTTTCTGACTCTCAATTTTCTTTTGTCTTTGCTCCTTTTTCACTTCTTTTTGTCGTGGTATGACATTACATTATATCAATACCATATTATATCTATGGGGGAGGGACCAATAACTTAAAGGCGAACCGACAAGGGACGGAACGCCACGAGTTTCAACGCGCGGAACAGCGAGAAAAGATTGCAACGAGGTCAGGTATAATTTGGGCAATGGCAAAGCTCAAGGTTATTTAAAGAGGCATGTAAAAAAATATAATTTTATTTACATGAAATAAGAGTATTAATGGGCAAAATTACATCGGTAAACGAGGGGGGAATTACAGAGTTATGCATCAGACTCTGAAGTTAGAAATTAATGCGTTACAGGAGACTATTCAAATGGGGAGGATTAACTCAAATGGGTTGCTGAAGGGGGGAGAGGGGTTGGCTTACGGAGGATTCCGGGTGAGACGTTAGGGTAATGCTTCATGGATGACTTCTGCAGGCAATAAACGTGAGGGCGAGGGCACTCGGAGTTTCTGAGCGGGAAGTTGACGTGATGACAGTTTTCCAAAAGGGGGAGGGGGCAGTAACGTCCGGTCCAGGGGATAGTATTTCAGCCACCCGAAAATGAGGAGGGAACGTGGAGGGCTTCGACAACAGTTGATGACTGGGGTCGGAAAAATCGCTCGGTGACGATCGTCAAATTGAATTACCTCACTGGCTGGGGCTAATTCAAACACACAAAAAGTTCAGCCGTCACTTTGCTTTGTTGTTAGCACCTGACTTGGAACTAGGGGAATCTTCTTGGGTACGGGCGAGACTCCTCAATTCTGTGTCTCCCACATGGAAGACGAGCCGTATATATATCAGAGGCTCCCCCCGAGGGTGGGGGAAACAGCGCTACTCTCGAATGGCCTCGAATCTTCACGCCGAGGCGATTATAACCCGCAAAAAGGTGGTCCGAGGTGGACGCGGTTCGAGACTACCGCTTGTAAATGGGTAGGGGAAGGCTTACCAATTTAAGCCTCACCAAATTCTAGAACCTTCTCCAGCTCATGGACGTCACTTCAGTGCTGGAAAAGAAATTCCACGTGGAATTCCCCCACACCTCCCATATCCTTTTATCTTGCATTTCAATTATCTATTCATTTATCTATCTATCTATCAACATCTTACTCTCGCTCTCTACCTCTTTTATCCCCTTTCTCTCTCCTTTGTCTCTCTCCCACTCCCTGACTCTTTTTCTGTCTTTTGTTCTCTCTCTCTTATCTCTGTCTCTCACTAACTCTCTCTTTGTCTCTCGCTCCCTCTTTTTTTCTCTCTGTTTATTCTCCTCACCAGTGTCCTCTCATTTTTTCTTTCTCCCACCCTTTTTTCTCTATTTCCCCTTTCTGTTTATCTCTCTTTTTGCGTGTATATGTCCGTAGATACGTGTTTTAATCTCGACTATATTTATGTGTATATAGATGGAAGATGTATACCTAGTTATTCCTCTCTTTCCGTCTCCCCCCAATCATTCGCTCTCTCTTATTATATCTCTCAGCATCTCCTTTTTTCCGACTATCAATTTTCTCTTTTACTCTTTCATCTCCTTTTCTCTTTTTTCTCAATTAACTATAGATCTATCTATCACCATCTCACTCATTTTTCTGGCTTTTGTCACTTGTTCTATTATCTCTTGTTATTTATCCCTCTAACTCCGTCTCTTATATCTCCTTATCTTATCTCACACTCTCTCTTTTTATCTCGCTCCCCTTTTCTCTCTGCCTCTTTGTATTCTCTCCTTTAGCCCTTTCCTCTCTTTTTTTTCTCTTTGTTTCTTTGTATGTCTATATACAGTATGTGTTGTAACTGTGTCTATATGTCTATGTATATAGATAAAATATGTATGTCTCCATATATCTGTCCACCTAGTTATTTCTCTCTTTCAGTCTGTCGTATTGACACACCCTCTTTACTCTTTTTTCTCTCCTTCTCTAACTTCCCCACATTTTCTTAACCTCTCTCAATATCTAAAAAAAAGGAGGAACTATCGTGTCTCTCTGTATAAATGTATGCTTCGGTGTATCTGTCTAGGTGTATAAGTGTGCGTATATGTGTATCACCCCTACTAATAACTCTTATCTATTCTTATCTATCATTTCATTGCTAGTAAGAAGTAAGGACCTGGCGGCTTCCTCATGCACCAGAAAAGAGGTTTTGGAACCTCTATAAATAACACCATTTGACGCTCACAGGTTGTGAGAGACTGGGACGGAGGAGTCTCAGGCCGACAGGGGACGGAATAATGTGCTGAGGCTAGTATGCCCTGAAAAGCCAGCCACTAACGCATGATGCCCGACTACCCCCTGTGACCGTCCTTTGGCGATTTAGGCTGGGCTGTTACTGGTCACAACTTTGGCACCTAATTGGCTAGCAGGCTAACTGAAAGCTCTCGAGCTATGCCACTAGCCATGGCAAGATATCCCTTGAATATCTGGGCTGCGAGTCTGGCTGATCGACAGGCACTAGTACGGCCCCAACAACGGATTTTCTCCTCCTTTCAATCCTGGCAAGAAACCAGTGAGAAATCACTTGTGGCTGCGGCCCGTAAGATGCACCACGTTTGGGACCGTCTAGCCTATGAAGAAATCCTTTCCTCTAGTGTGGCAGGCAAATGGGGAGGTCTGCCTGGGAGGGGCAGGAAAGAACTGCAGGGTAGGCTGATGCGGGCAGCGCGATACCCAGCACTAAACCTTCTTTCCTTCTCATTTTAGTGGTCGTAAGCGTCGAAGATATTAGCACGAGCCTAGTTAGCTGACATAAGCACAACAGTAAATAGAGAAAAAATGCCTGGTGCCCCAAAATTAAAAACTCAATGTCCTAGGTGCGGAGGCATTCGTTGATGTATAATAGACTTTAAAGAGGAAAACTTTAAGAACATCACTCGTCAGAGCGTCTGCAAGTTCTGCGACATAGAATTGGTAATGGAGAGGAAGATAAGTAAAGCGGAAGAACGTCACCACCGCAAACTGGCCGTCGTGAGAAATCAACTTGGTCAATTCGAAAAAAAATGCCTTTTTGAATTGACTAACCTGAGGAATCAGGTGGGCCAACTTCAAGAGGCAGTTGAAGAACATAGGAAACGCATCATCTCCAGATCACTTCTAGGGAATGGGAAAGACACTAGAGGAACTCTAGTAGTGGGGAGTAATGCTGCAGACACGATGCAAGAAAGCAGTACCACCCAATCCACCAAGGTATGCTGACGTCGCTAGATCCGCGGCAACCCTCGAGACGGCGATAACTCCTTTGTCGGGCGCAGCTCGAATGAACCCCCAGAATATTAGGAACGATAACACTGGGGCTGCAGGTACTCCCATTGAAGCTGGTGGAGAAAATATTCGGACCAATTTTAAGTAAAGGAAGCGAAGAAAAAAAGGCAGGTAGCAGCTGCGAGAAGAGCACCAGTGAGCAACAGTGAACCGAAAGATACGAGCACATCAGCACTGGCAGTGGAGGGTTCACTGGAGGTTCGGGGTGCGAGCTCGATTGACCTCCCCTGCCGCAGAGGACCCCTTGAGAACCCTAAATCGCTTTACCGTCCTGTCAGACAAGGGCACGCAATGCGTAGTGGTGAGAGACTCGCAGCTGCGAGGCCTTCAGTACCACCTGGGTGTGGGGAAGTGCCACAAATAAGAATTACGATGTCTTCCGGGAGGGATAACGAGGCGCTACAAGACGAAGTTAGGAATGTACGGAATTTCTCCAGGAGCTCCGTACTTGCCTCAATGGTCAGTGGAAACAACCTTTTCCATAGACGAGGTAGAGTCGAGCAAACGGAACATATAGTCAACAAATCGATGAAGATTGCAGAGGATTTTCTCTCTAAGACAAGCAAGGCCATGCTCGTGGGGGTGCTGCACAGGAAGTTTGTCTAGGTCACCTCTGTGCCTTGTCAGGAGTTAGGTTTGTAGACCCGCTCGACTAGTTCTTCAGACGAGATGAACTATACGCAGAGGACAGGAAAACTGCCTAAAATAACTGGAAAGCCAAATTTAATGAAGAAAGGCTTCTTCATTACATGGAGAAGTATTGGCAAGTTAAAGCACTGATGCATACAGTTAGCATAGCAAGGAAGTTCGGGTGGCCTCTCTCTATAAAGAAATAAATTCATCATACAGGGTGTCCACAAAGTCTGGGTACATAGGAATTTTAATATTTTATTTATTTATGTTATTTTCCTCTCGAGATTGAATGATGGCTCTGTCTAAAGAAGAAAGAATCGAGTTGGTAATCTTAATTGGACGAGAAGGATGGTCTTATCGCAAAATCGCCGATGAATTTAACCTTCAACACCCTGATCGGCCACCTATTTATTTTACTGCCG
Source organism: Ceratothoa steindachneri (assembly GCA_963969495.1). NCBI lineage: Eukaryota > Metazoa > Arthropoda > Malacostraca > Isopoda > Cymothoidae > Ceratothoa > Ceratothoa steindachneri. The sequence goes on along the minus strand of OZ018321.1, from coordinate 31,646,234 downwards.
TCGGGAAATTTGTCACGAAGTTTAAAGAAACAGGCAGTGTCTTGGACAAACCCCGTTCTGGGCGACCAAAGACTTCAGACGAAACGAAAGAGGTTGTCATGGCCAAGATTGCTGCTAGCCCAAACAAATCACTTCGTCGAACATCCATGGAGTTGAATGTTCCAAGGTCAACTATCCACAAAATCCTGGTAGAGCAGAAGTTCCATGCGTACAAATTACAGATATTGCATCACTTGAATAAAGACGACCCCGATAAACGAATGCAGATGTGCGAATGGTTTTCAGATAAATTGGATGAAAATATTAATTTTACTAAAGACCTTTTGTTGTTCAGTGATGAAGCTTTGTTTTATGTTAATAGTGAAGTCAACAGACAGAATCTTCAATACTGGTCTCAAGACAATCCACATGGGATGGATCCATCCAAACAGCAAGGCTGCCAAAAGGTGATGGTGTGGTGTGGTTTGTGTAAAGCTCATGTGCTATGACCCTTCTTCTTTGATAAACATGTAACCGGTGAGATTTATCTGAATATGTTGAGAGACAAATTAATGCCTCAAATTGAGCGCCTAGGCGAACGACTTCCGGACTGGTTTCAGCAGGATGGAGCCCATGCCCATTTAGCTACAAATGTTAGAGATTGGCTGAATGGCACTTTTCCTCACTGGATTGGAAGAAGAGGTCATGTGGAGTGGTCCCCTCGTTCACCAGACCTTTTTCCCCTTGATTTCTTTTTCTGGGGTATGTTAAAAGAGAAAGTTTACTTAATGAAGATTGAAAATCTAAACCACTTGAGAGAACGCATTATAAGTCAGTGTGCTGAAATCGACGGCAATGTACACCTATTCAATCAAGTTCACCAGAATTTAGCAAGGCACATCGAATTATGCATTGCAGATAATGGAAATCATATTGAAAATATAATTTCTTAACATTATAATTAAATAAAATTGTTTTGTTCTAAAGGTATGTATTTATCCCCTATGTACCCAGACTTTGTGGAAACCCTGTAGAATAGGATTGCTGAGAGATGACAATGGCATGTTACGGAAGTCAGAACCAGACATCACCAATCTGTTAAACGGCTACTTCACTTCCATATTGACGAGGGAAGTTGACGGTCCAGCTCCGAGGCCGGTATTTCATCTCGAAGAGGGCGAAAACCTATGCGAAACAGTCTTAGAGAGAAACGAAGTAGTACCCAGATTAGCATACCTTACCCATATTAGTCTCCAGTTCTGGATGGCTTCCTTCCCAGAGTCCTCCCAGAAGTTAGTGAAGAGGTCGCTCCACACCTCACCACCATTTTCAACAGATATTTGGAAACTGGAGAGATGCCAGAAGACTGGAGACTATCACACTTAACTCATCTATAAAAAGGGGGACTGCGAATGCTCTGATAATTACCAGCCTATTAGTCTGACATCCATCGGAGGCAAAATGCTCGAGGGAATAATTGCAGACCGTATAGTGCAGCACTTAAAGTCGCACAACCTGATCTTGGATTCCCAGCACGGATTTCGCAAGAACCGTTCATGTCTCACTAATCTACTAGAATTTGTCCACGGTATTTTTAGTGAGTATGACCGTAGTCGAGCTGTGGATATCTTATACCTGGACTTTCAAAAAGCCTTCAATAAGGTAACAGACACCAGGTTAAAATATAAGGTCCGCGCCCTGGGCATTTCCGGCAATCTAGCCGAATGGATAGAAAACTGGCCCTCGGGAAGGAGGCAACGAGTAAAGATGAACGGGGTAGCCTCACAATGGCCTCCAGTCAGGAGCGGTGTGACCTACGGCTCAGTACTCTGATCTCTATTGTTCATCGTCTACATCAATGACATAGGCGAAGGACTACTATGCTCCATAGCCAAGTTCGCCGACGATACCAAGCTAGGAGGTAGTGTGAGCGCGCGAGAATGATTGGAATGCCTGCTAAATAGACCTCTCAGGATAGGCGAGTGATCGGAGGTAGTGCGCTTCGGCCATGCTAACCATCAGAAAACTACTCCTTATTAGGCAAACTAGATACCACTGACCTTGAGAAAGATTTAGGAGTGCTAATCAGCAGTGACCTAAAGCTCTCCACGCAGTGCCCCCCGTAAGGAGCGCGGCAATTTGCCTTCCTGGCAGCCGTGCTGACGGGACTCAGCGCCCCGTCTTGTTCCATCTTAGCATCTTCTCCTTCTTTCTGACAGCCTGCGTTTTCTACTCTACTTCTTCACTTTCCGTACAACCTCTCCGACAACTTTCTTTGGTTGGCCTCTAATTGCACAAGGTAAGTGCCGACCAGCTTCGTCTCGCCCAACTATCTCGGGTCGGGGCTGAGAGGGGAGGAGACAACGTTCCCTCACCCCTGAGCTCTGGCTCGGGTGGTGGGTTTTTAACAACCTGCTTCATCCCCATACACACCTTCCTCACTTCTCCTTCCTTTCTCTTTTCTATCTCTATCCATTTTACGCCGTATCCAAGGTGGAGCCGCCATGCTGATGGGCTGCTCGGCCACTAGGCGGGAGGAGTGGCCCCAAATGATGGCAGCTTGCTCTGCCGGACCCGTACTTACCTCTCGCAGAGCGGGCTACTACCTGAGGTTATGAGCGTTTGAATCCCATGATTATTATAGGGTCACCATTCCCAATGATGAAATTAAAATAAAAATACTCCCTTACCTTCCCCTCGACCATCGTCGGAGCCGTCTTCTGGCAGCAGTTCGTCGGCTTCTTCCCTCTAAAGACCTTGCGAGTTTAGAAGGGGGCACCATACGTGCTCCTCTCTCTTCCCCGACAAAAGACACACTGACCAATAGGATCTGTGATGTCATGGGGGGGGGCACATGGAGTCCCCCCCCCTGAGATGGGAAGGACACTGAAGCAATCCAACCCCATATGGTAGAACCTTCCATGGGGATGAACCTGGGATCGGTGACGGCTCAGGTCTCCAAGATTGTACAAGGGGAGGAGGGATCTCCTACCCCAGCTGGTGCCCCTGTGAAAGCCAATATCTTCATCTCGGAAAAGGATCTTGCTGAGGTCAGTCCATCTGGCCTAAAAGCTTTTATCGGCGGAGGGTAGAATCAGGTTCATTCCCAGCCCTCCTTTCCTAAAAAGAAAAAGAACTGGTAAATGACTAAAAATACTCGAAGCTCCTCTCCATCCGCGGATGCTGCGGGGACGAACGGGGCCGCTGCCGTTTCGGTAAGCTGCCAAGCCAAGATCGGAACATCCAGTCCCGATGCCTCCACGTTTTGAGGAGTCCCAGACGAACATCAGAACTGCGCAGAGCGGAGCCTAGATTACGTCGGGGCCCATTATTCAGTCTGCCTGGCGTTTTCGAGCCCGCTAACTTCAAGCATTTCCCCGTTATTCGCTCCACTGATGGCAGCATGTTGCCTAAGGGCGACATGAAGGATCAGATGAGAGCTCTAGCTAGTGTGATTGGTAGAGAGCCGAAGGTACTCCGTGTCTCGGATGGGAGCCTTTTGGCGAATGCATCGAATCCCTCCGAGGCGGGCATGATTGATGCCATTCTGACACTTGATGGCACGCTTGAGAGAGTGATAACGCTGCACTCCACTATGAACTTCGTGAAAGGAGTAGGTTATGTGAGGGAACTCATGGACTACTTCACAGATGACATCTTCTTAGAGCTGGCTGACCATGGGGCGGTCAAGGTCGAATGTGTGATGAGAAAACAGGGAGGGACCTCGAGACCAACGCCTAGACTTTTCACTTTTCGTCACGTTCGAGTGTGATAAGCTCCCTGAGTCAGTGCGTGCCGGATAGTTTCGTTACCGTGTCAAGGCATTCGCGCCACTGCCATTGAAGTGCTAAAGTGTCACCGCTTCGGCCATACTAATCACTACTGTTGACGTGCAACGTCGGGGTTCCCCGAAGTCTGTGTAAATTGCCCCAACGCCGCACACGATAAATCCAAATCGTGTGTGGCCAGGTGTATCAATTGCGTAGAGCCGCACTCCGCTTCTTCGAACAATACGGTGCGTATCTCCTTGAGAAGGAAATTCTGGCCGTTCGCACTCAGGATCGTCTCTCATTTCACGAGGCTAAGGAATTGCTCAAGGCGCGCCCGGCGCTGTCTGGGATGTCATATGCCTCAAAGTTGAGAAAGAAACCCTCTGCTCCTGGCCCCCTCAAGGCCTACAAGCATGGTCGTTTCCGCGCCGATTCGGAACTCTTCTGCGGGTTCTACCAAACCCAGGTGCTTCCCTAGTAAAGCTGGCGGCACAAAGGGTTTACACCCAGCCGCGGCTAAAATCAGAGCTACCCTCACTTTCCCCAGCTTGAGCGTTTCGCGTAAGGCGAAACCGCCGAGCACCTCCATCAAGTCGTTAAAACCCTCAGGACGCAACACCCTAGAAGATGGTCGTAGGGGTTCCTAAAGCTGCGCCCCGAAAGGAGTATAACCGTAAAGGAGCTTCAGCTCATCCGCCCACAACCGATGGTAGGCTTGGTAGCTCGCCTAATGTTTTGATGCGGAGGGAGGAAAACACTCGCATGACAAGCCCAACCTCCCTCGATAAGTCATCGAAGGTGACTGCACATTGTCCGTCCAACAGCGTACCGAGTTCTGCTCCCGGGAAGCGTAACGGCCATTCCCTTGAGGGTCTTCTCTTCGAAGAGGGCCTTTGCATCTCCTCCGAGCTAAGCTTGGAGGGAAAATTCCTTCAATGGAATTGCCGTAGACTCCGAGCCAACTGGGAGGAGTTGCGGAGGCTCGTTTCCTCCCGTTCCCCGTTAGCTCTATTTTTGCAGGAGACCATGCTGGGCGCATGCCCCCGGCCCACCATCCTGGGGTATAAGGGTTTTTCGACCATACCACCACGGGATGGGGTCCAGGTGGGAGGATGAACTATTTAGTCCAGGCATGATGTCTCCTTTCTTCTACTCTTTTTACATACATCCTTTCAGACAATATCTGTGCAGCTGCACCTTGATAAGAGATATACTGTTATTTTCGCGTACATTCTACGGTCAGCCGACTTCGACGCAGGGGACTTCCGCTTCGTTGTGGCACGGTTGCCTAGGCCCTTTCTCTTGCTTGGAGATCTGAAGGGTAGACTGCCTCTCTGGAGAGACTACTCGATTAATTCCCGGGGTCAAGTCCTGGCCGACTTGATCAACGAGGTGAAATTTGGTGTCCTAAATATGGATGCATTTACTATGATAACCTCCATCGTAGTGATCACTTTCCGATTCAAATATCATTTTATGGGCCGCTGCCGCCCGGTGGTGCTTTGCGCGGACACGGTAGTCCGCATTTCAGGAAATGACTGATTTCTCTGTCTCAATCGAGAAATTTGCTCGGTAGATGAGTCTGTTGAGTTCATCTCCGGCAACCTCATCCCCGTGGGCATAACTACTATTCCTATAACGTCTGGCCGTTTTTCACGCTGACCACTACCGTGGTGGTCAACATAGTGTGAGACTGCCCTCAAACAGCAGCGTTATGCCTACATGCGCTATAAGCGCCGCTCGAATGATTTTACTGTCGGTGAATTTTGTCGGGCTAGGGCTAGGTTCCGGTATATTTCGAAGCACGCCCGCCGCTCTTCTTGGTGGCATACGTGTATTTATTTAATAGGAAGACCTCTTTAGCAGAGGTGTGGAAGCGAGTCAAAAGGATTCAGAGCAAGTTCTTGGAGGACCCACCTCCAATTCACCAGGAGAATGGGATCGCAATCTCGACCCCGCGTTGGTGGCGGAATCCTTTGCGACCGCTTTCTCCGCTTTTTCTAGCCTGGATGCTGCAACGGCAACATTCACTGTGCGTTGTGGGGTCACGGAAGACCGCTGTATGGACTTTATCTCGAGAGACGGAGAACCCTTCAATGACAGGTTTACTCTTGTGAGTTGCGTTCCAATCTTACTTGGTGCACATGAACGCACCTTGTCTGGACGATGTTTCGTACGCCATGCTTCGACACCTGGGTGAGCGAGGCATGGCCTTTTGTTAGATTTTTTCAGCAGGATCTGGGTAGAAGGTATCCTGCCAGATCGCTACTGTGCTCAACTTTCGCAAAGCGGGAAGGGCTCACTTTACTCTGGCCGATTTCGCCCAATATCTCTAACTTACTGCGTGTGCAATTTGTTGGAGAAATTGGTAAATGTTAGATTAGCCTTTTTTTCTAGACAGCGGAAGCCATCTCTCTTTTGTAGAGTTAAGGCTTCCGTAAGTTCCGCTCCACGTCGGATGCTCTGTTCCGACTGGAAAATGACGTATGCCAGGCCTTCCTTCGTAGACAGCAGTACTCCACGGTTAGTTTCGTTCTGGAAAAAGCCTATGTTAGCGCATGGCAATACGGTATCATGGAGACTCTCCACACGATGGGGGCGAGAGGATGCCTTCCGAACTTTATATCTGAATTGTTGCGAGATCGTCGATTCCGCGTCCGGGTGTGGGGAGCCTTCTCTGGCCCATTTGAGCAGGAAGAGGGTGTCCAGCAGGGAAGTGTCCTTAATATCACACTCTTTGCCCTAGGCATCAAGGGCATCGCGTCGGTGCTGCCGGAAGACGTTTACGCTACGCTCTAGGTGGACGCCCTTTCGATCTCTTTTGGTGTGGCCCAGATGCCAACTCTTGAGAGTCAAATCCACCAGGCAATGAACCGCGTCTATCGCTATTTCGAAGCGCACAGGCTTCAATGTTCTTTGGCTAAGACTAAGGTGGTGCACTTCTGCCGCCATCTACGGCTCCACTCTGAACCCAGATTCATTTTTTAATGAGTGCACCTAGAAGTGGTGGACTTGCACCGTTCCCTTGGTCTTTTATTTGACCGATGACTCACCTGAGGGACTCATATTCGCAGTTATAGGGCCTCTTGTACCCGGGCCATGGATATTCTTCGTTACGTGCGTTCAGCGCTTAGGGAGCTGATAGGGCTACTGCTTTACTTTTTTCTCGAAACTTTGTTCGTTCGAAGGTCAAATACGGATGTGAGTTTTATGTATCCGCAACTGAGCGTGTATTGCGGAAGGTGGACTCAATCCAACACACTGGCCTTCGCCTGGCGGCCGGTACCTTCCGCACTTCCTCCATTGAGAGCTTACTTGTCGATATTGAGGAGATGCTACTCGCGTTCCGCCGTGCACAGTGCATTATTCGCCTGTACTTGCCAGCCCAGCGCCTCCCTGAGTCGCCAACAGCTTTCACTGCATCCGCAGCTGAACTCCACGGTGCATATGCCGACAAGAGATGCCAGTCATACCCTAAGCCTTTTGGGTTTAGGGTTAGGAAACTCCTGCGACATCTAGGTATAGCTCTCGAGCCGGTGGCGCCCCTGATTCTGCCCAAGACGGCACCCTGGAAGGTACTACCTTTGACTATTTGTCGCCATGCCTCTGCTCCCAAAGCTTGTACAGCGCTGGGAGTATTGCGGCCGACCTTTTTAAAGCACACTTTGTGTCACGCTGGAACCATGCAAGTGTATATGGATGGCTCTAAGTCCCAAGAGGGGGTCGGTTCCCACACCGCATCCCCTCTGTTTGATCTTAGCGGAAATCTATTAGGCGCTGCGTCTGTCTTCACGGCCGAGGTAGTGGCAATACACCGCTCGGTACGGGAGTTTACTCGACGTGCCCGGTTCAGATACTGGAATGTGATTTATAATGACTTACAAAGCCCCCTGAGTGCTCTCGGGTCATTGCAATCTCTGCATCCCTTGGTTTGCGATATCTGTAACGTCACGGTTTGGGCGAGTCGGGAGGATGTCGAGATTATCTTCTTCTGGGTTCAGGGACATCTGGGGATTGCGGAGAATGAGCGCGCCGATGAGGACGCCAAAGAGTCCGCGAGGACTGGGCGACCCAGTCCAGCGTTTCGCTCTCCCTCACACCGATTACATGGCAGGAATGCGGGGAGCTGTCCTTGCTGCTTGGCAAAGAAGATGGGAGACAGCTGAGGGGAACTTAAAGTTGCGAGCCACTGCGCAGCGACCGTTCTCATGGACCTACTCTAACAATGCCGCGACGGCTTCATGTTGCTTTCTGTCGTCTACGAATTGGACACACTCGCTAAAGGGACGCACCGCCATTTGATGGAGCGCTTGCCTGCACCCTACTGTGAAGACTGCTTTGTCTCCCAGTCTGGTTGGCAAATCCTTGTTGAATGTCTCAGTCTGAGGCATCTTTGGGCACGTTACCTGTTCCGGTACCGGGACGAGCGTGATCTCTACCGCTTATTCTTTGTACTCGGGACGAATTCGTGGACATTAACTTGTGGACTTTATGACATTTTAGAGGAACCCGGCCTCCTCTCCTTTATTTGTCTGTTGTTGTTTTTTTTAGGTTGCATGTTCCTGCGCCGGGACGGGCCTCCTTCTTGCATTTTTTGCTTTGTTTTTTGTTGTTATTATTTTTTAGTCCTTGTCCATTTTAGCGTTGTTATTTTTTATTTAAATATTTTTATTTGTTTACTTGTTTTTTGTTATTAGTTTCTTAATATACCCTAGTAGTAGGCTGTGTCATCTACGACGAGCTATGCCTAAATCAGGCATTCGCCAGATGGGTTCACTCAAAAAACAATTTGAAAAATGGTAAGGGTACAGGCCAGAGCCACAAAATTGATCCCCTCCCTTAAATATAAAAGTTATCAGCAAAGGCTACGAGAACTGGGGATGTTCTCCTTGGAAACGTGCCGGTTAAGAGGCCAGACACTCAAAGCTACAAAAACAGACACACTTACATAGAAATACAGATACACAAAGAGAGACAGAAAGATAAATATAACGACAGAGTCGGAGAAAAAATGAACAGAGTAAGAGAAATAACAGGCAGAGAGAGAGAGAGAGAGAGAGAGAGAGAGAGAGAGAGAGAGAGAGAGAGAGAGACAGATAGAGTTAGAGAAAGAGATAGACGAAAAACATAGATTTGGTCAGAGATAGAGACAAAAACAGAAACCGAGACAGAGACAGAGAGACAGAAAGAGCAGCAAACATAGAAACCGGAATTCATAGACACAGAGGGAGAAATACAGCGACAGAGGGAGGCATATAAAGTGAGACAGAGACGAGTGATAAATAGAGAACGACAGACAGATAGAGAGTGACCGAAATTGAAATAGTAATATATAGAAAGAGAGAAAATAAGACACAAACTGACACATAAGGAGAGAGACAAAGACCTTTAGCCAGAGCCAGAGAGAGAGAGAGAGAGAGAGAGTTACAAGGAGTCACAAGGATAGTAAGTACCTCAAAAGAACATTCGTTCTATTTCAAAGGAGGTACTTATTTTTTTTGTATTTATTTGCTACATCCAAACTTTTTATTATGCTACTTGTGCTACATTATGCAAGAGTTAACTCTTTTTTGTTAATTTGCTGTTCTCTCATAACTTACTTATTCTATATAATATTTTACATGCTAATATATATATATATATATATATATATATATATATATATATATATATATATATATATATTTATATATATATATATATATATATACATTTAACTTAGATTAGGCTTTCTTGTCCAATATTAGAACATAAACTCGTTCTTTGTCTTTGGTTAATGATTCTGAGCTATAAGGAATATTTAGAACATATTCATGTCAAAAAGCATTTTATTATGATTTCATACAATAAATATATTTTATAATAAATACAATTAATATTTTGTAAATCTTAAAATTAGCATACAAATTTTATTTTAACTTATTAGTCACGTCACATATTATGTTAGATTTCTTAAAATTTTGTCTAATTTCTTTTTCAAATTTTCTACTGTATTACATTTCACTACATCCTCTGGTAATTGATTCCACTTGTTCACAATTTTATACGCAAATGAGTTCCCACATATATTTGTGCGAAAATTCTTGGGTTATATTTTCATTCCGTTTGATCGCGTAGTAGATGTGCTAAACTGAAACCAAATATTAGAGTCGACATTTTCTATTCCTTTTAGTATTTTAAACATTTCTATTAATTGCCCTCTCAATCTTCTTGTTTCAAGGCTGAATAAATTTAATCTTTCTAATCTTGTTTCATAATTATAATTCCTTAGTTCTGGAATCAATTTCGTGGCTCCGGCTTGTACTTTTTCTAACTTCTCAATATCTTTTCTTAAGTAAGAAGACCAGGCTTGGGAACAATATTCTAATTGTGGCCTTACTAGTGCATTGTACATATTCAGAATTGTAATTTTATTTTTGAAAGTGATTTGGCGTTTTATATATCTAAGAATCCTTTGCGCTTTCTTTTCGACTTCGATGCACTGCCGTGAAAACTCTAGATCGTTTGTAATGTAGACACCTAGGTCATTTTCATTTTCAGTTTCTTTGATCTCATTGTCGAACAGTTTGTATTCTCTCCTTGGATTATTATAACCAATATGCATTATTTTACACTTTTCAAGATTTAAGGGCAATTCCCATTTTTTCGTCCATCTTACTATTTTATCAATATCATTTTGAAATTCTTGAACGTCCTGTTCAGTAATTATCCCTTTTCCTAATTTACAATCATCAGCAAACTTAGAAATTTTCGATAGAAGGCCATCATCTATATCATTAACGTAGATAATGAATAGCAACGGGCCAAGGACAGAGCCTTGCGGGACGCCACTACAAACGGAAACCCATTCTGACGCTTGTCCGTTTATAACTACTCGCTGTTTTCTATCCGTAAGCCAATTTTCTATCCATTTTGCAATTTCGCCTTTTATTCCAAAGGCTCTTAATTTACACATCATCTTCTTATGCGGAACTTTATCAAATGCCTTTCGGAAGTCTAGATACAAGATGTCAACCGATCTATTATTGTCGTACAAGGTATCTATATAGTGAAAAAATTCTAGTAAATTTGTGAGACAAGATCTCTTTCTCCTGAAGCCATGCTGAGAATCATTTAGGAGTTTATTCTTTTCTAAATGCTTTACAATTGTATTAGAAATGTGAGTTTTAAGGAGTTCCCCAACTACGGAAGTTAAACTTATAGGGCGAAAATTGCTGGCAGTCTCTTTACATCCATTCTTAAATATTGGCGTTACATTTGCCATCTTCCAGTCTTGAGGAACATTTTCACTCTCTAGGGATAAATTGAAAATTTGCGTAAGAGAGAGAGAGAAATATACAGACAGGGATAGAGAGAAGGGAAAAGAGACATCATAAAGGCAGACATATAGAAACAGATAGTGAGAAAGAGACGTAGAGACATACACAGAGACAGAAAAAGATACACTCATAGATAGAGATAGAGAGATAGTGACTGACACAGAGCCAAATAAAGCTAGCTAGATCGAAAAAGAGATAGACAGAGACTGAGCCATAGAGTTGGAATGAAACAGAGAGACAGGACAGAAACCAAGAGAAAGATATAAACAGAGAGGGACAAACCAGAGCGAGAGGGAGAGATAGTGATAGAAAGACAGATGAAAGAGGAACATATAGAGATATACAGAGAGGGGAAGAGAAAACGATACAGATAGACAGAGACAGAGAAACAAACAGACATAAAAACACAGACAGAGATGCAGAGGCAAAGACAAGCAAAGAGAGAGACAGAGAGCGATTGACAGAAAGACATATAACCACCAAGAGACAGACAGAGAGAGACACTTACACAGAAAGAAATACAGCAACAGAGAGACAGACACAGAGAGACAGAAACAGATAAAGTTTTCAGAGAGAGAGAGAGAACGATAAGGGCAGAGAGAAATAGAAAGATAAACCTTTCCAAAGACAAATAAAGACAAAGACACAAATAAAGACAAAAACTGATAGGGAGACAGAGATGAGACAGGCAGTCACACATAGAGACAAAAGGAGAGACAAGAGACATTCAAAGACAGATAGATGTACAGACAAGACGAGAGACATTCCAAGACAGATAAAAGACAGATACATACACAAAGGCAAACAAACAGAGATGAACAATGACACAAACATGTAGACAGACACAAACAAAGACAAAGGCAAAGAAAGATAGCAGAAATATAGTCAGAGACAGACAGACAGAGATAAACACAGAGGCAATGGTTGGCAGATAAATAAACGTATACGGAGAGACAGAGAATGTCAGAGACAGAGCTGAGGAGAGAAACAAACAGACCGAGCAGACAGAGAGATAGACAGAGATAGTGACAGTAACAGAAAAGAGACAGAGGAATAAACAGAGACAGGTGAACAAAGGCACAGAGCCAAAAACATAGCTAGAGACACAAAGAGCAGATAGAAAAAGAGAGACCAAGACAGAGAGAGATAGAGAGAGACTGAGACAGAGAGAAAAAGAGAGTGAAATAGACAGATGGAGAGACGGAGACTCATAGACAGAGGGAAAAATATAAAAAGAGACAGAAAGAAAGTGAGAGAGAGAAAGAGAGACCAAGAGACAGAAACAGATAGCCAGACATACACAGAGACAGAGAAACAGAGAGAGATACAGAAAGTTATGAAAGAAAGAAATATCTACACATCGAGAGAGTTATATTTAGAGACACAGATAGAGAGAGACAGAGGGACTGAGACAGAGGAAAGTCCACAGAGACAGCTAAAGGTTTACAGATACAGCCCCAGAGATACAGACATAAACAAAGACAAAACAGACAAGTCAAAGACACATAGACACAGACAAACAGAGACAGGCAAACAGAGATAGAAACAATATTTGACAGCCAGAGATATAGAGAGATACAAATGCAGAAAGAGGAAGAGATAGAGAAATCCAATGAGAGCCATAGATATATAGAGAGACAGAGACAGACAGATAAACATAGAAACAGAGAGACGGAGAATGCCAAAAAAAGAGAGATGAAGAGAAAAATAGAGACAGACATGAAGTCGAATGAACATAGAATAAGACAGATACAGAGACAAGGAGTCAAAAATAACAGTAGTACCTCAAAGGACATTGCTGACCATACCAAGGATATACTAGCAAGAGAAAAAGCATAGCACAGTTGAAGGCTGTTCCCTACCACCACTCCCACCAGCTTTTGCGTGTACAGAAAGCCGAAGAAATGATTGTGATGGGAAAAAGGACACAATCAGGAAATTTTAATAGAATAGATGAAACATATTTAACTTGCTTGTATAATCTACTTGAATGTACTTTCTAGACATATTCATGGATTGCATCATTTAATCTAGATTTAAACTGCTCTCCAGACGAACTATTAACCACCTGGAGCGGAAGATTGCTCCATGTACCGCAGATCTTATACGAGAAATTCAGACCACCGCGCCCGCGCCAAGCACCACCCGGGCGGGCTCTCGGGCGGTAGCAGCCCCCTAAAAATGATATTTCAATGGGAAAGTGATCACTACCATGGAGGTCATCGACCACCCACCAATCAAAATTAGGCTGTGCATCCGGAGAGCACAAAGATAGATCGAGGCAGGAAAATAAAGCGGTTCTCGGGATGTGATGCGTAAACTCCTCCACATTTAAGACACCCATCTCAAGCTCGTTGATCAGACCAGCAAGGCCTTGACCCCGGGAATTGATAGAGTAATCTCCTCAGAATGGATGTCTAGCTTTTAGATCTCCGAGCAAGAGATAGGGCCTCGGCAACCGTGCCACGACGCTGCGGAAGTCCCACGCATCGAAGTCTGCTGACGGTGGAATGTACGCGGAAATAACAGTATACCTCCTATCAAGGTGCGGCTACACAGCTACTGCCTGAAAGGATGTATCTAAAGCGAAGAGAAGAACAGAGATATCATACCGGGTGTAGATCGCAAGTCCTCCCGCCCGGCCCTCATCCCGTGATGGTGGGGTCGCAAACCCTTATAAATAGTAATGATGGCAGGGGGCATGTGCTCACCATGGTATCCTGCTAAAAGATATCTGACGAGGAACAGGAGGAGACGAGCCTCCGCAACTCCTCCCAGTTGGCCCGAAATCCGCGGCAATTCCATTGAAGTAATATGCCCTCCAAGCCTAGCTTAGAGGAGACGCGGGGGCCCTCGTCGATGAGGAAACCCTGACGGAATTGGCCGTGGGCTCCCCAGAGGCAGAAATATGGGCACTCTTGGCCGCGCAATGAGCTGAAGGTGCTCTCAAATCTAAGGATTTATTGGGGCAGGTTAAGCTCGCCATGCAAGTCTTTTCTTTCATCCGCCACGAAACCTTAGGCGGGCATTGTGGCTTCGGAGGTTGGGGGGCCCTCTTTTCAAGGATCTACCGGCTCCGAGCTACCCAGGCTACCATTGGGTGTAGGCGAAGGAGCCCAAGCTGCTTTAGTGCTGTCCTCTTTTCGGGGGCAGCTTTAGGAACTCCAGAAGGCCGCCTGGCGAGCAACTTCAGGGGTGTTGACTCCTGTGAGTCTAAAGACTCGGTGGAGGCGCGTGGCCGTTTTGCCTTACGGTAAACGGTTACGCTGGGGAAAGGGTTTTTTTTTAAGAGCTCATCTGGCGACTGCCTACATGGACATTAGTCGCCGTATTAAAACTGGCCTAGTTCTAGGCTACTTTAAAATGAAATTAAATAAACGAAAAAAACACCTAAATGGGGGAAAGGAAGCAAGCTCCTGCGTCGGGGGGAGGAACCCCCGGCGCCGGAGCGTGCAACCTAAAGGAAAAAAATGCAAAAAACCAAACAAAAAAAAACGAACCCTGCTTAAATAATAGGGAGAAGGCCGGCCTCCCCCCAAAAGTCAACAAGTACACCAGTCGATGTGCACGCACTCATCCCGAGTACAAGGGACAGGCGGTAGCGACCCTACCCATTCCGGTACCGGGACAGGTGTTGTGCGTGAAGATCACCCAGACTGGGACATTCGACAAGAATGTGCCGAACAGTCTGTAGGGGAACGCAGTCGTTGCAATAGGGCGCAGGCGAGCGCTCCATCAAATAGCAATGCGTCACACGATTGTGCCCGATTCGGGGACGACAAAAAGCAACTTGAAGCCGCCACGGCACTAGGGGATAGGTCCATGGGAACAGTCGCGGCGCAATAACAGGCAACCTTTAAGTTCCCTTAAACTGTCTCCCATCTTCTTTGCCAAGCAGTCCGAAGAGCTGCCTGAATTTCTTCCATGTAGTCGGTGTGAGGAAGAGCGAAACGCAGGTCCGGTCGCAGAGTCCTCGCGGACTCTTTGGCGCCCTTATCGGCGCGCTTATTCCTCGCAATTCCTACATGTCCAGGAGCCCAGCAGAAGATAATCTCGACATCTGCCCGGCTTGCCCAAACCGTGGCGTCAAGGATATCGCGAACCAGGGGATGCGGAGATTCCAATGCCCCGAGAGCACTCAGGGCGCTTTGTGAGTCGCTATAGATCACAATCCGGTCTCCGAAACGGGCACGTCGCTTAATCTCACGTACCAAGTGGTGTATTGTCACTAGCTCGGCCGTGAAGACAGACGCAGCGCCTGGTAGAGCTCCACTGACTTCAAACAGAGGGGATACGGCGTGGAAGCCGACCCCTACATCTCGAAGGAGTTTCCTGGCCCTAAACCTTAAAGGCCTTAGGGTATGACTGGCGTCTCTCGGTGGCATAGTCACCGTCGAGATCAGCTGCGGATGCAGTGAGAGCTGTTGGCGACTGAGGGAGGCGCCGGGCTCGCGCGTTCAGGTGAGTGATGCACTGCACGTGGCACAGAGCGAGTGGCATCTCCCCAGCATCGACTAACAGGCTCTCAGTGGGGGAAGTGCGGAATGCACCGGTCGCAAGGCGAAGGCCGGTGTGGTGGATCGAATCCACCTTCCGCAAAAAACGCTCGGCTGCGAATGCATAAAACTCGCATCCGTAGTCGAGCTTCAAGCGAACAAAGGATCGATAAAAAAGTAAGGCAGTAGCCCTATCAGCGCCCCAAGCGCTGAACGTCACGGAACGGAGAATGTCCATGGCGCAGGTACAAGAGACCCTAAGGCTGCGAATATGAGCCTCCCAGGTGAGGCATCGGTCGAATACAAGACCAAGGAAACAGTGCGACTCAACCACATCCAGTCGCACCCCATTAAGAAACAAATCTGGGTCGGGGTGAAGCCATAGATGGCGGCAGAAGTGCACCACCATAGTCTTGGCCAAAGAAAACCGAAACCTGTGCGCTTTGGCATAGCAAGAGACGCGGTTCAATGCCTGTTGGAGTCGACGCTCCAGAGTTGGCATCTAGGCCGCGCCAAAAGGGATCAAAAGGTCGTCCACGTAGAGCGTAGCGAGAACATCTTTCGGCAGCACCGAGGTGATGGCGTTGATGCTCAGGGCAAAGAGTGTGGCACTGAGGACACTTCGCTGCGGGACACCCTCTTCCTGCTCCTTTGTGCCGGAGAGGGCTCCCCCCACCCGTACGCAGAATCGACGATCTCGAACAAATTCAGATATAAACATTGGGAGGCGTCCCTTCGCCCCCATCGTGTGGAGAGTCTCCATGATACCGTATCGCCATGCGGTACCATAGGCTTTCTCCAAATCAAAAAACACCGTGGAGTAGTGCTGTCTACGAAGGAAAGCCTCGCAGACGGCAATTTCCAGTCGGAGCAGAGCATCCGACGTAGAGTGGAACTTTCGGAAGCCGTACTGTGCGGAAGACAGATAGCCTCCGCTGTCCAGGAAAAAGGCTAATCTAACATTTACCAATTTATCCATAAACTTGCACACGCAAGAGGTTAGAGAGATTGGGCGGAAACCGGTCGGAGTAGAGTGATCTCTCCCTGGTTTGCGAAAAGCGAACACAGTAGCGATTCGCCAGGAGTCTGGGAGAAGACCTTTCACCCAGATCCTGTTGAACAAATCTAACAGAAAGGCCATACCTCGCCCCCACCCAGGTGTCTAAGCATGGCGTACGGGACATCGTCCAGACCATGGGTGGTGTCAGCGCACGAAACGAGAGCAGAACGCAACTTACTCACAGTAAACTTTTCGTTGAAGGGTTCTCCGCCTCTGGAGGTAAAGTCCAGCCGGCGGCCTTCTGCGACATCACGACGTGCATTGAATTCTGGCGGAGCAGCATCACGGCTAGAGAACGCGGAAAAAGCGGTCGCTAAGGATTCCGCCTCGGACGCGGGGTCCGAGATTGCGGTCCCATTCTCCTGGAGAACGGAAGGGGGGTCCTGCGAGAACTTGCCCCAAATCCTTTTGATTCGCTTCAACACCTCAGGTAAAGGGGTCTTCCCGTTAAGTGAAGACACGTATGCCCGCCAAGAAGAGCGGCGGGCGTGCTTCGAAATATACCGGAACCTAGCCTTAGCCCGACGAAACTCAGCGACAGTGAAATCGTTCGGGCTGCGCTTATAGCGCATGTAGGCATAACGCTTCTGTTTGAGGGCCGTCTCACACTCGGCCGACCACCATGGGAGTGGTCGGCGTGCAAAACGGCCAGACGTCCTAGGAATAGTAGTCAGGCCCACGGCGATGAGGTTGCTGGAGAAGAACTCAACGGCCTCATCTCCCAACTTAAACTCCTCGACTGAGATAGAGAATTCAGTCATTTCCTGAAATGCAGGCCACTGCGCCCGCACCAAGCACCACCGAGGTGGTCTCTCAGGCGGCAGTTGCCTTGAAAATGATATTTGAATGGGAAAGTGATCACTACCATCGACCCCCATTGCCAATCCGAAGAGCACAAATATAGGTCAAGGCAAGAAAATGAAGCGGTTCTCGGACAGTGATGCGTAAACTCCTCAACGTTTAGGACACCCATCTCAAGCTCTTCGATTAGATTGGCAAGGACTTGTCCCCTGGGATTTATGGAGTAATCTCCCCAGAAGGGATGCCTGCCATTCAGATCTCCAAGCAATAGATAGGGCCTCGGCAACAGTGCCACGACGCAGCGGAAGTCCTCCGCGTCGAAGTCTGCTGACGGTGGAATGTACGCAGAATTATTAGTATACCTCCTATCCAGGTGCAGCTGCACAGCCACTGCCTGAAAGGAGGTATCTAAAGAGGAAAGAAGAACGGAGACAGCATGCCGGGTGTAAACCACGCATCCCCCAGCCCGGCCATCCTGCGGTGGTGGGGTCGCAAGACCCTTATACCCCGGGAGGGCGGGCAGGGGGCACGAGCCTAGCAGGGTCTCCTGCAAAATGATAGCTAACGGGGAACGGGACGAGACAAGCCTCCGCAGCTCCTCCCAGTTGGCCCGGAGTCCACGGCAATTCCATTAAAGGAATATGCCCTCCAGGCTTAGCTCGGAGGAGACGCGGGGGCCTTCCTCGAACTGAAGACCCTCACGGGAATGGCCGTACGCTTCACGGGGTCAGAACCCCGGGCGCTGTTCGCCGGACAAAGCGCTGAAGGCGCTGTCGCCTTCGAGGACTTATTAGGGGAGGTTGGGCTCGCTATGCGAGTCTTTTCCTCCCTCCGCCTCGAAACCTTAGGCGGGCGTTGCGGCTTCGGAAGCGGGGGCCCTCTTTTCGAGGAACCACCGTCTCCGAGCCACTCGCTCTACTTTGGGGCGTGGGCGAAGGAGCCGAAGCTTCTTTGTTGGTGCCCTCCTTTCGGGGAACAGCTTTAGGAACCCCGAAAGATGGCCTAGCGACCATCTTCAGCGGTGTTGCCTCCTGTGAGTCTAACGACTCTGTGGAGGCACGTGGCCGTTTCGCCTTACGGGAAACGGTCACGCTGGGGGAAGAGGGGGAGAGTCCTGGTTTTATCCGGGGCTGAGTGTGAACCCTTTTTGCTGCCAGCTTTACCAGGGAAGCGCCCGGTTGTAGTAGGGTCCGCTGAAGGGCTCTAAATTGGCGTGGAAACAACTGTGCTCGTTGGCCTGGATGGGCCAGGAGCAGAGAGTGCCTTTCTAACTATTGAGGCATATGACGTCCCAGGCAGAGACGGGCGCGCCAGGACCAAGTCCTTAGCTTTGCGGAATGAGAGTCGATCCTGGGCCTGAACGGCCAGGATTTCTTTCTCAAGGAGATATGCACCACATAGCTTCGAAGAAGCGGGGTGCGGCTCTCCTCAATTGACACACTTGGCCACACACGATTTGGACTTATCGTGTGCGACCTTGGAGCAATTTACACAGACTTCGGGTGACCCCGACTTTGCACGTCTACATGAGCGATTCGTATGGCTGAAGCGGTGACAGTAATAGCACCGCCGCGGCAGTGGCACGAATGCCTTCACGTAGGAGCGGTACCAACCGGCACGCACTGACTCAGGGAGCTTGTCACAGTCGAACGTGACAAAGAGTGTAGGGGTTGGTCTCGAGGCCCCTCCCTGTTTTCTCATCACACGTTCGACCTTGATCGCCCCATGGTCGGCTAGCTCTAGGGTGATGTCCTCAATGGAGTAGTCAACGAGTTCTCTCCCATAAACTACTCCTTTCACAAAGTTCATGGTAGAGTGCGGCGTCACACTCACCGGGTTGCCATAAGGTTTCCGAAGAGCACTTATCTTGGCCGCCTCGGCAGGATTCGCCGCATTCGCCAGAAGGCTCCCGTCCGAGAAACGGGTCACCTTCGGCTCTCTACCAATTGCACTAGCTGATCCTCTCCTCTGATGGATCATGTTGCCCTTGGCCAACATGGTGCCATCAGTGGAGCGAATAACGAGGAAGCGTTTGAAGCCAGCGGGCTCGAAAACGCCAGGTAACCTCTGAATCAAGGGCCCCGATGTGCATTTTTGGTCTCAGTCAGGGGATCCGCAACCGGGGGGGGGGGCAGAGGGGCCGCATGTGCCGATCTTGGCTTGGTTGCTTGCCAGAGTGGCATCAGACCTATCCGTCCCCGCAGTGCCCGTGGATGGAGAGGGGCCGGATGTGCCGATCTTGGCTTGGTCGCTTGCCAGAGTGGCAGTAGACCCATCCGTCCCCGCAGTGCCCGTGGATGGAGAGGGGCCCCGAGTCTTCTTCGTCTTTTTGGTCTTGGTCTTTTCTCACCCCCGCTGGTAGAAGCCCCCAGGCCAGATGGACCGGCCGCAGCTAGGTCCTTCTCCGAAATGGAGAAGGTCCTGGTAGTCGTGGGGGCACTGGTCGGAGGAGATTTCTCCCCTCCAAGACACCGCAGGTCCCGTTGGCAGTATCGTCACTAGTCTTGTGTGGAGAGGCATGGGCCTGGACCCCGGCAAGGTTCAATATTATTGCTATCAGGTCTTTTGAGGAAAGCGACCGAAGGGGCCTGCCTTCCCTCTCCCTCCTAAGATGGGTTGCCCTACCAAGCCGCTTTGATGTGGAGCGGCGGGCTAAGGGCTGCCTGCTGGCTTTCTTGGCAGTCCCCTTGGAAAGAACAGAGGGGACTGCCGCTGGTAAAAGAGAGGTGCCCGAAAGCACCTCCAGAGAAGGGGGCGAGGGGAAGTCCCCTTCACCCGTAGGCGTAGGAGAGGAGTAAGCCTCCTCTCCGGTTAAAGATATATGGATGGTCCCCTGCGCAAGCACAGGGAGGGGACCTCCATTTTTTTGCTGGAGCTGCCCGAGGGAGGCTCCGTTGCTGCTTCAGGGGAAGTTGGGGGTTGGGTTTTTTTTTATTTTCATCATTGGGCATGGTGACCCTTTTTTTTGCTACGGGACGCAATAGCTTATCACCTCTTGTAGTTGCCCGCACTGCAAGAGGTGCTTTCAGGCCTAGCAGAGCCAGGCGCCTTCATTTCGGACCACCTTTCCCGCCTGGTGGCCCGGCAGTCCATCGGCATGGCGGCTCCACCTTGAACACGGCGTAAAATCAAGGATAGACGGTAAAGTGAGGAAAAGAGATGTGAGGAAGGTATGGGCGGGGATGAAGCAGGTTGTTAAAAACCAGCCAGGCCAGACAGGAGCTCAGGGGTTTGGGAAAACGTCCCCCACACCCTCAGCCCCGATGCGGGACGGTTGGCTGAGAGGAAGGTCAGCATCTACCCTGTGAAATTAGAGGTTGACCAGAGAAAGTTGTGGGAGAGGTTGTATGAAGAGCGAGTAAACAAGTGTTTTGAAGGAAGGAGAAGAGGCTAAGCTGGGGTCGGACGGGGTGAGAGTATGATCAGCACGGTGGCCAGGATGGCAAATCGCCGCGCCCCTTACGGGCTCTTGAAAAGACACAATTGAATTCTGCTAACTACATTGAACTCCTGAAAACAAAGTTAGTGCCTGCTTGTCGTCGCCTTTATCAAGAAAATGACATTATTTTGCAACAAGATGGAGCACTTTCGCATACCAACCATGCCACACAGTCGTTTCTAATTATTAATACGCCTAGATTAATAATGAGAAATGAGTGGCCAGCGCAAAGTTCAGATTTTATGCCCACGGATTACTCAATTTGGGAGTTACAAGAAGAAAAAGCTTACCGAGGGGGAAGAGAAAAAAATCACTAAGCCAGAATTGAAAAGCAAAATACCTAAAGCGTGGCAAGAAATTGGCATAGATGAAATATGTAAAAATTTGTGTGTGTGGACAAAACCCCTCAGATTAGTAATTCATCAAATTGGTGGTCCAATCGATAATTTACTGTAGGTAAGTTAAATTGCTGATTATTTATTTCTTTACACTCGATATTCGTTTTTGTCACCCATGTTGTTATTTATGCGAAGTGCAAGAAAACTTTGAAAGGTATCTATATTCCGTTTTTTGCATTCGAAAAAGGAAGATTGAAAGTATTTTGCATATCAAAGTTATCACGAATAGGAAGGAGGTTACCTATATATATATATATATATATATATATATATATATATATATATATATATATATATATATATATATATATATATATATATATATATATATATATATATATATATATATATATATATATATATTTATATATATTCACGAGTATATTGACAAAATTAGTGTGTCAACCTTTTGCCAGGTGTGTCAATACTAACAAATGGAAGATAATTATAACTCATTTCATGATTCTTTCACATGACTGAAGCCTGATCTTCCCTATTAAAGAGCAAATACCACTCAGATATGCAAGAGGCGAACCTTGTTCCTCTTAACAAATTCCCTCGTGAATTATAAAGAAACCTATCTCCAAATTAAGACACACGAAATCTAGAAAAATATCCAGAAATTGAACTTTCTACTTTGTGTATGACAATTACATATATTGATAAAAAATTCAAGACATTTTTATCAACTGCAAAATTTTATAAATACGGTAAAAATCACTAATTATAATCAAATGGATAGAGATGATAACTCAAAAACAAACAAACTGGCAATTCCTCATCCTATTTTCTTTCGTATATTAAAGTTCTTGTGACGAAGCGGACCAACTAACTCGCCTCTATCGGTGACCAGAGCAGTTCGTTCGCTTTGCATTGTAACCAACACAAGTTGTACACGGAGATAAACATGGTACGGATCATATTATTTTTATATTTTTAATTTTATTCTTCTGTCTTCGCTCGAATTATTTTATACTGAATTGAGTTTGTGGGGAGGCACCATTTTTGAGAATTATAGTTTAGTTGTTCTTGTCAGGGCGTTCACACAGGGAAATGGATAATTAATGAATAACAAGAAATTGTGTAGCTGCAAATTAGTATCATTATTGAATGAAAGAAACATTTATTAAGTTTAATTTTACTGTTTATTACATTCCATTTGAACTCTAATTTCTTTAATAACACCTTTTAGAGAAATAAACAAAGGGCTTTTCCCAGTGTAACCCATTTTATTTTTATTCAAACGGTTCGTCAAAAACGACGAACAATTTTAAAAAAGTAAGAGATATAAGTCTTAATTTGCTCATAAATGTATATATATGTAGAAACTAATCACTAAATATCACGTGATTTAAAATGCTAAGAATATCCCAAAGCAAAAGTACACTAAAGGAAGCCCAAGCGCTTTCGTCTTTACATCGTCAGGGACAAAAGATATTAATCAAATGAAATATTAAAACAACCAGAATAGGGGATGATGATAACGTATCAATAAAGAACAAACGAACATCACACAATGAAAAAAGAAAACGTACTTTTCTATGTATATTCAAATGACTACAGCACAACCCACTTTTTTTACTAAAATAAATTTATATTGGTGACAAATTTGTATAATAAAAATTTATATAATTAAAACATGCTGCATCTTATATTAAAAATTGTAAACATTTGTACATTGGATTAAGGTACATAATTTACTAAATTTCTTTCGAAAAGTAATTTTGAGCTAGCGATGGTTATTTGGTTGTTTCTCTCTTCCGCGCTAATTTTCCCTATATAATCTTTATTTGTAAATAGCACTTTTGACAATAAATCTATCAGTCTTTTTCCTTGATGTAATTAAGGATGATTCATCCTTAGTAAATATTGACAATCTGATTCTAACTCTTTTTCATAGTTGCTTTAATTCCATATGTTTTTAAATCCGTTTTTGATAGATGACAAACAATAATTGTAAAAATACATAATTGGGTTTGAAAACAAAGCAGTATAAGAAAGTGATGGTTACAAATTAAGGCGGTCTATCCTTCACATAAATAAGTGTGGTTGTTTAGTTAATGGTAAAAATAATCATTGGTAAAGAAAAGAATCTAATTAACCTTCTACGTTTGGAAATCCCTAAATAGTAAAGGATTGCTATTACATAAAGCGTCATAATATTGGATGGTTATTGATTTTTTAAATTATGTAACTAGGATAGGGAAAACAAAGAAGCATTATTAAGAGTTGGGTTTAATTGGATTATCTGAAAGGATGTTTGGTCTTCCTCTCTGTATAGAACTTGTTGTATGAACAAAAAAGAGACTCGGTTCAAAGGAATACTTTATTCTAGAGACTCGGTTCGGAAGGACTAGATTCCATCTTCACTCACTTCCGAAATTAGTTTCCAGAATTAAGTTTCCGCTGAACTTTGGTATGACAAAAGGTTCCAATGAATACTATTCAAATGGTTATTCCATGGAGTTTGCAGCGTGAGAGCTAAAAGGGGCCATTGTCTGACATTGAAAAATAACGAAAATCCATGTGGAAGGCGACAATTGGGAAAGGGGGACTCTATAATTTAGTCCCAAACTGCTGAAGGGACTATTGAAAAAGCAATAACTAATCGGCATTTTTAGTGAATATAGTCATGGAGGAACTTAACTTCTTTTTGTACAAGGAAGAATTTCGGTCAAGGTTGGAATTCATGATTAAGGTTAGTTTTTATAATACAAACTTTTTTGGTCATGTCAAAAAGCTTTAAAATTAAATTCACGTCGTGCGAATATGGATCTCCAATAGGCCTAAATCTGTCAAGTTAGTTGATGTGCGGGAAAGAAAAACAAGGTATGCTAACCCAAAAGTCGCGTGCTCTCACTTATTTTGATTTATGACCTTAAGACCTTCAAAACTTTCAATAATTCAAAGAATTTATATCCTTCGAAAGAGAATGTAAAACAACATAACGGTTTCAAATTTCGTTAGAAACGGCCGAATAGTTTTAATGTTATTGCCAAAACAAAATAATTCATGGGCTCTTCTTGGGGAGGACCATGGAAGTTATACCATTTAAAGAGAATGTAAAATAACATAATGGTTTCAAATTTCGTTAGAATCGGCCGATTAGTTACAATGTTATTACAAATACAAAAAAAAGCAAAATGTACCGACCGACAGACGACGTAATTGATGTCTGTTTATTTTTATTGCGTGAATTTTGTATTAAAATGGAGTTAATTAGATAATTTAAAAAGAATAAAATAGGCTTTTCTAACAAAATAATAAAATTTTATCATAACCGGTAGAAAATATGTTTAAGTTCAAGGGGCCACTCACGAAGGAAGATTTCTATACCACAATGATAGCCCGAATCACGGATCCCGACACGATCCCTTGTTGGTAAATCGATTAGTAAACCAAACACGATTGTCCTTGACAATTAGTTAAAGAATAACTTAAAGTAAGGAAAATAAACTTATGGAAGGTAGTGGATGGTTCAGGGAAAGTCTTTTGAAGATTAGTTCCTTAAGCTTGCAGAGGCGATATTAATAAAAACTATTAAATCAGTTTTTATTATAAAACTAAGGAATTTAGAACAAACTTTACACTGTAAAACAAGTCAAATTTTAGGTAAGCATGCTTTCCCTAGTGTAAAAATTTAGTTAATCTGGACACATGACCCCTCCTCCGTATTATGAAGGCAACTAGATTTATGACCCTGTAAGTCATCACATAGCAATGCGAGATTTTTTTTCACTTCATTATTTTAGAAATATACGAGTATCATTATTTTATCAACATGAATAAACAAACCTTTTAATTAAACTTTTTTATATTTAAATGAAGATTTATTTATTACTTTATTAAATAATATAATTCCACCTGTTTATACAGCTAGTCTCCACTTTTCCATGAACTTTTTAATACAGAGGTGGTAAAAATCGTTTGACTTTGAATTAAAAAAAATGTCTCGAGGTCTATTGTTTATATCTTCATTCTCTTTAGTTGATTTCTCTAAACTCGTAAAAAGATAGCAATCTGATGGGGCTAAATGAAGTAACTATGGTAGATGACCCATTAGTTCCCAATCGAAATTTGAAGCTTTTGTATGGTATCTTTTGTAATAATAGTTCGCGCGCTGTCTTGCTGGAAGAAGGCCCTCCAGCTAGTGATTAACATTAGCTTTTTTTCTTCAAGTTCTGCATATAAACAGTCAAATTGAGCACAAAAATAGTATGATTTTGGTTAAGAAGTTAAAAATTGATTATATCATTCATTTCCAACCAAACACAGATGATAATCTTCTGTGGATTAGGCCTCTGTGTCGGCTAAGACACAGAAGACGTATTCAGTGCCTAGAGTGTTTAATATTATTATACAGAACCCAACTTGTAACTATCCTACTAAAACTGGTTAACTATTTTTGTCGAGAAAGGTGAGATAACAAATATTGATTCTTTGTTGGAACTGTACCTCTGAGAGGTTGTGAGAGATCCTTTGATCCAATTGTAAAACTTTGCCTATCTTCTTTAAATAACGACTTAGTTATATCGAAATGTACACCTTGGATTAGGCTATGACCTAAAATACTTTTGGCGTCGAGATTAGTAAACTGGCTAGTATAAAAACAAACTTGATTTCGAATCTTTCTACGCATAAAATAATGATGAACATGAAAGAATGTCTCATTATTTATTGAAATAGCCAAGTTAAGTTGGATTTTATATCCTTTTTTTTTTCCCTGAAGATGTCGCTATATTTTTACGAAACATTGGAATAGAGATAAAAACATTTCTCTCCTAAACGGACTGGAATTCGCAAGTTAGAAGCGGAATTTTGTGAGAAAATGATTGTAAAGAATTCATTAAAGAGAAAATGAGTTGAATAATACAAACCCCGAGTAGTCTAAAACATGGCGTGCGATTAAACCTAACTTGCTCTTCTGTGAGGGCTAGGGAGAGAGGGGTGCACAAACCATTTGGATATCAACTACAGCAGGGCGGCCCTTTGGAAAGGAGAAAACAGAGAAAACAATAACAAGGACTGTTTGGGTGCCAAGAGGGAGGGGGGGGGGAATTCGACCCTTTCCGGGAAAATGGGGGGGCGGCTAGGGAGGAGCGGTAGCAGCTGGGATCGGGATCACATTCATATTGGGACATAAATATCCCATGGAAGGGCTTGTGCTACGTCCCTTTCCTGTCTATAGTAGCTAATTTAATTCCTATTTTATATATATACCATCTTTCACACATTTTATTTTTCCTTAACTTTAACAAATTCGTGTTTACTTTCAGCCATAGAGGCCTCCAATAGTCTCTATACTTTTAATAATATTGCAGGGATATAAGGAACTGTCGTTGTAAGTAAAACTGCAGTTTACGCAGTGATTTTGTGCGGTTAGTATAACAAAGTGACTGCGACGGCAAAAAGTGAAGGTTGGTGTGGATGAAGAGCGTCTCCCAGGCGTGCCAGATACAATGGGAAGGATGTTACTCACTGCTATACTGAGCTTCTATTGCTGCAATATCTTTTTAATGAAAGCCACTTTGAAATTCTCAGATTTTGGAGTTCAGAGCAGTTGCGCACTCTCTTTCTCACAGTGATCGGGGCTGGAGAGGAAATGTGTTCATTCCCTTGTGCCCCATCCTTCTGATGTGTATTATTCACTCCTCCTTATCCACTATGTTCCCTTACATTCACTTTCTCTCTCTCAACCCTTTCTCTATCCAACCCACCATCAGTCGATTGCTACCATTCTTTTATTCGCCTAATAATAAAAGGCTACTCGCTTTCGGCCCGATATTCATAAATTCGTCTCTATTTCAGCTGCGCCAAGTTCTTGTTTTCTTGTGTCTCCTCCTGGTGGCGTATACTGTTGTGGGAGACCCGGAACCCGAACCAGAGCCCGAAGTTCTCTCACTCGGGAATAACCAA
Organism: Ceratothoa steindachneri; assembly: GCA_963969495.1. NCBI lineage: Eukaryota > Metazoa > Arthropoda > Malacostraca > Isopoda > Cymothoidae > Ceratothoa > Ceratothoa steindachneri. Next base: position 31,619,056 of record OZ018321.1, on the reverse strand, counting down.
GGAGCAGGCTTCAACCCATCAAGAACCCAGTCTCGCTTCCGTCAACGTTTGGAAAAAGACTCTGACCCTTATGAGGTTGGGTGGGGCAATGCTTGGGTTTAACCTTTTCGTGTTTCAAATTAAATATCGAGACTTTTTAAAACTAATTACTATTGGTTTATATGACCGAATTAAATTTAGAATAGAAATGTCTCTTTATATAACAAAACTACGTCTTATACCATGAATTGTAACAAACTATTTACATTACATTAATGGCTTAAGTGCTATAAATCTGTATCTAGGAAAAATTAATATTTTCTTGTAAATATAAATTAGAAATGAGTAGATAATTAAAATAGACACCTGCACAACTGAAAGGAATATTGCTGATAGTATTTATACAGGCTGTCCTTAAAGTCAGGACAAAGGCAAAATGCATACATGATTTAAAGAATTAAAAACATTTTAAGTTAAATATTATTAACCATCTTCAATGTGATTTCCACCATTTGTGAAGTAAAGTTAGATGCGTTTGCGAGATTTATCCGATGAACCTGATGCATTAAATCCAAAGTTCTGTCAATTTAGGGACATTCATTTACGAGGCATCTCCTCAGGTGTCTCGTATCTTTAATATTCATTTAGTACACCTTTTTTTTATGCCTCAGAAAAGGAAGTCATTGGGGTAAAGTCTGGTGAACGAGGAGACTATTGTGAAGAATTCTACCACAATCTATATGCTACCAATAGCCACTATATAAAAGATAAGATCTCAATAAATGAGAAAGAACTCCCACCAGTAAACAAGGATGCAATTTAAGAGCATGAAATATTTAAAAGGTCTAAGTGAGAATGGAGTAATATGGTGCTGAGAAAATAAGATTCATATGACATGGTCCAATACTTCCATTTTACCTATTTAAAAATTGTGACAGGGTAGACTCAAAGGAATCAAGGCAAATCATTCACTTATCAGAAGGATATTAATTACTTACAATAGACATAATAATAATATAAAGAATTGCTATGGTTTCCTTCAAGACCATGGACCTAGACCAAACTCCTGTCTACTATCAACAAAGAATATCATAAAGAGAAGAGGCACGCTTCAAAGGCCTAAAAGAAGAATAAGCTGGTAGATAGGAAAGACCATTCCCTGAAAGCAACGAAGAGCTGGCCCAAGGTATCAAGAAAGGTACCTATAAGTACGATTATGAAGGCCCATACTCGGAACGCGAAGTGTTTGCCATGCTAACAACAGGAAAGTTAGAAATCCCACAAGAAATGCGCAGTACACTAAAGAAAGGTGAATTTAAAAAGAAGAGATGCGGGAGAACAAAATCGCCCATCGAACGTGAAACACACAAGGCAGAGAGAAGAGGAAGCAGGGAGGAAAGAAAGCACGAATAATGGCCAACGGACGTAAATTTAAAATAATTTGTCATAACGTAGCAGGTTGGAGCGAAAAAAGGTTCTCTCTAAGCAACACTTATATGAAGGAAGATCCAGAGATAATCTTACTCAACGAGATTAACATCGACCCAACGAGGTGTAAAATGAACATCTTCAATTACACTATAATAAGTAAGACAACAAATGACATCAACTTCGACGGCGTTGCTATTGCAATCCGCAACGACGTAGAATACAAGAAGTTGAGGGATCTAGATGAGTCGTATTTGGCGATAAAAATAAGAACAACAACAGGAAACCTTATAGTGGCGACGGGCTATCAACCCCCAAGGAGAGGGTATTTGCCCATGCATAATTTTACAGAGTTATTTGGACATAGAGACTAGACGATTTTCATGGGCGACCTGAATGCCAGAAGCAGAGCATCGGGCTATACGGGTCACCACAACAGGGCCGGGAGAAACCTCGACCAACTAATGGAGAGAGGTATAGTGGAGCGCCTGGGACCCGAATTCCCAACTTTTCTGGGTCAGGGCACCGCTACGAAACCAGATATAGTTTTGGCCACCCCGAACATCCAGTTTAACTACTTAATCGAGAGAGGTCCTCCTTCAGTCAGCGATCATGAGATGGTGGTTTTAACGCTGTCAATGGACCCAATCCAAGTAAGGTGCCCAAAGAGAAAATCGTACAGGAAAGCCGACTGGGCCAAGTATAAAGAGGAGCTCGAAGACCACGAACCAAAAGACATGACCGAAGCTACGCTGGAGGATATCGATGAAGAGATAAATAACATAATGGAGGCGCTTGTCAGTGCTGACAAGAAACACGTACCAACAACGGAGTACATAACCTTACCGCACCCGGTTAGAACAGCCCTAATGACAAATCTCGAGGACGAATACTTGAGAACGAGGAACTCAATTGAGCAAAACGGCCCCCAAAGAGGCGACCGCGCAAAGTTAAGACAAATTAAGGATGAGCTGCTGGAAGAACTTAGACTGGAAAGAAGCAGAAGATGGGACCAGTTCGTGGAAGCAATAGACGAGGAGTTAAACCCCACCAAGATCTGGGAAAAAATAAATATAGCCAGAGGAAAGCGAAAACAAAGACCCAAATTAAAACTCCAAGATGGGGACGGAGAAGAAATGGAACCCCATGAAGTAGAAGAGGCATTCCGGGAACACTGGAGGAAGATTTTTGACATATCACCAAACGAAAATGAGGACTTTGACAGAGACCACGAAGAGAGAGTAGTGGAAGATCTGGAACGTAACCGCCTTGAAATAGTGCCAAATATAGCTGCTTCACCGACGATACTGGAGGAGCAAGAGGTCGAACCAATTACACTACAAGAGCTCCAAAAGACTATCAAGAACTCTAAGCAGAAGGCGCCTGGGGCATCAGGCATTACCAGGGAAAACCTGATACGAGCACCGACCAGCTTTGTGAAGCGGATAGCCGCTGCATTCAACGCCTCCCTAAGCGCGGGCTATTTTCCGGACGCGTTAAAAAAGGGAAAGATCATCTTCCTGCCAAAACCCGGCAAACCACCAGATAGCCCCGGGAATTTCCGGCCGATAACACTCCTAGAGACATTGGCAAAGCTGCTGGAGAGATCAATAAACGACAGGCTCGTTAGTCACCTGGACGAGAGAGAGCTGATCCCGAACCATCAACACGGGTTCAGGAAAAAAAGGAGTACTGAGACTGCCCTAGCCATTCTGGTGGAATCCCTGGCGAAGGCCAAGCACGAGAAATACTACACCGACATAGTGCTCAGGGACGTCCAGAAAGCGTTCGACAAGGTATGGAGAGCTGGTCTGAAATTTAAAATTAAACGACTAGAACTGCCCTCCACCATAACAAAATGCCTCTGCGACTACATCACCGACAGAACGGCATTCATCTCAGTGGCAGGCTGCGAGGGCCCAGAATTCGATGTGCCACAAGGGGTCCCCCAAGGGGGCTGTATAAGTCCAACTCTATACAGCGTGTATACCATGGACCTTCCCAAGCCAGTTCATGAGACAACGACCTACCTACAATTTGCAGACGATATTACGATAATATCGAACAGCACCTACAGGCACCCCCCAACTATGGCAAGAATAACGGCAGCGGAAATTGCCAACATCAACGAGTTCGAACGCAGATGGAAAATAAGAACGAACCCGGGAAAATTCTCCATCATCCCGGTGGGGAGGCGTTTGACCTCGAGAGTCGAAATCAACGAAAAAAGGTATCAGTACGTGAATGAGGGAACAATGCTCGGACTGAAAATTACCCGTAGTGGTTATTGCAAGCACTTAGCAAACCGAATAAATCAGGCCAAAATGCAGGTAGCCAAGTTATATAAATTAAGGAACCTAAACAGCAAAAACCTTAAGAAGATCTATAATGCCATCTGTAAAGCGACCCTATTGTACCCTGCTATACCGCTGAACCGCCTCTCAAAGACGAGCGCAATCAAACTACAACAAGTACAGAACTCAGCGGTATACATCATAACAAAAACGAGAAGACGAGAACTTAGGAGACTAAGAGACCTCCACAACGAGATCGAGCTTCCAAGCATAAATTTGTCCCTACACAGGAGAGCGGTAAAGGTGTGGGACAAGCTAAACCTTATAATGTCAGACGAAGAAATGAGAGCGGTTCAAATTCCACAAGAGTATAGATTGACAAACCGCGGCAATTTCAGGAGCGGTAGGCCAGACTCAAGAGAGGAACCGCCCCCAAGATTTACAGCAAGGTGAGGATGCGGAACCACAGGAACAACATCACCAAAAGCAAAATCCGCACGAAGATAAGAATCAAGAAACGTAGAACAGAGGAGAAAAACAGAGGCGCGAGAGCCCAAAACACTCAACTGAAAGATAAAGTAAAAGAATAGGGATCAAGAACCAAAGAGATGGCTGGTCACCCAGCAACTTACCCTAACTCTTACTCATTCCCCTTCACCACTATATCCTAACTACCCTATCCACTATACTCCGACTATCCACTTTACTTTTCTCTCTTTTTTCAAGACGTAAGACGTAAGCTGGTAGATAATTGCAGGTCGATGATTGCACACTTGAGAAAATATTGATAGATCATGGTCATCTACATATGCAGCACAGACTGCTACTAGGAAAAGGCAGTAGTCGGTTTGCAGAGCATAAACATAGTTTTCTGATGGGATGGGACAGGGTCAATACGAAGAAATATGTGACATTCAAGGCATAATAAGATAGAAAATAAACACTCTAGGTGATTCTTTATCGAATGCGAGGCAAATTATGTTCACGAAGGAATAAATAAGCGAGATGCAAATATTTGAGCCAGTTGGAGTATTCTGAGGGTGGAATCCTGTAATCCAGATAGAAGAATTTTTCAGTAATAAAGGCAAGAGGTAACAAAAGCAAAAATGGCCATCGCATTCTTGTGTTTAAAGAAGATATTCATACGTTAGTAATGTTAACTTTGAGAGATAACCGATTATCACTGGTCACCAATTTTTGAAAAGTTGTGTGCTTCATAAATGAGATTAGTTATTTCTTACGAATTTTCATGCACCGAATCAAAATATACCTTGATAAATGCTTATTGGTTTTAAGTTAAAGACACGTGCAATGCAATATTTGATTATTTTATTATAAGGTAAAGTATGTATCATTATGTTTTAAACTCTAATCTTTATCCACTCTCTGCCTTTTTGGGTTGAAGAATCATCACTTGCCAATGTCCACCAATAGTCTGCAAGCATTGTTGTGATCCATTTACCCTGGTACCGCTTTTCCATGATTTAAATATCTTAGTGAAACCTTTAACCTTGTGCGTCACTAACTGCCCCACAGCTCGCTAGAAAAAGGCTAAATGCGAGACTCCAAAAAGTGGATTTTAAGTGACATGTTACATCCCATGTCCTTGTAGGCATCGATGAGGTTCTTCAGTCCTTCCCATGAAGGGCTGATACAAAGTTAACATCTTTAACAAGCTCTCGAATCTGAGAACCAATAAAAACTCCCTCTTTTATCTTAGCGTCGATCAGGGAGAGAAATTTTGATTTTAAATAATTGAATTTGTGACCGGATTTGACCATAGCTTTGACAAAGTTTCTCATGAGCACCAATTTTATGTGTATTTTGTGGTAGCAAAATTTTATTTGGTTTAATGAGAGGTGGATGTTGAACATTTTTAATCCCAGGCTCTAATGATTGACTAGGTAAACAGACTCTCCTGATATAGTGGGAACCTCTTGCACGGCTGACCCATTCACACAAAGCGGCAATACTTGGTATATCTGCCCTGCAAGCCCATTACAAGAGCAACAACTTTTAAATCACCACAGAGCTGCCCTTGATATTCATCATATTGTATACATATGATTTATATTCTCATAAGTTTCTTTCATATGTGGTGCATAGCTCGCAGTAACTGATGGCTCACTATTGTCGTTGTGCAGCAAGACAACTTTCAGACTCGTTTATGATAAATCAATGAACATCCTCCAGTGTTTGGGTTCGTATAAAATGAAAAGTGCTTCCATCAGACAATTAATATTGTTGCAAGTCACTGAATCACCTTTCATTACGAAGAAATTGTTGAACTGCGGCTGACGGTCACGAAATTTTGTAATTTTCACATCAACGGGTAGGAAATGCCACTTTTAAAGACGAGAGGCTAGCAGCTTGGCCGTATTCGTGGGTAGTTGCGGATCCCTGACATGAGATGTGGCCTAGAGTAGCGTGCTTGATCAAAATTTGGGTCACTCTGTAATCCAGCACTGTCATCCTTCTCTGCTTCCTCCTCGCCAATTTCCTTATCTGACTCGAAGAATACCGAAGTTAGTACATCAGGAACAGGGAGACTTTCTACTTGTACAACTGGCCAAATAGATGATGAAATGTTAGATATTTAATGGACTCCTTTTTCTTCTTTGACAAGGACTTTTGTACTTGTCGTAGAATGCCGAGCTAATATATATTTATTTGTTTTATTAACTTTTAATAAACCAAATAACTTTAAATTGAGGCGTAAGTTTGTGCCTCGGTGATCGCTTGAGGATCGGGCTCTAAGAGTGCTAAACTTGATTTTTATTCTATTGAATGAATAAACTGGGTTTCTTTCTTTGCTTTATTAAATACTGCCACTTCAACTCGTTCGGGGATAATTAAAACAGTGCATTTAATAAAAAAAAAATAGACTTTAATCAACATAACCCACCTCACTAATTAACATTAAAACACAAATATCTAACACACGTATAAAAAGAAAATGGGATTACAGGGCTAGCTCTCAGGATAAATATTTACGGGAGGAACAATTCTTAAGTTAATAGTTTTGTCCTTAGTCAGACATCCAATAAACTAATTTTTAAGCACGGGGACATAAATAACAAGATTGTTCTTTACTTACATAAGGTAATGGAGATTAATACCAGTTTCCCGTAAGACTATCTTCGGGGTTTTTGATCGCTGGATGGCGCTCGGTGACTTGCCTGGCGAGTTGACGGGTGACGTCACGAGGAATTTTGAGTTGGCGTAAGAGAATCAAAACAAAGACGCCGATGAGGAGGGTGGGTTCTCGTACGTTTATGACCTTGAAACGGTTTCTAATCTTGGGATATGATTATATTCTTTCCTAGCGATTTGTGTCTCGCTTATATAATTTCGATTTTGGATGAGAAATCTATCTAGTTTGGGGTTGTCAAACTCAGATAGAATCAGATTTGGAGTCTCAATCTGGGTCGGTTGATACTCACTAATCTTGGGGCTCGAACGGCGCCGAGCTTCCTTGGTACAATCTGGTATTGTACAAGGACTGCAAATTCTCCTTAACTTGCAATGACTTTGTACCGGTGATTTTTGAGTCTTCTTGTCGAACTCGAAAAATCTTCTGTCAACCGGTGACTTTCTTGTCTCTCCAGTGGGAACGAACAAAAAGCCTCGTTTACACGGGTCCTCAGGTTATATACCCAACTTACTCCCGCTGAGGTGGGTAGGGAGGTGGATGGGGGGGGGGCTCGCAAGGTGGGACCTCGGGTTGGTCTGCCGCCCTTTTGCGTCTGGTGGGCTCGGAGAGGGGGTAATACGAGATCGGCAGTTTGCACTTTTGACTGGGTTGTTTATAAGTACACCCTCGAAGTGCCTGCCTTTTGAGCTGAGGTCAGGAATCAGTCTCGTATCACTTACGCTTTTGCCCGTTCTCCTATGTTACCGGAGAACATCGAAGGGGCACAGCTAAACCCAGCTGTCTTTAGTTATTATTTCCTTAGACTATATAAATATATATATATATATATACTAATTTCTTATTATTCCTCTACAGTACTGGAGGTACTATGCAAAAAATAACAATTGTTGGTATGGTCTGTTGGCTCCCGCCATGTCATTGGCACAGTAAAAGGCATTCCTTTCCTATTCCGGTTCAACCATTGGCAAAAGTTAGTAGCACAAGTGTTGCAGTATATGTGAGGAGCCCAATTCTTATCCTGGTAAGCAATCTTGCATCCAAAATATATGTAGGTGATTTGCACCTCTAACCATAGCAGTTATACGGCGCTTCTGTGAGGTAAAGAACCCCCCAACACAAATGTAGCAGAAGTTGTCTGCCTTTTACACACAAGAACGAGGCATCTGAAACAAGAAAACAACAAACAATTAGAAGATAAACAGAAAATTTATTCATAAATTGATCATCCTAATATCGAGTAAGACAGCTCAGCAGAAGTATTTTTATTATTCAGTAGGAAAATAAAATTAATATGAAATGCTTCACATGTATATCATTAGTTTGCTCAATGAATATTTACTATAGGCTTAAAAAGTGTTTGACTAGGAAAATCACCTACCATTTACTTTAAATGTAAACTTGCACAGCACAACCACCTTCTATGACTGCTGGAACAATACTGATGGGCAGTAAAACTGTGAGTGAGGTAAGAAATACACTGCCACAAGCTTGTTGGAACCTATTCTACACGTAAGTGTATCTTGAAAAATAGAGCTAACAAACAATTTTAACCATGATATTCATTATTAGCGACCTAAAATTAGTTCGGAATTGCTACTTTGGTCTCAGAAGCATTTTGGTTGTTGACCACTGTTATCAAATGTGACGGACAGTCTTTGACAATATCTGGAAGTATCATACAAGGCACCAAGGTTATCAAAAAATGAATTAGTTTGTTACAGATCCACATCCTATAGAGGACCCACCAGTAAAACCTCTGTTTTGTTATTTTAAGTTTCAGAAAGTTGACAAAGACTCGTTCAGAAATGTCGCTCTGCGGATAATCGATTTCTAATTCTCCTCAGAAAACGATGCTGGAGAAAATTATAAATAGTTTTGCTTGTCGTCAGGAAGAGAAATGTAGTGATGAACTAATACTACGCATAGGAATACCTAGGGGAAGATGAGTGGTTAGAAACAGAAGCCGACCATGAACCAACCCTTGTGGAACACAAAGACCATCATATACGGGTGCATAAATAATAGTATCCTGCTAGACGAAGAAGAACCGATTGATGCCGCTTACCCGTGTACACGACTAAGGTTATAAACACAGTATGTGTGGAACAAGACGAGGAATATGAACTGCCCTCGCTCTCACTCACTACGTAAGCCACACGAGGGGATTTACAGATAAATCCTAAATTAGTGAGTCAACAGAAATCTAAAATATTTAACTTGCTCAAGGAATTCCCGGATGTCATTTCAGAAACCCCCCGATGTGCCAAGGACTTCATCTATGCAGGAAATCAAACTAAAAACTAATTCAGTGGTACGAAGCAAACCTTATCCGTTGCCGATACACCTACGAGAAGCCATCAATAATGAAGCCCATAATTTATTAAAATTAGGCATTCTAGAGCCATCGGAGTCCAATTATTATTGCCCCATCGTAATGGTTAAGATTCCTGATTAATCATTTCGGATGTGTGTGGATTTCCGAAAATTCAATTCAGTGACGGTTTTCGAGGCCAAGCCCATCCCGCTAATAGACCAAAATCTCCATCTATTTGAAGACGCTAAATTCATCACTGAATTGGATTTATTCAAGACGTATTATCAAATACGCTCGCTAACGAGTCTAAAAAGCTGACGGCTTTTGCAACCGAGATAGGGCTTATGCAGTTTACCAGGCTACCCTTTGGAATACTTACAGCCGGTAGCAATTACAATAAAATGATAAGAAGTATTATCGCGAGCTTAAGTCATGTGTCGTTTTAATTCGACAACGTGTACGTAGCTAACCGTACATGGGAGTCCCACTTACACGACTTACGCTCGTTGCTGGAGAAATTGAAGGAGCGAGGACTAACCGCCGGGCCTACCAAGTGTTATTTTGCCTACGAATCTATTGACTACCTTGTATTCAAAATAGGGAAAAGACACTTGACTACCCAGGAAGAAAAAGTGGAAGCCATAGTCAAGATGCCCCGGCCTAAAACAAAGAAACAACTCCGTTCGTTCACGGGAACCGCTTCTTTTTATCGGCGTTTCGTACCACACTTCGCTTTCATCGTGGCCCCACTGAATGATTTATCAAAAAAGACAGCGTCAGACCCTATCACGTGGAACCCCCATGCAATAACTCAGTTGGAAGTTCTTAAAGAAAAACTCATAGCTGCGCCTATTCTCCATTTACCGAATCCCAACAAGACCTTCGGATGAGGGGGGTGAGAACGTTAGTCGTCTGACTAACAGTCCAACTGCCGAAGGGCTCTGATCTTCCCGCCGAGTGGGTAGACGAGTCGGGCTGCAGAACCAAGGTAGCCGCAAAAGGCCATTAAGCAGCTCTCAAAAGATCCAATTACCTACGAGGTCAGGAGGTTCACGGTCAGAGCGCCAAAAAGCGGTGTCAGATAAAAAAAAGCAGACCTGGACTCCGCGGTGGCACCCCCCTTCCCCCTTCCCCTTAGTGGTATTACCCCGTCCCCCTTAGGTGGGGTGGTCTCCGGTATATAAATATGCCTCTTAAGGAAAGAAAGGAGACTATTTTTATTCTGTTAGAGACGATAGAGCACTAGATCATTGTGATCAGTCCCTCACCCAGTTCCGAACTCGACTTCCAAGACTTAGAAGCTCGTCTCTTTTTCTTATCTGCGCCATACCGATTTTTCCTTCACAGACTTACCAAGAGGTCTGGCTGGATCACAATACCTAAGTGCCAAACAGGAATTTGGGGAGCAAGACAAAAGAAGATCCGCTCACCCTCGAGGGACTCTAAAATTGCAATCTCAGTAATTGTGAGAGAAGAAGAATTAATCCCCAAGGAAGTTCCATTTAAGTACTTTCGTAATTACCTCGTAAACCAAAACCCAGTTGGGCAACTCTGCGAAGAAGACGAGGATACTAGAAGAACTCAAGAGCTACCAAGAAGAGTACTAATTGATCCAGAGAGCACAAATCCTCTCTCCGTCTTTTAGACGAATAACCGGATAGATAAAGTTATAAGAAGAATTAGACATCGTTTTATACCGTCTTCGGGACAACCACCCTCCGCCCTCTGCAACGCGGACTCGTGAAAAATCCAATATAGCGACATCCGTCAACTCCTGTTCCTTTCAAGGTCATTTAAGTCAGAATGACTATATATATTTGTTTTGATTAAGTAGGATTTTAATGCTGTACTCAAGCTAACTAAAGGAGAGTTAATATTTAGTGTTTCCTGTCATATTTTTAGTTAGATTAGTGGAACGTAAATTGTGGCTAAATGATTCACTAAAATGTCTCCATAAGTTAGCTAACTGGCACTTGGTTTGTTTACATGGAACCTACTTTGCTTTGATCAGGACTCGCGTCAGGAATAGGCCGTTATTCAATTCTTGCGAACCATGTTAAATTTATAGAATTTAGTGTAAAAATTTGAGTTAGTTGATAAATTAAAAAGATATATATTTTTGGTTAATTCTTGCTATTTCACTGGATTCTTACATGTTGACCGGCTCTCTCCTTAAAACTGATTAAACGCTGTGGTACTCTCATAGTACTGTAATTAAAGAGTCCACTCAGCCAATAGAGGAATTGTTTCCCTTTTTAAGTAGTAGTGTCAGACTGGCGCACTAAAGTCATTAAGTATATAATTCTCTGACAAAAAGAGGGAGCCACAATTCCTCGACAATACCAAGTTTCCGTATTTGATGGCTCTCAAAGCCTTAAGGATGCAATCATTTATTTCAAAATCGATCCGACATGTGCAAAAGGCTATTCCAGTGCGTTTTGAAATCGATAATTAGAAGATTCAAACGCTGCCCCTGAAACTTGGCCTTAACAAAGTCATATAAATGGTCAATTTTGAGATGAGATTGAATTTCAGGATGAAACTCCAGAGATTCTATGTCGAGTCGATTTTCTTCTTTTTCGTCTTCTTCATTGCAGGTAGAAGTTTCATTTTCTGGATGCTGAAGGCTGTAAGCAAGAACGTTATTATATAAGGTATCACAATCGGTTAGATTTATTCCGTGTGCATTGAAACGTTGATGATTGGCGCAATATTTTTCCTGAATTTCAACATAACCGAAGCTTTGTTTGTGGTACATTGAACTTTTTAAATCGAATTTTAACCATATTTATAGCAGTTTCACTATTAAATGAACCTACAATATGAGTAAGGGTTAAATTCCGATGCATTTTCCGCCCTGAAAGTTGATATTGACGTAACTTCTACTTTGGTTTGAAGTACGAGGCTACTAAATATTGTTTGCCTTCTTAGACTACGTTCTTGAAAAATATCAGTTATTTCCGTTTTCTTATTCATATAAAAGGTTTATCGTAGAATTTCTAAGACCAGTGATAGAAATCGCAGTTTTCTTGTCGTATTGGGATATTGAAAGTTTATTTTTTTAATATATTCATTGTTAGCAACGGATAGAAAGCTTGGCCCATGCTTACAAGTAAGTTCAGCAACAACTTTATATCTAGGCAAATTATTTATAGTAAACTTGAACGATTTCTTTGGTTTTAAGCGCAGGAGAATCAATTTTTGCTTCCATTTCTCCGTGGTGCGATCTATAATGTTTCATCAGCTCTGAAGTGGTACCACCAGAACACATTAATTTTTCTTTGCAAGTTAAACATCCGTCTTCATTTTGCTATTTTTTCGAAAAATAATCCCAGAGAATCGAATATGGCATATGTGTAAGGGCTTTATTGCACCGAAAACACAATAAATTAAAGATTTTACATTTTATTACATGCACCGAAATCTGATGGAATTTGCACAATGGTTTGTCGTCGAAGTAATGACAACGAATTAAACCACGTAGAATTTCTTTCTCGAACGATTTAATACGTATATATTTTATCAAGATTTGGTTAAAGTCAACAGCAACTTTACTTGCGGACATTTATTTTCTCAGAAGGCATTCGCTGAGTCAAAATCGTCGCACGTGACAATTTCTTTATATGCCAATACGTCTTTCAATCCCTTTTGCCCGTCATCCTGATGTCAAAGTGAGTGGAATTGAATCGATGGAATAAGATCTAAAAATAAACCAGTCTAAGACGCGAAAATTAAATGATATGACAAAAATACGTATCATTTATTGTTAAAATGCGCTAAACAATAGGTTATAGTGCAGAATATTTAGAGTAGAGCAAATTTTCCAGAAATTAAATAATGTTACAATTGACGAAACAATGTATTAATGCAAGAGCTGCAGAGAAATCGCCCAAGGAGACAGGCAGGTTTTTCACTCCTATTTGGCCTTATGAGAAGAGAAGTAACCGACAAATTAAAAAGTATTAGACTATTAATTTTCTCTCTCTTTCATAGTCCCGATCGATCTTGCCAATCGTAGCTTAAAAGCTTGTTTATTCGGAAGATTCTTTGGTCTTCCGCGTAGCCAAGTGGCCTAAGAGATGATTTAATTGAGATCAAAGCGGATGCTCGTTGCCTCAGTGTACACGGTTCGATTCTCACCCCTGTACGGAAATTTTGCAAATTAGGAAATAATATTTCCATGGATTCATATATATATGTATATATATATATATATATATATATATATATATATATATATATATATATATATATATATAAAATCGTCGCACTTGACAATTTCTTTATATGCCAATACGTCTTTCAATCCCTTTTGCCCGTCATCCTGATGTCAAAGTGAGTGGAATTGAATCGATGGAATAAGATCTAAAAATAAACCAGTCTAAGACGCGAAAATTAAATGATATGACAAAAATACGTATCATTTATTGTTAAAATGCGCTAAACAATAGGTTATAGTGCAGAATATTTAGAGTAGAGCAAATTTTCCAGAAATTAAATAATGTTACAATTGACGAAACAATGTATTAATGCAAGAGCTGCAGAGAAATCGCCCAAGGAGACAGGCAGGTTTTTCACTCCTATTTGGCCTTATGAGAAGAGAAGTAACCGACAAATTAAAAAGTATTAGACTATTAATTTTCTCTCTCTTTCATAGTCCCGATCGATCTTGCCAATCGTAGCTTAAAAGCTTGTTTATTCGGAAGATTCTTTGGTCTTCCGCGTAGCCAAGTGGCCTAAGAGATGATTTAATTGAGATCAAAGCGGATGCTCGTTGCCTCAGTGTACACGGTTCGATTCTCACCCCTGTACGGAAATTTTGCAAATTAGGAAATAATATTTCCATGGATTCATATATATATGTATATATATATATATATATATATATATATATACGTATATATATATATATATATATATATATATATATATATATATATATATATATATATATATATATATATTGAAGTCAGGATTTACCGTTTTCTTAGAGACTAAAATATCTAAAAGAGGATATTATTTCGACTTTCTCTTTCAAAGGTAAACTGAATATTTGGTTGTAGAATATTAATGTAATCAACAAGCTGCTGATCTTCACTACATTAATCAAACAGAGAAAAGCAATCATCAACAAAACGACGGTGAGATAGTGATTACAGTAATCGCGACATTACTGAAACTAAATAACTATGATTTCTTGTTGTACCTGAGATTGGTTTTCCTAATCGATCTTCCCGAAAAGAAGTTTCTAAACTTCTGGCGATATATTATTGCGAACTGATTTTAGATTTGTGTTCTCCAAAAAGATCACCATAGGTTGCTTCTTTAAAATTAAAGTGACGTCGTCTCTCTTTATTCGTGTCCAAAGTGTGTTGTTGGAAAATATGTCGGCAACCCCCTACGTAACCTTATAGCCCGTTTCTCCTCTTACATTGACATCGGTCATAAAACAGGCAGAATACTCAATAAAATGTAGTTATCTCAAATAAGAAAACACTATATTAATTATCTAAGTATTCCATCTCAGAATGACAAAGATTTTGGACTCAAACTCATACATGTGTGTCATGGTATATGGCCGATTATGTATGTACGTTTGTTTCGTACATGAATAACTCTGTTCCTTTTATTCTCCAAGAGTGCTATATTTTTATTTATCTTTTGTTTTGATTCTTTAATCAGGGAGGATTCGTAACATTATATATCTATTGCCATATGCAGTGTTTCGATGAGTTAATTAAATAACTAGAGCAAAAATATATTTTCAATTAAATAAAAAATTAAAATATTAAAAGTTTAAATCTACTAAGGCTATAATAAGAGGGTCTAAATAAAAATTAATACTAGAAATGAGTACTAGGCGATGGTTGACGAAAAAATTCACTTTAGTGCGGAATGTTAACTAAAGAACATAAATAAGTTGGAATCCTTTTACCTTTAACTAAGTGGGAGTCGGGCGTGGGATTACCTTAACGAGAACCTCGTTTAGGCGATGATTCGAGGCGTAAGGCTGACCTAGGAAAACAGCTGTTCGTCTCGCTAAGCTAATCCTGCGGTCAGTGAGGCCGGTTTGGTGATGCTTCTTGACTTGAAGATATAAGCGATTGTGGATGTAAGATTATCCCAATCCTTGGGTTATACTTGCGGGCTTTTCGATGATGAGATTTGACGATATAAGCGAGGGGATTGTGGATGTATGATAATTTTAATCCTTGGGTTACACTTGCGGGCTTCTCGATGATGAGACTTGACCAAGAGGTAAATATTTTCTCAAGTGGAACTTCACATTGGTATTCCTCAATGGTGAGGGATATCACTGTTTTTTTATCTAAAAAGAGAGATAGGGGGTTTCTCTAAACGAGATTGTTGGTATGAGACTGATTCTCTATACCGATGGTCTACTCTTCGATGTGACGAAAAGGAACACTCTCGAGAAGAAAGATCCCGCTCGGTTCCACTTCTTCTTGATTTCTGGTTTGACTCCGGGACTCATCTGCTTCTCCTCTCGATCGCTATCTCGATTCTCTTCTTGATTTTTCCAGATCGATCTATATATACCTCAATTATCCCCTGAGGGGAGGGGAGGGAAGATGAGTGCCCACTTTTAAGCCTCTTGCCCTGGGCATCACTTTTCAATGTTATGACCCTTAGCTCTTCTGGTCTCTTCTGGCTTACGTCGGAGAAAGTGAAATTTCGTCTATTTGACGAAAATAGACCTAAACAATAGGAGGGGAGAGTAAGCCTTTTCATAGATTTTTATTCTAAAGGCTATCCTACCCTCCTTTGTTTATACTAACGGGATACGAAATCTGCTGATGATAATCCTTCTTTAGAGCCATATCGAGGATTGTTTTGAGACAGCGGAGCAAAGGGAAGGGGGTACAGTATTGGCCCATATACTACGTAAATGTTGACGCTGAGTAACCGAACTAGCGTTTGTTTGGTTTTCGCGATATTGATTTCCTCACAATGTGTAATCTTCTATCATTTCGCATCCTAGAATCACTATACATGTATTTGCTATCTCCTCTACTCAATTCCGATTCTTCTTCCACCACATTAAACGTTCTATAACTAATACTATAGAAACTGATCTTGTTCTTCTCACTTTCATCCTACCTCATATTCAACTTGGATATCGTATTAACAAAGTATGTCATCGATTATCCATTTTTCTAGCCATTGGTTATATCCGCATTCCATTTTTAATTCCGGATATTTTAACTATAATTCCAAATTTGTATTCCTTTCATACATTTAATTCTTTAAAATATTTTGTATCTTAACTTTTGTATTTCTAAAAAGCCAGAAGATGATCGTAGGTCGAAACGTTGCATACTTTCTTTAATAAAAAAACAGGGAAGATGTTTTTCAATCAACTCCTCGTTATTGTTTTCCTATTAAAACTTAAATTGACGCTGTTCAGCAGTGAGAGATTCCTCTGAGATTTCAGCACTAATTCCTATAAAAAATAATATTGTTTTTTTTTATTCGGCAAGGATTGTCTGAGGTAATTCACAGATAGAATTAGAAGGAATTTTCAACATTATAATTATGCCAATAATATTGAAATTTAACACAACGAATTGGAATCGTAAATAACAAGTAAGTGATCTCTATCGCGAGAGAGTTAATATATCTGACTGTTTACACAGTGGAATGCTTGATGAAATGAATGAGTGGATTTAAGTGAGTAAAGGTCTTTCCTTGGTGAATAGTCCTTATAAAAAACAATATATTTAATCTAATCATAAATTCATTGAACTGAACGTAAAGGAAGACATAGCTTATATTCTGTTATTTGAACGATAGCACAGATTCTCTCTGGAGAGGCAAATAAATCATGTTAATTCAGGATTTTTCTCCATTCGGTAAAATCAAAGATTTAATTTATTTTGTTGGAGCAAACTGCTTATTAATTGAGGAAATGAAGCAGAAGTTGGAATTACATAAAAATAAAAAGTTGATGACAAAGGAAAGGGAAGGCAAAACAGGCAATTAGACAACAGTTTGTCACACTGATCTATGACCTTTACCATTAATTCAATTTTCTTACAATTTATGGCAGCTGGCGTCGTCGAATGTCAGTTATTAGTCAACCAATAAATCTCACTCGAGCCAATTGCTTCGGTAAATTGATTTGGATATGTCCTATCGTTAAGAGAGTGTGTTCATACACTCACTATAGATTTTGTGAAAAGAGCGCAATTCCTATTTTATTTTATGCAAATCTACCCTTAGAATTAATACAAGAAAGTGTGTGGAAGTAATAATTTATTGAAACAAAGGAAAGAATGCAATAAAATCAGAAGGAAATTTGGAAGAAAATTCTTTCTGAAAGCGGACCTAAGAGGTGAGACGATGCGCGTCCTGTACACGAGGAGCCAATAACCCCCAATCGAGACAAGTACATTGCGCAAACCCCATTCTTTTGAATTTGTTTACCACTTTGTGTCTCGTTCTATATGTAAGTCCTTTGATGGAATCTTCTTTCAAAGCTCTCTCTCACATTATTAAATTTCTTCACTCAATTTCCTAAAATCACTACTGCAACACATTCCTTTGTATTCATTCTGAAGAAGGTTACCTTACCTTCCCGACTTCTCGCCTCTCACCTGGACTTTGCCATCCATGGAGCGCCACTTGACTCTGTCTCTTGTTAACTGCAACAAATCTGCAGGCTTAAGATGTTCCTCTGCCACTCTCGCCACACCGTACATAAATTTCTCTCCTCTCTGTCGTCCTCTTGCTCTTCCTCGCTTCACCATTCCAGTCAGTACAACGGCCTTCATCTCATTCCTCCTCATCGCATACCCGAGAAATCTCATTTGTCGTCTTCGTATTGTTGTCATCATTTCCTTCTCCACCTCAATCTGCTTTAACACGTCCACATTAGTTAGTTTTGCTGTCAATGGTATGTTCAGAATTCTCTTCCATAACCACATTTCAGCTGCTTCCAAATTTTCTTGCATCTTCCTGCTCACAGTTCAAGTCTTACATAAATACAAGAATGTTGACCACACCAAAGTTTTGCTGCTCGTTTTCTAATTTCCGTAGACAACTTTCTGAAAAAAGTAAAGAAGCATAAATTGATTTAATACAAAAAAAGGATAGGGACTTCCTTGACACCGTGTATTAATATTTTCCTATTTTAGATATGTTTAATGATTTTTTTAGCAGTGTATAAGTGACAGCTAAATAAAACCCGCCCTTTTGAGAAAATAATTCTGCTAGATATACAAATGGTATCACATTTGAATTGTGACTATACTAAAACAAGCATTTTTCGGAATTGTCACTTGGTCAGAATGAGGAATCAGAATGAATTCATGAATTTAAATATTGAATAAAAATGAGATTGTGTAAAAATAAGCGCAGCATTCCTTTCTATGTAGTGATGCTAAAGTACAAATAGAACTGTACTGTCGATTCCATTGCATAAACATACTTTTTCCCCATTGTAAGTGATTACTAGCACCCGTCTCGCCGGAATGAAAGTCCTCAGACTATAAAAAGATCAGGGCGGACACTTAGTTAGAGGAGTACACCAGGCGGTGTTCAAGGGGAGGTTTCGATGGAGGAAGTCCAGGGCGAAGAAGGCACTGATTCTTCAGCTGAGGGAAAGCATGATAAGGGAAGGAATCTCAAGTCCCAGAGTAAAAGCGAGTTGAATTTGGAAGGCTCTGTGAGCTTTTCAAGGAGTCTGAAATCGAAAGATGTGATTCTGTGGGCGAACAGCCAACTAAGAACGAAAATCTCCGCAAATGTTTTGGGTCAATGTTTGTTAATATAGGAACTAAGTATTTTCTGAGTTGCGGAATCGTGATGAGGAGGTTTGAACAGGCCGAATGCAAATAGAAGAGCTCGTGGTTGCAAGGGTTGCAGGTTGTGGTCCCTAAGTTATATATTCAGAGTTTTTTATCCCGTGCTCATGACAGGGTAAGGAAGTGGCACTTGAGAGTGCTTAAGACCTATCAGAGGATCCTAAGTTAATTATTTTTGCCAGACCTGAATTGGGGCACAAAAGATTACGTTAGGACGTTTCACTTGTGTCAGATATCCTTTTACTTTGTTTGTAATATATATAGTAAGCCCATTGACACGCACTAGTAAAGGGAATACCTATTTCTTGTCAATTAGGTGTGGAGCAACTAGATACGTCGAAGCGGTGACACTTAGGAAAGCGACATCTCGGAATGTGGTAAGCGCACTAATTAAATTCTTCACGCAAGTAAGGTTTCTGGCTACAATTCTGTCAGATCATGGTACGAACTTTACGTTGCCGTTGTTTTTGGAAGTCGTGAGAATATTCGAAATTTCATATAGAATTTCAACCCTCTATCATTACGCAACATTTGACGCCTTGGGGAGGTGCCATGCTCACATAAAAGACGTAATACGCAAATGAACGTATGAGAAGCCAGGACACTGTAATGAATGTTTACCTTATCTTTTCTTTTCAATCATGGACTCAGTGAATTCTGATCATGTGTTTAGATCATTTGAGCTGATTTCACTTATCAGGTTATGGGTATCATCACGATGCTAATAGATGAGTGGATTAAGGAACAAAACATTAATATAGCAGCAGACAACCAGTGTTCGGTCTCAAAGTATGTCAGTGAATTGAATGAAAAAAAATCAATGAATTGAATCCTTTCGCGCAGAAGAACTTTAGGAGTCAAATAACGATGAAAAGATTAGGATAATAACAGAGTGCTTCGAGAGTTTAAGCCCGTAAAAAAGGTGGTACTTTTCTTATCTAACCATAAGAGCCCATTTAAAATTATTTTTTAGGTCTGTATGAGGTGAGTGATAAGGTGAGTGCCGAAAGGAGGAATTTGTGTGCCACATAACAACTTGAAGTTGTATTGTAAATAGCACATTGTGGGAATCAAATAACAGGTGCCTAGATGCAGCAAGGCGGCAATGAGGCAGTTAGCGGAACAAGGCTAATTCATTCGTGGAGCCAGAGGATGCTGCTCTCTCCTCCTGTTCTGAAGTCGCCCGAGTTCCGGGAGGCGTTTTGGCCTCAAAGGGAGGCTTGCCATTCAGGTTTGAGAGCGTCTCGGAAATAGAGGAGCGAAGACTTCTTTAAGCCTTTGTTTTTCTCTTCTGGAAGCTAATCAGCAACCTGAAAAAAATATTCTACCATCGAAAAGAAACTTTTGGTACTAATGTTTGCACTGAGAAATTTAACAATTTTCGGATGTCGTAGAATGACCCTTTGTTTTGATCCCTCTACTCTTTGACACCCTTTTAGTAGCGGTATGCTTTAAGGGGCGTGAGTTACTTCTATAATGAAGTAGGCTTTGTTCTAAGAGTGCTATTTTAGTGGTTTAGTCCTTAAGGAAGAGCTATTTTTAAACACATAAGGATAAGAGGAAACACCAGAATCTACCAAAATAAACATGTATTTTAAATTAAATATTACAAACCAACAGTAAACACATTTCTATATTTGGCCTCAAAGAATTTTCAATGACAAAACATAAACAAGTAGGCTTGCAGTAAACATACCAATTGCCAATTAGTATTTTTATCACGACCCTATTTGATTAGCATAAAACATTAAATTAACGTACTGTCATCTACAAACACATATGACCTAGGTTCAAGAATAATGGTTTCTACTCTCCTTTAAAACGTGGGACGTACTAAACTTCTACTATCGCAATAGAGATATAAATGTTATTGTTAACTTACAGGTAGGTATTAGGGATTGTCGGATGTCGCTGGAGGACTTATCTCTCGCTTTCAAGTGTGGTGGTCGCTGCTTGAATTTTCGTCGCCTGTGACGGGGGCTGATTCTTCAACGTAATTAAAGAACGGGAGCTCGTTGGGGCAGGGTTCTTCTCCTCTCACTCTTACGGTGCTTGAGATGTGAGAATCACTCGAGTGTGAGTGGCTTTGCTTTTCTTCAGTCGGACTTCTTTGCAGACGGAAAAGGCTTCTTCGGTATGGCACCGATATAAAACTTGACTATTTAGGTTAATACGACCCTGAAAGGGGGGATCGATTTTCTCAATCTGATCCTATCGTTTCTCACGGAAATAGTCTTGTATGGCTGAAGGATCAATCTTTACGAACTAATCTTTCTACTGGCGAATCGACTTCTAATAATCTTCTTGTCTGGCCGATGGATTGATCTTCACGACCTAATCCTATTCTGGCGTATTGACTTCAGATAATCCCTTTCTCTTTCTTTGCGGGGCTTATTTATAGGCGGATTGCCGCCCCATCTAAAGGGGGAAGTGACCAGGCCACAGATACAAAGGGGGGGGGAGCGAATGGTGAGTTAGCATCTGGGGAGAGCGAGAATTCCTGAGGTGGCACTGGGGTGCCCAAGTCAGCTCGCAAATTATAGGCTCGCAACCGCACCGCTACTTGGCGTGCCTTCTGACTCGCACCGCTTTTTTTTCCATAACCACGGGTTTATGGGTCTCGTAGGTAAATCGATCGTTAGAGCGTCGTTTAAGGACCTTAGGTGGTCGCCTTCAAACATATGTTAGCTCCAACTGCCCACAGCGGCGGGGAGATCACACATGGTAAGCATTTTCGCCGGCTACCTTTCCCACGCTTCTCCTCATGAAGGGGGGGGGGGGGGCTTGAATGTCCCTATACTCCTACAGGATGCTTAATGTAGCCATTTCTTTACATTTACCTCCATCCTTAAGAAAATAACGGGAGGGGGGGGGGTTCCAATCCGACGCTTCCAATAATATACATGGGTAACTTACGGAACATTATATTATACAATAAATTTTAGTTCACTCGGGAATGCCTCGATAACATTTCACCTGACCTTACAATAATTCCTATATTACTGTGCCAACTTAGGATTTTCTTACCTCCCCCTTGGGGGTTACTCGCACCTACTTACTTACAATTCTACTGATTTACACTTAACTTTGCTATAATACAATAGTTGGGCTGCTCCTTAATCGTTCACAGGGTTCCGACTTAACGAGTCGGCCATACAATTGTTGGACCCTTTTATATAGTGAATGGAGTACTGGTACTCCATCAAGAGTAAACTCCATCTCAGGAGTCTTCCATTCTTACACTTATTTTTACCTAAGTATGACAACGGTTTATGGTCGCATTCCAACTTAAACTCGCGCCCTATTAGATAATATTTGAATTTACCTATGGACCATATTATGGCCAAAGCTTCGATTTCGATAGTAGCGTAGGCTTTTTCTCTACTCAACAGTTTCCTACTGACATAAGCTATGGGATAGGCTGTTTCGTCATCTTCGTATTGAAGCAATACTCCGCCTAACCCGTCCCGACTAGCGTCCGTGCGAAGGCCGAAGATCTTGTTGGGATTAGGTAAGCGAAGAATGGGCGCATTTACGAGTTTTCCTTTTAGAACCTCCAACTGAGTTATTGCATGGGGGTTCCACGTGACAGGGTCTGACGCTCTCTTTTTTAACAAATCATTAAGTGGGGCCGCAATGGAAGCGAAGTGTGGTACAAAGCGCCTATAGAACGAGGTCGCTCCCATAAACGATCGGAGTTGTTTCTTTGTTTTCGGGCTGGGTAGTCAAGTGTTTTTGTCCTATTTTGAATCCCAGGTAGTCAATGGATTCGTAGGCAAAATAACACTTGGTCGGCCCGGCGGTTAGACCTTGCTCCTTCAATTTCTCCAGCAATGAGCGTAAGGCGTGTAAGTGTGACTCCCATGTACAGGTAGCTACGTACACGTTGTCGAAGTAAAACGACACGTCACTTAGTCCAGCGATAATTCGCCTCATCATCCTATTATAATTGCTACCGGCTGTAAGTAGTCCGAAGGGTAGCCTGGTAAACTGTAACAGACCTCTCTCAGTCGCAAAAGCCGTCAGTTTTTTGGACTCCTTAGCGAGCGGTATTTGATAGTATGCTTTACACAAATCCAATTCGGTGATGAATTTAGCGTCTTCAAATAAATGGAGATTTTGATCTATTAGTGGGATGGGCTCGGCGTCGAAAAAGGTCACTGAATTCAATTTTCGGAAGTCCACGCACATCCGAAATGATTGATCAGGTTTCTTAACCATTACTATGGGGGAGCAATAATCGGACTCCGATGGCTCTAAAATTCCCAATTTTAGTAAATTCCGGACTTGCTTATTGAAGGCTTCTCGTAGGTGGATCGGTAAAGGATATGGTTTGCTCCGAACCACTGAATTAGTTTTTAGTTTTATTTCATGGATAAAATCCTTGGCACATCCGGGGTTTTCAGAAATGACTTCTGGGAATTCCATGAGCAAGTTCAACATTTCCGCTTTTTTTTTAATTTCTAAGTGGAGATTTATCTTTCAATCCACCCGAGGGTCTTCCGGTGTAGGTGAGAGCGAGGGAAGTTCGTATTCCTCATCTTGTTCCACACACACGGTGTGTATGACTTGCAGGGGCGTACCCGGGTAAACGGCATCCATCGGTTCTTCTTCGTCTAGAAGGGTAATATTCTTTATGCACGCGCGGCGGTGATATTTTTTTAGCATGTTTATGTGATAGGTTCTTCGCCCTGTTGGAGTATCTATCAAGTAATCAACTGGACCCCGTGCCTCGATTACTTCAAACGGTCCCTTCCACTGGGCTCTTAACTTATTATTTTCGGTCGGGAGTAATAATAAGACTTCATCTCCTGCCTTTAATTTTCGAGCCTTTGCTTTCATATCGAAATAGTCCAGGTATTTGGCTAAATTTTTCTCGGCGTTCTCTCGAGCTAAGCCAGAGCAGTATTCTAGGCGCTCGCGCATATCCATCACGTAGGCGTAAGACGATTTGATTTCTTGCTCGAGCTTCGCGTTGGAAAATAATTCCTTAAGAATACTCATAGGACCTCGCACATTTCTCCCGTATAATAGCTCAAAGGGCGAGAATCCCAACGTCCGATGAGGTATTTCTCGGCAGGCGAAAAGGGCTGCAGGCAGGTATCTGTGACACTGTGTAGGGTTGTTTTGACACAACTTCTTCAATATATTTTTGAGAGTCCCGTTTAATTTCTCGCAGATTCCGTTAGCGGATGGATGAAATGGACTCGTAAAAATTGGCTTGACTAACAGTAGTTTGTTAAAATACTCCATCAATTCTGAGGTGAATTGGCGCCCTCTATCAGATAGAATTTCTTTAGGCAGGCCTACTCGTGCAAAAATTGAAATTAATGCTTCCGCGCAGGAAATAGTGTCAATCTTCCGTAGGGCCACGGCATCTGGGAACCGGGTGGCACAATCCACTAGGGTGAGGATGTAGGAGTGTCCTCCACTTGAAGGGGGGTGAATTGGTCCCACCAAATCAATAGCCACTCGAAAGAATGGTTCGTTTATAACGGGCACCTTTTGTAAGGGAGCGGGAGGTACCCGTCCTCTGGAGGGATCCTTCTGACACACGTCGCATGATCGGCAATAGGCCACAATTTCCCTGGCGGCCTGGGGCCAATAAAAGTGTCGGAATATCTGCTGCGCCGTTTTGTTGTGCCCAAAGTGTCCGGCTAATATTCCATCATGCGCGGTATTCAAAATTCTTTGCATGTATTCTTGAGGTACACACAGTGCTTTCTTGTTCTCCTTATCCTCCTCGCTGATAGTACGGTAGAGAAGTGAGTCTTCTACGATATACTGGATAGGCTTCTTTCCTTTCACTTGGAGAATTTCACCTTTAATAGCTTTCTCCCATAGAGGTTTAAGAGTGGGGCATTCCTTCTGAGCACTGGCGAAGGAAGTCAATTTGAACCCATTGTCTTCGAGGGTAATCCTCGGGGTCAACTTAGCAGGTTGCTCTTTCCTCTGGGCTTCTTGTGCCCGGGTGACTACTTGTTGGGCCACTTCTTGCTGGGGAATTAGGGGGTTTTGTCCGATTAGTACTGCGCAGAACTTAATCGGGGCTACTACCACGTCCGTCCAACCGGTGAAATATCTGCATCGTATATGACATCTCACGACGGGGAATCGATTGTCGCGTCCTAAAAAGTCGTGGACGATTGCGAATTTCTTATGGTCAGGGTTTACTGGGGGCAGCAACTTGTCGGATACCACTATGCACGTACATCCGGTGTCTCTGACTAAAGTGGATACTCGGCACCCATTAACAGTGCCCTCTTTAAATTGTAGGCCGCCTGGCGAACTTTTGTTGAATAGAAAGTTTACCTGTTGCTGGAGCCCTTCGGATGTTGGCGCGGGGACGTAGGACGAATCAGCTTGTTCTGCTGGGATCGCGGCAGTCAGGCTTTGCACCTGTTGTCTCGAAGTCTCCCTCAGTCGGGAGTTCTGTGGGCACTGGAAACTCAGGTGACCTATTATCCCGCAGGTATAACAAGTGACGGGCTTCCTGGGATACGTGCCGGTATTAGGGTATGATCCTTGTGGAATCCTAACTTCTTTTTGATTTTTTTCTCCTCCAAAATTAGGTTTATAAGTTCCTTTTGCTGCTGAGAAATTAAAGGGCTTCTTCTGTAAATGCCTGGGTGGCGGCCCATTTTTCTTTGGGGAGGGAGCCTTCTCTTTCTTGTACTCCCTAGGATATAACCGATGATTTACAGCGTGGAGGTCAGCCTCGTCCAGGCACTCGTTGAAGGTAGAAACTTTTCGGTCCTTAACGAATGCACGAATTTCCTGGGGTAGTGTACTTAGTAACTGATCTCTAAGCATGAAGTCGACGACCGCAGCGACTTTGTTCTCTACCCCTTCTGACTCCATCCAAAACTGTATGCTTCGACGAAGCTCAAAGCCAAAATGTTTGTATGTTTGTCCAGGTCTTATACGAGACTGCCTGAACTTCATCCTATATTCTTCCGGGTTAAGGTTTGTTGCTGAGAGAAGTTCGGCTTTGAGAGTGGAATAGTACACAGTCGCTTCTGAGGGTAAAGATACGAATATCTCTCTCATCCTACGATTCAGTAGCGGTAACAGTCTGGCGACCCCATCTTCTTCTAGGTCCCAATTATTGACTTCAAATATTTTCTCAAAATGGGAGAGATAGGAGCATAAATCTTCTTCGTCCTTGTACTCCGGGAGTTTCATGCTGGCCGCTGGTGACACTCCTGTTCTAGATGACACTGACTGCACCTCTAACTGGTCTTTACTAAGAGCTCTTTCGTGGGCCCTTATCTTCTCTCTTTCATCAGCTTCCATTTTCGTCTTTTCTCTTCTTTCTTCTCTTTCGTTTCTCTCTTTCTACTAAATAAACTCTCTTTCGTTTCTCTCTTTCTCCTGAATAAACGAACTTAGCTCGGTTCCTTGCAGTCCAAGGCTTTGACCTTGCTTCCGATAAAGGTCAAACAATGCAATCGCGCCTATGTCAGTCATCTACCTTGTTTTTAATCAAGCCTGACCTATTCCACCACCGAAACTTACCACTTGGCCTAACAATTTCCTTTAGATGGTATCCACCTCTAACTTTAGCAATTTCGCACTCGTCAAATATTCTATTATTCCTGGTGTTCCTTTTATGTGTTAGCTCTTCCTTAAATAGACACTGCTGGGTTCTTTCTAATATAAAACCTCTAGACCTGACACCACTTTTATAATATGTCGTAGAATGACCCTTTGTTTTCATCCCTCTACTCTTTGGCACCCTTTTAGTAGCGGTATGCTTTAAGGGGCGTGAGTTACTTCAATGATGAAGTAGGCTTTGTTCTAAGAGTGCTATTTTAGTGGTTTAGTCCTTAAGGAAGAGCTATTTTTAAACACATAAGGATAAGAGGAAACACCAGAATCTACCAAAATAAACATGTATTTTAAATTAAATATTACAAACCAACAGTAAACACATTTCTATATTTGGCCTCAAAGAATTTTCAATGACAAAACATAAACAAGTAGGCTTGCAGTAAACATACCAATTGCCAATTAGTATTTTTATCACGACCCTATTTGATTAGCATAAAACATTAAATTAACGTACTGTCATCTACAAACACATATGACCTAGGTTCAAGAATAATGGTTTCTACTCTCCTTTAAAACGTGGGACGTACTAAACTTCTACTATCACAATAGAGATATAAATGTTATTGTTAACTTACAGGTAGGTATTAGGGATTGTCGGATGTCGCTGGAGGACTTATCTCTCGCTTTCAAGTGTGGTGGTCGCTGCTTGAATTTTCGTCGCCTGTGACGGGGGCTGATTCTTCAACGTAATTAAAGAACGGGAGCTCGTTGGGGCAGGGTTCTTCTCCTCTCACTCTTACGGTGCTTGAGATGTGAGAATCACTCGAGTGTGAGCGGCTTTGCTTTTCTTCAGTCGGACTTCTTTGCAGACAGAAAAGGCTTCTTCGGTATGGCACCGATATAAAACTTGACTATTTAGGTTAATACGGCCCTGAAAGGGGGGATCGATTTTCTCAATCTGATCCTATCGTTTCTCACGGAAATAGTCTTGTATGGCTGAAGGATCGATCTTTTCGAACTAATCTTTCTACTGGCGAATCGACTTCTAATAATCTTCTTGTCTGGCCGATGGATCGATCTTCACGACCTAATCCTATTCTGGCGTATCGACTTCAGATAATCCCTTTCTCTTTCTTTGCGGGGCTTATTTATAGGCGGATTGCCGCCCCATCTAAAGGGGGAAGTGACCAGGCCACAGATACAAAGGGGGGGGGGAGCGAATGGTGAGTTAGCATCTGGGGAGAGCGAGAATTCCTGAGGTGGCACTGGGGTGCCCAAGTCAGCTCGCAAATTATAGGCTCGCAACCGCACCGCTACTTGGCGTGCCTTCTGACTCGCACCGCTTTTTTTTCCATAACCACGGGTTTATGGGTCTCGTAGGTAATTCGATCGTTAGAGCGTCGTTTAAGGACCTTAGGTGGTCGCCTTCAAACATATGTTAGCTCCAACTGCCCACAGCGGCGGGGAGATCACACATGGTAAGCATTTTCGCCGGCTACCTTTCCCACGCTTCTCCTCATGAAGGGGGGGGGGGGCTTGAATGTACCTATACTCCTACAGGATGCTTAATGTAGCCATTTCTCCACATCTGATGCATGGTGCTTATAGGCTGAGCGTGTTTAGTGTCCATAATTCCTTCTCTAATTTGAGATGGTTTAAACAAAGAAAAAAATATTACTACTATCGTCACTAGCGGTGGAACCTTATGATTTGTTGGTAGAACATATAAAAGGTAAAGAGAACGTTATAGCAAATGCCTTTACTTGCGCCCATTAATTTGGGGGGAGAATCCATCTTTTATATTTCTCCTATGTTTAATATATTGGATTTAAAATTTTGCTTAGTTTGTAAGGAATGTAGTTTTATGTGTTTTTCCCATTGTTGCAAGAGAGGATGCTATTTTGTTTTTTCACATTGCCGCTTCGTCTATGTGATTCATTTTATTGGTGTTTATAGTTTTGAAAGTGTGTTATTTCTAAGTCTTTTTGTTTTTTTTGGGGGGTAAGCATGTAATTTTAATGTTTCCCTATTTATCTTCGATTTCTAGGGGGGAAAATTTTATAAACAAAGTGCCTGAAGTGGTAATCCCCTTATTTATCGATGGGAGGTGTTGTCAAAGGTCCAGGGAATATGATCATATTGGTTTATGACCACCGCCTGGCAATATACTTTTGGAAGGAAGAGGGGTCTTATCTTTCGGAAGAGATACAAAGGAGTACATTTGTTCTAGGCTTCAGGGAAAATCATCATGAAAGGAATTAGACACACGGTCGAGCGTGTGGATGCTGTCGGAAAAACTGGAACCCTTGCGGGAGGAGAATAACAACTGAAGTAAACGTAAACAGCATTAAGATGGAAGCTTAGCAAAGATAGTCATAAGATGATAAGGAGGTTACTTGTTAAATGCCTTTAAGGGAGATATCACCTGATTTATTATCACCCACTTACCCCTTTGATCCAAACTTTCTTCCCAAGTGCGTGCTTGGAAATATCTTCCAAACCGGTCATTGAGGAATTTTCTGAATTCAATCTATCAGGGAACTGTTTCTCCTGGTATGCAAAACTTTGTTTATTATTAACGTGATCAGAGCTGTGATCACTTTGGTGCCATTGTCAATCAGTTTGTTCTAAACTCCTTGCTATTTTTTTTAGTCCTAACTTAGCCTTTTCCTTATAATTTTGTCTTTTCTTCCCACCCTACTTGAAAGGATGTAGACATTCAACAATGATCTTCATTTCCTTCACTTTTCTTTAATCCTAAAGGAAATTATTCGTGTTATTGTCTCTAGGAAATAATAAGTTTTCGACTCTGCTTTGTTCTGCTCTTTTTTTTTAGTCCTGTAAATATCGTAATTTGAATCGCTCTCTCTAAATTTCGAAGACTTCTTAGGCAGTTTTAGTGCAAATTATATCCGTTACCTTTATGAAAGGACTTATTTTCTGCTACTATTTCGTACCCTGCTCTTTTGGTTGGTTGTTTAACATTCAATTTAAGTTTTTTTCATTTTCTTATAAATTTTATTTATCTTTTCCCAGGAGCAGAGGAATTTAGCTAATCACCATGATGACTAATAATTTCCGCAGCTGAATATAAAATACAAATATTTTTAACTGCAGATTCGAAATTCGTGTTAATAATGTCTATTAATTTACATGTATGTTAAGGAAGAGATTACATTCCCTTTTTCCTCTTTGAAGTTCGGTTTGAGCATAATTCTTATTTTTATAAATGAGGAAGCAAGGGATTTGGTATACTTTAATTGGATATTCACTCAAGGAGGAAGAATTAAAGAAGAGGAATGGAAGAGATATAGCGGAAGAATGAGATAAGACTGCCAGAGCTGATATTTAAAAATAATTTGGTATGTAAAAGATATTTGAAACTTTTACCAAATAAAATTCACAAGCTACGTCCGCATTGAGTGTATACGATACTAACGACAAAATTTACTAATATTCTCAATCATTATCTGCTCTTTAATCTCCTAGGCGTAAATCCTTTTGAACAAAGCTATGTATAGAGCCTCTCAATAGGATTATTATCAGAAATACTTCCAAAGATTTAATCGCTGTTTAGGGCGATTATTTTAAATGGGATTTTCAACTAATGTCCAAGTTTCGAGAAGGAAGTATTTATTTTCTTCAAGTTGCATAGCGGATCATAATATTCTCTTATCATACGAAATAATATTCAAGCCTCTTGGCAATGTAGCAGAGCGAGTGCTATTGTTTCCTGAATATAGCTAAATTTCTCTCTTTATATATATATATATATATATATATATATATATATATATATATATATATATACTGCAAGGATAAATTATCCCGTTTTCTCTTTCCATGTGGTTTAATGGATTCATTTTCATCATTCTCTCGTGCTACTTTGAGAGAAAAAAAAAAAAATATATATATATATATATATATATATATATATATATATATATATATATATATATATATATATATATATATATATATATATATATATATATATATATATTATGAACCATCTGTTATTTCTAAATAGTTTTTTATTAAAGAGTATAAATAATAAACACCCACACTGTAGTTAATACTAGGAAACTAGGTAGATTTTATCGCTGCCAATGCTATTATGTTTCGTTCTACATAAGACCTATTTTGAAAAATTATACCACGTTTTTTCCAATCTCTTCCATGGGATTCAAAAGATAAATGTAAAACTAATGTAAGAGAGCTTTTGACCTGTTCTCACAAAATATTTATGCTACCTAATGTTTTGTTTAACGATTTATTAGTTTACCATTATAACTTTTAGCCAATGTTGTGTGGAGATATTTTATCAAAATTTTTCAAATTTTTAGAGATTTTCACTTATATTTTTGCTTTCTTTCTGTATTGCTCTACGAATCAATAGTAGCTTTTAATGTAATCCTCGGGATCTTTTCCTACGTTTGCGATTTTGTGTATAAAAATTGATCGCTGTTCTTAACCCCATCTAGTGTGGAGACTAGATTTTTATTCATAAATTTCTTCTTCTTTCTTTGAGTCCCTTGTTTAGATGTAGAGAATTGTTCCAGAGATTTCCTTCCGTATTTGTTGCCTCATCCTTGGGTGAAGTGCTGTAGCTGCTGCTGATTGCTCGAACTAATGTTCCATCAAATGCACTGGATACACAAATTTGCATCTTTTCTAATGTTTGCTGTTTCTTCGCTGCTTCTTCTTGGTGTTTTGCATCTTCTTTAACTACTGCCATGATTTTTACTTTTAGACTTTTCCTTTGTTGATAAGGGAATTCTTTATCTTCTTCAATAGTGATCATTTCGTTAGCCGTAACATATTCAATGTTGAATAGTTCACCTAAAAGTTTTTCCTTATATCTTCTTTTTCAACATTTGTCACTCATCATGCGACATTACACTTCTGGGTTATTGTTATTGCTGCCTTTTCCCATACTACTTTTAACAGATCATTAACTGTTGAAGTTAATGCTTCTCCGACGGTTCCTTTCTTATCATGTCTATAATTCATGAATAAGAAAAGTACTTCATTATTTGATAGCAGCTTACCTTGATTTAATGTATCTATTTGTTGGCCATTCAGCCAGATAGCAGTTATGCCTCTTGCTGTCTTGTTCATCGCAAGATAGCAGAATAATTGAAATGTATTTATCCGGAGTAAGACACACAACACCTCTCTCGGTTACTACTACACGTACATTGAGTTCAACCATTATTTAACACGACCTACAGGCGGACACAGTTCACTCAGGCGTTACGCATCTGACTGCTCTCATAGCTCTGTTGAATGTTATTGCTATCTAAATATCATCATTTATTACGATGTTTAAATATAATGCCATTTTGAATTCACTTCACTAAACTATAAATTCTAACCTGGAACGAAGATATGACTTCTGAAAAATATTTATTTTCACAAAAATTTCGTAGGTAAAGTTTTATAACATTGAAACATATTATGGGGTATCAAAAAAAATCTATGATGTCGAGCTTTTGACATCACCCTAATATATATATATATATATATATATATATATATATATATATATATATATATATATACATATGGATCCATTAAACCACATTGAAAGAAAAAACGGAATAATTCTTCCTTGCAGTAATATTTTTATTACCTTTTTTCGAAAAAATCCGTGCAGGGAAGCGATTCGAACCAGGTACACTGAGGCAGCGAGCACCGCTTCTTCGAAAAAAGGTAATGAAAATATTACTGCAAGGAAAAATTATTACGTTTTTTCTTTCAATGTGATTTAATGGATTCATTTTCATCATTCTCTCGCGCTACTTTGAGAGGTATATACATATATATATATATATATATATATATATATATATATATATATATATATATATATATAAATATATATATGGAATTAAACCACATTCTCCGAAGACAATTTAATTCAGAACAATTTCGGTGTATCTCACACCCTTTTTCAACTGATACTGGGCAGAAAATATTTAAGAGAAAAGCATAACACAAGATCCCCTCTTTTTTCCCCCAATCCTCTACTTGTGGCTAATCTGAAGGGGGGGGGGGTTAGGCCTAAACATATTGAAGGGCCGACATTTTGCTATTTTATTTATTTGCGATCTTATTACAGGATTAAAAGAAAATTGACCCTCAGATAGATTTAAATTAGGATTGACGATATCAAGCTCGATTCTACGATTCTTCTCTTAACATAGTTGGCCGATTTAAATAACATTTTACTTCCATTAAAATCGATCGTATGATTCTTGTCTCTAACATGGCAAAAAATTCCACTACTTTCGCTGCCCACTCTAATATCTCTTTTGTGTTCGTACAATCTCTTGTCTAGATTTCTCCCCGTTTTCCCTATATAAACTTTATGGCAATCGTTGTATGGTACTGCATATACTCCTATGTTATGATGTTCTTTGAGTTTCCTGGCCATCATCAATTGGTTTAAGAAATTATTATATTTAAAGGCTAGATTAATACCCGCTTTTCCAAATATGTCCTTTAAACTATTTAATTTATTATTAAATGGCAATGTTATACATTTGTTGAAGTCGTTAGTGCGGGAAGGCTTATTACCATAGAATTTTTTCCTAGCTGCAAAATGGGCAGAGGATATGAACCAATCGGGGTAATACAAATTTAAAAAAATAGTCCTGATAATGACAATTTCTTCATCTAAATAGGAAGGATTACATATTTTGTATGCTCTAAGGAAAAGGTTAGAAATTACCGATTTTTTAACAGTATTATCGTGAAACGAAAAATAATGTATATAGGCATAGCCAGTAGTCATTAATGTAGATGTTACATCAAACGAAATACACTAATAAATATATAAGTTTAAAAACAATCCTTACAATCTCAAACAAATAATCTTTTCTCCCCTATATACCGACACTTTAATTACTTGGTGCGAACTTTCACTTCACTTTCGTGATTTGAGAGACGCCAATTATTCCTTTCCAAAGTTAGACCTCTATTAAGAGTTAAAATTGGAAGCGCACAAATTACTTCCATCACTCAGTTAAATCATTAAAAAAACACTGGCCTCTGCCTCCTTCCCTCAAATTTCTGAAATTCCAGTCTGAAATCACTGGAAGAATCATCCTTTGACGTATTATTCCATTATCTATTCTGTGTATTTGAACCTTCAAGCGATTGCTGAAAAGAAAGAGATGGTAAAAACGTGCATCATAAATTTTGCTTCAAAATAAAATAAGGATTAAAATGGAGGAAATAATAAAGATAAATAAATTTTATCCTCTTTTTAAACTTAATATGAGTGTGAATGTGTAATGAAAATAATCTATTATATAGCATCTGCCAAATTTACTAGGTCTATTCCCCAAACTAATCAACTCCGACGGTTTTTATATTTCATGTTGCGGGTATTGCAAAATTACCGTTAAAATCGTTAGGACGCTCACAATAAACTATACAAAGATAATCTTTATTCAATTAAAAACGTTATTATTGTTTACTATATAAATGTGTTTAAACTGTAATATTAATCAATTTGGCTGACCACGGTGGCGAGCAGCGCTTCATCTGAGACCAGAAATTCGCGCACACGGTGCGGACGAAGTCCTTCCTCGTTATGGCCAACACGCCGTTGACAGAGGAATTCAGCTCGTCGACGCTACAGTGGCGGACCTTATATGACTTGCCCTCGATAAGCGCCCATATGCTGTAGTTGAGGCGATGAGGTAAAGCGACTACGACGGCCAAAAGTCCATCGACCAAAAGTAAATTTTCGCCCCCAACTACTCTTGCGCGGTCTTAGCTGGGTGGGCCGTGGTACCGTTCTGCTGGAATATGTAGTCCGCCTTCTTCATGGCGAGACTTTCATGGCCAAGATATCACTGTAATCGCCGCGGTGAACCTGTAAATGGTGCGAAACACACCATGGCTTCTTCTCGAAATTCGAAGCAACGACGCTGAACATCATCAGGAAGGTCGGGTGGTTGGTCCTGAACACGTAGCGGACCTGGAAGATGTCCTGGTCGAAGCTTACCACCTCATGCTTTTGCCGCTCTCCTCCTTGACTGCCATCTACACAGCGGCCACATAGATGTTCTTTTTTTTACGACCGCAACCATATTGAGCTTCAGAGTACATTATAATTCCTTTCTCCCGGCCAAACGGTAGAACCTTGAAGTCTTCCTAAACAAGGTCAAATTTTGAGGTCTTCCCAGTTCTTGAGCTTCTCTGCGACTCTGTTGACTGTCATCTGGCTGACGTTGAGCCTCTTGGCGATGTTGCGTTTGTTTCGACCTGCGCGCAGGAGAGCAGAGATCTCGATTCTTTCCATTCCCATCTCGACACAATTGCGCACAATGGAAAAGACGATTTAATGCAACATGCTGGAAAGGTAGAACTTTAAATTTATTTAACAGAACTTTTTCTATCACACACGTAAATCTCTCAAAAGATAAAAAACTGAGTGCAACAGAGATCTTGGAAAGACAAGTCAATGAAAATATTAGGCGATGTGATATTTACGATTACAATCATTTTGAAAAACAATTATAATAAGTTGATTAAAATGAAGTTCGAGGAGTGTTTTATGCTAGTTTTGCTGTTATCAGCCGTTAGGCCACAGCGCTTATCATGCAAAGAGCGTAGTCTTCAGCATAATATAATGACTAAGACAAATAAATATTATGGGAGCCATGAGCATAACAGCAGTTATTACTATAGATAAAAAAAAATATAGAAGTAATAATAATGATAAAAAATAATAATGATAAACTATAACAACCATTATATTAAGAGAGAAAACAGGACAGTAAACAACAATCAGCACACAATTCATTTTGTTTAATTAATATATCCAAAATACAAATAGACCAATACACAAATAATTTAGGTAGGTTAAATTATCATCTTAGTAAAAATTATAGGATATTTGGAAAATCGTCAATAAAGTGCTGTTCTAAATTGAGCTAAGTATGGGAGTCGAAAATTTTAAATAATTTGAATGCGATGTAAAAGTTTACTATAGAGTAAAGATTACACAATCCTGTTAGTTCATTGACATGGGAGAGGGAAAATAATGTAATTGTCGTTATATAGCAATTGTATATATATATATATATATATATATATATATATATATATATATATATATATATATATATATATATATATATATATATATATATATATATATATATATATATATATATATATATACAATGTTGGGCAGGGCCGACCAGTCAGCGGGAGGTGTTAATGAGAAGACGGAGCAAACTGTCCCCCAGTATGTAGGTATTAACGATCAAGGTAAGTGAGTGCAGATAGGTCTTATGGACTAAGTTGCGGCTGATTCCAGTTCAGGTTATTTAAAGAGTACGATAAAATTAATATTTAATAACATAAAAAGGAAATATTTACAAAAGTGGGTTTAAATGAAAATATTTGGTCAGATGAAAGAAGACACTCGGTTTCGGTCGAAAGGACAAATCGAAGGGGATTATAGCTGGTTAATTAACTGAGTCGGAACGGAGTCTTTAAATGTGCTACGCTAAGCCGAAATACAAATAAAGATTATTGATACGGGAAGACTGGATTATAATAAGATCCGCTGGTGACGGCAGCTTGTAATACGTAAGCTTGAAACGACGAGAAGCAAAGCAATTCGGAGAGGCGAGAATTGCAAAAAGAACAGGTTTTACCTTAAAGTTCTTGTGAGGGAGTAGTTGCGCAAATTCACGAAAGAACAGCCGTTACAGGGAGCTTGCCAATCGTCTGTAGCAGAGCCCAAAGGGGGATTAGTTCTAGCCTTCGGAGCTCAAATATACCAAGGGGGAGGGAGCCAAATAGAGAATCGTGACAAGTCTTCGTGTGTAGGGCGAGCGGGTACTGACTCGATCCAGCTAAACCTTGTGTTAAATAAGGGTTGACGAGGCGGAGAAATAGTCTCAGGCCACGGCGCGCTCTCCTTAGACAAACATGGAACTCGGGGGATAGCCGGCTTCCTGCCGAGGCATTCGAGATAAGGAGGCCCATGGAATATTCTTACCGGTACTTTGTCGCTTCGAAGTTAGGGGTTGAGAGATAAAATCACCTGAAGTGCGGGGGATAGATCTCCTCGAGTAAACACAGTTATGCTCAATAACACCACGTTGACCTGACTTCTGCCTCGTTCAACCTTATTCCTCAAGTTTTTTGTTTCGAGTTTAAGGATACGTGTGTTTGTGAGGGTCCAAGGCGGACCTCAAGGGTCTATTCTTCCACCGTAATAATGATCATCTTCCAATTATCTTACTAAAAATAAGAGAGAGAGAGACAGAAAGAGAGAGAGAGAGACAGAGAGTGAGAGAGAGAGACAGAGCGGCTTGGTTATTAATAATTATTATTATTAGCAGCATTTTCATTTTTTTCTAGAAGAGTTTTGTTGTTTAGTAGAATAGGTAGAGTTACTGGTAAAGTAGGTAGT
Organism: Ceratothoa steindachneri; assembly: GCA_963969495.1. Classification (NCBI taxonomy): domain Eukaryota; kingdom Metazoa; phylum Arthropoda; class Malacostraca; order Isopoda; family Cymothoidae; genus Ceratothoa; species Ceratothoa steindachneri. The sequence goes on along the minus strand of OZ018321.1, from coordinate 31,582,062 downwards.
GATTTGATAGTTTGTGATGAGATTTTGAGGATTACTTGCCGATGGTGTTGAACTTTAATCTATCATAAATGTGGAGAATAAGGAATTTATTAGAGTAAAATCAAGAATGCCGTAGCGTACATTAGAATCAGAATGACTATAGTTCTATCACAATATCCTCCATAATTTTGGTAGAGAAATTCTAAGTTTCTAAACTTATGTACGACAATTATAAGTGGAAACTACCTATGGGTATATGTTACGCAAAATGGGATGAAATAAATGAAAATTATCAGCGAGTAAGCCAATTTTGTAAAAATATTGGTGCCTAAAATGCTCCGAACCACTATAAAACAAATTTCTACGGAGAATAACTATCCTATTATCATAGGAAAATCTTTGCCCAAGTAATGAGTAATTAGTATTTATTGTGGAGGCTTTTATTCTTGATGATGCTTTGACATCTTCTGCCACAGGAACGATCCAACTGTTTCGCTCTTTCTCAGCATTCTTGATCCATTCATCTTAGCGAATTTCTCAGAGTTCTTGACCAGTTTTCGGATTCCTCGATTTAGACCTCTCTCAAAGTGTTCTTCAAACATTTTTAATCGGATTTACTTCTGACCTCTCAGGTGGTCAGTTCTTATGAGTGATTTGTTCGTCGTCTAGAACGTTTACAGGGGGCGCTATCCATTATGGTAATTGCATGTTAGGTTTTGGAGGCTCGCAGATGGAGTAATCATGATGGCGCAGCAATTCCATGTATACTTGTGTATTCACTCCTGTAAGCGCATAACGAGGCTCCGGTTTTCTCCTGAAATCAGGCCTTAGACCATAAAACTTCCTCCTCCAATTCACACTGTTTTTAGTGATGTTTACAGATATGTAACCTTTCACCCACTCGGCTACGGACGAACCTCATGCCATCGGATGCGAACAATTTGAAATTGGAATCATCACTGAGGTTTACTTGGCTCCATTGGTCTTCTGTTCATGTAAGATGCTCAGTGGCAAGTGAAAGACAAGCTTTCTTCTTCTTTGGGCCCCAAAATGGCTTTATCCTTAGTATGCGAGCGTGAGGATTGTCTTCTCTCAGCTTACATGACACAGTGTGGCTGGAGACATTGATGGCCATGATCTCTCGAGAAAGTCCTGCAGTCGTCTTGAAGCGCTACTTAACAACATGGGTATGACCTTTTTTTTTATTTTTTCGTCTTGATTAGGCTATCATTTAATTTACCAGCCTATGTTTTATAGGTTTACAGAATATTATTGACAAAGAGAGGCATGATAGAAATATTTAGGCATGTTACCTGGAAGACAGATGGCCAGAGACTGACCTAGCATACAGAGGATATAACAAATTAGTTTTTCTACAAATAATGTCTGTTATTTCTACAAGACAGTTAGCGTTTGGATCATTTTGGAGACCAATTTTTCTAGTGAATGGCTTATCTGTGAAAACCTTTATTTGATTCATCCAAATTTGCATAACCTTTACCTATATAATTCATATTTGTAGGTTATATTACACCCATCTTCTGGTAAAATATGGAAAATATATTGTGATAGAATTATAGAGGTTCTGATTTTGTAAGACGGTTCTGTAGGTTGATAAGGTTATAAAAAAGAAAATATTATATCTATGGTTTTAATGATGTTTAGGGATAGTCTGTTTATAGTAAACCAGTGATTATTGTTAGAGGGCTCAGGAGAGGTGATTAGTTTACTGTAAATCAGGAAGAGAAGGGGATCAAGACAAGACTTAGAGGGCTTCCTAGGATGAAGCTGACGGTGCTGAGAGTATGCCATCAACGACTATCTGATTGCTGACGCTTTGTCAGTTAGTAAATGAGGCAAGGATTAATAATTTAAGGGAATCCGATTTTATCTATCTTATTTAGAAGAATTTTATAATTTACTATAAACAAATTTATAGAAAAATCAATAAAAACTCAAAGTGAGTGTGAGCAGTTTTAGGGAATAATCTTATATTTTAATAAGTAAATCATTGATCGCCTCAGGCTTGCTAACGTTTGGACGGAATTCATATTGATGAGGATATAAGATTTTATTGAAAATAATAAAAGAGAAAACACTCTTGAAGCTTAGATACTTTTCCAAGATTTTCGGATAAAGTTGGAAGTGAGGAAATAGGCGGGTAATTTGATGGAAGTTTAAGACGACCTAATTTAAAGATTGCGGTAATACAATCAACTTTGAGGCAGAATGGAAAAAAATAAAGAGATAAAGATTCATTAAAAAACAAGTTATTATTAGAATTGTGTTATCGAAAAAAATCATAGGTGAAGGTGGAAGCAGATAATTAGGGAAGAAGTGTTTTTAATTTTATAATAATTGACACTACTTCACTACTAGAAAAGAGTAAAGCGAAGAAGGAAATAGTGTTTCTGTAAGGCTTGTATCTCATAGGTGAGATATGGGTTGGCGCGATGCCGTAATCTGATTAGGTAGCAATGTTACAAAAGTAAGAGGTAAATGCTAAGAAAATGTCAGAACGATTTTACAAAGTTTTGCCTTTGTAGACAAGCTCACAAATTGAACGGTTAGATGAAGTGTTGGTTAATAGTTTATTCGGCATTTTATACTTAGTTTGGCTATAAGAGAAGCTAGACCTTAATTTGTGAAGGAAATAATTTATTTTGGCTCAGCATTTAATTAAAGTTAATAATGTTTGTTTGTTTTGTAGCCAGTCAAGGAATTATAGCCCCGTTTGTACTGTTGAAAAGTAAATGTTTATTATTAATGCATTTAGTTTGTTTTTAGGTAATCCAAGAAGGGGAGCTATATGAAATAGGCGGAAACTTGGAGGGAAAAGGGCAGTGTGCATTTTATATATTACAAAACCTATTATAAAAGTATGCGACAACTGTATTTATGTATTTGGTCTGGAAAGTAAGAGTTGCAGTAAATAAAGTGTGTCTCACCTAGTGCATTTTGGCATTTTGGGCTGTAGTCACGAAATAATTCATGTTTGAATTACTTTGCTTTGATTTGTTGAGGAAAGATGGCAAAAATGTGCGTGTAGTCTGGTATATGGGCTACAATTTTTTCAGAGGTGGTAGAGAATTGATTGTGCCCGATATTATTCATACAAGATAAAAAAGTAAGAGAGAAGTGGGCTGCGTGATAACTAGATGTATGGTATTGCAGGGAAAAGTGTAGCCTCATTGAAACGATGAAATAAATACTTCCATGGCTGACGCTATATGCTTACAATGGTCAGTCTTAATGGGTTAAAAGATATATGAACATTATAGAGTTGAATTTTATCATTAATAAATGACCAGTCGCATTTTAAGCCAACCTTTTATTAGGTTGCTACAGGGAAGGAAATGTGTAAAGACTTGTAAATAAAGGCCCAAAATCATTCGTTTGGCGTATGACCAAAATACTTTTATAACAGTAATAAACCTTTTTCTATATTCGGATAAAATTTGAGCCATTTAATATTCGTCGTTTTGGAGGTATTGAGTGGGATTTAAATCTGTTTTTGATCAGCGCGTGGAACTTGTATGACCCCAAAATCTACCCAATTCGCGCATGACACGAATATAGGGAAGAGTGTTGCACTTAGATGCAATGCATTGGGACTGCAATGAGACCTAAACCAAATTTTCAAGTGGCCAGATGAATGGTAAATGAGGCTTAGCATACGTAAATGTAAAGTCATGCAGGTAGGATTCAGAAATATCAAATCAAATTATCATATGAGTGGCCAACTCTTGGAATCCGTAGATGTGGGAAAGGATCTTAGTGTCGTAAATTCAATGGACTTCAAAGTGTCCAATCAATGCTTGGAAGCTACTAAAAACGAACCAAATGCTAGGATACATCGTTCAGATAATATCTCTGATTGGTCTAGAGACATAATCTCATATAATTCAATAGTGCGACCACATCTATGTAGAATATGCGGTTCAATTCTGGTCTCCGAACCTTAGCAAAATGTGGAAATGTTAGAAAGAGTACAATGCAGGGCGACTAAACTGAATCCTTAACTTAGGAACAAACCCTATTAAGAAAGGCTTCGCTCTCCTAAACCTTGATATATGCCTTTAAATCTTAAAAGGTTTTCCAGCCTATTTTTATAGCCATTATTCGAAATGGATTATAGAGCGAATATTCGTTCAAATGGATATAAAGTAGTCACCAGGCGATTCCCATTGGAATAGCGCAACTTTTTAAAGCTATAAAATCACCTAAACCTGGAATAGCCAACCCAACCGAGTGATCGAAAGTGCGTTGGTTAATATATTTACAAACAGGCTGGAGGAGTAGGGAGGAATATCACTTTAAAAAATCCGGACTGAAGATTTAACTTTATAAGGCTTTCTGTCTTTCCTCTCATTGATTTTATCAATACTAGCAGACGCTGTCTACGAGAGAGAAGATATTGTTCTTATCAGCTATTTGAGTGCGAGAAGCAGTATACATATTAAAAATAGTATAGTAATAGGCACACTTGTAACTAAATGTGTACGAAGCTAGTAATTAAATAATATGAAACTACAGTCTTTGATCAGTCCATACCTAGATAGTATTTTTATGATATGAAGATACACTCGTAGATAAGTGTGCATCTGATAGCCATAGAACTATCAAATGCATCGAATGCACTCCGAAAGTTAAGGTGGTATTTACCTTATTAGTTCTCGGACTGGTCTTGTGTGGGCCCAAGGTTATTTGCTGGTTTTAGTTCTTTAGTTAGGTATAAGTATGTACTTCCTAATTTTTGGCTAAAAATCCTCATTTTTAAATAGAGCGTATGCATGCAATAAAATCAATAATTATCTTAACAGAGGCGCAGCAGATAATAAAAAAAACAGTCACTAACCCAACTATGGGTACGTCCGTATTATATTAGGTTGAGGAATAAGTTCTTGCGTTTTTTTTAATGTTTTGTTGATTTAAGTTTTGTTGACGTGATTTGTGCACATATTAAGAAACAATAATAAATAATAAGAGCAAAATTTGCAAAGGTTAGGCTACGTCTCTTAACAGCGTAGACTATTAAGCTTTTGCTTAGGCTACGTCTTGATGTTGAGTAATAAGTCATTGCGGTTCATTTAAAAGTTGTGTTAATTTAATTTTTGTTCTGTACCCTCAAAATGGAATGTCAAGTTGAAAGAAAGGAGCATTTTCGACACTTGTTGTTATTCATTTTCAAATGAGACGGGAACAATGCAAACGCAAGCAATGCTCGTCGCGATATTTGTGCTGTGTATGGAGAAAATGCTTTATCAGAAAGGACAGCTTAATGGTAGTTTTCACGTTTCAAAAACGGTCATGAAGATCGATTGAACGACCTTCTTCATGAAAATCCTCGTCAATCGACTAGAGAATTGGCTGTACAATTGGCGTGTGATCAGAAAAATGTAGTGAATCACCTTCATTCAATGGGGAAAGTTAAAAAACTCGATGCATGGGTTCCGCCCACTTTGAGCGAAAGCAACAAACTTCAACGCTCAACGATTGCCGCAGTTTCGCTTGCTCGTCACTAGGCTACTCGTGGGTATAAAGACAGATTTCTTCACTGCATTATCCTTGGCGACGAAAAGTAGTGTGTTTATGTCAACATGAACCATCGAAAACAATGGCTTAGTCCCAATAAAAAACCACTTCCGCGATTAAAGCAAAGACTTCATCCACGAAAGACGATGCTATGTGTATGGTGGGGTTGGGAAAGCATCATTCTTTATGAGCTCCTTGCGAACAACGAGATTGTCAATGCAGAACTCCACGTTCAACAAATGTATCGACTCGCCGAAGCTATTCGTGAAAAGCGACCTCATCGACGTTATGGATTCCTTGTGCAACATGACAATGCTCGTCCTCCCATTGCCAATATGACAAAATACGCCATCCAAACGCTTAATTGGGAAATCCTGCCGCATCCTCCATATTTACCAGACTTGGCTTCATCGGATTTCAATCTGTTCCGATCGTTCTCCAACAATTTGCGCGGCGTTTCTTTCTATACTGATGTGGAAATAAGAACGTGGTTAGACGAATTTTTAGAGTCAAAATCCAGAGAATTTTATTGCAGAGGCATCGAAAAACTAGTTGAACATTAGGAAGAAGTCGTAAATAACAACGGAGAATACAATTTTGATTAAATTGCATATTGTTATCAATTAAAAATGAAGTTTTTCTAAAATTGCTAATGGTAATAAATAAATTTGATAAAACCGCAAGAACTTACTCCTCAACCCAATAGTTACTCTTACATTTCTCTCACATAAACAGAATCAATCCCTTTAGTAGGTTGCTCTGATCCCGCGTACGTGAGGATCTGCCGTGGCTTACCCCAGGACTCGAATTGGGTAACTGTACGAGACCCCCATGCTGAAAAGATATCATGGGGGAGGGCACTGCCTTATTTACCCCAAATACTTGATGGATACTTTGTTAGTTCTAGTTAAAAATAATTCGATATAAATTCGCTTGATTTTAGCTTGGCTTTTCGGGGTTTACTTTATTTAAAAGTATCGGGTATCGTATCACACTTGTAACCTATTCGTCTCTATGAAGGAACCATGAGAGGATATATATTTTCTTTTTAGGAAAGTATCTATGAACCGAGTATATTTATGATTGAAAACGAATATCAACGAGTGAATTTCCAACAGGATATGAAAGGAGATTCGGGTCCTGTTGAAATTAGGTAAAGGGTCTAATTGTAGACATAGTTGAATACAAACTACTCTATGATGTAGGAGCAGTGGAGGATAGCAACTCTTATGTTATTTTTAAATATGAAAGTTTGAAATAGGGAGTAAGTTGACAGGCAGAATAAAAGAAAGATAGGTATAGTAATTTTGGGTAAGAAAGAATCTACTTAGATGTAAAATATTTCTCTACCTACGTCCTATGAAGATGAAATAGCCTTTGAGTTCCCCATTATCCTATTTGGACATCTGGGAAGAGGACTGAGAGGACTACCTGCTTACCCAACAAATTCAAAAGCTGAGCAATTTCAAAGTTGGTCTATGATCACTGCGTATTTGTAACCCCAAATTACTAGATGAGGAGATAGACCAATGGTTTGCCAAATTTTTCTATAGAGATCACTTTATTTGAAACCGAAACAAAAAAAGATATTTTATTGTGACATTGATAAAGACGAGGACAAACATAATATTGAGAGTTTCTTGAAGGTCCCCTCTCCTTTTCACGACACGATTTAACTTGATCCCTGATGACATACATATTGTAAATGCGTTAGCTAATACTAATGCGAAACTAACTAGAATTAATATTGCATTGTAAAACTTTAGCTAATACTAATGTGAAACTAACTAGAATTAATATGAAATTGTCGCGAAAAGTGAGTGGTTGTACAATCATTGACAATAGTTTTGAGAAAAAAAAACACCCAAATCGATTTGCTTAATATATATTAAAATAGAAGACAACCATAATGCTATGTATAGAAATATAAAGTTTAATACGAAGAAATAATATTTAATGCATATAGGTAGTCTTTAGTGTCTTTAACCTTTATATATATATATATATATATATATATATATATATATATATATATATATATATAAATATATATATATATATCGAAGAAAGAGATCGTGTAAGATTCATTCTGTTTAAAGAAGTTGTGTTAAAGGAGAGTTTTCGGGAAGAGCAATACCCTACGCTCGTCGGCAAACTTCCAGCGAGATTAGCCGAGAATTTCTTCGGTTCAGCTGGAAAATCAAAACCCCGCAGCTGAACTATAAACGCCGAGGCAATGAGGCAGAGCTTAATTTTTTTCGTTAGCAAATATAGGAGTTCCGGCGAACGCCAATATATTTCCCGTCACAAAATTTATCGTGGAAGTATTCAGTCAGAATTCGCCCAAAGAAGAGTCTCGAAGACGTACCTCCTACCCCTTGGAGAAGACCCCAGGTCGTGAGCTATTTCTACGTTGCTCCCGAGTGAGCCAAGCCCGGAAAATGCAGAAGGTATTTGGCGACCTCTTTAAAGACGTCTGTGGAATCATCCACTGACGGCGCAAATCCTCGAGTGATATAACACGGTGTCATTTCGGGCCGTAGCTAGGATCTTATTTAGAACGACGGCGTCAGGATCCTAGGACCAGTGCAGAAGACGCGCACAGTTTCAGCCCCGCGGGAGTTTTCCACCTCGAGCGTCTACAGAAGAATCTTCCTCTTTTGAGCGTCTACTTAGACAATCTTCCCCGGACGTTTACTTGTAGTACCCCCCCCCCACACACACGAATAATAGTAATATATTTACACTTTTCCTTTCCTCGTTGAGGTGGTGCTACGCCTTCCGACTAAGACTCGTCACATAGTCTCCTCCCAAGTCACCTCGGATAACTAAAGTGAATTATTGTCCCCTTAAGGCTAGGATTCCATTCGTAGTTTTGGTCTAAACACTACTGGGTTAGTACTCGGAGTATTGAGCCCTTGCGGCATGAGAAATTACTGGTAATTATTGATAATTTTCCCATTGCTGAATTAACTAATAACTAGATAGTGTAATTATTTGTATTATATGTTTTTTTGTGTAATTAAAGATTATTTTGGCCATTCTAGTTTAAGTCCTCCAACCACCAAAGCCTAATTAAATAAGACTAATCATGGCCAACGATATTTAAAGTATTCGAATCACAAAAAACCCGCGTACTCAACGAAATTCAATTCCAATTACTATTTTGGCTTGTCGTAGACCTTCTCCAAACAAACGAAGGAATCGAGAAATAGGCGCTAACTGCCTAATTCTACGACATATATATAAAGGGTCATTAGTGAGGATTAAACGAAGGCTTTCAAAGTGGAGGTTTGAGGATTTCAAGAGACAAAATCTTCTTAATTAATTATTTGCGTAGGTAGGCAAACGTCTGGAAAAATTTTAAATAGGGTGCAGAGTATTTTAATAGGTTTTGATAACGGTCAACGTTAGGATTTGCCTCGTTTGGAGCAAGTTCCTTTCTCACGGGTACATTTGCTTTTGGTGTGCGTATTTTAGGTTCCTCAAAACACGTAGGCGGGACTCTACTCTCCACCAACAAACACACGCAAGTGTTTACCCACGCATAAAATTGGGGTCAATAAAACCTTTTTATATTCTCTCGAATGAGTGCAGTTTTTCGAGGGTGAGCAGGTCAGAATGTCGTCGTTTGACAAATTTAAAACACAAGGAGAATCTTTAGGATTAAGTGGGAGAGAATTGATTTCCTACATACAGATAGAAGAAAAGACTAAGAGAGAAGAAAAAGGAGAAAGAGAAAAAGAAGAAAAAGAAAGAGAAAAAAAGAGAAGAGAAAGAGAAAGAAGAAAAGGACAGAATTCGGGCGCATGAAATCGAAAGGAGAAAATGAGGAATGAGGATCTATCAATCAACTTGGGACCATCGACTCCTCGAGAGGCGTGCGTTAAATTACCCGCATTTAAAGATGGGGTCGCTTCCTACTTAACTCATTTTGAAAACATCTCTGAAGTCAACAACAGGGATATTGAGTCGAACGGTGTAGCGAGGTTGTTAACACTCTTAAACACCTCCATGAGGGATAACTTTGTCTCCCTCCCCTCGTAAGCAACCAAAGATTACTCCACGTTAAAGGCAGAATTGCTCTTTGCCTGTAACATGACTCCCGACTTCTATCGAGTTAAGTTCAGGCAGAGTCCTATTCAACACAAACATACTTTTAATGAATTTGGGTTTACTCTTCAAAGATCCTCAATATTTAGCTAGACGCCTTGAAAGTACCCGAAGATTACGACGCCCACATTGATTTCCTCCTGCAAGACCAATTTTTAACATCTTTTCCTTCATAAATACGATCCTTCATCAAGGACTAAAGATGTTACAACTTTAAGAAATGTGTAAAAGAGACTGACTTATATGCAGCCAACCATAATTGTTATCCTAAGGAAGCCAATAAAATGGATCCCATGTCCCTTAGGTTGCGTTTTCAGAAGCGCTCCTTCTTCCCTCAAAATATAGGAAAATCTGTCCTGATAATCAGCCCGGTTAAGTCAAAACTGAATCAATTTTCCACCAAGTAGGAAGATCGGTCGTTCTCTTCCAATCTCCCTCCATCAGCAGTCCCTCAGAAAAAACTTCGTGTGTTTATTGTGTGGAGTTGATGGACACGTTAAATTCAATTGCCCTCAGAGCACCCAGCTAAGAAACAACTTCTCCTACCAGGTGCACCAAGTAAGTGCAACGCCCACTCAACCCACTTCGCCTCCAGTATCCTCGATCTTGTCAAGTGAACCCGGTCTGTCTGGCCACCAGGTAAACGTTTTATTCAATAAAAGTAACTCTGGGAGTTTCCGGTTCGAATCAGGTGTGGGAAATGGATGCCGTATCTCGACCCTCGTCCGAAATACAGGATGCACGTGTATTGTGGTCTCGGATAAGTTACTTTACCAGTGGCGGCCCCCATAAAGTTCTCTGCCGGTTTGATTGGGAAGAACCCCAAGGTCTCATCAACCCCGGTGGTTTAACCAGTAACCACCCTCTCTCAGGGTAAGAGAGATTCCGAAGCGCCCGTCCCCATTAAAACTTCCGGCGCACCAGAACCGGATTGTAGAAACTTTTACAATGAGGAATTTTCCAAGAAGTGGGATTTTGTGGGCGAAATCCTGCGAAAGAACACAGGAAACTATAAAAAGTGACAAATTAGTCATTGGGGGGGGCTAATAATAACCTATTCTATCGCATTTGCTCACAAGCAGACTCGTCTTAGTCCCATTTAGTGTGCGTTCAGCGCTCACACATGCGTCTCCTACTCCAGACCGTACACGAAGACTGCCAAGCGGATCTTTATATTTTTATTGGCCTGGGGCGGCCGAAGAAACTTTGCAATACTGTCGATCGTGCAACGTATGTCAATAGATAGCAGTTAAAGGGGCGAGTTAAGCCGGCCCTATTACAAAAGGGCCCCATTATTTCTAAGCCTTCCTCAGGGTTAGCTATCGACCTAGTTGGATCGATTCACCCGCCATCAAGCGAGGGGCATAGTTACATCCTCACTATAGTTGATTTCGCTACCCCTCCCCGAGGCTGCCACACTAAAAAGGATTGACAGCGTCTCATTTCAATTTTTCCCGCGTTGGATTAACCAAGGAAATTCTTTCAGATCGCGGCCGTCAATTTACTTTTCATTTAATTGAGCAATTAGAGAAACTTCTCATGATAAACATATATTTACCACTGCGTTCCACCCGGCTGGAATGTGTGAGAAGTTAAACGAAAACCTCAAGGCGATTCAACGAAAGTTGTCCGTTGTTGTGGCTCATTTTGCTTATAGGGAAATACCCCATCGTACTTTGGGATTCGCGCCCTTTGAATTATTATATGGTAGGAATGTTCGTGGACCCTGAGGGGCATTAATGAGCTCTATACAAATATTAGTTTAGACCCGGAAATACAGTCCTCGTATTCCTACTTGATCGAGCTCCGTAAGAAATTGGAAGAATGCGTTGAGTTGGTCTATTAAAACGCCGGCGTGAACCTAGCCAAGTATAAGGCCTACTTCGATGGAAAATCTCAAGATCGGATGTTCAAACCCGGTAAGGAATTTTTGCTATTACTCCCGACGACACTAACAAACTTTTGAGCCGATGGAAATGTCCCTTTAGGATAGTTGAGAATCGTGGTGCAGTAGACTATCTGATCGAAACTCCAAGTGGAATAAGGTTTTTCCATATCAATCTCCTCAAGAGTATCCCCGGCGTCCAGGAATTCATCACATTGTAGCAATTGATGAAGAATCGACCCTTGAAGGAAATTTCTCCCTGGTTCCCCTGTGGGTTGTCCAAAATGGCTGCATCGAGCAAGACGAGGATTACCCTTTTCCAGTGCCCGAGATAACGGAGACCCCTTCGAAGCAGCTCAAAATCAGCGAACAATTAACGCCCCAACATAAAGCTTAGCTCATAGCCACCTTCGGGCGTTTCCGTAACGTCATCTCCAACGTACCTGGATGTGCTACCCAATTCGAGTACGATATTCAGTTGACGACCCAAGAAGCAGTTAAGTCTAAACCATACCCCTTCCCTGTCCACCTGAGGGAAGAATTTAATAGAGAGGTGGAAAATTTATTAAAGTTGCAAATCATTGAGCCTTTTAAATCTGACTATTGTTCCCTCGTGGTCATGTAAGAAAACCGGATGTGTCATACAGAATGTTTATTGACTTTAGAAAATTGAACGCGGTCACCGTGTTTGACGCGGAACCTATTACACTAATTGACCAAAATCTGCACTTGTTTGAACGGGCGAAATATATTTCAGAACTGAAGGACAATGTAAAGGGATTTACTGCATTTCTTACCGAAAAGGGATTAATGCAGTTTAGAAGGCGTCCTTTTGGCCTCGTCACTGCTTGTATCAACTACAACCGGATGATAAGACAGATTTTAGACGGATTACCTAATGTGTCTTTATATTTTGATAATATATGTTGCCATGAACGATTGAGAAACCATCTGACTGCCCTTCTTTCTCCTCTACAAAGGTTAAGAAGCCACAACCCTACTATCGGGGTAAACAAGTGTCATTTTGCCTTCTACACAATCAACTACTTGGGATTCCGCATAGGAAACCAACGATTAGCCTCACAGGAAGAAAAATTAAAGCCATCGCGAGAATGCCGCTACCCGTTAACAAACGGAAATTAAAGTCATTTAGGGGCTCTACCTCCTTCTACAGCAGATTTATTCCGAACTTTGCCTCGCTTTCCGCCCCCTTATGCAATCTCCTAAAGAAGATTCGCCTGGACCCCGTCCTCAGGTGCCAGCTTTAATCAACTCAAAGGTAAACTCGCGTCTGCCACGATGCTGTGGTTACCTAATCCAACCGAGCCTTTTGGCATCGGGACAGATGCTAGCAACGACGGGATAGGTTGTGTGTTAGTCCAATACAAACCTAATGACGAGTGTTTTCCCATTGCCTACGCTAGCCGAAAGCTGTTACCGCGTGAGAGGAATTATGCTGTAATCAAGCGCGAAGCCGTGGCTATTATATACAGAATAAACAAAATTTAAGATTTATTTATTAGGCAAAGAGTTCACCATTGAAACAGACACAAGCCGCTGGGGTACTTGCAAAACATAAGAAATAATGACGGTAGACTGATGCGTTGGAGCCTATTTTTGTAGGAATTTCAATTCAAAATTTCCTATCTAAAAGGCTCAGAGAATTGTATAGCGGATAGCCAAAGTCACAACCCAGTTAATTTTAGCCTCAATGAAACTTGGCCTACCTTAATTCTTGTGTGATTATTTCATGTACATAGGTATAACTAACTCTCGGTCCTTGTTAGGACCGTTATTGTAAATATACGCCCGTATCTAGTGTAACCGAGTCCCGATGTACTTCTGCAGAATTTTCTTTTTTTAATTTTTAAGGTGTTGAGAAATTTACCTTGTCCATGTCTACCATGAACTAAAGTTTTGGGTATTGTGATTTTTTTTCTTTGAAAATGGGCTCATTTTTTTAGTCGTAGCTATACCCTGGTTGAATTATTTATTACCCTTGGTATCGAAGTAATGGGTGAACATGTTTTCTTAAAAACGCGGGTGTAATTATTAAAAAAAAACATTGTATATATGTATTTTTTTTTAATTGGTACGACTCTCGGGGGTATACTCGGTGTACACCTTTAATTACTATTAGTTGTAATGTCACTTCCCTTGTGCGTTCCATCTTGAGGAGGGAGGTGTGTCGAATAAAGAGAGATCGAGTAAGGTTTTGGTTAAAGGAGTCGTGTGAAACGAGAGTTATCGGGAAGAGCAATGCGCTACGCCGGTCACAAAAAACTTGCGACGAGATTAGCCGAGAATTTCTTCGGTTCAGTTGGACTATTAAAACCCCGCCGCCAAGCTATAAACGCCGAGGCGGTGCGGCATGAATAATTATTGGTAATTATTGATAATTTCCCATTGCTGAATTAATTAATAACTAGAGAGTGTAATTATTTGTATTATATGTTTTTTTGTGTAATTAAAGATTATTTTTGCAATTCTTGTTAAAGTCCGCCAACCACCAAAGCCTAATTAAATAAGACCAATCTTCGCCAACGATATTTAAAGTATTCGAATCACAAAAAACCCGCGCACTCGACGAAATTCAATTCCAATTATTATTTTGGGCGGTCGTAATCCTTCCCCGAACAAACGAAGTAATCGAGAAATAGGCAATAACTCCCTAATTCTACGACAATATATATATATATATACATATATATATATATATATATATATATATATATATATATATATATATATATATATATATATATATATATATATATATATATATATAGCCCCAAAAATCATATGTAAAAATTAATACAACTAATCAAACGTTCTCTTTTGTTTTAGTATGTTTCTATCATAATTTGAAGTTGAAAATAAAAAATTAGAGCCCAATCATCTTTATTGTTTCTGAGGACTACTTCAATTTATTTTAGCATGCTTGAGATAAAATTTGTGATGAAATCTTGACTGATATTGCTCTATTTTTATTCAATAAGCACCCGCAACTACTTACAATTAATTGGAAGTCTTATGTTTACCAGCAGCCAGTTTGACTATCAGCGACAAATCTTCCTCGTGTTCGAATCTGGCAAATTCCCTGGCAAGGTCCTTAAATTTCATAACCGCATGATTATTTTTGCGTTATTGCAAATAATTCTCGATTTTACAAGAACGAGCTAGAGTGGAAAAAACAAATTTTTTATTCTCTTCGAAAAGCAGGGATGACAATTAAAAAGATCGATCGAAAGACTGTTTTTTGGCTGTCTTAGAAAAGCATATTTTATGCGTTATCTTCTCGTGTATGTGAGAAGAGCTCCTTCCGAGGACTTCTATGAAGAGCTAGTTAGCCATACTGTTGTATTTTTAACCGCATAATTATGATTGCTCTATTGCAAATAATTCTTGATATATATATATATATATATATATATATATATATATATATATATATATATATATGTGTGTGTTTTGTTAAAACCAGGTGGTATTTCGACTTTACCAATTTTATTTTAGCACGTTCTAACTCTCGGATGCAGTTATTTATATGAGGCTGAAGATTGAAAATCAATTGAGGCAGATCTATTTTATTTTATCTTATTTAAAATATTCGGATGTATTACAAATTTTGGCCGTGAGCTTTTGCCTTTCTTCAGGTATCTTCAGATGGAAGTCTTGGTTATTTTTGAGGTATCCTTGATGGGAAGTTTCTATTCTCGTTGCCTCCTTTAGCGGCGAAGTAATTGTTTGGTGAGCAGAAAAGAATGAATTTCGTCTTCGTTCTTTGATGCCTTTTATAGTTTGGAGTCAGAGTACAGTTTGCTTTTCTTTAGGCAGAAAAGGTGCAAAACTTGCTCCGAGCTGGTTCGCTGTGTATTCAGGTTCGGGCACTTCTCTTTGATGAGAAGAGCCTCCAGAATCTTAGGCCAGCGGAGATCTTAAAAAAAGAACAAGACTTAAGACCATAAGAACATAAGAAAAGAAGGAGACTGCAAAAGACCATTCATGGCCTAAAGAAAGGTGAAAACTCATGGCAAAAATTTGTAAAAAATCCGAATATTTTATAATAGACCAAATAAAATGGATCTTCCTCAGTTGATTGTCAATCTTCAGCCTCATATAAAAACCTGCCTCCGACAGTTAAAATGTGCTAAAATAAAATTGCTAAGGTCGAAAGCGCCAAACTTCTAACTCAAATGCAATAACAACCACTTGATATATATTCAAACATAACAATAATGAAACAATTTGTCTATCATTCTTCTTTAAAAATAAGACTTGAGAAACTAAATACACACGCCTCCCTATTGAAGTATCTTACATAAATGGTTTCCAAACCTAAATAACCAACTCATATATTGAAACCGATTAAAATACAAGGCATATACTTTTTTACATACGGAAATTTACACAGACAGAACAATATACGATCAAAACATACTTTAAAAGTATTTCAGATGCCAGCCATTCAACACGCAACAAAGCATTTAGCAACTTCCATATTTTAATTTCCCGTTCCCATTACGGGAAAATGGCCGTAAGGAAAAAATGCCTAAGTTTCCAAGTTAGAGACTTTCTATCGGTACTAAATTTATCTAGCATCATCACTTCGCCCTTCCTGCAACTATTATAATCCTTCACAGGCATATCACCGTATACATAGTCTACTTTGTTACACATAACTCTTGCAGCAGCTGGTCGTGGAGGTCTTTCTCAACTTGGAATGACTTCGTGCAACCGACCATGGATTCATTAGGTCATTTAATTATCCTGCTGATTTTTTATGGTTGTAAATAAAACCTTGTGAAAAATGTTTTCGTCTATAATATATATATATTAATAATAATAGGTATTTATAATACGCCCTTCAGGGCTGTTAGCCCTCCCAGAGCGCAGGTTGTGTAGAGAAAGTTTACAGGTGAGAGAAGGCAATTCTGAAGAGATGCGTCTTCAGGAGACGTTTAAAAGTAGCAAGGGAGGGAGAGGATCGAACTTCGGAAGGACGAGTATTCCATAGTCTAGGAGCACCAACTGAGAAGGAACGGTCACCCATAGAGCAGAGGACAAAACGAGGAGTGTTCAGGATGGGAGCGAGGTTAGACCGGAGTGCCCGTGGAGTTGGACGATGGGAGATGGCAGACGAGAGATAAGGTAGAGCCTCGAAGTTTAGGGCCTTGTAGGTGATGAAAAGAATTTTATAGTGGGTACAGAGGTGAATAAGTAACCAGTGTAGCTCCTGTAACAGAGGCATTGAAAGAGAGAACCGGGGGCGGCAAAGGAGGAGCCGGGCAGCATAGTTTTTAACTAGTAGGGGGCGAAGTGACGAAGAACGGAGATTCACGAGAAGAGAATTGCATTAGTCTAAGCGTGAGGTGACGAAGGTATGAATAGCAGTCTCAAGGCTTCGTCGATCAAAATGGGATCGAACACGTGAAAAGTTGCGGAGGAAACCGATGGAAGAAGTATAGATACGATGGATGTGCGGTTTAAACGAGAGTCGCTCGCCGAAAATAACACCAAGATTACTGACGGTATCAGAGAAGGCGACATTGGTTTCCCCAAGGTTAAGGGAGGGTAAGAGAGCTTTAGATTTCTTCACCATCGAAGCAGTACCAACAAGGATAACTTCAGTTTTATCGTGGTTAAGTTTAAGAAAGTTGGCAGACAGCCATTCGTTTATGGAGGTGTAGGCTGAAATGAGCTTGGTAATTGATTGAGAGAAGGAGACAGGGGATGAGGAAAGGTATATCTGAGTGTTATCAGCAGAGAGGTGGAAGGACAGGCCCAAATCGCGAAGAAGGGAGCCAAGAGGAAGTAAGTAGATGCGAAAGAGGAGGCGACCAAGAACTGAGCCCTGAGGCACCCCAAAATGAATGGGCGCGGGCTCGAAGGAGAGGTTATCGAGCGCGACCGACCGAGTGCAGGAGGAGAGGTATGAGCGGAATCAATAAAGACCGTGTGGTCGATGGTGTCGAAAGCAGAGGAGAGGTCTAGGAGGACTAAAATGACGTACAACCCCTATCGGCTGCTCTACTTAAACCGTCTGAAACATTAAGAAGAGCGGTTTCAGCAGAGTGCTTCGATTTGAATCCCGTTTTGTAGATTTCATCGATATTACAGTTAGAAATATGGTCATTAAGACGCGAGAAAACCACTCTCCTTGCTTAACGGCGGAAAAATCTTTTCTCGTGCCAGGGTTTTCCGACGCCCGGTATATATATATATATATATATATATATATATATATATATATATATATATATATATATATATATATATATATATATATACAGTGTCGTACTTAGCATTTTAGGCAAGGGGGTAGGCGAAACCTAGAATTTTTATTTTGATTAGAGAAACAGAGTTCTTCATTTACTCAAATTAAATCTTTACTTTAATTACTCAATTTCTTCTATCATCGAGGGTTTTATGGTCCAGATTAATGCCATCAGAGGTTGAGTTCTCGAGTTTAAAAGTGAAGAAAGCACCGAACAGAATTAAACAGACTTATTTTTATATTGTTACATGAGCAAGAGATACAAAACGCACGCTTGAACATAGTCTTTATTTTATCAATATTAATCAGCACAAATATCAAATTATAAACTAGTTAATTAACCAACATTAGGCAGTTAACAAACATTTCACCAAATGACTGCCTCAGTAGCTTTATGAATCATTTTAACGTCTGCAGAACAAAAGTTCAAAGCAGGAGCCTTCGATTGTCCTTACCACGGAACACATCAATAACTTTGTTTGGGTCCACCTCAATGGCGTGTGTCATTAACACCAACGCATTGAGACCCTCATGAGTCATTGTCGACCTCAGATGAGTTTTGAGTCTTCGAAGATGAGATAAGGATCGCTCGGAAATGGCAGTAGACGATGGTACAGTTCCGAACAGTCGAAGGAGTGTTGCCACCTTCGGCCGCAACATTCGAGTCCCTTTCCTGATGCACTTTTCAAGAGTCCAATCCTCTCGATCTTCCACTCAACTTATTTCTGTCAACCACTCTTGAATTTGGGAGTTAGCATTATTGATTACATCAGCGAGGTCTTGCTTGAAGATCTTTAGGACAGGGAGTAGTTTCTTCGACGTGATCTCCCGAGGAAATCGGGGCATGATCTCTTGCAATGTCACTACCTGGCACATGCATTTGTCGTCGAACAGACTCGCTAGTTTGGCTATCATCGCATCCAGAAATGGGACTAGTAAGGTTCTTTCATAGTACAATTCAGGCGTCGACCCGTCTTGGGCCTGTCGAGGCACAGATATTTCAGTCACCATGGTGGTGCTCATCTTCATTGTTTCAGTAAACATCGGCTTAAATACAGTCGAGGATTCCTCTCTAATTTTCTCAAGCTTCTGCCTGACGACACGGATGCGTTTATATGCCTCCATAAGATGTTGCGCTGATTTCTGCAACCCCTGACTCACAGGGAAGGTTAGTCGCAAGACGGCGTCTACCACTGCGAGAGAGCAAGGAAAACTAGGTGGCGTCATTGCGCCAAGAAGGGAGACAGCGTGAGAGTTGCCATCCTCCGAAAGATGTTTCATGATGGATACGACAAAGGAAAATAGCTCAACTACAACGGCAACACTGCTATGGAGTTCCACCCAACGCGTAGAGCAGTACGCCTTCAGACGTCGTTTCTTGTGTAATGATGCCATCTCATCCTTTTAAATCAGCTGCTCATGCATGTTGGTGCGCTTTGGCGAGTTGGCGAAGAAATCGCAGATTTGGCTAATGATTCCAAAGAGTACTTTAAACCCAGGACGGTCGCAGGCCTTCCCGATCACCAAATTCAGCCGATAAGAAAAACAGTGTACGTAGACGGCGAGAGGCTGCTTAGCCTTCACGATTGCGTGACATCCGTTGAATCGACCGGACATTGATGCTGCCCCGTCGTGACCTTGGCCTCGCAAGTTTACCAGATCCAGCCCAAGAGAGTTGAGGGTGTCCAACATCAGAGTGGCCAGCCTCTGGCCCGAAGTGTCTTTGGTCTCTACAAAAGTGACAAAATCTTCGCTAATCACACCTTCTGAGTTCACGGTGCGAAGAATGATGGACGCCTGCTCCATTCAAGCCGTATCCGTGGTATCGTCCATCAGCAGTGAGAAAAACTTTGCCCGCTTGACTTTAGTGACCAACTCGTTGCGAATGAGCTCACCCACTACGTTGATAAGTTCATTCTGGAGTGACTCGGAAAGAATGGTGTAGAGTGCTTCGTCTCCTCCGTCAACACGAAGCGCAAAGCGTTCCAAAATATGCCATCATTTTTCGAGGCCGGGACGTCTCCGGCGTCGCGGTGGCCGCGAAAAGCAAGATTATTGCCACCCAGAAAGAGTATTGTTGCTACGATTGATCGCAGCTTTGACCGGTTCGCGGCAATCTGGACTTTCCTCTGAAACATAAGATGACGATCGATGGCCTGATCAGCAGTATGGAGTTGATGCAGTCGCACACGCTCAACGCAAGCAAGATGTGTGGCTGATTTCCCATGCATTTGGAGTATTCCATTCGCGTTTTTTAGGTCTGTTAGCACACGCGTGACTAGCTGGGCGTGTGGCTGGTATTTTGATCTGACTTTGGCGATTTTTTTGGAATATAGTTCAAGGAATGAAGAGGGACTCGTTGATTTTTTTGGCATAACTAAGCCAATTGAACATATCCAGCCATTCCCGGTGAAAGCACCGCCCTTCCTTGTCCACTGGAAATTTTTCGCCTTCTCCTGGCATCAGACAATTCTTAAGAAGCTGGATCACCTGATAAAGATTAAAGAGGATCCTTTAAGATGTATCCTTAGTAGCTGACCGAGATTAACTGGTGACGGGCTAGCCATCACATTTTGGTTGACAGGCAAAGTAGATAGAGAGTCCAACGCGCTCGGCGAAGCGATTGTGAGGTTATCTCTGGTGGACAGGCTCGATGTAGAGGAATGAGAATTCGAAGGCAAGAAGACAAAGACTCAGACACAGGTAACTTAGGACTTTTTGGCACAGGCCGAAAGAAATTCATAATACTACCACGCTTCATTGCACAAACCCGTGGTAAGAAGAAAAATGCTGTTTAGTAAGAGCCAAGTTATTTTAAAAATCATTCAATATTTTATTTTATTATTTTTTAAGAGCTCATCTGGCGACTGCCTACTTGGGCATAAGTCAACGTATTAAAAACCTGCCTAGTACTAGGCTACTTTAAAATCATGTTCAAAAAACAAAAAACAAACAAACCCAACACAAAAAGAAGTTTAAAAAGGGAAAAGGCAACAAGCATGAAGCAAGCTTCTGCTTGGTGGGGGGGAGGTACACCCGGCACAAGAACGTGCGACCTATAAGGGGGATAAACAAAAACAAAAAAACTGGTTAAATAAAAGGTAAAAGGCCGGCCTCCCTCCAAAAGTCTACAAGTCTACCAGTCAATGAGCACGCACTCGTCCCGAGTACAAGGGACAGGCGGTAGCGACCCCGCCAATACCTGTAACGGGACAAGTAAGGTGCGCGAAGATTGCCCAGACTGGAACATTAAACAAGAATGTGACGAATTGTCTGGAGGACAACGCAATCATCGCAACAGTGCGCTGGCAAGCGCTCCATCAAAGGGCGGTGCGTCCCGCGAGTGTGCCCAATGCGGAGACGACAGAAAGCAACCTGAAGCCTTCGCCGCATTGGAAAGTAGATCCATGGGAACAGACGCGGCGCAATGGCACGCAACTTTAAGTTTCCTTCGACTGTCTCCCATCTTCTTTGCCAAGCAGCCCGAAGAGCTGCACGTATTTCTGCCATGTAGTCAGTGTGAGAAAGAGCAAAACGCAGGTACTGTCACAGAGTCCTCGAGGACTCTTTGGTGCCCTTATCGGTGGGCTTATTCCCCGCAATTCCTACAAGTCCAGGAACCCAGCAGACGATAATTTCGACAGCCGCCCAGCCTGCCAAAACTATGGCGTCACGGATACCGCGAACCAGGGGATACGGCGATTCCAATGCCACGAGAGCAGTCATGGCGCTTTGTGAGTCGCTATAGATCACAATCCGTCTCCGAACCGGGCACGTCGCGTAATCTCCCGTACCCAGTGGTGTATTGATACCAGCTCGGCCGTGAAGACAGGCGCAAAGCCTGGTAGAGCCCCGCTGACTTCAAACAGAGGGGAAACAGCGTGGAAGCCGACCCCCTGTTCGGACTTGGAGCCATCCATATACACGGGCACGGTTGTAGGGTGACACGAGGTTTGCTCCAAAAGGTCGAACGCAATACTCCCAGGCGCTGTATAAGCTTTGGGAGCAGAGGCGTGGCGACAAATAGCCAAATGTGGTACCTTCCAGGGTGGCATCCAGGGTAGAACCAGGTGAGCCAGCAGGCCGAGAGCTATACCTAGCTCTCGAAAGAGTTTCCTGTCAAAAAACCCAATGGGCTTAGGGTATGACTAGCGTCTCTCGGCGGCATAGGCACCGTCGAACTCATCTGCAGATGCAGTGAGAGCTGTTGGCGACTGAGGGAGGCTCGCGCGTACAGGCCTATAATGCACTGTACACGGCGTAGAGCGAGTGGCATCTCTCCAGCATCGACAAGTAGGCTCTCAATGGGGGAAGTGTGGAAGGCACCGGTCACCAGGCGAAGGCCAGTGTGGTGGATCGGGTCCACCTTACGCATTACACGCTCGACTGCGGATGCATAAAACTCGCATCCGTAGTCGAGCTTAGAACGAACAAAGGATCGATAAAAAAGTAAGAGGGTAGCCCTATCACCACCCCAAGCGCTGAACGTCACGGAACAGAAAATATTCATGGCGCAGGTACAAGACACCCTAAGGCTGCGAATATGAGCCTCCCAGGTGAAGCATCGGTCAAATACAGGACCAAGGAAACTGTGCGATTCAACCAATTCCAGGCGTACCCCATTAAGTAACAAGTCAGGGTCTGATGGGACCGTGGATGGCGGCAAAAGTGCACCATCTTAGTCTTGGCCAAGGAAAACAGAA
The DNA here is from genome assembly GCA_963969495.1 of Ceratothoa steindachneri. Lineage (NCBI taxonomy): Eukaryota > Metazoa > Arthropoda > Malacostraca > Isopoda > Cymothoidae > Ceratothoa > Ceratothoa steindachneri. The sequence goes on along the minus strand of OZ018321.1, from coordinate 31,559,570 downwards.
ACCTGTGTGCTTCGGCATAACGAGAGACGCGGTTCAATGCCCGTTGGAGTCGACGCTCCAGATTTGGCATCTGGGATGCGCCAAAAGAGATCCAAAGGTCGTCCACGTAGAGCGTAGCGAGAATATCTTCTGGCAGCACCGAGGTGATGCCGTTGATGCACAGTGCAAACAGTGTGAGACTGAGGAAACTTTTCTGAGGGATACGCCCTTCCTGCTCCATTGGGTGTGAGAGGGCTCCCCTCCACCCTTACGCGGAAGTGACGATCTCGCAAAAATTCAGATATAAACGTTTGAAGGCGTCCCCTCGCCCCCATCGTATGGAGAATCTCCATGATACCGTATCGCCATGCGGTATCATAGGCCTTCTCCAGATCGAAAAACACCGTGGCGTAGTGCAGTCTAAGAAGATAGTCTTCGCAGACGGCATTTTACAGTCGGAACCCAGAGCATCCGACGTGGAATGGAGTTTGCGGAAGCCGCACTGTACAGAAGACAGATGGCCTCCGCTGTCCAGGAGAAAAGGGTAATCTAACATTTACTAGTTTCTCCTTCAACTTGCACACGCAAGAGGTTAGATAGGTTGGGCGGAAACCGGTCGGAGTAGAGTGGTCTCTCCCCGGTTTGCGAAAGGCGAGCACAGTAGCGATTCGCCATGAATCTTGGAGGATACACTCCACCCAGATCCTGTTGAACAAATCTAATTTTTTTTATCTCATCTGGCGACTGCCTTCTAGGGCATATGTCGCCGTATTTAAGCTAGACTAAATCAAGGCTATATCAAAAGCAAAATTAAAAAAAAATACAAACAAAAAACAAAAGAAAAACAAACAAATTGAAAAAATATAGTGCGAGCTCCGTTAACGGGAGAAGGCCCGCTCTCCCCCGCTGAAGTAGACCGCGATCCATAGTAGAATATTAAATAATAGGGAGGAGGTCTGCCTCCTCCAAAAAGTCTATACGTCCACAGGTCGGTATACACGAACTCGTCCAGAGTACAAGTGAGAGGTGGTAGCGATCCCGCCCATCCGGGTACCAGGAAAAGTAACATGCGCGAACAACGCCCAAACTATGACATTCAACAAGAATGTGCCGAGTCGTCTGGGGGACAAGCAGTCTACACAGTAGGGCGCTGGCGAGAGCTCCATCAAATGGTGGTGCGTCAATCGAGTGTGCCCAATTCGGAGAAGACAGAAAGCAACCTGAAGCCTTGGCGTTATTGGGATGTAGGTCCATGGGAACAGCTTAAGTTTCCCTTCGACCGTCTCTCATTTTCTTTGCCAAGCAGCCCGAAATGCTGCCCGTATTTCTGCCATGTAGTCGGTGTGAGGAAGAGCGAAACGATGGTCCGGTCGCCCGGTCCGCGCGGACGCTTTGGCGCCCACATTGTCGCGCTCATTCCTCGAAATTCCTAAAAGTACAGGAACCCAGCCTACGATAATCTAGACATCCGGCCGACTCGCGAAAACCGTGGCGTCATGGATATTTCAGACCAGGGGATGCGGAGATTCCAATGCCCCGAGAGCACTCAGGGCGCTTTGTGAGTCGTTATAGACCACAATCCGGTCTTCAAACCAGGCACGTCGCGTAATCTCCCGTACCCAGTGGTGTATTGATACCAGTTTGGCAGTGAAAACAGACGCAGCGCGTAGCAGAGCCCAGTTAAATTGTAACAGAGAGGATACAGCGTGGAGGTCGAGCCCCTCTTTGGACTTGGAGCCATCCCTATACACTGGCAAGGTTGCAGCGTGACAAGAGGTTTGCTCCAAAAATGTCGAACGCAATACTCCCGGCGGTGTACAAGCTTGGGGAGCAGAGGCGTGGCGACAAAGAGCCAAATGTGGTAGCCTCCAAGGGGGCGTCCTGAGCTGAACCAGGGGCGCGACCGGTACGAGAGATATACCTAGCTTTCGACGAAGTTTCCTAGCCCTAAACCCAAAGGGCTTAGGGTATGACTGGCTTCTCTCGGCGGCATAGGCACCGTCGAAATCAGCTGCGGATGCAGTGAGAGCTCTTGGCGAATGAGGAAGGCACCGGGCTCGCGCGTACAGGCGAATGATGCACTGTAAACAGCGTAAAGCGAGTGCGATCTCCCCAGAATTGACTAGTGGGCTCTCAATGGGGGAAGTGCAGAAGGCACCGGTCACCAGGTGAAGGCCGGTGTGGTGGATTAAATGCAACTTCCGCAATACACGCTCGGCTGTGGATGGAAATTCGCATCCGTTTTCGAGCTTCGAAAGAACATAAACTCGATCAAAAGAGTCAGAGGGTAGCCCTATCAGTACCCCTAGCGCTGAACGTCACGAAACGGAGAATATTCATGGCGCGGGTACAATAGATCCTAAGGCCGCGTATATGAGCCTCCCAGGTGAAGCGTCGGTCGAATACAAGACCAAGGGAACTGTGCCATTCAACCAGTTCCAGGCGTACACGAGCCTCCCAGGTGAAGCGTCGGTCGAATACAAGACCAAGGGAACTGTGCCATTCAACCAGTTCCAGGAGTACACAATTAAGTAACCAGCGCTGGATGGCGGCAGAAGTGCACCATCTTAGTCTTGGGATAGAAAAACCGAAACCTGTACGCTTCAGCATAGAGATAGACACGGTTCAATGCCCGTTGGAGTCGACGCTCCAGAGTTGGCATCTGGAACGCCCTAAAAGAGATCGAAAGGTCGTCTACGTTGAGCGTAGCGAGAATATCTTCTGGCAGCACCGAGGTGATGCCGTTTAAGCTCAGGAAAAGTGTGAGACTGAGGACACTTCCCTGCGGGACACGTCCTTCCTGCTCCATTGAACAGCAGAGCCCTCAACCTACCGTACGCGGAATCGATGATCTCGCAAAAAATTCAGATATAAACGTTGGGAGGCGTCCCCTCCCTCCCATTGTATGGAAAGTCTCCATGATACCGTATCGCCATGCGGTATCATAGGCCTTCTTCAGATCGAAAAACACCGTTGTGTAGTGCTATCTACGAGGGAAGGCCTCGCAGACTGCATTTTCTAATCGGAGCAGAGCATCCGACGTGGAGTGGAACATGCAGAAGCCGCACTGGTCAGAAGACAGATGGCCGCCGCTGTGTAGTAAGAGGGCTAATCTAACATTTACCAATTTCTCAATCAACTTGCACAGGCAAAAGGTTAGAGAGATTGGGCGGAAACCGGCCGGAGTAGAGCGATCTCTCCCCAGTTTGAGAAAGGCGAGCACAGTAGCGAATCGCCAGGAATCTAGAAGGAGACCCTCCACCCAGATTCTGTTGAACAAATCTAACAAAGATCATGCCTCACTCATCCAGGTGTCGGGACATTGTTAGGACCTTGGAGGGTGTCCGCGCACGAAGCAAGAGCGGAACGCAACTCACTTAGAGTAAAAATTTCGTTGAAGGGTTCTCCGGCTCTGGAGGTAAAGTCCAGCCGGCGGCCTTCCGATTCATCACGACGCGCATTGAATGCTGGCGGAGCAGCATCCCGGCTAGAGAATGCAGAGAAAGCGTTTGCGAAGGATTCCGCCACAAACGTGGGGTCCTAGATTGCGGTCCCATTCTCCTGAAGAACGGGATGGGGGCCCTACGTGAAGTTGCCCCGAATCCTTTTACTTGTTTCCACACCTCTGCTAGAGGGATCTTCAAGTTAAGTGAAGACACGTATGCCAGATAAGAAGAGCGGTTGGCGTGCTTCGAAATATACCGGAACCTAGCCCGACGAAATTTAGCGACAGTGAAATCGTTAGGGCAGCGCTTATAGCACTTGTAGGCATAACACTTCTGTTTAAGGGCCGTCTTACACTCGGCCGACCACCAAGGGAGTGTTTGGCGGGGAGAACAGCCAAACGTTCGAGGAATAGTAGTCAAGACCGCGGCAATGCAGTTGCCGGAGAAGAACTCAACGGTCTCATCTACCAACCTAACTCCTTGACTGATATAGAGAATTCAGTTATTTCCTGTAATGCAGGCCACCGCGCCTGCGCCAAGCACCACCGAGGTGGGCTCTCAGGTGTCAGTTGCCCTGAAAATGATATTTGAATGGGAAAGTGATCACTACCATAGAGGTCATCGACCCCCCCGCAATCAAAATCATGCTCTGCATCCGAAGAGCACATAGATAGATCAAGGCAAGAAAATGAAACGGTTTTCGGGCAGTGATGCGTAAACTCGTCCACATTTAGGACACTTATCTCAAGCTCTTCGATCAGATCGACAAGGACTTGTCCCCTGGGATTTATTGAGTAATCCCCCAGAGAGGATGTCTGCCAAAGTGCATCGGCCACCGTGCCACGACGCAGCGGAAGTTCCCCGTGTCGAAGTCAGCTGACGATGGAATGTACGCAGAAATAACAGTATACCTCCTATCTAGGTTAAGCTGCACAGCCACTGCCTGTTAGGTGGTATCTACAGTGTAAAGAAGAATGTAGGCATAATGCCGGGTGTGAAACGCGCATCCCCCAGCCAGGCCCCCATCTCGTGGTGGTCAGGTCGCAAAACCCTTATACCCCGAGAGTGCGGGCAGGGGACACGCGCCTAGCATGGTCTCCTGCAAAAAGATAGGTAAGGGAGACTGAACGAGACGAGCCTCCCGAGCTCCTCTCAGTTGGCCAGGATTCCACAGCAATTCCATTAAAGGAATATGCTCTCCAGGACTAGCTCGTAGGAGACTCGGGGGGGGGGGTCATCGTCGAACAGAAGACCCTTTCTGGAATGACCGTACGCTTCCCGCAGGCAGGACCCCGGGCGCTGTTGGGCCGACAATGCACTGAAGGTGCTATTGCCTTCGAGGACTTATTGGGGGAGGTTGGGCTCGCCATGCAAGTCTTTTCCTCCCTCCGCCTCGAAACCTTAAGCCAGCGTTGCGGTTTCGGAGGTGGGGCGCCCTCCTTTAGAGGATCCACCGTCTCTGAGCCACTGTACCCACCACTCGGCGTAGGCGAAGGAGCTTGAAACTCTTTTTTTGCTGTCCTTCTTTTGGGGGACAGCTTTAGGAACCCCGAAATATGGCCTGGCGACTAACTTCAGGGGTGTTGCCTTCTGTGAGTCTAACGACTCGGTGGAGGCGCGTGGCCGTTTCGCCTTTTGGGAAACGGTCACGCTGGGGAAATGGGGGTGAGTCCTGGTTTTAGCGGGGTCTGGGTGTGAATTCTTTGTGCCGCCAACTTTACCAGGGAAGCGCCCGTGTTGAGTAGAACCCGCAGAAGGGCTCCGAATGGACGCGTGAAGAACTGTGCTCGTTGTCCTGGATGGACCAGGAGCAGAGGCTGTCTTCCTAACAATTGAGGCGTAAGACGTCCCAGTCAGGGCCCAGCGCGCCAGGACCAAGTCCTTAGACTCGCGGAATGAGAGTCAATCATGGGCCTGGACGGCCAGGATTTCTTTCTCAAGGAGATATGCACCACATTGCTTCGAAGCAGCGTGCTGCGGCTCTTCGCAATTGACACACTTGCCACAAACGATTTGGACTTATCGTGTGCGGCCTTGGAACAATTTACATAGATTTCTGAGAACCCTAAATTTTCACGTCGATAGGAGCGATTAGTATGTCTGAAACGTTGGCAGTAATATCACCTCTGCGGTAGTAGCACGGATGCCTTCATGAAATAGCGATACCAACCAGCAGGCACCGACTCAGGGAGCTTGTCACAGTCCAACGTGACGAAGAATGTAGGGGTGGATCTCGTGGCCCCGCCCTGTTTTCTTATCATACGTTTGACCTTTACTGCCTAATTGTTTGCCAGCTCTAAGGTGATGTCCTCTATAGAGTAGTCAACGAATTCCCTCGCATAAACTACTCCTTTCACGAAGTTCATGGTAGAGTGCAGCGTCACAATCACCGGGGTGCCATCAAGTGTCCGAAGAGCACTTATCTTGGCCGCGTCGAAGGGAACCGCCGCATTCGCCAGAAGGCTCCCGTCCGAGAAAAGGGCCAGCTTTGTTTCTACCAATTACCCTAGCTTAAGCTCTCCTCTGATGGATCATGTTGCCCTTGGCCAACATGCTGCCATCCGTGGAGCGAATAACTAAGAAGCGTTTGAAGCCAGCGGCCTCAAAAACGCCAGGTAACCTCTGAATGAGGGGCCCGATGTTTTCGAGGCTCCGCTCTGTGCCCCTTTGGTCTTAGTCAGGGGCTCCGCACCTGGGGGGCAGAGGGGGCGGATGTGCCGAACTTGGCTTAGTCGCTTGCCGAAGCTACAGACCCATCCGTCTCCTCAGGCCTCTTGGTGGTAGAGGAGCACGAGTCTCTTTAGTCTTTTTTTGGTTTTTTTCTTTTTAGGAGAGGAAGCCGGGGAATGAACCCGCTTCTTGCCTCCGCCGTCAGGAAACCCCAGGCCAGATGGACCGGCCTCAGCCAGGTACTTCACCGAGATGGAGAAGGTCCTCGACAGATGGACCGGCCTCAGCCAGGTACTTCACCGAGATGGAGAAGGTCCTCGCAGTCGCCGGGGCACCGGTCGGAGGAGATCCCTCCCCTCTTTTTACTGCCTTGGAAACCCTAGCCGTTTGAGGAGGACCTTGCATATGGGCGGACTTAAGTTCGTTGCTTGGCGCCGAGCCCGGATTCGCTCCCATGGAAGGCCCTACCGTCTGAGGCTGGGTTGCCTCAAGGACCATGTTAATCTCAGTGGGGCCTCCAGTTGGCCATTCCCCCCCCATCCCCGGACATCACAGGTCCTATTTGCAGTAGCGTCATTAGTCATGTCTGGGGAGGCACAGGCTTTGACTCCCGCTAGGTTTAAAATTATAGCTAGCAGGTATTTTGAGGGAAGCGACCGAAGGGGCCTGGCTTCCCTCTCCCCCCTAAGGAAGTTTGCCCTACCGAACCGCTACAATGGAGGACGGTCGGCCATGTGTTGCCGGCGGGCTTTCTTGGCAGTCCCCTTGGATAGAAAAGGGTGGTACCCGAAAGCACCTCCAGAGAAGGGAGTGAGGCGGAGTCCCCTACACCCGTAGGCGAAGAAGAGGAGTGAGCCTTCTCTCCGGTTAGAGAAATTTAGAGGGTCCCCTGCGAGAGCACAAGGCGGAAACCTCCATTTTTTTTTTGTGGAGCTGACTGGAGGCGTCTCCAACGATTGTGAGGGGGTATTGGGAAGGGTTTTTTTTTGTATTGGCATCATTGGGCATGGTGACTTTAAAATTTTCACGGGATGCAAACGCTCATCACCTCTCGCAGTAGCCCGCCCTGCAAGGGGTACGTACAGGCCTGGCAGAGACAGGTGCCGCGATTCAGGACCACCCCTTCCGCGTGGTGGCCTGGCAGTCCCTCGGCATGGCGGCTCCACCTTGGACATGGCGTAAAAAAATAGATAGTGTAGGGAGAAGGAAAGGGAATGTGAGGAACGTATGAGTGGCGATGAAGCAGCTTGTTCAAAACTCACAACCCCAGACCGGAGCTCAGGGGTAAGGGAAAATTGTCCCCAGCCCCCTCAGCCCCGATCCGAGATATTTGGTTGAGAAGAAGTTCAGCATCTACCTTGAGATTTTTTTTTTTTAAGGGGCTATCTGGCGACTACCGACTGCCGATTTAGGCATAAGTCGCCGTAAACAACAAACAGCCTAATTCTAGGCTACTTTAAAAAATTTGAACAGAAAACAACAATAAAAAGAAATAACAATAACAAAACAATAACAAAAACAATAGCAAAAACAACAATTAAACCTGGTTAAATGAAAGGGAGAAGGCCGGCCTCCCCCCCAAAGTCAACAAGTCCACCAGTCAAACTGCACGCACTCGTCCCGAGTACAAGGGACAGGCGGTAGCGACCCCGCCCATCCCGGTACCGGGACAGGTATCGTGCGCGAAGATCACCCAGACTGGGACATTCAACAAGAATGTTCCGAACAGTCTGGGGGACGACGCAGTCGTTGCAATAGGGCGCAGGCGAGCGCTCCATCAAATAGCAATGCGTCACACGAATGTGTCCGATTCGGAGACGACAGAAAGCAACCTGAAGCCACCGCGGCATTGGGGGATAGGTCCATGGGAACGGTCGCGGCACAATGGCACGCAACTTTAAGTTCCCTTCGACCGTCTCCCATCTTCTTTGCCAAGCAGTCCGAAGAGCTGCCCATATTCCTGCCATGTAGTCAGTGTGAGGAAGAGCGAAACGCTGGTCCGGTCGCCGATTCCTCGCGGACTCTTTGGCGCCCTCATCGGCGCACTCATTCCCCGCAATTCCTATATGTCCAGGAACCCAGCAGAAGATAATCTCGACATCTGTCCGGCTCGCCAAAACCGTGGCATCAAGGATATCGCGAACCAGGGGATGCGGAGATTCCAATGCCCCGAGAGCACTCAGGGCGCTTTGTGAGTCGCTATAGATCACAATCCGGTCTCCGAACCGGGCACGTCGCGTAATCTCCTGGACCGAGTGGTGTATTGCCACCAGCTCGGCCGTGAAGACAGACGCAGCGCCTGGTAGAGCCCCGGTGACTTCAAACAGAGGGGATACGGCGTGGAAGCCGACCACCTCTCGGGACTTGGAGCCCTCCGTATACACTGGCACGGTACCAGCGTGACACGACGTGGGCTCCAAAAAGGTCAAACGCAATACTCCCGGCGCCGTACAAGCTTTGGGAGCAGAGGCGTGGCGACAAATAGCCAAATGTGGTACCCTCCAGGGTGGCGTCTTGGGCAGAACCAGGGGCACCACCGGCCCGAGAGCTATATCTACCTCTCGAAGGAGTTTCCTGGCCCTAGACCCAAAGGGCTTAGGGTATGACTGGGTCTCTTGGCGGCATAGGCACTATCGCGATCAGCTGCGGAAGCAGTGAGAGCTGTTGGTGACTGAGGGAGGCACCGGGCTCGCGCGTACAGGCAATTGATGCACTGCACGGTGCGCAGATCGAGTGGCATCTCCCCAGCATCGACCAACAGGGTGTCAATGTGGAAAGTGCGGAAGGCACCGGTCGCCAGGCGAAGGCCGGTGTGGTGGATCGAATCCACCTTCCGCAATAAACGCCCGGCTGCGGATGCATAAAACTCGCATCCGTAGTCGAGCTTCGAACGAACAAAAGGTCGATAAAAAAGTAGGGCAGTAGTCCTATCAGCGCCCCAAGCGCTGAACGTCACGGGACATAGAATATCCACGGCGCGGGTACAGGAGACCCTAATGCTGCGAATATGAGCCTCCCAGGTGAGGCGTCGGTCGAATACAAGACCAAGGAAGCGGTGCGACTCAACCACATCCAGTCGCACCCCATTAAGAAACAAATCTGGGTCGGGGTGAAGCCGTCGATGGCGGCAGAAGTGCACCACCTTAGAATGGGCAAAGAAAATTAAAACCTGTGCGCTTCGGCATAACGAGAGACGCGGTTTAAGGCCTGTTGGAGTCAGCGCTCCTAGAGTTGGCATCTGGGCCGCGCCAAAGGAGATCCAAAGATCGTCCCCGTAGAGCGTAGCGAGAACATCTTCCGGCAGCACCGAGGTGATGCCGTTGATGCTCAGGGCAAAGAGTGTGACACTGAGGACAATTCCCTGCGGAACACCCTCTTCCTGCTCCTTTGGGCCGGAGAGGGCTCCCCCCACCCGTACTTGAATCGACGATCTCGCAAAAATTCAGATATAAACATTGGGAGGCGTCTCCTTGCACCCATCGTGTGGAGAGTCTCCATGATACCGTATCGCCATGCGGTATCATAGGCCTTCTCCAGATCGAAAAACACCGTGGCGTAGTGCTGTCTACGAAGGAAAGCCTCGCAGACGGCATTTTCCAGTCGGAGCAGAGCATCCGACGTGGAGTGGAACTTGCGGAAGCCGCACTGTGCGGAAGACAGATGGCCTCCGCTGTCCAGGAAAAAGGCTAATCTAAAATTCACCAATTTCTCCATCAACTTGCACACACAAGAGGTTAGAGAGATTGGGCGGAAACCGATCGGAGTAAAGTGATCTCTTCCCGGTTTGCGAAAGGCGAGCACAGTAGCGATTTGCCAGGAGTCTGGGAGAAGTCCTTCCACCCAGATCCCGTTGAAAAAATCTAACAGAAAGGCCATTCCTCGCTCACTAGTTGTCGAAGCATGGCGTACGGGACATCGTCCGGACCATGTGCGGTGTCCGCGCACGAAGCGAGAGGGAACGCAACTCACTCACAGTAAACTTGTGGTTGAAGAGTTCTCCACCTATGGAGGTGAAGTCCAGCCAGCGGCCTTCCGCGACATCATGACGTGCATTGAATGCTGGCGGAGCAGCATCACGGCTAGAGAATGCGGAGAAAGCGGTCTCTAAGGATTCCGCCACGGACGCGAAGTCCGAGATTGCGGTCCCATTCTCCTGGAGAACGGGAGGGGGTTCCTGCGAGAACTTGCCCCGAATCCTTTTGACTCGCTTTCACACCTCAGCTAAAGGGGTCTTCCCGTTAAGTGAAGACACGTATGCCCGCCAAGAAGAGCGGCGGGCGTGCTTCGAAATATACCGGAACCTAGCCCTAGCCCGACAAAATTCAGCGACAGTGAAATCGTTTGGGCGGCGCTTATAGCGCATGTAGGAATAACGCTTCTGTTTGAGGGCCGTCTCACACTCGGCCGACCACCATGGGAGTGTTCGGCGTGCAAAACGGCCAGACGTCCTAGGAATAGTATTCAGGCCCACAGCGATGAGGTTGCCGGAAAAGAACTCAACGGCCTCATCTACCGACCTAAACTCCTCGATTGAGATAGAGAATTCAGTCATTTCCTAAAATGCAGGCCACCGCGCCCACGCTAAGCACCACCGAGGTGGTCTCTCAGGCGGCAGTTGCCCTGAAAATGATATTTGAATGGGAAAGTGATCACTACCATGGAGGTCATCGACCACTCCCCAATCAAAATCAGGCTGTGCATCCGAAGAGCACAAAGATAGGTCAAGGCAAGAAAATGAGCGGTTTTCGGACAGTGATGAGTAAACTCATCCAAGTTTATGACACCCATCACGAGCTCTTTGATCAGATCAGCATGGACTTGTTCCCTGGGATTTATTGAGTAATCTCCCCAAAGAGGATGCCTGCCATTCAGATCTCCAAGCAAGAGATAGGGCCTCGGCAACCGTGCTACGACGTGGCGGAAGTCCCCTGCGTTGAAGTCAGCTGAAGGTGAAATGTACGCAGAAATGATAGTATACCTCCTATCCAGGGGCAGCTGTACAGCCACTGCCTGAAAGGAGGTATCTAAAGAGAAAGAAAGACCGGAGACATCATGCCGGGTGTAAACCACGCATCGCCCAGCCCAGCCATCCCGCGGTGGTGGGGTCGCAAGACCCTTATACTCCGGGAGGGAGGGCAGGGGGCACGCGCCTAGCATGATCTCCTGCAAAAAGATAGATAACGGGGAACGGGACGAGACGAGCCTCCGCAGCTCCTCCCAGTTGGCCCGGAGTCCACGGCAATTCCATTGAAGGAATATGCCCGGCAGGCCTAGCTCCGAGGAGACACGGGGGCCCTCCTCAAATTAAAGACCCTCACGAGAATGGCCGTACGCTTCCCGGGGGCAGAACCACGGCGGCTGTTGGCCGGACAAAGCGCTGAAGGCGCTGTCGCCTTCAAGGACTTATTGGGAGAGGTTGGGCTCGCCATGCTAGTCTTTTTCTCCCTCCGCCTTGAAACCTTAGGCGGGTGTTGCGGCTTCGGAGGCGGGAGGCCCTCTTTTCGAGGAACCACCGTCTCCGAGCCTCTCGCTCCACCACTAGGCGTATGCGAAGGAGCTGAAGGTCCTTTGTTGCAGTCTTCCTTTCGGGGGACAGCTTTAGGAACCCCGGAAGATGGCCTAGCGACCATCTTCAAGGGTGTTGCCTCCTGTGAGTCTAACGACTCCGTGGAAGCGCGTGGCCGTTTCGCCTTACGGGAAACGGTCACGTTGGGGAAATAGGGAAAGCCCTGGTTTTAGCCGGGGCTGGGTATGAACCCTTTTTGCCGCCAGCTTTACCAGGGGAGCACCCGGGTTGGGTAGAGACCGCAGAAGGGCTCCGAATGGGCGCGGAAACAACCGTGCTCGTTGGCCTGGATGGGCCAGGAGCAGAGGGTGCCTTTCTAACTATTGAGGCATATGACGTCCCAGGCAGAGCCGGGCGCGCCAGGACCAAGTCCTTAGCCTTGCGGAATGAGAGTCGATCCTGGGCCTGAACGGCCTAGGATTTCTTTCTCAAGGAGATATGCACCACATTGCTTCGAAGAAGCAGGGTGCGGCTCTTCCCAATTGACACACTTGGCCACACACGATTTGGACTTATTGTGTGCGACCTTGGAGCAATTTACACAGACTTCGGGTGACCCCGACTTTGCACGTCTGCATGAGCGATTCGTATGGCCGAAGCAGGGACAGTAATACCACCGCCCCGGCAGTAGCACGGATGCCTTCACGCGGTAGCGGTACCAACCGGCCCGCACCGACTCAGGGAGCTTGTCACAGTCGAACGTGACAAGGAGTGTAGGGGTGGGTCTCGAGGCCCCTCCCTGTTTTCTCCTTACACGTTCGACCTTGACCGCCCTATGGTCGGCCAGGTCTAGGGTGATGTCCTCAATGGATCAGTCAACGAGTTCCCTCGCATAAACTACTCCTTTCACAAAGTTCATGGTAGAGTGCGGCGTCACACTCACCGGGGTGCCATGAAGTGTCCGAAGAGCACTTATCTTGGCCGCCTCGGCGGGATTCGCCGCATTAGCCAGAAGGCTCCCGTCCGAGAAACGGGTCACCTTCGGCTCTCTACCAATTGCACTAGCTAATCCTCTCCTCTGATGGATCATGTTGCCCTTGGACAACATGCTGCCATCAGTGAAGCGAATAACGAGGAAGCGTTTGAAGCCAGTGGGCTGGAAAACGCCAGGTAACCTCTGAATGAGGGGCCCCGATGTCATCGAGGCTCCGCCCTGTGCACTTTTGGTCTTTGCCATGTTCAGGAGCTCCGTACCTGGGGGGGCAGAGGGGCCGGATGTGCCGATCTTGGCTTGGTCGCTTGCCAGAGTAGCAGCATACCCATCCGTCCCCGCAGCCCCCGCGGATGGAGGAGAGGAGTCTTTTTAGTCTTTCTTGTCTTCTTTTTCTTTTTAGAAGATGAGGGCGAAGAATGAACCCGCTTCTCACCTCCGCCGGTAGAAGCCCCAGGCCAGATGTACCGGCCTCAGCCAGGTCCTTCTCCGAAATGTAGAAGGTCCTGGTGGTCGTAGGGGCATCATCCGAAGGAGATGTCTCCCCTCCTTTTACTGCCTGAGAATCCCCAGCCGTTTGAGGAGGACCTTGCATAGGGGCGGATTTGGGTTCGGTGCTTGGCACCGAGCCCGGATTTCCCCCCTGGAAGGCCCTACCGTCTGAAGCTGGTTTTTCTCAAGGACCATGTCTATGACAGGAGGGGCCTCCAGTTGGCCATCTCTCCCAGGACATCGTAGGTCCCCTTGGCAGCGTCATGAGTCTTTTGTGGGGAGGCGCAGGCCTTGACCCCGGCAAGGTTCAATATTCTTGCCAGCAGGTCTTTTGAGTGAAGCGACCGAAGGTGCCTGGTTTCCCTCTCCCCCCTAAGGGGGTTTGCCCTACCGAGCCGCTTTGATGTGGAGCGGCTGGCTAAGGGCTGCCTGCTGGCTTTCTTGGTAGTTCCTTTGGAAAGAACAGAGGGGACTGCCGCTGGTAAGAGGGAGTCGCCCGAAAGCATCTCCAGAGAAGGGGTTGAGGGGGAGTCCCCTTCACACGTAGGCGTAGGAGAGGAGTAAGCCTCCTCTCGGGTTGAAGGGAAAAGGAGGGTCCCCTGCGCAAGCACAGGGGGGGGGGGGACGTCCATTTTTTTGCTGGAGCTGCCCGAGGGCGGCTCCGTCGCTGTTTTAGGGGATGTTGGGGGTTGGGGTTTTTTGGTTGTTTTTTCATACATGGGCATGGTGACCCTCTTTTTTTGTACGGGACGCAATAGCTCATCACCTCTTGCAGTTGCCCGCACTGCAAGAGGTGCTTACAGGCCTGGCAGAGCTAGGCGCCGCCATTTAGGACCACCCCTCCCGCCTGGTGGCCTGGCAGTCCATCAGCATGGCGGCTCCACCTTAGACACGGCGTAAAAATGGATAGAATATGAAGAGGAGAGGAAAAGGGATGTGAGGAAGGTATGGGTGGGGATGAAGCAGGTTGTTAAAAAAAACCCATCCCAAACCGGAGTTCAGGGGTTAGGGAACATTGTCTCCTCCCCCCTCAGCTCCGATCCGGGACGTTTGGCTTGAGAAGAAGGTCAGCATCTACCCTGTGAAATTAGAGGTTGACCAGAGAAGGTTGTGGGAGAGGTTGTGCGAAAAGAGAGGAAACAAGTGTTTTGAAGGAAGGAAGAGAGGCTAAGCTGGGGTCGGACGGGGTTCTGAGTCCCGTCAGCATGGTAGCCAGAATGGCAAATCGCCGCCCCCCTTACGGGGAAATCATTCAATAGTAATGAAGAAATTTTGTAAATAATTATGTATTTAATTAGAATTAAAATTATAATTAATACATTTATTTCTTATGCTATTAGGCTTCTACCAGCCTAAAAAACATAAAAAAACATATATAAGTATTATAGTATAAAATATGGTAATACTTCAGATTCGAGGCGCACGGTAGATGGCGCTGTTAGTCGGCTACAATTTTGGGCTACAGCATATCTCTTATGACGTCAGACGGTAGCGTCAGATGTGACAATCACTGCGTTATATATTTTTGTTGTTTTGAGGATTTGTAACTTTTAGTCTATTATTTAGTAAATATCTGCGCTCTGCTCGTTTATAGTTTTTTCTAAGTTAGGTAAGGTTTCTTGATGTCTTTTATTGTTTTTCTTTTGTTTTCATATTTTTTTTAATACTGCGAACGATAACAGCTTCTTTATGGCAACATCGTAGCTTATAAATAGGACCCGTTTTGCAAATGTTTTTCTTTCGTTATTGTGTTTTCGTGCTCTCCATGTGCTTCTTTGTTATTCGAATTCGGCTTTACTTTGTATAATCGCGAAAAACTTTTAGATTATTTAGAGGCGCATTAACTAATCAAGAAACCTATAAAAGTAAGAATTGTTTGTTATTAGAATAGGTTTTTCTGCCAGTAAAAAGAAACCCCCCCCAGTAAATTCAAGGGGACTGCTCGTGGGGGAGATATCACTGCAGGGGGACCACCCTGCGATGATCCTGAATTTCAATCAATTGGGGGGGGGGGTCTAGGGGGCGCAGCCCCCCAGTATATACTCATATACAAACAAATATTATTCCGATATTATTCACAGCTATCGCTACCGTCTGACGTCATAAGAGATATGTTGTAGCCCAAAATTGTAGCCGACTAACAGTGCCATCTAACGTGCGCCCCGAATCTGAAGTGTTACCTAAAATATAACCAAATATAAAAAAAACATGAAAAAATAAACTATTGACAAATCTATACAGAAAAATAGCTATTTTGATCATTCAGAGCGTACATTTTTGACGTTTATTATATAAATTGACATGGACGTTTATTATATAGGTGACCTGTTCTGAAGCGCTTTTCATAAGGCATATCACAATGAAATTGAGTATAAATCTATAAAATAAAAACAATACAGAAATAAATAATTGTTTTAAAACAGATTTTGTTAACTCATCTAAAAGTTTACGATATCTTAACGAAATTGGAGCGCGTTCAGTTTCTTTTTTCTTCGATTGTTTGTGATGTAGCAAAAATGATGCGAAATGAGACAACCGCTTAACCAAAACCGCTAAGTGTAAAAAATATTTTCGTTTAGACGGATATATTATATTTAGGAGATACAGCTGTATTGGAGACGACAGAATGTAAACAATGATAAGGAACAAAAATATTCTATGAGATATCGATTTGTTGAAAATAGACTATTCACCAGTGGGATGCCTACGCTTTTAAGCACTATTTATAAGCACAAACACCGAAGTTCATACAACATAACTATCACTGTAAGATTCGACAAGGAACGGGCGCGCTGTTGGCAAATAGCTCCCTATATAGCTTCTACAGACGAGCTCTAGAATGTTCCAGTGACATTTAGATGGCGTTGTCTTCCGGTAGCGCGCAACTAACCACGTGGTGGGCGTCCCCAAACAATCCAAATCACAGGAAGCGACATCACTGTACAATAACTATCTTAATATGGCAAAAACGGGTGCATTATCGGCAAGAATCTTATTATATAACTTCTAGAGATGAGTTCTAGAATGTACCAGTCACCAGTGACTTGTAGATGACGTGTAGCTTCCGGCGGTGACTCACCGCTGGAGTTGTCTCCGGTAGCGCGCGGCTAACCACGTGCTGGGGTTTCCCGAAGATTCCAAATTTTGAAATTAAATCAGGAAAGTTTTTAAGTAATCGCCGTACATTTTTATGAAAGTCACTGTTAACTTGAAGAGTGAGTTTTTTTAATACAGGTAGGTAAGTATCTTGGTCATTAAGCATTACATTCATTTTATTAAGATAGGAATTTTTATCCATGATTAAGATATTACCAGAAAGTTTTCGTAAATTTATGCGACATTTTAATCACCTAAGGAATTAAGTAAGTTAACCGTCACTTTTTCCTTTTACGATGGGATGAGAGAGGAAGATTCGGATGGTCCTCCATTCTATTCTTATTCTTTGTATCATTCGGTTGTCTACGCTCTAGTATTAACGACTTATTCTATACCTGATATAACCCTCTATGGAGCTATGTATGTTTAAAGATACACAAAAATAAAAATCATATATTGATTTTTCAGGTCAAACAATTGGGATATTGTATGTGTAGCGTTCTAGACCCCTACAAGCGCAAATATTTGATCATAATATATATATATATATATATATATATATATATATATATATATATATATATTATTTCAATAAGAGTTGGTAACCATAACTTAAATCGTGTGATTGGTACGCCCGATCTCTCGAGCGTTTTCAAAATATAATCACGTGCTCATTCATTACTTTGTTCGGCTCATCGGAATCAGACTCTCCCAACTCCGTTGTAATCTATTTATATAATTATTTATATTACCTATTTATATAATCTATTTATTCAATCTATTTATACATATCAATCTATATTAATATTTACCCAATCCATTTAACTATATAATCTATTTGTTCATATAATCTATTTATCAATCCATGTAAATATTTATCATACATTTATAATATTTAATAATTTA
The DNA here is from genome assembly GCA_963969495.1 of Ceratothoa steindachneri. Taxonomy (NCBI): domain Eukaryota; kingdom Metazoa; phylum Arthropoda; class Malacostraca; order Isopoda; family Cymothoidae; genus Ceratothoa; species Ceratothoa steindachneri. Next base: position 31,542,484 of record OZ018321.1, on the reverse strand, counting down.
ACATTCAACTATAATCTAATTAATATTTGTCAATCATCATATGTGTACTCTAATTTTCATTAACTCGTGCAAAGTTCATTCAACCGCATAAAATTCAATCCAATCATAAATTATAATTTCACTTTTTAATCATAACTGTTCATTCCATAATATATATTTTTCGTATCTCTTTGTTTTAATACAGTATTCCCGCAACGTTGCCGACTTAGGCTTAAGGAAATTTCGCCTGCAAATTCGGACTTCCCGTTAGCGATTAACTTCATACCCCTTGTATAACAAAAATATAAGTTTAGGGGTTTATTGTGACTAGAGCTGTCTAGTGTATTGGCGTAATAACCACCTAACAACCAATATATGTTTCAACAGACAAAGGACATTTTTTATTTCACCCACAAGGAGGCACAAGAGCTTTCTGTTATTTAGAGCAGAAATAGTTACCACTCTCTGTTTTTCAAAACAAGTGATATTTATTCAAAACGTTGTGACCAATATGTCAATAAAAAAGTGCTAATAAATTAAAATATATATATATATATATATATATATATATATATATATATATATATATATATATATATATATATATATATATTTGTTTGATCAGGTTATCAAGGTTTCAATAACAACTTTTAAAACTTTCTGCATACTATTTTCTTGTGAACAGAAATAAATGTGTGTATGTTCAAACATACTTTGTGCTTCATGGTCAAATAAAAGAAAATTGAAAGGTAAGACTCATATAATTTTTCATTCTTTGAAATATTGTCTTTTTCGTTATAAGTTTTATTTTTATTTTACATTTTACGGTGTCATTATATTTATGTAGATTACTTATAAAATTAGCATGAAAGATATAAATAATGGTAATATTGGGGGTAAAATAGCAATAGGTATGATTTATGTATACAAGATGAGTTAATTTTTGTTTAGTCCTGCAAGATGTATGGGTGCAAAAGGATTTCTCTCTTTGGTAGTTTCGTAGACCGGGTAACCAGTGTAATCATATCTTCCTTTAAAGGTAAAGGAAATTTAGAGCTGGATATCAACTTCTTTATTTGGCGGGAGGGTGGATTAGTCTCGACTTATATTACAGGAAATAACTGTCGATCACTTTCTTGGTGATGATGTACTCAATATCAGAAGAAGGATTGGATAATAGTAGATGAAGGAGGGGTGAAAATTTAAGAGAGAGAGGTATATTTTTCCCCAGTAGGGAGGGCATCGCTTTCCTTTATTTTGTTTACATTTGCTTTTGGTTTTATTCTTCTATTAAATGTTTTCTCCTATGTTTTTGTATCTCTATGTGCATTAACGTTCTTCTTATTGTTTCTGTTAATGATTTGGTGTACTTATTTTTGGTATAATTTTTTAGCATTCAAGCTTTTTTGCCCAACAATTTACCTTGTGTTTAGCGTTGGGTGTAATGTGCTGTATTTGTTGTATTTGATTACTGTGTTTCGTCTATGTATTTTTTGGTTAAATGTCTTCTCGTGAGCATAGTTTGGTGCTCGGAAACTGACGTCGGCATGAGATTTTTACCCGTAGTCTTGCAGGTATGTTAAACCTGCCGCCTGTTCCCTGCAGCTCCGGAATGACACCATTCGCTAAGGCGGACCAGACCTTTCTTCCCAGTTTTTGGGTGGCAACATAGATGGATTATAATCGTTTCCTCCTGTGTAGATCCCTTTGCCGAAGGTAATCACGCCTTCTGACTTTATTAATAAGTAGGGATGCAGTGTTCTGGACACGTTGAAGTCTTATCAATGAGGATTTGCTGTCCGCTTGAGTCACCACTGTGGGGTAGATGAGCTTAGCCCGGATGTATATCAGATATATTTTCCTGATGTTGGCCGAGCTAAGATCTCAAACATGTATAGCTTGGAGATTTCTCTCTTTGCTAGGTTCTGCCTATCCGTGTGGTGTCTCGAGTATTCATAGTTGGAGATCTTTAGGCCTAAGACGGTGCCTTTGGCGGAGTAGCCGTATCTCCTCCCTTCTATCATGATGGGTCAAGTCAACTTGCGGCTCAGCGGGAGGATTTTGAATTTGTCCCTGTTGGTCCTGATCTTCATCGTCTCTCGTACTGGTTGATGTTATTGATTTCCACTATCGTGCGAGCTGCATGTGCCATTACTTTCTTCTCCGATCACGGGACGATTTGTGTGATGCCATCTGCGAATTGCAGATACATTGTGTCCCTGTGCACCGGAGTTGGGAGGCCGATGGTGAAGACCAGGTAAAGCAGTGGGCTCAGGCAGCTTCCCTGGGGAACGCCCGCCTTTAGTTCGAATTCAGGTCCTCTGTAGCCCTCAATCATGAGATATGCCCCCCTGTCCTTGACAAAGTCACAGAGGATCCTTTCCAGGATTAGGTCTAGCTGGAAGTTCAGGATCTTGTATTGAAGTCCTTCCAGCCAGACTTTATCGAAGGCCTTCTGCACGCCACTTAGCACAATATCTACATAGCACCCGTACGCTTGGGCATATGCTACTTTCTCTGTTAGGAGCGCCAGGGCCGTATCGGTGCCCCTTTTTTTCTACGGAACCCATGTCATTCGGAGTTGTGCGCTCTCAACTCTCTCAGTTGAGTTTGTAGCCTGTCTGCTATAATCTTTCCAAAGATCTTTTCCTGCATCTCAAGAAGAGAGATCGGGCGATAGTTAGCCTCCTGCTCCGAGGGCTTGTTTCCCTTCGGGATGAAAATGATTTTGGCCATCTTGTACCCGTCAGGGAAGTAGCCTGTATTCAGTGAAGCGTTCATTGAGTTCGTCAAAACCTGAATAATTTGCCTTGGGGCATTTACGAGGTTGTTTTTCGCTATCTCCAGACAGCAACACCGTAGTGTGGGGAAGCTCTCTTCACACGAACAGAATAGTGCCCCAACAAGGGTAGAATCCCGCTACCCGATGTGGGCCCCATGGGGTCAGCCCTTAAAGAGAACAGACGGGTTGCCCTCCGCCTTATACGGGAGGGGGAGGGGGACAAAACCTAAAAGACCGGCAGTTATAGATTTTATGTTCGCAGTCTTAATCTCCTCATTATGAGGCTAATAGACACCCCGAATAGATACGCCGCCACTTACGATTCGATAGAGGGCGTGGAGCAGCTCGTATCTGTAAAGGCCAAGAAGGCGCTTCAGAAGATCGGGCTAGAAGCGTCCGTACCCCCAGGACATCCTCGTTCGTACGACCATAATCCTCAGAAGGCTCGACCCATTTTTTTTCGGATAACTCCTGTGAAGAAATCAAGAAAGAGCTAATGAGGCAGCAGAAGTGGCGAGGATCACAAGGTAGATAAAATCGGCAAAGGAAACGGAATTGTCAAAATCGTCTCCGAGACCATCGAAATAACTGACAGGGCCAAGAAGCAAGGCCGCCTAGGCTTTTACCTTCGAGTGGTCCCAGAGCAAGTCAAGGCAGATAAATGTGTTCACGTGGACTGCTGCTACAGATGCTACGCTATGATGCGACGCGTGAATGCAAAGAAATAGAAGTCACATGTTCCAACTGAGCCCAGTCTGGTCACGAATGGAGACAATGAGTGGCTGAGAAATTAAAATGTATCAACTGTGGAAGGGATCACAGACACTAGCCATGAAGTGTCCCATCCAAGAGGAAGCGATTCGGGCAAAGAGGGAATAGTAAAAAATGGAAAAGGAGGCAAAGACAAAGTCGTTCGCGGAATCAACGGAAACGCAGCATAAACATAGAATCACGGCGTCGAAGCTGGTGATGCCAAGCGATGGCAGGAACATAATGGCCATGGTCATTTTTGCCCACTTGTCAAACCTAGCAAATCCCGGCACTTTTGCGGAGGAATTGAACCGCCTCCTGCAGAAGAACGGGACTAACAAGAAGCTGTGGTTCCCGTCTAATCCTGTCTCACAAGATGTCCTGAAAATCCAGCTCACCGACCCTCCCCACGTCGGAGGAAATACTCAAAAAGTAGAACAAGCCCAAACGGAAAAGGAAGAGTCCGCAGACGAAGAAGCCACCATAGACAAAAAACCCAAGTTAAACTCGAAGAAGAAAAAGAAACAAAGAGGAAAGAAAAAAGAAGAAAAAGAATATCATACAAGAAATAGAGCTAAACGCTCCAACGACGGAGGAAGAGGTAAAAAAACAAAAAATTCTCGGAAAAAGCGCAAACTAAGAAGCAAGAAGCAAAAACTATGTTCGCATTGGTTCAAGGGGTTCCACTTACCGAAAAAAGAGAAGTCCTTGAACAAGGCTTCTTCTTTGACGGAGAAGAGCCGTCTCTCAAGGTGTTTGAACACCGGTCTGCGTACCCCCTAGCGGTAACACTCGGCTTCTAGTCGAAGGCATACGCAAAGGGAAATACAAATGGAGGTTTGAGGGGCCGTAATCTCCAAAGGAAGTTATGGATATGTTGTAGAATGACGCACTTATCATTCATGTTACATTTGTCCGTATCGTCAGTATATCCAAATACAAGAAAATCAGCAATGGACAAAGATACGCCCAAAATCCCTCGACATAGTGAAATAACAAACAAACCCCCCAAAAGTACAAAAGTGTCTAACAGTCAATATAAGTGTTGGACATCAAATTAAAAGCATAGTGAAATAAACTCAAAAAGTTACAAAAGTGTCTTAACAGTGAATATAGGTGTTAAATTTCAAATTAATAATAAAAAGTCTAACAGTGAATAATAGCATAAATAATCGTAAAAAGAAAAATTACCATTGGTAGCAAAAGTGGCTAAGATAGCAAAAAGAGTGATTTTTATAATGAGAATAGTTAATATTTAATTTATACGTATTTTTTAATCTAAATCAACGGTGAAAATTTATAAAAGTGACGACTAAATGCAAGAATATATTGTCAACAATACAACTAAGAGATATGAAATATATAAAACCATAGTAATGTAAATTAACATTTTACAAATAATAAATAAATAAATAAATAAATCAATTATGTAGAAACTAAGTTTTCTAGAAAGAAAATGATAACATAACGTAAATTTTCATTGTAAAAAATCTTAATAATCAACGGAACAACAATAATATAATATAATTAATATAATATTGATAAAAAATGTAATTGTAATTTTTGTTAAGAGTTGACTAGTCCGACCTCTGGGAAAGTGTATTCCTTCTATTGTATTTAACCTTTAACAAATTTTCCTTCCTTCCATTTCTCTAGTACCTCAACCAACGAGTGTGCGTGGGGGATCCCTAAGCTTTCATCTTTCTAATAATAAAGTTAATAAAAAAGTTAAAGTTAATGAGGTTTTCGGCACCGTTACCCGTAGGGGCCTCATGGGATCGCCTCAACTCGAGAACAAACGAGTTCCCCTTTGCGTCATCCGCGGGGGGACCAAAACTTTAAGACCAGAAGTTATGGAATTTCTTTACGGTACAATCAACATCCCCATCATGAGACTCGTGGACATACCCAAGGGTTCGCAGCTATCTGCCATTTTATGGAGGACGTGGAGAGACTAGTCTCTGAAAATGCGAAGAAGGAACTTTAGAAGATTGAGCTCGGGCGTCAGTTTTTCAAGAGATTCTCGTCCACCGAACCCTTATCTTAAGACGGTTCGACCCCTTCTTCGCATATAACTTCTGTGAAGAAATCAAGGAAGAGCTGACGAGGCAACAGAATTTGCAAAGTCTAAAAGTTTGGTAAAAGGAGCGGCATCGTCAAGCTCGTCTTCGAGAGTATCGAGATGGCGGACAAGGCCACAAAGGAGGGCCTACTAGGATACTACCTGCCCGTGGCCCCGGAGCAGATTGAAGCAGAGGAGTACATTAATGTGTACTGATGCTTCAAATGCTTCGCCATCGAGAAGCACCTCACGAAAGAGTGTGAGGAAACCCATGTCACTTGTTCTAAATGTGCCCAGTCCGGTCACGAATGTAGGCAGTGCGGGGCTGAGAAGCTTAAATGCGTCAACTGCGGAGGAGACCACAGGGCCGACTGCTTTCATCGTTGGATACCTGCCCCTGGAAAAAGAGGAAAACTGCAAGGAAATTTTCTACGGCTGCCAGCGGATTTTTCACTACAGATTGTGGGTGAAGAAGTTTATTCTGCTCTGAATTCCCACAACCTAGTCCACGGAGACCTGTGCTACACACGTGCGCTCGCGTTCGCGAGCGCAAACGCACTCCTAAGAGCCTTGCTCGGATCACCAGCAGAAGAATTTGATCTTTTACTTACCACAGCAGCACATCACGAGTTATGATAACTTTTCTGCTATCTAAGGTCTGTAGAAACCGCCTGTCTCTGAAGTGTCGGAACCCCCGAAGGAAGCCGTATAGGGGGCGCGAAGGTGGAGACCCCAGTCTGGGGGGAAGAGGGACAGGTAAGTGGGCCCTGTTAGACACGATTATAGGTAGAGCAAATAAAGCAGAACTCAGTGAATTGTATTAAGTCAACGTCCAGCAATAAGGGCCTGTTAGGTTCGCAGAGGAAACCACCGCCTTGGGGCCGTCATGGACAACCCCTATGGTGAAAAGCGCCTTTCCCTCAGAATGATTGAGCGCTGTCAGAAGCCTACAAGGGAAAAAGTCTTTGAACTTGCCTTTTCAAAACTAGGAATTGCATTTTGCCGAGTCAAAGAACAAACGTATGGTTACCTAGTCATATGCGACACGTCCCAGAATATTGACAAAATACTGAGTACGAAGTTAAAAGAAGAATTCGAGAAGTTCGGCCTCGCTCCTAAGGTGCCCCCACAAGTTGCAGCTCAGCGATCGATCGTCTGTCGACGCATAGACTCTTACTTCGGTTCTCACTCTATACAGGAAATGCAACATGAAATTGAGTCCAAACAAGTTTGGGCCGAAATAGAAGAAGTGTAAAAATTTAAAAACGCGAAGGAGAAGAGTATAGATACGTTTTTAAAGTGTCATTCCAAACAACCGAGATGGCGAACAAAGTTTGCGAAAATGGATTAGTGATGTTCAACTCCAAAGTCTCTGCAGCCTGCATAGAATGTGAGGTGTTGGTTCCGGTCCAGGTGTGCTTCTCGTGTTACGCCGTAGAGAAACACCCTACAAAAAAGTGCCCCTTCGAGGGTAAAGTACGTTTTGAATTCGCCGGTGAAGAACATACATGGAAAGAGTGTAAGAGACTTAAGAAAAAAATGTATTAACTGTGGAAACCAACACCGTACCCTACCCATGGCCTGTCTGCTAAAGAATTCCATAGTTGCAGACAAGAAAAAGCAGGCTATAGAGGACAGAAATAAGAAGGCTACCACAACTTACCCACAAGCAGCTAAAACGGACAATCAGAATAAGACGCTCTTGAACATAGACCCGGAAATGAGACCAGATTTAGTAATGTGCATCCTACACGCGCACTTTGCAAATTTAATCAAACCAGGTAGTTACCCTACCGAATTGAACAGAATATTGATTCACAATGGGTTCAAGCCGATGTGGTTTCCAGATAATCCTCTGTCAGGAGAGTTGTTCCAGGCCCAACTCAAAACAATGCAAGACGCTATCCCAAGATCTCGCTCCTCATCTAGAGACCCCCGCCTCAATAGACCTAAAACGCCGACACCTAGTGCTATCCAGACGGAATCAAGCTACACTAATGAAGAAGGAATCGCCACTGTTCCAACGCAAATTGAGAATAAAGACAAGACTGTCCCAATGGACAATACTGCAGCATGAAAAACATATAAAACAACTGATAAAATAGGCATGAGGATATACGGCTCGCCGTCCGCACCATTGCCTAAAATATGGAAAAACAGCTGACATCATCTCAGTGATCATGAAAGGGAAGTATAAGTATGATTATGAAGCGCACATAAATGAAGATAAATTGTTAGCGGCTCTGAAACAAGGAATAATAGTGATGACCGAGGAATCCTGCTTTAATCTCGCGCACGAGATTTTCAAAAAGAGGAGAAACGGGAGGAAAAGATCACCAGCAAGAGTAAACGGGAATAAACCTAAACAACCACATAAGAACTAAAAATCATGGACAGTCAAATTAGATATATCAGTAAGTTGAAAATCTTCTCACTCAATGTCAACGGATGGACAAATAAAAAAAGAATATACGAAATTATAAGGAACCTGGACCCAGACATCATCCTCATTTCCGAGCATAGCGTCGATTTGCGAAAAAAGTATATTAAAATATACAATTATGAAATGCTGATGTCTAGCCACTCTAATGAGAGATTTGAGGGCGTCGCAATTTCAGTCAGAAAAGGAATAAAATTCCAAGAAATTCAAGGTTTGGTAGAGTCTTACCTGGCTGTGAAATCAAGATGACCTATGATGACCTTGTGGTGGCAGTCGGTTATCAACTCCCTAGACGCTCATATTTGCCTGTTCCTAATTTCATCCGCCTATTCCGTAGAAACGCCTCAACAATTTTAATTGGAGACCTTAATGCCCGCTGCAGAGAGGCAGGATACACTACGGCTTTAAATGGAGTGGGGAATACACTGAGCCTTCTAATTAGGAGGAACATAGTGCAAAGAGTAGGTCCAGATTTTGCCACATTCTTAACAGGAAGATCTTCTACAACACTGATGTTGTATTGACTAACGCCAACTTTGCTCTCACCAAGTGACAGTGCCGGGTCCTTACATACCATCAGATCATATCAGCATGGTAACTACGTTGTCAACTTCACCAATACAGGTTCAAATGCCCAAACAGAGATGCCTGAACAGGGCTAATTGGGAAGCTTATAAAGACCACTTGAGCACCATACCGGTAAATAGACTGGAAGGCATATCGATTAAGGAGATATACCATCATCTTAACAATATAATGGTGAAATTTAAGGGAGCTGACCGTCAAGCTATCCCATGGACCGGATTTAAAACTCTCCCAGCCCCGAGGTGGGATAGAGAAATTACTGAAAGAAAGGACTGATTAGATCTCCCTATCAATGAGATGAACCTATACGGTAACACAGCTCAACGCTATAGAGAGCTACGAGAACGAAGAGAAACAATCAAACTTCTCATCATGGAGAAATCTAAGGAGACATGGGACAATTTAATTGGTAACGTAGATATTGAAAGGAATCCGAAAAAATTCTGAGGTCAAATTAATAGATTAATAGGAACTCCTCCAAGGGAAAGAATAAATATAATGATCAACAGAATTCAAATTAACAGAGATGACGACGTGGAGTGTCCCTTTAGAGAATATTGGAAGCGGAAAATGCAGAATTTCATGGGGACTACGAGAATGAAGTTGAGACAAGGTTGAGAGAGCTGGGTGAAAAACTCACACCTCATCTTCTGGTTGACCGTACTCGCCGTGCTCAGGAGGAGGGTAGGCCGTTCACATACGAAGAATACGAAACTGCACTGAAGAATTTCAAACAAAAGGCTCCAGGATTGACCGTAATTATGAAGACTCACCAGATAAAAGCACCGCAAACGTAAATCAAGCAATTTTAAACATCTTTAACGCTTGCATGAATATTGGCCACTTTCCAGATTAATTGAAAAAGGCCGAGATAATATTTTTGTTGAAGCCCGGGAAGCCTATAAAAGAGATAGAGAGCTATAGACCGATCTCCCTATTGGAGTTCATTGGTAAATTATTCAAAAAGCTCTTGAACACAAGACTTACGAGCTATTTGGAGAATAACAGCCTGTACAACGATCAACAACAGGGGTTTAAGAAAAACTCTGAAGCGAAACCGCATTAGCTCTTGTAGCAGGATGCCCCTTTTTATCACCCCACACCTGACACCATTTTTATGTAACAGGGTTTTCCTTTTTATCACCCCACTCTTGACACCACTTTTGTCGCGGTATGCTTTGTGGTACGTAATGTAGTTCTTTGATGAAGTAGGCTTTGATCTAAGAGTGCTAATTTAGTTGTTTTGTTCTTAAGGAAGAGCTACTTCAACACGTAAGGATAAGAGGAAACACAGGAAATACCCCCAAATAAATATATATTTTAAATGTAACACTTAACTATGAAAAACAAACAGTTATCCGGTTGGCACTAAGCCTATTACAAAGGCTGGGATGACAAAAATAAACAAATAGGCTACACGTAAACACACCAATTGCCGATTAGTATTTTTATCGTCACCCTATTTGATTAGCTCGAAACATTAAATTAGCGTACTCTCGTCTACAAGCAATATGACTGAGGTTCACGAACAATGGTTTCTACTCCCATTAAAACTTGAGACGTACTAAACTCCTACCATCACAATATGAATATAAAGGTTCTTTCTAACTTACATGACAGAATGGATCAGGGATTGACGGATGTCACTGGAGGGCTTATCTCTCGCTTTGGCGTGTGGTTGTGGCCGATGATTGAATTTTGTCGAGGTGGTATGGCGGGAGAGAGATGCGATGATGTAACTTCTTATTGCACACTTGCCTCTGGCTAAATTAAGAAGACAGCGAGAGTTACGGTGATCTTCGCTCCAAGAGTCCTCTTGGGAATGATCTTGACTCCTCTTGGTGTCTGATTCTTCAACGTCGAGTGTTCTCCTAGCTTCTGGGGTATTCGGTGAGATTTTTACCGTAATTAAAGAACGGAACCTCGGTGGGGCTGGGTTCTTCTCCTCTCACTCTTACGGAGCTTGAGATGTGAGAGTCACTCGAGTGTAAGCGGGTTTACTTTTGTCCAGTCAGACTTCTTCTCAGTCTGTAAAGGATTCTTCGGTATGGCACTAGTATCAAGATTGACTATTTATGTTAATTCGGCCCGGGAAGGGAGGATCGATTCTATCGTTTCTCACGGAAATAGTCTTGTATGGCCGAAGGATCGATCTTCACGAACTGAACCTTCTTCTTTCTTATCGAATTCTAAACTTCTTGTCTGACTGAAGGATCGATCTTCACGAACTGATCCTTCTTCTTTCGTATCGACTTCTCATCTATTCTCTTACTTTTCGGGGCTTATTTATAGGCGGATCACCGCCCCATCTAAGGGGGAAGGGACCTGGCCAGAGAGGGGAACGCGAATGGTGAGTTCGCATCTGGTGAGAGCTAGAAATGCAGAGGTTGGCACTGGAGTGCCCAAGTCGGCTTGCTAATTAGAGAGACTCTCAACCGCCCCAATCCTTGGCGTGCCTTTTGACTAGCACCACTTGTTTTTGTGACCTAACCACGGGTTTATGGGTCTCGTAGGTAATTGGATCATTAGAGCGTCGTTTAAGGGCCTTATGTGGTCGGCTTAAAACAGATGTTGGCTCAAACTGCCCAAAATGGCGGGGAGATCAAACAGGGTAGGCAGTTACTGTTATTCGCCAGCTACCGTTTCCACGCTTCTTCTCATGGGGGCTCGCTTGTCCAGCTTTCTTCACAAGGAAAGGGGGGGCTTTAATGTACATATCCTCCTCCGGGATGCTTAATGTAGCCATTTCTCTAGATTTACCTCCCTCTTAAAGAAATTAACGGGGAGGGGGGTTATTCCAGTCCGACGCTTACAATAATATACATAGGTAACTTACTGAACATTATATTATACAATAAATTCTAGTTCACTCGGGAATGCCTCGATATCATTTCACCTGACCTTACAATAATTCCTATATTACCGTGCCAACTCAGGAGCTTCTTAGCTACCACTAAGGGGTTACTCACCCCTACTTAATTACAATTCTACTGATTTACACTTAACTTTACACTTACTATAATGCAATAGTTGGGATGCTCCTTAATCTTCGACCGGATTCTGAGTTAACGAGTCGGCCATACAATTGTTGGACCCTTTTATATAGGGAATGGAGTACTGGTACTCCATCAAGAGTAAACTCCCTCTCAGGAGCCTTCCATTCTTACGATTTATGGTCGCATCCCAACTTAAACTCGCGCCCTATTAGATAATATTTGAATTTACCTATGGACCATATTATGGACAAAGCTTCGATTTCAATTGTGGCGTAGGCTCTTTCTCTACTCAAAAGTTTCCTACTGACATAAGCTATGGGATAGGCTGTTTCGTTATCTTCGTATTGAAGCAATACTTCCCCTAGCCCGTTTTGGCTATCGTCCGTGCGAATGCCGAAGATCTGGTTGGGATTTGGTAAGCGAAGAATGGGCGCAGTTACGAGTTTTCCTTTTAGAACCTCCAACTGAGTTATTGCATGGGGGTTGCACGTGACAGGGTCTGACGCTGTCTTTTTTAACAAATTATTCAGCGTGGCCGCGATGGAGGCGAAGTGTGGCACGAAACACCTGTAAAACGAGGCGGCTCCCATGAAAGAACAGAGTTGTTTCTTTGTTTTCGGCCTGGGCATCTTGACTATGGTGTCCACTTTTTCTTGCTGGGTCATCAAGTGTTTTCGTATTATTTTGAATCCCAGGTAGTCAATGGATTCGTAGGCGAAATAACACTTGGTAGGCCAGGCGGTTAGTCCTTGCTCGTTCAATTTCTCCAGCAACGAGCGTAAGGCGTGTAAGTGTGACTCCCATGTACGGGTAGCTACGTACACGTTGTCGAAGTAAAATGACACGTCACTTAGGCCAGCGATAATTCGCCTCATCATCCTATTGTAATTGCTACCGGCCGTAAGTAGTCCGAAGGGTAGCCTGGTAAACTGTAACAGACCTCTCTTGGTCGCAAAAGCCGTCAGTTTTTTGGACTCATTAGTGAGAGGTATTTGATAGTACGCCTTACACAAATCCAATTCGGTGATGAATTTAGCGTCTTCAAATAAATGGAGATTTTTATCTTTTAGCGCGATGGGCTCGGCGTCGAAAACGGTTACTGAATTCAATTTTTGGAAGTCCACGCACATCTGAAATGATTGATCAGGTTTCTTAACCATTACGATGGGGGAGCAATAATCGGACTCCGATGGCTCTAAAATTCCCAATTTTAATAAATTCCGGATTTCATTATTGAAGGCTTCTCGTAGGTGGATCGGTAAGGGATATGGTTTGTTTCGCACCACTGAATTAGTTTATAGTTTTATTTCATGGATGAAATTTTTGGCACATCCGGGGGTTTCAGAAATGACTTCTGGGAATTCCATGAGCAAGTTCAACATTTCCGCTTTCTGTTGAATCTCTAAGTGGGGCTCTATCTTTAAATCCACCCGAGGGTCTTCCGGGGTAGGTGAGAGCAATAGAAGTTCGTATTCCTCGTCTTGTTCCACACACACTGTGTGTATGACTCGCAGGGGCGTCCCCGTTAAACGGCATCCATCGGTTCTTCTTCGTCTAGAAGGGTAATCTTGTTTATGCAGGCGCGGGCGGTGATATTTTTTTAGCATGTATTCTGTGATAGGTTCTTCGCCCTGTTGGGGTATCTATCAAGTAATCGACTGGTCCCCATGCCTCGATTACTTCAAACGGTCCCTTCCACCGGGCCCGTAATTGATTATTTTCGGTCGGGAGTAATAATAAGACTTCATCTCCTGCCTTTAATTCTCGCGGCTTTGCTTTCATATCGAAGTAGTCCCGGTATTTGGCTAAATTTTTCTCGGCGTTATCTCGAGCTAAGCCAGAGCAGTATTCTAGGCACTCGCGCATTTCCATCACGTAGGCGTAAGACGATTTGATTTCTTGGTCGAGATGCGCGTTGGAAAATAATTCCAAAAGAATACTTATAGGACCTCGCACATTTCTCCCGTATAATTGCTCAAAGGACGAGAATCCCAACGTCCGATGAGGTATTTCTCGACGGGCGAAAAGGGCTGCAGGCAGGTATCTGTGACACTGTGCAGGGTTGTTTTGACACAACTTGTTCAATATATTTTTGAGAGTCCCGTTTAATTTCTCGCAGATTCCGTTAGTGGATAGATGAAATGGACTCGTAAAAATTTGCCTGACTAGCAGTAGTTTATTAAAATACTCCATCAATTCTGAGGTGAATTGGCGCCCTCTATCCGATAGAATTTCTTTAGGCAGGCCTACTCGTGCAAATATTGAAATTAAGGCTTCCGCACAGGAAATAGTGTCAATCTTTCGTAGTGCCACGGCATCTGGGAACCAGGTGGCACAATCCACTAGAGTAAGGATGTAGGAGTGTTCTCCGCTTAAAGGGGAGTGATTTGGTCCCACCAAATCAAAAGCTACTCGAAAGAATAGTTCGGTTATAACGGGCACTTTTTGTAATGGTGCGGGAGGTACTCGTCCTCTGGATGGATCCTTCTGACACACGTCGCATGATCGGCAATAGGCCACAATTTCCCTGTCAGCCTAGGGCCAATAAAAGTATCTCAATATCTGCTGCGCCGTTTTGTTGTGCTCAAAGTGTTCGGCTAATATTCCATCATGCGTGGTATTCAAGATTCTTTTCGTGTATTCTTGAGGTACACACAGTGCTTTGTTTCTCTCCTTATCCTGCTCGCTGATAGTACGGTAGAGAAGTGAGTCTTCTACGATATATTGGATAGGCTTCTTTCCTTTCACTTAGAGAGTTTCACTCTTAATAGCTTTCTCTCATAGAGGTTTAAGAGTGGACATTCCTTCTGAGCAATAGCGAAGGGAGTCAATTTTAACCCATTGTCTTCGAGGGTAATCTCGGGGTCAACTCAGCAGGTTGTTCGTTCCTCTGGGCTTCTTGTGCCCAGGTGACTACTTGTTGGGCCACTTCTTGCTGGGAAATTAGGGGGTTTTGTCCGATTAGTACTGCGCAGAACTTAATCGGGGCTACTACCAGGTCCGTTCAACCGGTGAAATATCTCCATTGGATATGACATCTCACGACGGGGAATCTATTGTCGTGTCCTAAAAAGTCGTGGACGATTGCGAATTTCTTATGGTTAGGGTTTACTGGGGCAACAACTTGTCGGATACCACTATGCACGTACATCCGGTGTCTCTGACTAAAGTGGATACTCGGCACCCATTAACAGTGCCCTCTCCAAATTGTAGGCCGCCTGGCGAACTTTTGTTGAATAGAAAGTTTACCTGTTGCTGGGGCCCTTCGGATATTGGCGCGGGGACGGAAAACGCATCAGCTTGTCCGGCTGGGATCGCGGCAGTCAGATTTTGCACCTGTTGTCTGTGGGCACTGGAAACTTAGGTGACCTTTTATCTTGCAGGTTTTTATAAGTGACGGGCTTCCTGGGATACGTGCCGGTATTAGGGTATTACTTCTGATCAAAAGTTAGGTAAATTATAAATTTTTCCTAGCATAACCTGTCGGTCATAACATCAACTCTAAAGAGCTGCTATGGAGTTCTGGATCTTAAACGCGCAGAAGGAGAAATACTCTAAAGAATGGGAAAAGCTCGCCAATGGTTCTAGGAATCATGGCTCCAACCTATTAAAGAGCTATCTATGTTTTTGCAGCAAGGTGGGATAAAATGCGATAGGAGTCTTTCCCATTCTGATCTCCTAAGCGTCGTAAAGTATCCAGTTCTCCTACTGGCCAATCACGGAGCTGATATTGCTTCACCTGCTCTATATCCATGGATATCTGGGCACTGACCTGCTTCTAAAGATAGCATCATATATGTATTGAAGCTCGAGGGTGAAAAGAAATCAAGAAAATCAGGGGCGAATGCCTTATGGGTATTAAACTATCGATCATACGTCTGCTATCCCATATAAGCCTTCTTTACTCAAAGGACGGGTTTCAGTGGAATTGCTACTTAATTATATCTTAATAGACTATACTGTGCCTTCACAATTAGGAAAGGTATAAAGAATGAAAAGGTATACATTCCTGTATTCACATATGCCACCACGATATCTATTCACTTGGAATTGGTTTGTGATAGAGGATTACAATTTTTCTTACGCGCATTCCGGAGATTTGCAGCGAGGTTTTCTGTTCCATAAACCATATTTTCAGATAATGCTGATACATTACGAGCAGCATCAATATACCTAAGTAGTTTGAATATGGACAGCAAATGTACAGGAATAAAGTGGATTTTCAATTCATAGAGGGCTCCATGGTACATGGAATTCGTGGAGCGCCTCATTAGTCTTACAAAAAAGACTTTAAAATCTATGACAGGGAACCAAATATTTTGCCAAGATGCGCTCTTGATTGTTGTTACCCAAATAGAGAACTTCCTGACAATCGCCCCCTGAATTACGTAGCAGAAGAGCGTCACTTTCTAGAGCCAATAACTCCGTAAAATTTAATTCTAGGTTATCGGAAGCTCACTCCACAGAAGACGTTCGAGGACCAAGATCCTCAATCCGGCTGCCCCTTTGTCTTGAAGAGCAAACCAAATCAGATAGAACGGCTAAGTAATCAGGCCTGAGCACGCTGGCAAAACGAATATCTGGTAGTTCTGAGGGAGAAATACACCAAGCGATCGAACCAGGGCCTGTATCCTCATGTCGGCTACGTGGTCATGATTAAGGACGAAGATAGGGCTAATACTGGAGTTCCATCAATGACGCGATTGTGTCTCCTGGTTTGCGACCTTAAACACTTGCCCAATCAGGAAGATCTTTAATTTGAAACTTCCGCATCTGCTTGTGGATGTTCCCCTTGCTGAAGCTACTCCGGATCCTTCGAGTCCACTTGCAGATTATAAGGGGAAAGGGGACGCCAAGAAGAATACCCCTTTCTTTTGTCTCTCAAATTCCTTCCTTCCCTATCTCTTCTAACTTCAACTCCACGTGGAGTGAAAAGCTCTGTATTCAAGGAGAAAAATAAAAGAAGAAAGAATTTGAATATCAGTTAAGCTGACCGCTAAAGCTTTCACCTCGCCGATGAAATGCTAATCTCTGTAGTCGGGAAAAGGATAGCCGAAAGTTCCCACCCACATCGTTATGGACGATTAAGACCGATGTTGGGCGATAAAAAGCTAATCCCTCTTGGCGCCGAAAGCTTTCTTTCAGACGTCTGTGCCTTCCAGCGATTCGGCATCATAAATACCCTAAGGTTTTCAAAGATCGGCAGATTGAGTTTGAGATCTCGTTGCCTTCGGTTCAGATCGTGTCTCTTTTTCCCCAAGTCCCTGGTATTCGCGTATACCATCGAGGTTGGAAGCACCAGGCAGATCCATCTCATTTGTGAAGGCTTACTCTGTTTAGAGCAAAGTCTCGAATTGTTTTGTCCCCGAAGGACTGGCCGGGATTCTTCTTGTCTCATCAGAACCCACCTTCAAGGATCTCTAGTTTCCCGTGTGAGATTTTACACCGATCCGCGTAAGAGTCTTGATTTTTGGATGTTGCACTTCTTTTGAGCAGAGGTTTTATCTTCCGTCTTCAAGGAGGATCGTAAACTCGTCTTCTGGTCCTCCCCCTTTATTCTTGTCACCATCAGGATATTCGGCCGAGAATCACGACCATTTTCCGTCACAATTCCCCCGCGCCGAGTCGCTAAAGGAGTCCCCTTTCTCGAGGACTTCCTTTAAGGTAAAACGATTTCATGTCCCGTTAATCGACCCGCTTTCCAACGTTTGAATATTCCTTCTGTATAACTGATTTATAGTATCCCATTTAAAAGCTAATTAACAACTAATTAACGTTACTCAAACGCCAATTGTGTATAGTTTGTCAGTATTTTCCTTATTTACATTTCCTATATTTCTCATATATATATATATATATATATATATATATATATATATATGTTAACTAGTGACTTATTAAAAATTATATGAGGGGTGGTTAATAAGTTTTGCAATTCGGATATAAGGAAACGAGATATGATGATAAGTGTTTTATTATTTTTCAATATAACTACCCTCGACTTCAATGTACTTGCACCACTTCTCGCTGAGGCTTCGAATTCTCGATAACCAGAAATCTCCCGACTGCTGTTCTATCCACTTCTGGACGGCGAGTTGGACATCTTCATCGTCCCCAAACCGGCGTCCACACAGTGCAGCCTTGAGCTGGCGGAATAAAAAGTAGTCGCTAGGGGACAGATCTGGACTGTAGGGGAGATGGTTGAGCTCCTCGAATCCGCACTCGCACAGGGCAGCTTGTGCAACTCTGGCCTTGTGGACTTTAAAGATGTTAAAGTCGATCATGGGACGTAAGGTTTCTAGGGACCCAACGGGCAGAGACCTTGGTCATGGCCAAATTGTCCTGGATGATGTTGATAACATTTTCATGTGATATTCCAAGTTCTCGCTTGATTTCTTCGACCTTCACCCGTCGATTTTTAAGGATCATCCTCTCCACACGGGCCACATTGTCCTCGTTGGTCACGTCTGACGGGCGTCCTGGATGGGGGTCATCTTCAAGGGATTCATGACCATGGCGGAACTCCCTATTCCAGCGGGCAATGGTTTCATAGGAAGAGGCGGTGTCGGTGTACACTTCAACCATGCCTTCATGGATATCTTTTGCATTCTTGCCTTGGTCAAAAATTTGATCACTGCGCGGTGCTCAACCTTTTCCATTGTTGAAAATTTGTGACTGACGATCTGCGGTCAGCTACTGCTTCTTAAATAGACGAGGCAGGCGAGTGCAGCTGCAGGTCCTGACTTGTCATGACTTGTCCTAACACCCCCACAAACAGCCATCCCCCTTCCTCTGTTTTGCCATACCGATTCCCAAACTTATTGACCGCCCCTCGTATTTTTGGTTTTCACTCTTTGAATAGATCATTGAACTACAATTTGGTAAACTCATTAAAAGCTATCAGCCCCTGTATTAAAATCGCACTCTTATACCACGTAATCAACGGATTACTTTTTTGAAGTGAACGTACTTGTACTACGTAGCGAAGGACGCGTAAGTACATTAGATGATATATGTGTATGTAACTGTATATATGCATATTCTCGTGGCTTTTATCTCTTTCCTCCCAACCAATAGATACATATATATATATATATATATATATATATATATATATATATATATATATATATATATATTTATATAGACGTATTGTCTTAAGGGTGACCTACATATTCCTAGATACAGATGCTCCCACCACAAGGCCGTGCTCGGAACTACTTGGGCATCTTCCATCCGAAGCATCTACTTGGAAACCCCGACATCCATTTGCAGATTTTCCTTCAGCAAGCCCATATTCTGATATGCTTGCAGGTATGCCACTCGAAGGATCTATTCTACGTTATTCAAACCCACCGGTAGGTTGTCGACCTAGTTCCACTCGCCACGCAGCTTTTAGAGGCACGACGACTAATTTACGAAATTATGTGTGATCAATATCTAGACCCCAAAATCTAACCTAAAAGTATTTTTATAGTCTATGTTGTAATAAGTTCGCTTTCGAAGGTCAGAATTAATATTTATTTAATTTAATTTTTACCTTTACTCAATTTCTCTTTGTATTTCCTTTATCGTCCTCCCTCCTCAGGATGTCGCAAATCTATGTGACATTTTAATTATATAAGGATTTGGCTAAAACGATCCAACCGTCACTTTTTCCTTTTCATTTTGTTGTCTACGATGTAGGATTAACGATTAATTCTATACTCATTTGAATCTATTTATTCTACTCATGTCGGTTAATTAGTCATAGTCCAATTCTAAAGAATTTTATTAGTAGCTATCCCGTTGATATTAAATTGTTTGGAGAGCAACTTCCATTTAGGAGATTGCATTAAGTGTAAATATATAGTTAAATTAATTCACAATTGTAAGGTGTATATAATGTATATATAACTAACTAAAAATATAAGGTTAAAGAAATTGAGTGCATATAATCGTATAAAGTATTAATATAAAGTTCAGATCAAGAGGGTGATTTGGTTGTGTAGGGGTAATAAAAAATTACACAAACACGCTTTCATTTCCAGAGAGGGAAAGATGCTGCCTATACATGAAGCTGCCTCGATCAGAGAAAGTACATCTAAAAAGGTATACAAATCAATTCCAGAGGTTTTTGCCAAGTGTGTTATTGACATACTCATAAAACTTTGAATCTATTGAGAAGTTATTGGTAAAGATTATTAAAAATTGAATGTGCGGAAAATTTTGTCTTGAACTGTTCGCGGGGCGCACAATGAAGGGGATAGTTAGCTTAAATACATTATAATATTAAAAATAATAGGCTTTTACTAGGGAAAGTATGAAACAAGTTTATAGGCAAGGAATTATTAACCAAAAATTTGAATAAACATTCGAAGCCTTGTGTAGCGCTGCATACCTCGAAACAGATGACAAACGCGGTGAAGTAAAATGTTTTGAGTGCAGTAATTTTAAAACGTTGCGCACAGATGTGTAGAAATTTGTGCCTAGCCAGTAAAGGATGGTTTTTAATAAATAAACCTGTTTAATTCGTAAGCGTATTTAAAAATTAAGATATCAAGGAATGGGAAGACTATTCCGTTTTCAAATTTGACGCTATATTTCATGTTTAAGTGGAATGAATTTCATGTAATTAGAAAGTGATTACCTTATTATTTTTTATTAAAGATAGACTGAGAGGAATACGTTTAACACATAACTATTGACAGTATTACGTGGCCACAATGAAGCAAATCATTTTGGCGTATTTGACCTATGAGTTTTTGCAGTAATTCTCAACTAGATAGTATAGGTATAAATAAGTAGATAAACATATATGTATTTGAAATTACTATTAAATATTGAGATCAAAGGTGACCTCGGCGGAAAAAGAAATGACTCCCATCTTTTCTGATTAATGCATTATAAATTACCCCCGGCTCGCAATTTTTGGCCTATTTAAGGCTCGAGAACACACCGAGATCTTAATGAGAAATAATAAATTTACCTACCATCTTAGAGTTTAATTTAATAGTTACCATTATTTAAATCAATAATAGTTTAGGTTATATAATTTTGACTGACCCTATTTATGCATCCTGACGAATGCATTAAAAAAGAGCTTCGATTTCGGGACATATTTGAGCTTTACTTTCACAACTCTCCCAAAATACAAAGATTCCTGGCACTGTCTTGGTTTGCTTCTTTTATCCCTTCACTCCAGTCCTTCCCTATCGCTACCTTGTCTCCTAAAGAAGTTATTCCCCTGCTTCGCTCTTCAAATACGCCAAGTTCCTCCTTTGATATATTCACGCCAACTCTCTATGGTCATTCTTCTTTGTTCTTCTCCCTCAATTCCTTAGTATTTTTAACGGCTCCCTCTTGTTTTTTATAGTATCATCCAATTTAAAACACACTACTCATCACCCTATCCGTTTCAGGAATTATCTGTACCCCAGCCACCTGGAAAGCTACAGCTCATTTTCTCAATTCCTCTTCCTTTCTAAATTTCTTGAAAACCATCGCTACTCTGTTTCTTGATCACGTCCTAAAACAGCATCAAAGAGATCTTACAGTCTGGCCTCAAAGAAGGTCACAACACTGTATCTGATCTGCTTAACTTAAATGAGCGTTTTCGTCAAGCGAGTGCTCTTGGTCACCCTTCCATTCTATCACCTTTTGATCCCTGAGCAGCCATTGATACAGATGATCGCACTGTTGTACTTCATTGCATTTGTTATTTCTTGTTTGATTTAAGAGCCACCCTTGAATGGTT
Organism: Ceratothoa steindachneri; assembly: GCA_963969495.1. Classification (NCBI taxonomy): domain Eukaryota; kingdom Metazoa; phylum Arthropoda; class Malacostraca; order Isopoda; family Cymothoidae; genus Ceratothoa; species Ceratothoa steindachneri. The sequence goes on along the minus strand of OZ018321.1, from coordinate 31,521,154 downwards.
ATTCAGTGCAGATTTGCTAACACTCATTCTGTTCATATTGGAACAGATATATCGAGTACAACGAAGGTGTATTTCGGTGTTTCGCAAAGATCGGTTCTTGGTCCAATCTACTTTCTTACCATTGTGATTATTACCCATTTCCCTCGCCTATCAAATCACTCATATGTTAATGACATTCAAAGTATCTTTCTCCTCAGCTTTGATTGCTGACACTAATAGAAAGGCTTTCTGACATTTTATGGAATTTCAGTCATAATCAAAGTGAGGTGATGTTGCTTGGCATCCCTTCGCTTGTCGGTCGTTGTAAACATATTGATCTCCTTCTTAACGTAAATGTAATTCCTGTTTTGATTTCCGACAATGCTATAAATCTGGACGTCACCTACGATACTCAACTAACTATCAAACCTCAGGTCACTGATAGGTGAAAGCTTTTCTATGCTTCCTTCGTTATTTAAGAGGTATCTACTTAATCTATAACCAAACTAATTTCGAAATTACGATCCACACTGTCGTTATCATACACATTTATTTCTCTAAATCCTCCTTCTTCCTAGCTTGATATTATGCTTCTAATCTTCAACCCCATTAAACTTGTTCAAGAGTTAGTATTGCTTGTTATTCTCCGTTAAAAGCGTTTCTCTTTTACTGGCTATTCATATTACTCTGCATCGTCTTCCATGCACCCGTTTTCACCTAAAATATTTTAAAGGGAACAGCATAATCCTATATGTATTCCACCCTGAACTATTACAGGCAATTTATATCCCTACCTTTGGAAATTGCATATTTTATTTCTTTTAATCCATATCCGTCCGTTATGCATGGCTAATCATGCTTTCTCTCTCTTCTTCCTACGGGTTTGAATGATTTGCCAGCTTCCACTCCCTCCTTCTCCTTCATTGTTAGCTCAAGCCTGCTTTAATGACCTCCCTCTTTAACAAACTCCTTTGTGAGGGAATCCCCACGTGAAAGATCTTTAGCAGAAAAGAACTCCCATGTGCAGCAGAAGGCCCGGCTAGGCCTAAAGTGGTAAGCCTACCCCTCCATCCTTCCACAAGCGGTAGCTTCGAATTGAGTCCCCCATGATTCACCTTTATGCGGGCTAAAATAGCTCTGCAAGAAGATTTGAGCCCTTCGAGAGTAGAGCTGTTTCCCGTTAACCTTCACCTCCGGGGAGAGCCTCGGACATAAATAACGCTCGACTCCCCGGAAGAGACACAGAGTTGAGAAGTCTCGCGCAGAACCCAGAAGATTTCCCCATGGTTCCAGGTCAAGTGCTAGCAACAAAGCAAAGTGACAGCTGGACTATTTTGTGTATTTGGAATTAGCCACAGGCAGGAGGTAATTCCACTGAACGATCGCCCCCGAGTGATTTTCCCGACTACTTTCATCAACTCCTGTCGAAGCCCTCTTCATTTCGGGTAGCCGAAATACTCTCCCCTGGACCGGAAGTTACCCTCCCCCCCTTGCTTTTGGACAACAGTCATCACTCCAACGGCCTCACCTCAAGTGCAGAAGACATCCGTAAGCCAACCCCTCTTCCTCTTTTAGTAACCCAATTGAGTTAATCCGTCCTCCCCCTGCATTTAAATAGTCTCCTCTGGGAATACCTTAAGTTCTAACTTCATAGCCTTATTTATAAGTACAATTCCCCCTTTCAATTACTGATGTGATTTGCCCGTTAATTCTCTGAGGTAATTTTACCCATCAATTCTCTCATTATTTTTGTGTAAATAAAATTATATTTTTATACATGCCTCTTTAAATAACCTTGAGCTTTGCCATTGTCCATAATTTACCTGAATACGTTTCACTCTCTCGCTACTCAGCTCGTCTGAACTCGTGGTTTTCCGTCCCTTTTGTCGGTTCGCTTTCAAATTATTGGTCCCTCCCTGATAGATATAATATGGTATTGATATGATGTAATGTCATACCACGACATCCTTATTAGTTTAAAGACAGGGACTCTGTAGGGAGGCCCACGGTCTCCTAGAGCGCCATACAAAACTGTGTACTAATATTATTATTATTAATTCTTACTTCTTGACTCCCAATGATTTCCGCCACATAATTAATCAGCCAACGGGGTGCTATTTATGTAAAATATTTCGATTTATATTTATTCATTGAAACTTAACGATTTTAAAAACATAAGTTCTATTATGTTAGAACAAGATGATTCTCCTGGAAACTTGGTTTTCATTTCAACAAATAGGGGGAGCTATTTTTATATAAAATGAAATAAAGTAAAGTTATGAAACGAATAACGGACCACGGTCCACACTCGCTTAGGAATGAGAGCGAAAATAGCCTTGCAAAACCTTAAGGCCTGAAACTATATATCATTGATGTCTGCTACATCTATGAATGATGAATTTAATAGCTAAACATTGTAATTTATTATTTTGTGATTACAGCATAGTGCGATAAGGGATTTGCTTAGAGAAAGAAGCTGAATCTAAATATATTTAAGCTAAAAGAAGAATTGACCCTATATGTAAAGAACATTGAATCCAGAAACTTAATTTGTTAGCCATCTACCTTTAGTTAGGTATATGGGCAGGTATAGGGATGATGTAAAAGTATTATTCTGATCTTGAGGTCCTCTGCTTTGAACCTCTAATCACCACTTTATAAAACTTGTCACCCGTGGGTGACATGTAAACTCTAACCATGACGGGCTGGCTGCAACATAAAACCTGATTAGGCAGTATTTAGGGTTTCCCAAATATGGTAGACCCACCTAAAAACCAATATAACTGCATACAGTGTAAAATGCATCATGACAAACCACACCCAACTTTACCACAGGTCCTATGAAGAAAGAAAAGGCCACTTTCTGTGTACTCCTTAACTTGCTGAGGTCATTTTAACATGCTATCTGCCAAAGTGGTGAATGTTTAAATGCGAAAATTATGGAGTATTAAATCTCGGAAACTAAAGGAAAAAAAAGAGTTTAAATGACTTTTTAGGAGAAAAAAGAGAAAAGAGAAAACTTTAATTAAACAATATTAGTATTAAATTGATGTTAATATTTTGTTTCATTAAAGTTTTATCATTTTTTTGTGTCCTCTTTAGTTTGGAATTAATATTTTTTTTTATATTTTATAGTTTGTTGTCATGTCTCAAAGAAAAGGAAACTAAGCAACATAAAAAAACTTATTAATAAACTTCCCAAAACTGAAGATCTTTGTTTATTATACTAAACCCCAAATAATGAACACCATAAAAATTAAAGTCAATCAAATAGATTTCATTATCCAAACAATGGTAGGTTAAATGAATATAAATCTTATGAGTTCATATTCCTGTATAAAAGAACCAAAAAGACCAGCCACTCAAAAACAATATTCAACGATAAAACTACTTATGCTAATTGATCTTATATAGATTCTAGATAGGTGAGGTTAAATTAGGTTAACAAAATACATAGTAAAACTTCATTTGAATGTAACTTCTCTGAGTTGCACGTCATTTTTTCATTTCATTTTGGGGCCAAAAACTATAATTCTTTAATTTTTTTACCCTCAGAGAGAGTAGTAAATAAATCAATATTATAATTAGCAGGTATATTTATAAATTCAAGCTACAAATAAAATAGTTTTCTATATTTAATTAAAAAAATGACAAATGATACAATTTAAATGTTATAATGGAAATGGATACACGTGTATGTAGATGAATATATTGTTATCTATATATACAAAACTTCCTAGATGTGCAAAAGATAAGTTTAAGAGCAATATTAAATTGGCTTCTCTTGCCAAACAAACACCAGCTTTATAAAATTCGCTGGCAGCCAATCTGAAAAACAGGTAGCAGAAACATGGCTTGAGAAAAATTTCTTTCCAGAGGTGGCTGAGAGTTATAGTGATAGAAAGGAGAATATTTTTATCTCAATAACGGCGGACACAAAATTACCCATGCCAAGAATATCGAATCCAATGTAAGTACATTCAAAGGAAAAAGTTAAATATATGTAATGTACATTTTATTGACCAAAGGATAGGTTGTATTAGATGGATCAGTTTAACATCCTTCTCTCTAAAGTAGAGATTTTGCCGTCGTCCCACCCAAAGTTATGTATGTTAATTAAAAATCATTCCCCAAAGTTGTGGATAGGTTAAGTAAGCCAACTTAAGCAAACCTAACCGAAAGTTGCATTTGTCAACTTGCTTTTCCTATTTAAAATTTCGCATTTAAGCTATAGATAAAATAAATCAAATGCCTTTATTGAAGTAATGATTTAAATTAAACTGATCCAGCACTTATGGAGGATGTGATCTTAAAGCGCTGCCATTTCTTGTTTTATTGGTAATCCAAACAAACACATCCGGAATTTTTCTAATTAAATCAAGTCATATTTATCAGCATAACTGAAAGTAAGTCCTCTTAGGCAGAGAAAATACAAGTCTGGAATGTGATGTAGCCCAATTCTACCATGGCAGGAATAGCGAATCCAAAATTATTCATGTCAGGAATAGCGAAGACAAAGGTTTGCTATTCTTGACAGGGTTCAATTTTTTGACTTCAAAGAACAATTAAACATATTTTCAAGCTCCATGAAGAGGAATCTACTGGAAAGTAGCCCTTAACTGGTTGATAATAAAACTTAATATAGAAATCATTTGCATAATATTGTTATCAACCCGCCGAAGGTAGGATTCTCATATTGTGGAAGTATTTTCCCATTTTCCTAAAATTATTTTGTATTTCTTGTAATGTTTGAGTTTGGGATTTCCAGGCTCTTAACCTAATCTAAATAGCATTATATAAGACAAACCCTTAAGTTAACCATTCATATTTAAATATTTATATTATACGCTGTCATTTTTATCATTGAAGTTCACACACTATTCTTTTCTTGGTGTCGCAGATTTCTCAGTTCCTTCAGGAAAAACTTCGTGTTCTTATCCGGATCATCATTCATCTTCCGTCCAAGATCTTGAATCGCTGCTTTCTTACTGTGGCAAATCTCTCGTTTTACTTCCTTATATTCATGTTTCGGATTTCTTTAACCTACTATACTGCAATATTTAGCATCTGCAAGTTCTTTTTCAATTTTGTTCTCCAATGGATGAGTCATATCAGCATTTCTCCATTGGTACATATCCAATCACGACACACGCATCACGACACGTCGCTCTTCTCCTGACGTCAAGGGAGGGTACACACAGCTTTCAGTGGAGTCAAGACATAGTTGCCAATTGGGCGAATACGCTGATAACGCTGTGAGGTACACGCATCATCACGAAAATAGGCAATCACAACACCGCTATCTTTCCATTCCAGCATTTACTGCACAACATACTCAAGCTCCTTTGTTCCGGAACCTTGTCTCTGGAGTAACCCCTATGGGGTTAAACATATCCAGGAACCCTGTTTCCTGAATTGGTGTCCTCCTCAGCCCCCCCATGGAGACAAGAAGGGGTTCATCCTCTCTCGTCCGTGTCCAAAGCACACAAATACGACCCGGACACTTTCTCTCACAAACATGACCGGCCGCTGCTGTCTTGTGGCTCACTATTGAAGGTCATTATAATCTTTATGTACATTTCATTATCAATTGCAGTTATCTCGCCCATGATTCGAAGTACCGGTGGCGCCCCCTAGCAACATTTTTCCATTTGTCTTCCATACACCCATTAACCACTGTTTAATTCCATTCACCACTTGATCCAAGCAATTCCATAACCTCATTTTCTCAGCCTCATTTCTGCCATAACACGCTCCTACATTTCAACTTCACCCACTTTCACCCTTATATGTTACAACTACATCAACATAATTGTCGAGTTCACGCATTCATATCTAACCATTGCATCATACCACTTGTCAGGCTCTGCCATATACTCTTTATCCTTACCACCATATATTACAATCTTTGTCCTGGATTCACTCCATCAAAAAAAAACTCTTCTTTCTCTTTACAGGGGAAAAGAATTTTAAGTCTTGCTTAAAAATCATTTACTACACCCTCCCTCTTTCCATTATCACATGTATCCCGAAAAAGGGTGGGTGGTGTAGGGGAAGAGGCAATAACCCGGCTACAACTGAAACCTGGAGCAACACCACACCTTTCGATCTCAATCCCCCAAGAGGAAGTGGTGCTTTCTCTTCAGGCATCTTTCGCACCTCTTTAAAATCTGCCCCTCTCTTTTTTTGCACCTGTTTAGCCCCAGAAAAGGGTAAAAGAGGGCGTTAAACGTTTTAAACAAGCTCCCTTGCTTCACACATTGACGCAGACTGACCGGCATGAGTGGGAAGGGGCAGCGATGGCACATATCATTACCACCATTGCGTATTGAGGTGCAGCATCAAAGGCCAGTGACCTTTATCTGGGTATAATCGTATTTTAAAGCACGCTCAAGGATACTGCATGGCCACTCTACCTCCTTCCCTTCTCCAAATACAGGTAATAATAATATTTTATTGTTAATCTACTTGATTCTTACTGAATTAGAATCAATAACTGTAAACATCTTTATACTTTTCAAAACTAAGTAAAACAGTTATGTGTATATTCTGCAGTTTCTAAGGATGCCTCTCCTCCAATTTATTAATGGAACGGGGAATTCGTCTCAGGCTTTAATATGACGAATTCTTACTACTACTTCCCTCATCCCCCTGTATGTATATGGAAATAAATTGCCAACTCAGTTCACATTTACAGTCCAATATTTATTTGATTCGAAATCAGTCGAATTATTCACGCATGGAAGCAGTGAGCAACATCATTCAGAATCTCTTAGGTGATTCTGTGGAACTCATTCCAATGGGAAGGCCTTCATTTTGCTATGGACCTTCGACATATTTATTAACATCTTTGATTCTCTTCATGTAAGCCACTTCGACCTTTACAACTGCATTCAAATTAACTTAGTGTCAGGTCATAATAAATATATTTACTCTCATGCTAGATCTTTGAATACCAAGCGGGCAGGAGTATCTTATCAGTTAAATTGTGGGTAATTAACTGATAACTACACCAACTCCACTCCACCTTTATCACATGAAAAATTGGCAGAAAATTTACCAACCGATTACATTTTTATTTTTCTGTTCCTCTGTCCTAAGCCCAAGCTCCTTTATTAAATTTTGCTCCGACCAGTCTTCAAATACCTTCCCTTATAAAAGAATACACATCTCTCCTCTCTATTCGTGGTAAATGGTAAACTCTTACCACCCTCTTCATTTTACATCTTTTAATTTTCAGGCTACGAAGCGATGAATATTCTCCATAAAATCACAGTCTATTCATTCAGACTTATAAAGGGACCAATTATTACCCGAACTTTCAAACATTAACACATACCTGGCTTGAATAAGTCACTCTTGAATATGAGTTTACCAATTCCTGTAAGTAAGTCTTCATCTGGCTTTAACGGAGTGAAATGCGTTGACTATTAACTGAGCGTATATTCGTTTCTCTTCTACAGAAGCTCGATTAGCTCTTCCTTTACCACGGTTACACCAATCTTACGCACTGACTCAATGCTACTTTGTAGATTTGAACGAGGCAGGAAACATTAGTTCTGTTACAACTTTGAGTCTATTACTTACTCTGTAATGGTAATGGTGGGATTTTATCCCTTGGCCTAATTAAAGCTCAAAAAGCCCTCATTCTCGCATTATTAATTCATACCAAATGTTTTCTACCCTTTCCCATTCGTCAGTCCTATGACACACTAACTTTTCTCTTTCAGATGCGCCTTTTATGTCGCCCTTGTCCGAGTCTTCTCTTTCAATGGTCTTAGCTTGCCAAATTTCCTTCCTTCTGTTCTCCTCTGTTGTATGCATATAATTTGTATTGAAAATGTCGTTTAAAACTTAGTTTATATCATATACTACTACTTTATTTACCTTACCGTATATTGACTTATATATACCTTATTCTTAAACAGTGGTCTAGGAGGGTCCCAACTCTGGGTAAAGCTTGGTAATTTAATTATCAATTTGTACTAATTAATATCATCCTGAATTAGAAGCCCTGATCAAAGGGATTTGACCTCCGGTCGAAATAAAGTTTACTCGCTAATATTCGCCATATATAACACAGACTCTTTTAATTTTGTCGGAATTAAAATACTGGGCTTTGATCGTGTCCGGAATAGGGAACCCAACATCTGCAGGGGTCGATATAGTTGACATGGTAAAATTGGCTTCCCTACTCCTTGACATGAATCTAAATTGATCCAATCATTTACGGAGACCGGAAATTTCGTTTTCATGAGCTAATGGTCCTTAGACAAACTTCCGCCTCTGTTCAGTTTCAAGCTATGATTAAATTGAAAGACATATCCTTTTTTTTCTCCTTACACGTTTATGGACGACTATTTGTTTGAGTTCGTAGATCAAGAAATTCAATCACATTATTAAAATTATTAAGGCTGGTTTGTCAATAATAGACTTTAGTGTTATTTATATCAGCAAGAGTAACATAAATTATGTTTCGAGATGACAATTAATTTTAGTTAACATTTTCTACTTCACTTGTAGGAGTGACCTTGACCTTTATTTTTAAAATTGATACGATCGTGTTTTATTTTTTATTTAAATTGTATTAAAAAGACTTTCTTTGACTTGCTTAACATAGCAAACTATTTGTATTCTTAGTATAAAAATTCATTAAATGTTTATAGCCGATACCTTAATTAATGCATTATTGGTAGACGATTTTATTTGAAATTAACTGATCTCTCTTATAACTTCAGAAACAATTATCTTCTGATTATCTGAAGTATTATTATTATTTTTACGGGAAAATATAATGCGAAGATGTCAGAACAGTAAATAAGAAACAACATTGAGTATTTGTGCATCCCTTACATCTCCAACTCAATTCCTGACACATAAAATAATTGATTTGCCTAAGCAATATACCAGTGTGCTTTTAGACAAGTTCATTAATAGCTTAGTGGAACCATATTTTTGCCTTCAGAGCTACCATATTTTAAATGAACGTCTAAGTGACTGTCAGTTTTTTCGTGCTTTTTTTCTCTATCCTCTCCAGAAGAAAATTATTGGCCTCGCCTCTTCACCCTTCGTCCTCGAGTAAATTAAACAGATGTTATTTTGGTATTTTCTTTTGCGATTTATGACTCACTGGTATTAAGAATAAAAAAAGAGTTTTGTTATTAAGTGCAAGAGAACCTGCTACATCCTGATCATGTTTGATGGTTTCCAAAAGGTTCGTGGGAGATCGAGCAGCCGCCAAACCGTTTAAAACAGCTTAAAAAGCTCCCGTTATTCATCAGAGGCCAGAGCTCATTATTGGAACAGAGAATTGGAGGAGTTGACTTTATTAGACGAGGCAGCAAGTTCGAGGTGAGACGTTTCGGCTCCTGAAGGGAACTGCCGCCAATCACTAAGGGTCGCCAATTTTGGTGCAAGCGCGCAGCAAGTTCCATTCAAATAGGTCATCGGACAAAGACCCAATCAGAACACCCCTGTCTCTTTCACGTATTTTATTCGCACGCACTTCCCTCTGTCGTATAAATATGCCCCCGAAGTTAGTTCCAATCCACACTATCCTAGGGTGGTGCGGTGGTTCTCCCTGGGGCCACGAAGGCTTCCCACGAAGGATGGCTGGTGGAAAACACAGAAATACCACTCTCATTGAAATTATGATCCGTCCCTGGTTAGCCTACGCCTACTAGTACTTTACCTAGCTTCCCACACACCAAAGCAATGGGCTGAGTTACTACTACTAATAATACTACTAATAAAAGGCAGAGGAGAGAGAGAGAGAAAGAGAGAGAGAAATTTTAAAATTCTGATTCAGGTGAGAAAAGAAGAAAATCTTCAGTACAGTTGCGGGGCCTTTTCCTCTGTGCGGAGCGAGGCTTAGATTTGAGGAGATTGGTTAGGTAAAGATAGTCACAATTTGTATTTATTAACAAGCTGTATAGTTGAAATTTTTGATGGTTCCCTCAAATCAGGCGCCTTTCAGCTCGCGAGGAAGGAGAGCTTTCTTTGAGATTGGTGTGAAGGCGGGCACTTGCAGTGGATGGGGCGATTGTGACAGCTAAACGAGAGAGTTGTTTGAGTGAAAATAATCTTATCTCCCGTGAGAGCAAAAATTAAATAAGCCACGAATGGCGTGAGGTCGCCAGGTGACGCCATCATGGGGTTGCCAACATTGGCTGGCTGCGCCTGGTTTCTAAAAACAAGGCGCTGTCTTGGTTCGACTCGTATTCTCTTTTGGCCTTGTATCTGTGATACATTTTTACCTTTATTGTAAATAAATCTTCTCCCTTTGCAATTTTACAGCGAAAAACTGGCCAAAAATCTTTTTCCCTCCAAATGATGTAGAATTTAAGGTCCAAGATATTGAAATAATATGACGGAATGATTGAGCCACTCTGGAGCGCAGTGACATCGAATTTGTTATCCACTAAACTTTGAGTAATGATTGTGGTCGTCACTTTTAGTTTAATGAGTTAGTAATTAATTAACGTCTCCTAATGAACAAAAATCCTTCCCCACTTTACCCCGCTGTCTCCGCTAATTAATTCATTAGCGAAAGTAAAATTTAATAAAGAAAAAAGTTATTAGGAAAAAACAAACTTTATAGTAATCCATCTCGCAATGATTGATTACCTTGTTTTTTTGGTCGGGTTTTGAGCCTAAAGTAATTAGTAAAAATGGTCTATTTCTTTCGGAATAATTTACCCATGGGATGGAATTTCAGTCGCCTTTCCATATTTTGGGCTCTGTTGATGGTTGTCTACGTCCTTCTGACTCAGTGAAAAGAAGCTACCTTGATTTGTTTGTTTTTTTCTTCTTCTTCCTTACCCCACTCGTTAGTCTTTCATTCTAATTAAATGATATTTTTATTGAATGATGACTTCATAATGAAACTCTGTTATATTCAATGTATTAAATGATCTTACAATGAACAAGAGAGCTGTTTAGATGTTATTACATTATATGTATTTCGGTTTCAAGAATGGAAGATTTCCATTAGCTGGAAATATTCACGGGGACCAAACAAAGCAAGGCAAATTGCCTTTGTTAAAGTAAGGAAATTGCCTTTGTCAAAAAATAGCACGTTGATCTGTGTGTAGTAAAGGTTGTGCGTTTTTATATGGTTTATCAAGAACATCTATCTACCTGCTGGAGCTTGAAAATTGAAATTTCATAAAAGCCATTTAGCTTAATTTATTTCTACTGACACTCAAAAGAAGATTACCAAAATAATGAAGCTGAGTTCCTTGACTTAATAGTACTAATATATGGACTTTAAACAGGGCAATAATACCAATTAAGATATATTCCAAAGATAATGCACCGTGATTCCATATTCTTTGTTATGACAAAACTCTTTTTGTAGCTTGAAACAAAAAAGGTGTGCAAATGTTATGTATCGATTCTCCGATAAACATTTTTCTCTTTTGTGTCAGAAAGAAAAAATGCCTCATATGTTGCTGGATTGCTCATTAATTATAGCAAATTGTTCTATAATTTTAAGAGATGGAGACAGTAGAGGGGGTGAAACATTCTAAATATGAGTAAGTTCTAGAGGGCATAAACTAGAGTCTTTAGTTGTTACTACCTGAGAGAAGTGGTAATTTTAATATTTTAATAGAATTTGATATTCAAAAACTAACACAAGTAACTAAGATTCATAAAATTTAGGTGTTATTATAAAATTATTTTTAGTTGAAATCGAGTAAAGAGACATTTTCCCCCCAATGAATTTCAATATGATATTTGAAAGTGAACATTAGAAAAAAATTAAAGCTTTTTGAATCAGATATAAAGATTACCTCTTTTGTGCATGAATGGATTTTTTTTATATCTATTTCTAGTGCGAGTTATTTGCAGTCTTCTTTTTGTACCTTGAATTTATCTGAAGTGGAGGATGTTAAGTTATTACTGGTATACAAATACCTGTGTTTGAACTGTTTATTTGCGTTAATGGCCATTTAATATTTTTTAAGAGAACAATTATCTTTAAATCCTGACGTTTTACTTTATGTTAACGTCGTAAAAGAATAGGCCTCTTCGGAATTTATATAGCATTACATAATGCTGTATTTATAAAGAAAATTGCCAAGGAAGCGAAAATATTATGCAATAATGCCATTTTCTCTGGAATTTTCCCCCTAACATTGGACATTTCATGCTTTTTATGGTGTTTAAGAAGCATTAGGAATGGATGGCACTTATAAGGAAGTATTTTATAGTCAAACAATAGAGAAAAGAATTAAGCTAAAAACAGGAGTAAAGAATTGGATTCAACGATCTTAGGAGGAGATTCACTCGTGTTATGAGCAATTACACAAGTCATGGTTTCTTTTACTTGATAGGTGTTCTACCTTTCCCACATCCTTTCTAATCATAGCTTATAAAAAGATAATCAAGCGATAAAACGAGAAAAAATATGCTACAATTCACATAATACTCATCCACTGTTAATCTATTTAAATGGTAGAAAAGCTAGGTGATCTTTATTTACAAGTCCCACCACCTCAGCGAATTTTTTTGGCCGGCAGCTAATTTGGCAAAGTAGTGACAGGCGATTCTTTGTCCATTCGACCCTGGTCGGTGTAGAAAGAAGCAATTTAGTACCTCCTTCTTGATTCTGTTTCAAAATAGCGGTTTTTAATATGCTTGCAATATGCTCTCCTTTTAACCCTCTTCCTTTCCACGGCGTAGCACACCTTAGGAATTATGCCTGGATTTTTTTCTTTATTTGTGCCAATCCGGTTTAACCGAAAACATATGCGCATGATTCGCATTAGAGTCATGTTGCGGGAATTTAGTGTTTAGACACAAGTTTAGAAATGGGTCCAATTGCTTAACGATGGAGTTATAGAAAATTATATCCTGACGAAATTATATGTTAACGACGCAACTCTTTTATAAATTTTATCTTTAAGCGCCAATTTGGCCCCTGCCTCCATGGGCATAACGGAACTCTTTTATAAGACTATGGTTCATTGTAAACGTGTTTCTCCTTCACAGGTCTCTAGTGTTAAAGGGGTTTCTCCTTTGCCATCATTTCTTCTCTGGAATCTCCTCCCAAGCCCAATTCTCGCTAAAGTGGAGGGGGTTCTCCCATAAGCAGTAAAATACATCCTCAAAAATAGAAATAGATATGGATGGCGAAAACTATTCAGCTCCTGAAATAAAGCTGGAGTCATCTGCGACATCCAAAATTGGACTTTTGGCTTTCGGTGGCGATCCTTATGGATCCTGCCTCCTTTGTTTGTCTGTACAGCACACAAATTCCTTGGAACCGCTGCACCATGAGTCCATGTTAAGTGGGTCTGCTCTACTGCCATACGTGGTACAATTGTTTCAGGACCACTTAACCATGAGTTGGAGCTTATGTTGTTGGGTGCACAATTTATACCCAATTTAATTTGTCCTTTGCATCATAATATCTCTATTAGGTCGGTAATTGATCAGCTCCACTTTTCGATGAGGTTTGGTCTTCTATCTATCCACCTTTATTCTTCTGCAGACATCAATGAAGAGGTATTTCGCTAAGTGGCAGGCAGATTGCCAAGGTTATTTCTTCTTCAATGGGACCTGAACGACAGACTCCACATCTATGGATACTACGCAGTTCTTCCCAACGACATAGTCTTTTCTCAAAAGATTTATCAGCTGAAGATTAGTGTTCTTAATGTTGACGAATGCACATACACTACCGTCCAAAAAGTTCAGAACACCTGTTTTTCTATCGCAAAATCGTTCATAGCTTTTGCTAGAGAAAATTCAAGTTTTCCAAAATTACTGTACGATAACCATATATATAAACTACGTATGAGATAAGGTTATACAAGTTTAGCTAAAAATTAGCAGATAATAAATTTGCTAAAAAATGAACTGTTCGGATTTTGAGAGAAAACTGTCCTTCATTTTTTAAATCATTGGCTTTAAACTTGTCTCTTTGATGGAGGCAGCCCTTCTTGAGGCACGTATGCCTGCCTCTTAATTTATTTTTTTATGTATTTGCTTATTTATCATAGGTTATTATTAATTATTTTTAAATTCTTATTCATTGTTTTGTCGCTGTCTGTACTCTTGCTCGGGCCGACAGATTAGATAAAATAGATCGTTATTTGTGCTTGAATTTACAAGATTTTCTATCAACCAGGAAACGCAGAATGACAACTAAAATGCTTAAGGATCGCACGTACGAGTGTGAGGATTTTCTTAGGGATAATTTTGTTAGTACTGTTTATTAATAAGGGTGTTCTGGCCAATACAATCTTTTGGGCGAGGTAAAAAATTGTATAATTATTCAATATTTAACGCTTCGCATGCTAAATCGAGAGAAAAACATTTGCTCCTTCACAAAAACCATTTCGAAAGTTTTGAATATGTTTTCGTAACCCTTGTTCCTTGAATTTGATTATCAGCAATTAATATTTTTTTTCTGAATGCTACTTTATATCATGAAAGCACTGGCATTTTGGCCTTTTGAAAAATTCGCACTTATCCATCATGGGAACAATTTTGTTGTTCAAATATTCTCATCACGCATAGGGGAATCTAAACTTTGCAATAGTCTTCGAGTTGATTCTTTCCGTTTGCAGAATCTCTTCCCCTAAGAATGGAGAGCAAGACGTGCCTCCTTGTGGCCACATTTGGTGGGCAAAGTTCGCAGTTATACATATTTTTGAACTAAGGAATTGAGTTACAGTGTTATGGGGGACTAAAGTTTAAATTAATGTTCATCCCATAGGAAATTGAATTGTTTAAAATCAAGGCTAAATAGATAAAACCTCCAAAATTAAGAGATTATTTAAGTCTATTTCCTCTATCTGAATTAATCACCCTCTTCTACATTATATAACCTTTATATTGTTTATTTGTGTCAAATTCTGATGATTCGTGGTAATGAAATGAGGGATGATCAATTTTATTATTTTTTGCTGATTTTCAATAATAAATTGATGTAATAATGAAATAAGTTTTTTGAACGAATGTCGTGAAGACAGGTTTAAGAAGTCATTGGGTGTGTGTGTGTGTGTGTGTGTGTGTGTTTGAAGCTATATATTCTTTGCAGAAGGAATGAAATTGAAGAGAGCTGTGAGCTATCCTGCACACTGACCCACGCTAATAGCTTGGCTTGGAAAGTTAGGATTTCGCGGTTCTTTGTGAATCAATTTTGTTGAAACATTTCCTAATTTGTCTTACCAATGTGGCTACAGTAATTTTATGTTTTCATTATGCTTTGCTACGTTCTTCAACTTTTATCTCAGATTCTTCGTTTTGGGGGAGAACCACGCTAAAAGCTTTTCAATGAAAGTAGCCCAACTAGACATATTTTGGAGAAAACAAAGGATAATTCTGCACAGTAAGCATACCTTGCGTATATACTTAACAGAAAACCATAATTATAATACACGTTTGATGGACATAATGAATTATCTTCCCACACGATTGCCATTTCTACGGATGACTTAAAAAAACATCCTACATAAAATCTGTTATTTTATTATAGTAACAGGTTTAACTGCCTCTGCTCTAGTTTTCATGGTGACCCATGAGACTTATTTAGACCAAAATTGTAGTCCATTGACATAATCATCTTGTTTAATGATGGACCAAAGACTTTACTTGTGTTGAGATCTGGAGAGACTGGCGGCCACACCATCAACTTGTCACCCCCTATGCTGCAAGAACCTAGGAACTCTTGAGTAGCCCTGGCAGAGTGAGATACATCGTTATCATGCATGAAAACTAGAGTTCTTAGAAATAACAACGGTATATCATCTAGCCACGGATCCCATAACTCTTTCAAGAGAATTCTGTAGGTGGTTGTGGTCACTTTAACCCCATTAGGCACCTCGGCTGGGCCAACAACTCTGTGTCCAGTTATACCTGGCTACATTTCGACGACTCCTCCCTGATTTTGACCTCGCAAACTTTGGTGACACTCATCACCGAAATAGATGCATCCATTTGCCCAACCCTTAGATCCATCTAGGATTGCCCTGGTCTTGTCAGTGAAGAGAACGCAACTCATGTCCAAAGCCATGCTCATACGGGCCCATTGAAGTCTCAAAGTCTTGTGTCCGACTGTTCAAGGAGACAGTTTCAGAGGAGCTCGCATGGAAGCCATGGTCTTTAAGGTACAGTTTATGGAGGTTTTCGCTACCTGAGGAGGACCAGGGGAGGTGAAAATGACTTAGCTTGTTTGTCCGCATTTCTCACGTAACTGGTGACCAATATTCTTCAAATCCCTAGTTGTCGCAGTTTGGAGCTCCGACAATCGGATTGGTTCTTTCTAACTGTGTTCACATTCTCCACAATAAACCAAACAGCTTAAAGCTAGCTCTTGATCCTGGTAGTTGATCGAAGGTACCTCTCAAGTTATTATCCAAATTGGCCTATTGACAGATCTTTTAAAAATTCACAAAGCATTCCAGAGGTTGGAAAACAGATCCAAATGGAAATTATCCGTGTTTCTTCACTTGACTCATTTTGTGGTTTAATTATCATTTGTCTTCTATTTCAGTTAAGCAATAATTGAGAAACTTCTTTGTATTGTCATTTTTCTATTTGATGTCATATAAAGTGGAAAAGTGAAAATTATTGTAAAACATGGATAATATGACTTCAGCATATTATATACTCGTAACTTTAACATTGACATTCATAAAGGAATGGATAAAAAAGGAAATCACGAAAACAATACACACTTATGACAAATTACAAAACACTCCCCTTACCTTGGTTGTTGCAAGTTTTTAAGCCTCCTAACCTAAACAATGCACTTCTATTGACTGCGAGGAAAGACAATTACATTGGTATACACGAACTTTATTGTCTAAGATTTTTAGGTGAGTTACGACAATCTTGATTTGGTAAATCCAAAAATCACATTGGTTTTGCTCAATCACGCTCCTCTTTGATTTATCGCTACATTATTTAACGCTTTTTATATTAATGGGTCTTTTCTATTTATATGATTAAAAATATTTCTTCTTTCTTTAGATAAACGAATTTTGAAGTGTTTACATGCAGCAATTTAACGAAGTTGTATTTTTATTTTGCAGGGGAATGAAATAGATTTGGTAAAAGATCTTGCAAAAAGAAGCCCGAAGTATACTGCTACAACGGTGTAGAATACACCGTTGCCCCTAACAGAAATATAGTCCCAGGTTTCATAAAGTGTGCTTACATTGCTTATTATGGTATTAAACTTGGTGAGGATGATAACGTTTGGGCACTACAAATGGTATGCAAGACATTCACCGAGTATTTGCGTCGTTGGTTCAAGGGCAAGAAAGGTTATCTGATATGTGGAGATCACATGTTTTGGAGAGAGCCGACAAAACATGGCACTGACTGCTACTTCTGCGCTATTGATTAAATTGGTAGCAACAGAAAGAACCAAGGCAGCCTCAAGTATCTTGATCAGCACGTAGTCATGTAGCTCTTTATGATGGAATTCCAGAACCTCTCTTTGGAGAACAGCATGACTTTAGTACCAAAGATTCCTCCACTGTTGAAGAAATTGAAAAGGAAGAAGTGCTTTTTACAATCATGCTTCATATTCTTTTTCTCGAGTGTAGCTAAATGATCTAGTTGCGATTTCAGCTTGTTATAGTCCTCTGCCGAACTGTTGAGATCCAGATTGAAGGAAACAAATCCCTCTGACAGTGCTTGCATCACCTCCTACCGTAACAGACATCAAGATAACCTCCATTCTTTCTCAGGAGAGAAGGGCTTGGTTTACTATACAGATTTTACGCAGCTTCTGCACAATTTTTCAGTGCCAAGATACCAAACTGAAAATTCGAGACGGTTCATTGACAGCTGCAAGCGGTCTCTAAAATGTGTTCTACTGCAAAATGGCAACCATTTTGTCACTTTACCTCTCGCTCACTCGACTACCTTGAAGGAAAAGTATGAAAAGGGTGATGAAGTACGTGCTGGAGAAAATTCGTTATGATTTGCATGAGTGGTGAATTTTCGTTGGGACAACAGTCGGGGTTAACAAAGTACACATTCTTCCTGTGCGTAAGGGATAGTACGGATCGACCTCACCATTAAACAAAGAAAGATTGGCCTGTGCGGGAGTAATTGGTGCTTTTAATAACAAGGAACGTCATAAATATCCGTATGGTGGACAGAGAGTGGATACTCTTCATACCCCTGCCCATCCAGCTCAGTTAGATCAAAAAGTTGATCGAAGCTCTAGTCAAGAATGGTGGCTGCTTCACTTATTTTTGCTAAAGATTTACAAGATAGACCATGGAAAATTTGAAAGCTGGCATCTTTGATGATCTGCAACTCCGCCAGCCCATCAGAGATCCATAGTTTGAAAACTCAATGAAGAAAGTGGAACTGGAAGTGTGGAATGTTTTTGTTCTGGTCGTGAAGAACCTTCTTAGCAACAAGAAGGTCAGGAACTACACAAAACCTATCAATTATATACTGACTGTATTTGTCGAGGTATGCCTTTGTAGACTAGCTCTGCCCACAAGGGCGTACACAAGTACGGTCAGACAGCTGTCCTAAGGTTGCTTTAGATATGCTCTGGGGCAACTAATAGAGAGTGCGATTATCGGTTGACCGGGAATTAACTACTTGCCAAATTGCTGTTTAAATGATATATAAAGAGCAAAACCTAAAAATATAATTTTAATATATATATATATATATATATATATATATATATATATATATATATATATATATATATATATATATATATATATTATATATACAAAAGGGGAGAAAAAATTTGTAGTTAAATGAATTATATCAATTTATGATATGACGGAGAACAAAATTAAAGTTAATTGAACGAGGGGGTATTAATTACAATTTAGCGGGAAGTCAAATCAAAGGTGAATGCGGGTGAAGATTAATGAGGTAATCTGGGGATGACAATACAAGATCGCTTTACCTTCAAGAACGGGCGAATTGGAGGTGGGTCGGGGGGAAGACAACGGTGCAGGTCTTCAACAAGATACTTTGGGGACCCTGACGAGGAGGACTCTAAGATGGGGTTTGATTACTTCGTGATGAAGAATGAGATTTTATGTGCTCTAGAGAGACGTAATATCATCTCGATTGGCAGATCGGCCGGAAGTCTCATTCTCTAAAGAACGGGAATCTTGAAGGAGTGATGAAGATGAGAGGGCCACACAACTCTCGTGGAAAGAATGGGGTTCGATAGGATTCTTCTTAACAGGGGCCAAAGCTTAACGAATGTAGATCTGCTGGCGAGATCTTCGGCGAGGTACGTCTCGAAAATGGGTTACAGGGCTTCACGGGAAACAGAGAGGCAGTCTGAACGGAGGGAATGGCGAGCTTTCAATCTCCTCGAGAAATGGCGAGCTTCAGGTTAAATAGCTGGGTTACTGGTCCGATAGATAGCCTCAGAGCCTGGCCGTCCCTAGATAATTCTCGGCGCCATATAAGCAAACACACTTCGTGATAAAATGTCAGTCCAGGCAGTGAAACTTGCCTAGTGATATAGCGCACAAGGTTTAAAAAGAAGCTGAAAAGGGGTATTTCCAAGGGGGCTTCCTCTCGCGCTGGTGCTTCGAGGGAACCCCTCGCAGCTTTTAAAAAGATCAGATGTAACATGAGTATAAAAATGCATTACTTATTCTTATATATGGATCGGTTTCCTAAGAATCCGGGATCATTGAACGACGAACAAGGCGAAAGATTCCATCTGGGCATTAGAGAAACGGAGTCCAGGTAACAGCGACGCTGTGATGCAATCACGATGACTGATTATTGTTAGACTTTGAAGAGAAACATCCCTACCGCTGAGCATTTATGAGTTCAAAGAAATGGAAATAATGCCCTTGTTTCTGAATAATGATTATTGTCGTAGAATGCACCCCCTTTATTTTCTAAGAGTGCTAAGAGTGCTAATATTGATATCTTAAAGAAGAGAGCCGTTGGAAACACGCAAGAATATAGAGAAACGCACAATAATTCCCAAAATAAACTTATATTTTCCCCTTAACAATTGAAAACACAAAATTTAAACATTAACCACAGCAGTACTCCGAATATTATCATACACAAGAATTAATTCAATTAGTTTGACCCTCTAAAATTGGTTAATTTCTAAACACACAGCAATATATAAGATTTATGCTTACGGACTCTACTGGAGGTTAAATACCTCAGGAATGTTATTGTCTCACGATGCGTGCCGCCTGGCCAGATGTAGGTGGGTGGGATCACGAGGTCCTTTTGGCGAGGGTAGCAGCTGGGGGGGGGGCACACGGTATTCAGGGGGGGGGGTTCTTCAAGCACGAGAACAATTATGGTGCTTTATGCGGCACCAAGGTAGTCGTGATCTCTTTGGCGAGAGGGAGACGAACATGGTTCTTAAACCAAGTTAACTTGAAGTGTGGTGTGACTACCGAGAACGAGCTCGAGGGGGAGCTTTTCTGCTTCGTTATTTAATTCCTCATGGAAGAGGACTGAACTCGGGGAGGGTCTTCTTCAAGGACCAGAATCGATGAGGGGGGTTTCTCTGACGAGAATAAGTTACTTAAAGTTCGGTTTGGTAACCAGGAACTAGCTGGAGGATGAGCTTCTTCTTAGTTCCAGTCTTATTCAAGGGTGAGTATAACGGAGGGGGGTTTCTCTGACGAGAACAAGTTGAACTTGGTTCCTCAACCAAGGTAACTTAGGAGTTTGGTGTGGCCACCGAATAACGGGCTCTAGGGGAGCCTTTTCCTTCTTCTTTTCTTAATTCCTCAAGGACGAGAAATACCCCTGGTGTTTAAGATGCACCAGGATATGAGGAGTCTCTCTGACGAGAGTAAGTTATCTTAACAGTTAACTTTACGTTTGGTTTGATAACGAGGGACTAGATCGAGGATGAGCTGCTTCTTAGGCTCTTAAGGTAGGTAGCGCTGCCTCTCTTGCAGGATACCACTTGGTCTGGCGACCCAAGTAATCTACTAATCCAGTCTAAGTTGCCCCGGGTCTTAATTCCGAGGACTTCGTCACCTCGAGACTGACGTATTCTACCACGATTTTCCTTAGTGTTCCTCATGTATACCTTGTCACACCACTAGGGGAGTGCTAAGAGGGGAGGGGGATGCTTGATGACGGGCCCAGGAGGGTTCTTATGCCAAACAGTTTTTCTCACCAAGTCTTACATCGGCTCCTCGTTAGCTTTTGAGCTTGGGAGAAACACGTCTCCAATTTCTTACTTGACGTGAAGTTGAATCTCACTCTCTTGGGGGAGATCTTGCATTTTAACCTTCAGGTCTTTCATAGCGACGAGTGGTGCGGCGCTGCGGTTACGCGCTTGATCCGGCGGGGCCTGGGGCTGGATGTCTTTGCGGTAATCGCCTCGTGACTCCACCGCGAGAGAACGGGGGAGTGACGATTCCCCTACACACCTCCCGTCGAAGAATTTAATGAGGGAGGGGGGGGGGGGGACTCCCGGGAACTCAAAACTAACTAACTCAACCTAGTCGAGATTAGCAAAGTTGTATTTCTTTGAGCCCTCTCTTACATTAAGTTTCCTTACACATGAACGCACTCGCGCGCGTTTACACAGGCAATGTGTCGAACTAGACCTACTCGCAATACAATTTTACACGCAACAAAACCAAAGAAAAAAAATCAAGCTACTTCCTTACATTTCTAAGCTTTTGAGAACTTAAATCCTACCAATAACTATTAACACGAAAAACAAATGAAAACATGGTTTCACGCTCATTAGGTACTGAAACAACCCTCAATGGTATTTCGTCTCCGCCTATAGAGCAGCGGTACTTTATCGGCTCCTTTGATGTAGCTAATACTAAAATGGTGCTCTGTGACCATTATCCTACCACGCCTGAGTCGGCCGTTAGGGTTATGGAGTCTACCCAAGTATGTCACTAAATGGTAGTGGTGTTTGAACCTACTCGATTTACCCTTCTTATGGTACTTTACTAACTTTAACCTGACCCTTATGGCTAGAGCGGCCTGTTGCAGCGGGGCATAATTGATGGGAGCGTGGGTACCATAGCTCTTTTTTAACCAGGTACGCGGGAAGATCGTGTCTGGATTCGATCTTTGGAGATCGAAAAAACTTTTCCTTGCGGGGTCGTTAAGGGGCGTGGCGCTCATTACGACTTGGCGTATTAGCGGTAACTCCGTGGACGTCCCGTTTGGGGAGGTGACTACTAGGGGTAGGGGATACTCATCCGTGTCTACCATTTGACTAGTTTTATCTGAGTGTATCGCAATAACACCTCTTTCCTCCTTCCTTATCAACTCTTTTGATTCAGTTCTCTTCGGAGGCAGTTCCTCAGGTACACCTGCTCGTACCTCACCCTACCTTCTACTTCTTCCCTGATAACCCCATTTGGCTGGGTTCTCCTCGTAGGTTCTCCCTTAGGCACTCCTGCTGGTACCTCATCCCTACTTTCTACTTCTTCCATCGTTACCCCATTTGGCTGGGTTTCCCTTGATGGTCCTTTCTTAGGTCCAGGCCGAGCTATAACTTCCTCGGCCTCTATCAGATTCTCAATAGGTGCTCTTTCGAGTGCGATCAATCTTTCCTTTTCTTCTCTCTCTTCTCTTTCAGCTTGAGCAATTCTTTTTTCCTCTTCATTCTCCTTTCCTCGGCCTCTTTTTCTGCTTTCGCTATTTCATTTTCCCGTCGGGTTCTTCTTTCTTCATCTTACAGGTTTATCTTTATTTTTCTTCCATCATCTTCTCGTTTTATCTCTATTCTCCTTTCCTCATCTTCCCTTTCTATCCTTATTCCGAATTCTTTTGCTTCTTTTTTCAAAAGTATTATTCCTTTGCTTGTTTTACCTCCTCGCAGCATTCTTCTTTCCTCTGTTTCTATTTTCCCCTGTATTCTGTCTTTCTCTAATTTTATGTCTCTCCGTATTTTAATTGCTTCGCATTCTCTTTTCCCTTCTCTTTTTATATTTTCCTTTTCTCTATCAAACTCTATTATTTCTTCTTCTTCTTCTCTTTGTATTCTCAATTCTGCAAGGATGTAGGCATCCATATCCTCGCCTTCAAGTCCAAGAATTAGGGCTTGTAGGTTGAATCTTTCGACTGGATCCATTTTGTGTTAAGCCGTCGAATTTTCCTTACTCTGACCTGAGATACGAATGCCTCCACTCCCTAGGTAGCGCGCAGCCTAACTTACCCTTAATCCCACTACTATGCTGATTGAAATACCACTCCGACAACAAATTTACCACTTGGCCTACCAATTACCTACAGATTGTTACCACCCCTAACTCTACCAATTTTCATCTCGTCAATTATTCTCTTATTCTTGATATGATATTTCTTTACGTGTTGGCTCTTTCTTAATTAGACACTGCTGGGTTATTTCTAATATAAAATCTACAAACCTGACACCACTTTTTATATATGTGTCGTAGAATGCCCCCCTTTTTGTTTAAAGAGTGCTAAGAGTGCTAATATTGATATCTTATAGAAGAGAGCCGTTGGAAACACGTAAGGATATAGAGAAACGCACAATAAATCCCAAAATAAACTTATATTTTAACTTTAACAATTGAATACACAAAATTTAAACATTAACCACAGCAATACTCCGAATATTATCATACACAAGAATTAATTCAATTAGTTTGGCCCTCTAAAATTGGTTAATTTCTCTACACACAGCAATATATAAGATTTAGGCTTACGGACTCTACTGGAGTTTAAATACCTCAGGAATGTTATTGTCTCACGACGCGTGCCGCCTGGCCAGATGTAGGTGGGCGGGATCACGAGGTCCTTTTGGCGAGGGTAGCAGCTGGGGGGGTCACCCGGTATTCAGGGGGGGTGGGGGGGGTTCTTCAAGGACGAGAACAAATACGGTGCTTTATGCAACACCTAGGCAGTAGTGGTCTCTCAGGCAAGAGCGAGTCGAACTTGGGTCTTAAACCAAGTTAATTTGGAGTGTGGTGTGACCACCGAGTAACGAGCTCGAGGGGGAGCTTTTCTCCTTCGTTACTTAATTCCTCATAGGAGAAGACTGAACTCGGGGAGGGTCTTCTTCAAGGGCCAGGATCGATGAGGGGGGTTTCTCTGACGAGAATAAGTTACTTAAAGTTCGGTTTGGTAACCAGCAACTAGCTCGAGGATAAGCTTCTTTTTAGTTCCAGTCTTCTTTAAGGGCTAGTATAACGGAGGGGGGTTTCTTTGACGAGAATAAGTTGAACTTGGTTCCTCAACCAAGTTAACTTAGGAGTTTGGGGTGGCCACCGAATAACGGGCTCGTGAGGGAGCCTCCTCCTTTTTCTTTTCTTAATTCCTCAAGGACGATGAATACCCCTGGTGTTTAAGATGCACCAGGATATGAGGATTCTCTCTGACGAGAGTAAGTTATCTTAACAGTTAACTTTACGTTTGGTTTGATAACGAGGGACTAGCTCGAGGATGAGCTGCTTTTTAGACCCTTAAGGTAGGTAGCTCTGCTTCTCTTGCAGGGTACTTCTTGGTCTAGCGACTCAAGTAATCTACCAATCCAGTCTAGGTAGCCCGGGATCTTAATTCCGACGACTTCGTCACCTCAAGACTGACGTATTCTACCACGATTTTCCTCAGTGTTCCTCATTTATACCTTGTCACCCCAATGGCGGAGGGCTAAGAGGGGGGAAGGGAGGCTTGATGACGGGCCCAGGAGGGTTCTTATGCCAAACGGTTTTTCTCACCAAGTCTTACATCGGCTCCTCGTTAGCCTTCGAGCTTAGAGAAACACGTCTCCAATTTCTTATTTGACGTGAAATTGAATCTCACTCTCCTGGGGGAGATCTTGCATTTTAACCTTTAGGTCTTTTATAGCGACGAGTGGTGTGGCGCTGCAGTTACCCGCTTAACCCGATGGTGCCTGGGGCCGGATGTCTTTGCGGTAACCACCTCGTGACTCCATCGCGAGAGAACGGGGGAGTGACGATTCCCCTACAATTATCTAATATCCAATTTATATATACTTAACTTTATCAATATCTACTATTTAATGTATACTAATTAATTTTTATACCATTTAATTAACAAATTGTGTCATAAAACGCTGTTTTTTATCTGAAAAACCCTATTTTGCACAAGGAATATTAATAAAAATCCACAGAAAATGTCAAAAAAATGTAATCTATTTAGTTATAAGATTAGATTTCTAAAAATCAATTTGGCACAAAAACCTTACCTAATTGAAAGAAACAGATGTTATTTTCGGATTCAGCGCCACAAGGTTGTCATAAATCAATTATAAAAACATCGATGACTTAAATCTTTTTTATTGTAACCGAGTGTTATTGATAGGACGCTAGGTCAAAAGTTCTTTGTGGTTATCGCATTAGATTTCAAGTCAAGGTTAACAAGCGGGGTCTTTATTTTCAGCCGCTGAAATTAATTCCAGTTTTACATTATTGCCAATTTAATAAATGGTCCTCACAAATTATATTTTATTTAAAATATTTTAAAATTTGTATAATGATTTTAAAAATATTAGTGAAATTTTATTGATGAGCTCAGGTAATTATAGTGAGGCTTAAAGAGCCTATAATGATCATCTCACAGATATTTTAACTGGTCCTTCTCAGCCACACTGTTGGTGGTCTGCTGTTAAACAATGTCTGTTTGGGGCTGACTCTAGCCTTCCTTCCTTGTTATCTGCTGTCGGCTCTGTATGCTATATCTCTAAATAGACGGATGATCTACTTGCCTCAATTTTTAATAAAAGCAAAGCAGTGAGTCAGTAGACTTACGTTCATTTTGCTTTCCTCCTATTAAACTTTACTCCTTGCCTTTTAAGTCATAAGAACTTCTTTACTATATAAATGACCTTGATTCATTTAGCGTATGTGATCTTGTGGGTTTTTTTTGCTCATTTCTATAAAAGAATTGCTCCATTATTAGCTTCAAAATTGGCTGTTATGTATTTTTAGATTAGTTATTTGTCGGAGTTCTTTTCGTGATTGCTGGAGTTCTGCAGATGTCACTTTGATCCTCTAAAGCTCTTCACCATCAATCATCTCGAAGAATACCGACCAATTTCCATTACACCAGTCTTGTCTAAAATATTTGAGCGTTTGCTGGCCAAACACATGATTCATTTTCTAAATAATAATAAATTGCTGCCGGAAAAACACTTTGTTTTCGGAAGGGTCTTAGTACTGCTGGTGTTCTTCTTTATATCACCAATGACCCACTAAGTTCTCTTGATGCCGGTCATGAGTCTCGTCTTGTATTTCTTGATTTTAGCTCAGCACTTGATCGTGTTAAGCATAAGACTCTTTTATTTAAATTAGATCGCTTGGTATTGGTAGTCATTATCTTGGTATACTGGTCAAGTTTTTGACTAACAGGAAGCAACGCGTGTTCTTTTATTGGTAGTTATAGCTCCTACCTTCATCTTTGTCAAATCTGATTTTCCCCAAGATAGTGTCCTGGGCCCGCTTCTCTTCAATATTTATACCTCAAACAAGTTTTCTGCGATTAAGTCAAATATGGTTACTTATGCTGACGATACAATTTTGTATGTGGCAATTCTTTCCCCTCTGGAAAGACAAAGGGTCACTGAATTGCTTATTCTGGATATCAAGAAAAGTTATCCTGGTGTGATGTTTGGGGTTTGAAACTTAATTCAAGTAAATCCCATAGCCTTGTTATTAGTCGAACAGGCACCTTCCAACCACATCACCCTGACATCATTGCCAACTGTATTGCGGTCAATAATTTTTCTTCATTGAAATTGTTTGGTGTTAACTTTGATCTACAGCTGACTTTTGAGCTGCACTTGCGCACTGTTTTGTCCTCAATTTCTCAAAACGTTGTTTTGTTGCGTAACTGCCGGTAGATCTACTCTACAGACAGAGTGTGTCACAAACTGGGATCAGGTGACATGCCCAGATTCTTTAACTACAAAAGTTTATAGCCAGGGATAGAAGATGCGTCGACTTAAAACGAAAACTTTATTTACAAATGTTTGATGATTAATCGACTTGAAAATGCCGATACATTCAAAGACTAGATTATCATAGGAAAGACCTTAAAATTAATTACAACTTTGATAGATCGAGCTAAGGAATGGAATTTTGTAATACGTAAATAGATTTAGAGTATGGAAGACACAAGAACTCAAATATGTAGACACAAAAATAACGCACATATGATATTCCTATCTATATGAGACCATGGAGAAAGAAGGTTGAGCTACAAAGGTAGGCACTTACCGGTACGTGACCACAATGCACCAAGGGGCAATGACAACCATATACATAGATATGAAGGCTTTTACCAAAATAAGGTTCACTCACGACCACCAAAATCAGGCCTAGTATGGGCCACACAAAAACAAGGACACTATACACGGTGGTCCTACCAAAAATGCACGAGAGGTACAACACTCGCGGTAAACCAGCACTAAAATACAAAAGGGGTACAACTCTGCTGGTTGTCTTACACTAAATCAATAAATCACAATAACCTTAAATCACGATAGCCTTAAATTACGATAGCCTTAAATCACAATAGCCTTGAATCGCAATAGCCTTACATCACAATAGCCTTCCGAGACGCACGGAACCGGAAAATAAGTGCACGAAATCCACTCTGCTCCTGAACACAACTTTCTTCTCCAAGCACGAAAAAATGGTCTGTACTCTGTGAAGAATGAAGGCCTTGACATCAAATTCCACGGAACAATAATAAATATGGATCGTTTAAAACTCCAATGCTATATCGACATATAATGAAAATTCTTAACTCTAAATATAAAATAACTTTCTTTCATAACAAAGTCGCAATAATTCCTAATCTAATTTTAATTTTCAATTAAATAACTAGGAGGGAATCGGCCTATCAAAGCGAACGAAAACTCCAGAATTGTTAGGATGACGTGTCAGCCTCAATTAATCGAATGAAGGTGCCACGATATCACGTCACAGCCCTCGTCAGAAAAAAGTGCAACCTATCAGATATTACGTGTGTGACAGAGTGGTTAGGATTTTTTTTTTATTTCTTTCTTCCGCCTCAATTTGAATATTGTAATTTTGTCTTCCTTTCTGCATCGGAAACCAATTTGAAGCTTCTTGACAGAGCTTTCAACCAGATTATTTTTCTGCTACCCATTATGCAGGTGAACCTTAGGCATTGTTGACTCGTTGGAGTCTTGAATCATTTCTTTAAAATGTTTCTGATCCTGGTCCTCCACTTCACTGTCTGATGCCAGCTCCCTCACGGCCGGTTCGTGATACGAGCTATTCGTTAAGGCAGAATGACCGTGCTATTTCGTTCGCTTGAGTGAATACGACACAGTTTTCTCAATCTTTATTTCTTACATCCGTCGGTCTGGGGAACACTCTGCCTAATGATGTCGTTAATTCGGATAATTGTGAGGTATTTAAAGGCGAATGAATGATTTTCTTCTCATTTGATTTTTATGTTTTCTACTTTTATCGATGTGCGTCGCTCGTTAGGCCCTGTAGGGTTTTTAGGTTCTGCCGTTTTAGCTGTTGCCTTCTAACGTGTGGACTTCATCGACTTTGATAAGAATAATAATAATTACTCTCGAGATTTTAATTTTTATCCCATTTGGAGTAATTTACGACGGTTTGCTGACCTCTTTGTTAAGACGAATAAGCTCGCAAGGATTTTCGTTAGATGATTATTGTCGATTTTAAAGATGCTCTTGAGTTGCCGAAACATAGCTACTAAAGTGAATATGCAAAGTAGCACACACTGGGCCATGATTTAAAAATGGAAAGAACACTGTAGTGCTGTTAACCCCCTTCGCGTATTTGATGTCTTCTGAAAATACGGGAAAGTGGTGCAAAGTTGAATCCCGGAAATTGAATAGGAACCAATTCACTACCCGAGCTGAGCTAAAGAAATATTTGGAGGAAGCAGGAATGATTATAAGCTAGTGTAAGATTAGTTGGACGCTCCACCGAGTAGACATTCATTCTAGAGTACCAAAACATACCATTACTGAAGAAGAAACACGTTAAGGCTCACCTGGCCTTTGCTAACCAACTCCTTGTGATGTCCGATCTATTCTGAAATATCATTCTTTAGTACGATGAAACTAAATTACAACATTATGGATGGAACACGTTGAGACATGTTTGTTAAGAAAATGGTAATAAATTGTATCGATGTATTACTAACCTTAAAACTCGGTGGTGTAATTATAATGACGAGGACATGCTTTTCTTCAGCATGCACGGGCCGAATTCAAGTAATTTATTGAACTATGAATGGACAAATATATCGCGAAATACTGGAAAAACATTTTATATCGTCGGCACGATACCTAATGCCACCCCAACGCTCCGAAGCATAAGGAAATCTAAGTCTTAGAAATGTGGAGCCAATCTACTGAATTCAATCCCATGGAGAATCTGTGGAATGACCTGAAGATACGAATCCACACGAGAAACGCACGGAATTTGGAGGATCTGAAGAATTTTCCTAAGCAAGATCGTTCGGCCATTAAAGATGAATTCAGGAAATAACTTGCAAATAACACCAGAGACATCTGCAAGCTGCAATTGCCAACAATGCCTTTGTAAGTAAATATTAAATGGCATGCGTTCAATACATTTACGTGCCGTATTTCATTGTTTTCTAACAAAATTGTTAATTAGCAGTCTTTTTTAAATATATTTGCCTTACAATTTTAAGCTCACTCAGTGTAGTAGAAAGGCGGAATTCTCAATATGTTCAATGTTTTTAATACATATGCGTCTCTATCTTTCTCAATCACTCTCTCTTTCTCTCTCTCTCTCTCTCTCTCTCTCGCTATATATATATATATATATATATATATATATATATATATATATATATATATATATATATATATATATATATATATATATGGGAAACTCACAAAGTAGCACGTGAGTAGAGCAAAAAATGCAAAAAATCCCACAGGAAAATGAAAGGAGTATTCCAAGTACTTTCGAACTTGTATAATGAACTGAACAAGTTTGAAAGTATTTGGAATCCACCTTTTATTTTCATGTTGTATTTATGGCATATATATATATATATATATATATATATATATATTGTGGAGTAATGAACATAATGAGGACAAGCAGACGCTAGTTTGTTTATACAGTGCCAACCGTTACGCTCAACATGGACCAAGACTTTACTCGCCACCCTCCGCTCTTTTTACAGCTGCTCAAGATGTGAAGTCGCTCGCAAAGAAGGAATTCGACCAACATATTTCGTAGTCCGTTAATATAAACAGAGGAGGGTGCGAGAGCCTTTAGAATGTAAATCTTGATACCTAAGCTTTCGTTGGCAGAAAAACTATGAACAGGCCTACTGTCCTCTCCGATTGTTTATGTCTATTTTCGCCAAATAGAAGAAATCTCTCTTCTCCGTGCGTAAACCTGAAGAGGTGAAATCTCACAACATTTCAAATTTATGCCGTAGGAGAAAGGTTTAACTATGGGCAAGTGAGGGTTCGCCTATCCTAAACTCCCTCGTCCCCTATCTCCCCAGGGGATTATTGACGTATATATAGTTCGATCTTGAGAAATTTAAAGGAGAATCCGCGTAGCAATCGAGAGAAGAAGACGAGTCCCTGAGTCAAACAGGGAATAAAGAAGATAAGTGGAACCGAGCGGGACTTTTACTCCCGAGGCTGTTCCTTTGGTCGCTTAGAAAAGCAGACCAGTGGTATCGGGACCAACTCTCATACCATTCTTGTCCAGAGGAAATCCCCTATCTCAGTTTTCTGAAAAATAAAACAAAATACCCCTCACCAATGAGGAATACCAAAGTGAATTCCCATTCGAAAAAAGATTCAGCTCTTGGTTAAGTCTCATAATCGAAAAGTCCGAATTTATATAACAAGGAGTAACAAGGAAAGAAAGTACTCTAGAAGACCTTACGGTCTATTCAATGAGGGTACCTTTGGAATAGCAGTCGAGCGGGCACATCTCTGCTCAAATGCTTTACGTCCTTAAACGGCCATTTTTCAATACCCTGTTTAGTTTTGACTTGAACTGGTCAACAGTTTCACTGTTGACAACTTCCAGTGGAAGTGCATTCCAACTACCGCAGATACTGTACATGAATTTTTTTTCTATACAGATTTGCGGTTGTAACGCTTCAGTTCAAGTTTAAAGCCGTGATTTCTTGTTCTGCTCTCAACAAGTGTGAAAATATCCCTGTAGTCAACATTGTCGATCCCAGGGATCGGAATAATTTCCGTTCATCCACAATCCTCTCACTTACATCTTCAAGTCAAATAGCCTCGCCACGCGCCTCCACCTACCCAGTGAGAAGCATCAGATGTTTTCCCAACCCTCCTCACGTCCAACTCGTCTAAAATCACCAAAGCGAGTAGACTTACTTTCAAGGTCACCCAACTATCGACTCCCTCTGAGTTAAAGGTAAACGTATCCAAAATTTATTCATTTTTTTGTTATTTTCCATTCCGAGCGAAAGTGTATTTAAAGATTTAATATTTCATTCTTTTATGTAATTAAAAGTATATTTTTGCCTGAGTTGTTTAATTAGATCCTCGAACGCTGCAAATAACAATAGATATATCATAATGCGAATCCTCCCTGGGTAAAGAATTAAGTTAAGCACTCTTAGAGAAAAGTCGAACGGATTTACTTATGCACGAATCAGATGTACATACGAAGTCTGCCGTATACCACGATATATATATATATATATATATATATATATATATATATATATATATATATATATATATATATATATAGTACAAGAGGAATAAGAATTGGACGCGAATGAGCAAATGAGACAAGAAATCGTAGTTTTTTAAAGGCAAGAGAGAGGGACATTAGAAGAATCCAGAGTAAAAGGGAGCAGAGGGCAGCACAGTGAAGGCGATCCTTTACCGAGAAGACAGAAATAACGCCAGGACGAAAAAAGTTTTGAATTCCTGGCCGAGACTCGAACCCGGGTCTGCTGATTGCCGGTCAGATGCTTTACTGCTAAGCTACCAGGCACAGTAACTATGTTTCGCCCAAAGCGTTAACCCATCAAACCCAGTATCTCCCTAAGCTAGGAAATTCTAAGGAATTTTTATAACACATCCTCTTACCCGCTCAAAATTTAAAGGCTCAATGTCCATGTCACATACAAAGAAAGCAACTACAGGATCTACGGGTGATTATACAGCCACCACAGGACAATGCCATTTTTATTTTCTGTCTTTCAAATAAAATTTGAAAACAGAAAGAAAGATGCACAACCCTCCGGTTTCTTGTCTCATTTTCTCATTCGCGTCCAATTCTTATTCCTCTTGTACTATATGTATTTATAGTCAGCTACACCAGGTTTCTGCATCTTTCTTTCTGTTTTCAAATTTTTTCTGAAAGACAGAAAATAAAAATGGCATAGCCCTGTGGTGGTTGTATAATCACCTGCAGATCCTGTAGTTGCTTTCTTTGTATATATATATATATATATATATATATATATATATATATATATATATATATATATATATATATATATATATATATATATATATATATATATATATATATATAATATATATATATGAAGATTCGAGGGTTCTTAGGCAATGTTTGTTGTTGTTAAAGGCTAATACTTGAAAATTATCAATAGAAATGTAATTTTTACAGATTATGGTGTGTTCCCTAATAGAAGACTTTTTCTTTTTATTTAATATACTAAAATCTTCATTGAGTGTAGGTTTGCCTAAGAACCCTCGAATTTTTATATATCAAATATTACAAACCTACACTCAATGAAGATTTTTATATATATATATATATATATATATATATATATATATATATATATATATATATAATATGCGGTTAAAAGGCTATTTTTGGCAAACAATCTTCCTCAAAGCCCACGGAAGGAGCTCTTCTCACATACACGAGAAGGTAACACTGAAATCCGAGGGCTTTGAGGAAGACTGTTTGCCAAAAATAGCCTTTAACCGCATAATTAATTGCGTTACTGTGAAAAGAATAACTCACAAAGTAGCACGTGAGGTTCGCACCCATACAATGTCCGCAGGAGAAAATAAATAAAGGTGCTTCCAAGTACTCGTACTTTCGAACTTTAATTCAGTTCATTCTCAAGGATAACTAAAGAGAAAATATTATAATAAGGGTATATATAAGCTAGTAATATATATATATATATATATATATATATATATATATATATATATATATATATATATATATATATATATATATATACATATATATATATATATATATATATATATATATATATATATATATATATATATATATATATATATAAATATATATATATATATATATATATATATATATATATATATATATTGTTTTTTTTATTTAAATTAAAAATAGCGTTGTACTCAAGGCGGTTATGTATGGGTATTAATAAGAATTCTTTAATCCGCTAGAGAAGTCTCCTGGAGTTCCTTAACCCTCCTTAGGAGCTTTACATATACGACGAAGCAACCCTCCATTTCTCTGAAAACGAAAAACGGAAGAATGTGATTTTTTTCCCGTGGATCTTCGCCCTTCCTAATTATTTTGATAAATGAACAATTGTTTATTTATAAAAAAACCTGGCCCTCCTTTTCAGGTGTGCCACCCATACGACTGGATAACCATTCATTTCTCTAAAAAGAGAGGGTGAAAATAACCTTTAGTACGGTTGTGCGTTTGGAGTTTCTATTCAGTTTATGGAGTAGTATTTTATGCGATGTATTCAATAGTTGTGGGAAGCGTCTAAAGACTAGTGTGGTGTTGTAGAGGTGTGTCGATATAGGAAAAATGTTTTAGGGCAAGTAATCTATTATTGCGTCTGGGAGGCCAGAACGGAATGGGGCGCGGTTTAGTTTTGTTTTGATGTAGTTAGTGTTGTAGAGTTGTCAAGCATAACCTTTTTTATGAGGGGGTGAGCCTAACCTCAACAGCATGGAGGCGACACCACTCCTGGAATTTCTGGAAGTGCTTTTGTGCGTGGTTTGAGTGCGTTGCGTGTATAGGATGTCCCAGTGGGACCTGAATGTGCCTAGGATGTTGAGGTTATTAGTGAGTGTCGTGGTATGATATTACATTATATCAATACCATATTATATCTACGGGAGAGGACCACTAGCTTGAAAGCGAACTGAAAAAAGGGACGGAACACTACGCGTTCAGACGGGCTGAGTAACGAGAGAGTGCAACGATTTCAGGCAAATTATGGACAATGGAAAAGTTCAAGGTTATTTAAAGAGACTTGAACAAAAATAGAATTTTATCTACACAAAAAAATTAATAAGAGAATTGAAGGGTAAAATTACCTCAGAGAATTAACGGGCAAAAATCACATCAATAAACGAAGGGGGGAAGATTAACTCAATTGGGTTACTGAAGGGGGAAGGGGGGTTGGCTTACGGATGTCTTCTGCTCTTTGGGTGAGGCCGCTCCAACTTCAAAGCGGGAGGTTGTAGTGATGACGGTTCTCCAAAAGCAAGGGGGGAGGGTAACTTCCGGTCCAGGGGAGAGTATTTCGGCTACCCGAAATGAGTTGGGCTTCGACAGGAGTTGATGAAAGAAGTCGGGAAAATCACTCGGGGCGATCTTTCAGTGGAATTCACTCCTGGCTGGGGCTAATTCCAAATACACAAAATAGTGTAGCTGTCACTTTGCTTTGTTGCTAGCACTTGACTTGCAACCATGGGGAAATCTTCTTGGTTCTGGTGAAACTTTTCAACTCTGTGTGTCTTCCGGGGAGTCGGCGTTATTTATATCCGAGGCTCTTCCCTGAGTTGGGGGTTAGCGGGAAACAGCTCTACTCTCGAAGGGCCTTGAGTCTCCTGGCAGAGCTATTTTAGCCCGCATAAAGGTGAATCATGGGGGACTTGATTCGAGGCTACCACTTGTGGAAAGGGGGAGGGGGTAGGCTTACCACTTTAGTCCTAGCCGGGACTTTTGCTGCACATCGGAGTTCCTTTCTGCTAAAGATCTTTCACGTGGGGATTCCCTCACAGTGAGTGTGCAGTTGTTGTGTACTAGAGTAATTGGTTTTGGTGGGTTAGGGTCTAACATACCCTTTACGCTTGGCCCGAAAAAGCAAATGTCTGTGAATCATGCGTCATGCGTGATTTAGGTCACCTTGCGCTTCTGGCGGTTCCCTTCTACCTGCAGGTATTTTAGGATGTGAACAGGCAGGATTGTGATGTTCTGTTTTAGTGGGTCTCTGCCGTACTAATTATTGTACAATATTACGAGTCTCTATGTGTGTATGGAAAATGTAAAGTGCTTAATGCATTTGTGCGTCTTGTTTGGTGTATACATGTGTCTTTTTAACTCCTTCCAGTTCCTGTTTGTGCAGTCGTAGAGGGTTAGTATTGGTATTATGATAGATGAGGAGTTTAGTAGGAGGCATACCGTGATGTAGCCAAATAGGACGTGGTGACATGGAGCTATGTGGGTGTGGAAGCGTGTGGTACGGTCATTCAACAAGACTATCTCCGGAGACGAAGCTCCTCCACGAGAATCAAGGAATTTGCCGAAGTTCAGACCGACGTGCTCGCAGTATAAATGCCGCAGGTTACCAGTCAGATATCTACCCACATAATTTGTGCTGGTTGAAAGTAGAATAAGATGGTTTGCGTTTAGGCCCACACAAAGATACAGGGACGATTGTGGTTATATAGAGCTCGTAGTGGGACCTCTATGTGTAACTCTAGTCGAGGTGTGTTTTAATGTTTCACCGCTAGAATTGATCCAGTTTTATTGTGAACTTTGCAGGCTATAATGGCGTGGTGTATTTGTGGTTAATTAGGATCTCTTATACTAGGTGCGTCGCCTTTGGTGTAGGACAAGTGTGAAAGCCTGCGATGCAAAGTGTAGTGTTCAGAGGGTGTATACTGGTGGAGTTCAACAGTCATATGTCGGATATTTGTGAATTTAACACCCAGTTAGAGATGGTGCGAAGAAAAATATGCGTACGTCTAGGTGTCTCACACTGAGCCTTCCTCTTTCTCCACGAGCGTATTGCGAGTGGCGTTGCATTGATCTGGGCCCCTTTAGCGCTCCTTAATCTTATAGCATTGCAGAAAAAGAGTGGGGTTTCCCTCGGTGACCTTACGTTTGCTGAGAGTGTTGGGAGACGAGGTATGGTCTATTTTTTATGATGGTAGGTGTTGTGGAGAAGTGTTAATGTATTTGGAGGTAGTTAGAGTATGGGCCTGAGCAGTCGTCTAAAAAATTTAAAACGTGATGGTGACAGTAGAAGGAGGGTTAGGGGCAGAAGAGGGGGAAATTGAGACTGTGAAAGGAGGATTAGATGCATCTGATGAGGAAACGGAGACAGTGAATAGATGCATGATGGCAGTGGAACAAAAGGTGGTGACAGTGGAAGCAGAGGAGGGTAGAGTAGAAGGAGGTTTAGGGACAGTATAAACAGGAGTAAGTACAGTGGAAGCAGGGATGAGGACAGTGGGAGCAAGGGTGGGAGCCGAGAAGGAGTTGATGTCTGTGCTGTAGCTGAGGTCAGGGAGTGGAGAGAGCAGGATAGGAGGCAGGGGAGTGATGATAGAGAGGGGAGATCTGGAGAAGGATGGATTAGGGGTGAACGTGTTCATGCATGCTGGTATTGAAAGAAGAGCTGGTCTTATGTTTTTTTATATTCTGAATGAGGGCAAACGCCGTCCTCAGAGAAGACGATGTAGCCGGTCCAATTGCTGCATATTGCAGATTTAGGACATTAAAGTATAGTCGTAGGGTCTTTCTCGCCTTGTTTTTTACCACCGTGGAAAGCACTATGACCAGCTTTGTTAGGGAGTTAGGTGGTGTTAGTTAGTTTCTGGATGCGTGAGTGTTTTGTCAGAATGTGGGACCAGGTAGCTCATGTAGCGTTAGTTGCAGTGGTGAAAATCTGTGTGAGCTAAAGTTGGAGTGGTGAGGATGGGCGAGGTGGGGTGTGTTGGTGCAAAGAAAACGGGGTCTCTTTAGCAGCCGCGAGCGCTTTCACAATGTAGAGGCACCTTCTGTTCATCACTACGTGGATACTACCGCCGTTTACGTATTGGAGGGTAGTGCTTGTACAGCCATTGTATAAATTTCCCTTTTCACTTCATTCGGAGCAGCCATGTTCTGATTGGCATGCGCTTGTTGTGTGGCTAGTTTTGTAACTTCCTCTGCTCTGATGTTTACGCATATTATTATTCTGTTTAATCTGTTCCACTTGTGCATAAGTGTGCCGATGACCGTGATGATATGCTCGAGGAGCTTATTGCGGTGGATCACCTCAGAGAGAGAGTTTGAGGACCGACTGTGCTTGCTGCGGTTGTAGTAAAGGTCTTGCATAAGTTCCTCGCCCTTATAATTTTGGAGTTCAGTGAGGAGTATTTGGGTAATGAATTTTAGCCAGAGAAGGCTGGTCCTCCTTATGCTTATTTGGTGACGCTTGGAGATGTTGTTTGGTAGTATTGTATGTGAGTTGTGTTCTCACAGTCATTTTTGCGTCTTCGTGAAGGATCAAGGCGTCGTTATTCGATCTGAACACGAAAGGTTTGTGTATATGTTGATTATATTTGTGAAATTGATGTCGCGCTTTTTCAAAAGATTGAGGTATTCAGCGTGTAGTAGTGTACCTTATTGAAGTGCTTGTCATATGACGCCCTATATAATGGAACGATATTCTTATCTATCTTCTGCCTTCCTGATTAGATCTATCACAGTTCATCTTTTGCAAGATAGTTGTAAGTCTAAACTTTTGTAGTAGAGTAAGTTCCTGTGTTGAGATTAATGTTATTTATGTAATAGTATTGTTTATTGGGTTAATATTTTGTTAGGTATTCAAAACAATTGGTAGATTGCATTTTTATTACTGATAAGTCTCTGTGTTCTTGCTTTACTTTGTATGAATTCGTGGTAGTCTAGCTCTTTAACTGAACTTGGTGTGTATGCTTTAGTTGCTCTGTTCTTTCATTAGAGCTTCCTGTTTGCTTTTCCTTTATTTTTAAAGTCATGTTCTCATTTTGGTGAAAGCTAAATGTGATACTGTTTATTTGACATATTAAGTATTTTTTGTAATAGTAGGAGAGAAAGATTAGTCTGCAGGTAAGGCACCTCTCCCGCGTGGAAGAGTAGGGTGGAGAGTGGCTACGGTAGACCCTTCATAAAACTCGCTCTCTTTCTCAAAGAGTCCAAGTGGAACCAGATAAGGAAGCTTGGCGAAAGTCGGTAAAGGTAGAGAAGAGTTGGAAGGAGAGTAAAAAAAATTGAACTGAGAAAGGGAGTAAGAGAGTCACAGTTGATCTATTTAAACTTTCATATAACGGGAAGATTTGATAGGATGGAATCACTCCATTGTGTATACAGACTGATTTTATCGTGGATTCCGAACCACGCATCCATCTACCGCTTGGTTCATTTTATTTCTTTTAGTATTTTATTCCACTTTTGCAACTTCTTAGAGAAAACGGGTGAACGGCTTAATCTCTGCTACCTTTTGCTTTCTCTTTCATTCGTGTGTTTAATGTGGCATTCCCGCAGTTCTGTATTTTAAACTCTGGACTATAAAGCTTGCTTGTTGTATTTTATTGTATATTACGGTGTTATTTTTTCTTGCTTTAATTTTGCATTATTTATTAACTTCTTATCATCTTATGTTCATTTTTGTAGAGTTATTTCGTTTGAACTTAGTTTTCTTTTTGCACTTACTTTACTCATGGTATATCACTTCACTTTTGTCTATCACCTTTAGCTCCACGTGTGTTTTTGTATTACACTTATTTATTCGCTTATACTTAAGTTTGCTTCCTAATGACTTCACTTCACTTTGGTTTGTTTGATTTTTCTATTCACTTTTCGTCTTTTTTGTTGTCCTTTAATTAAACGTTTCTCATTTGTTGGGTAGTTTTGCTCACCTCAGGTGTCTTATTCTCGTTCGGTTTAGTTAATCGGTTCTGTTGTTAATGGTCGTTATATACTTGATTATCAGTTTTTTTGTCTTTCTTAGCATTTATTTAAGATTTTAATTAATCAAACATGGGTACTTCCTAAATTTTCAGCTAATGAATTTCGCTGTGGAATTGAATATTACAAAGGTTTCCTGTTCTGATGTTCGTGCGCTCTGCAAATGTTGAAGGTATTTTGTCGGAGAATGACCCCGACATATACGTCACTTCTACCTAATATTCGTGGACGCTCCATGTCAAACCGGTGAACTTGACTCAACTTTGGTCACGACTGAAATGTGGGATCGAAGTGGAGGGGGGGGAGGGGCTCTTCAAGGGAGAGGATACAACTTCCACTGGAGATGCTGGACGAGTTTACATGACATGGAAAGCTCCACGAAGCAAGGCCAGACAAAAAAAATGGAATAAAGTTGACCTGGAAAGCATCAGCAAAAACATCTGAGACCACGTGCTTAGCCTCTTGGAGAGACAGACCCTATTGCTGGACCTCAAACTTTTGTCGTTGGCATGAAAGCATCTGATCTAATTGAAGACTTCATATGGAACCACCGGAAGAAAGGCACTGTTGACTTTAGGTTCACACAGGGATTTACTTTTGCACTCAATACTGCAACGGAGTTACAACCACGGACAATTCTGCAAAGATACATAAATGCTCTCCATGTCCTTGCCCGCAACAAAGACATTTGCATCATGCCAGCTGACAAGGGCAGCTGAACAGTCAACGTGAACACTAGGGATAGTAAAGCCGCTTTGGGACCAAAAAACCTACCTAAAGTCAATGCTGGAACCGCATTGCAGAAATCAATAACTTTCAACAAGGAAATAAGAAAGGTCCTTCATCTAGTAGAAGAGAGCCCAAGAACTCCGATGAATAATCCAAAGGTTACAATTCAACCCATCCCATCCGGTATAGACAGTGCCCCACACAGAGTTGCCAGAGTACTTGCTAATCTAGTGGCAGGTATGATGGGTAGCATTAGCGGGGCCTATCTCATAAACTCATCAGTCCTTATGGAGAGACTACAAGAAGTAAACTTCAAGAACAAGAAATTTCTTCAGTTTTAATGTTTCCTTCCTCTTAATACGAGTATATCTTCCCATTATAGAGGCGATAGAAGTCTTTCGAAGTGTCGCCAAGGACAAGTCTGAGTGGCTACACCTTGCTCTGTGTGACCTTCTGAAGCTGATTGAGCTCTGCATAAGGTCCAATGTCTTGCCTTTCGTCAGCAGGATTACTAACAGGTCTACGGGATGGCCATGAGTTATCTTCTGATCACCGTCTTAGCCTTGTTATCTAAGATAAAAAAATCAGACGGGGCCAATTAAGAAGTGTATGGATTACACATTTAATGGTTTAGGTACTTAAATGACACGATCGTGATCGTCCAACGACGCCTCAACCATGAGAGGTTGTTCCGCAGGTTCAATGAGCTTCATCCAACCATCGAATTTCCTGCTGAGGAAAAGGGAGACGACGCCCCTTTCCATTTCTAGACGAAAAATTACATACAACTGAATAAGGGTTTGAAAATATTTGTCTGCAGGAAGCCAACCAGCAAAGGCTTTGAAATTATCCGTCTACAGGAAGCCAACCAGCAAAAATGACTTTGTTCCCTGCATGTCAGCCCACGACTCTCGGACCAGAACGGGCATTTTCATCGAGTTATTCCTACGCGCACGGAGGATTTGGAGCCATGAGTTCATTGCATGGGAGGAGAAGTACGTACAGGACTCCTTCTAGAAGCTAGGATAGCCTGATACTTTTAGCAGAAGGGCAAAGAGCAAAGGCATTAACATCTGGCAGCGTGCTGCAGCAGGGTAAGGAAGACCTAACACAAAGTTTATCTCAGCCACTACAAGAGTTCTCTCTATCGCAGGTGGAAGAAAGGTGTCACGTTTCACCAGAGTCGCCCGTCAAGCTAGTTCTTCCATTCCAAACCACCGACAGAGATTAATAGGAACTCCGTATTATACAGGTTGCCATGTAGCGACTAAACCCTGACTTACTTTGACCAGGTTCAAACAGGGGTGGATATCAGAGTGAGAAAGCACAGGCAGGATATAATGGCAGGGCACTCTCATCGAATCCTAGTAAGAAGTTGAGCACCGCTTCAACTGGAATAAAGCAAGAGTAATCGCAAGTGCCTCTAACAGAAGGAGAATGAAGGCATTGGAAGCACCGTTAATAATCACGTCGAAATGCTTGAATACCAACTCCGGTTTCTTCTCCTTTACCGTGAAAAGATGCAAGAAACAACTTCGCGGCTATGAACTGCCCCATACTCTTGTCTGGACTCATCAAGAAACTGACCAATCAGCGACGAGCTCAAACGCTGGTCAGAGTAATTAATTTTCAGTCATTAGCGAATATATGAATGCGGCTCCGTCCATTTCTTATCTGGAACTAGACGAGTCTTATATCTCTGAAGACATTAAAATAGAGATAACAAACATCATAATAGCTGCAGGATATTAACCGCCAAGAAGAGATCATTTTCCCCTTAACAACTTTCTCAGCATCTTTAACTGTAAAAACTCACTGATATTCCTGTGCAAATTAAATGCTTATTATCAAGTCAACGGATGTAGAAATAATAGCAGAGCAGGTAGCACCTGAAAATGCTGTTTGCAACAGGCATCTGCCATCGACTAGGAACAAACTTCCCAAATTTGGAGACGGAACGGAGGCTCAAACCCGGACAATTGACTAGTCAATATTATCTCCCTTACAACTATTAAGATATACCATGTACAGATCACACAACGCTTTCCTCACTATGAATAAGAGACCAATATAGATCCCCGCAAAGGTAAGAAAAGCATACCATATAGCGTAGTGGGAGCGATATAGAAGAGAATTAAATATATATATACCATAACCACAAGAATGAGCAATGTTAGAAAATATAGATGCAGAATTGGAAAAAAATAAGGAGTTCGATGTAGGCACCAAACGATTAAAAACTTCACGTGGATGCCTTGAATGTTTCAAAGGAACAGGAGATTAGGATAAATATCGAAAGAAATAATGAGGAACGGCCAAATGTGGAAGCTACATACCAAAATGAGAAGGACAAAAAGAAGACCGACTACTAAAATAACAGAAAAACAAATTAAACACTGGAAGGAAACAATACTAACGATTAACAATGATGCACTTTTAAAGAAATTTTGGACAAGATTGAATCAAATGAAAGGCAAAGCTAGCACAAGAAAAATGAAAAGAGAAGAGAATCAAGGAAACAACAGAGAACACGAGGTTAGGATTAAATATATATTCAGAGAACATTGGAAGAGGATTTTAGACATAAAGAAAACTAAGAATTCGACATAAATTTCGAGAATAAAATTTTAGACACACTAAAAGAAGAAATCGAGAAAACGC
Source organism: Ceratothoa steindachneri (assembly GCA_963969495.1). Lineage (NCBI taxonomy): Eukaryota > Metazoa > Arthropoda > Malacostraca > Isopoda > Cymothoidae > Ceratothoa > Ceratothoa steindachneri. The sequence goes on along the minus strand of OZ018321.1, from coordinate 31,478,879 downwards.
ATCTGCACCACCTTGTAAATGCAAGGAGAGACACCTACGGTGGTATCAATGAGAAGATCACTAAGCAAAAAGTTAAAACCATAATTTCGCTCTTCAAGCTGAAGGTAACAGGAAGATCAGGCGTCACTAAAAAATTAGGAAGAAGCGCCCAAAACATAATAAGGGAATAACCATAGTACTAAATACTTGCCTTAACACAGGCTAGTTCCTAGATGAAATAAAGATCACCAAATTGATCTTTATTTCCAAACCAAAAAAAAACACTATCTCAAGTGGAGAGCTACAGACCCAAGTCTCTACTTAACTTCATCGGGAGAATATTAGAAAAATAATTAATCAACGGCTAAATGAGAACTTGGAGGCAAATGGCCTCCTAAAAAGTACAAGTTTGGATTCAGGAAGAAAAGAAGCACAATAATTGGCTCTCACGGTCATCACTGAGAAAATTGCTACAGCAAAGAAGGTAAAGGCTAGCGTTGATATCGTGTGCAGGGACGTATCCAAGGCATTCGGCAAGTTTGTGTAAGGGGGTTGTAATATAAAATCCTACAATTACGAATAAACAATAAATTAGAAAGAATACTCTGCAAGTATGGAATCCATTCCCTGCACCAGCTTGTCTGAAAGAGCTTAACAGATTTTCTTGAGGAATGGTTAAATTTCGTTTCGATACTGTCTAAAGGTTATATATATTTCAATTTTTAGATATATTTAAGCAGTAATTAATGCTAAAGAAAAGATTACTCCATATTTAAACAAAAAAATGTATTTTAAAATAATGTTTATATTATTTTTTCATCCGCTGCATCTTAGAATTTTAATTTCATGCTCTCTGCCTGGCCGAACAAAAGAGAACATTTCCGATAGACCTATACTAATTACTATATAGTTAAATAATCGCTAGATATAAACAAGAGCACCACGGCTAAACCTATCTTGATCAACAGCTAGTTTCGTTAACTAAAGAAGTTGTAAATTTATTGTGGGTCAAATAGCAATAAAGTTGTGAGGCAATTAAAGAATAGCATAAATAAATTAAATTATCGTTAAAGTAATATTAAAAAAAACTTTATACATATTGACTGAGAAGGAGAACATAAAATATTATAATGAAAATTATAGAGCGTGTGGTTTTAATGGCTATTATTCAACCAACATGATAAATAAATGTTATGAGGGAATAACGGCTCTTAATTGGCGAAACAATAATTTTCTAAAGTTTCACGGTAAATCTAACTATTAGATTTTAGGTTCAACCTAATAACTTTGCGCTTCATGAACCCCTTTGACAGAGATAAATACTTCAGTTACACCTTGCTGATAATAACACTCCCTTTGCTTTTTTCGTAATCCCTGCAGCAGTTTTTCTCACTTTGAATAAAACAGTTTGAAATGGTCATTCTTGTCTCCCTTACCCCCAAACTTGTCTCTTCTATCTCTCTTTAAGCTGTATCATTGGATTCCAATCTTCGTTCTCTCTAACTTTGCACCGCTACTCTCGTTACCCTCAACAGCACTGACTCCTCATTAGATGAGAATCGCTTAAAGTTCGCTTGACTTACATTTATTCATTTATCCTTATATATCGCTTTTTATTCTTACCTATCCTCCCTCACTGACTCTATCCCAATCCACCAGAACTATGCCCTTAGATCTTCATCCCTATACTGCTTCTCCCTCGCAGCTGTATGTATGTGCTGCAAGGATAATCGTGTTTTCTCTATTTTTGCCCTGAGCTTCAATCCTCAACCTCCCTTAGTGGCTTAAGGGGTTTCTTGAAGCTCTTCTCTCTAGCTTATCTTAAGTTGATAGATGGACGCTCTGTGAAGGCCCATGACATTGAAGAGCGCCATACAATAGATTCTTTTATTGTTATTATTATTAGTAGTAGCATTGTGAATTAAAATTACAGAGAAAGTTAATATGATAAATTGTTCTCTCAATTATTATGGAAATTTTCATATTGGATAAAAAGGGAGCAATAACCAAATGTAATTAATTTTCTCTCACTTTGTTGTCATATCGCAGCTGACGGTTAGATCTTCGTGAGTGACGTTTGCAAGATTTACTGCTCGAGTAGTTTACTTCTACCCTTTTGTGAGCAATTACAACGTGATCGACTTACGCTATGTGGGTAAAATGGTCCAAGATTATCCCCAAAGAAATTGTTACTAGGTAAAGCTGAGAATAATATTTGTGGTATCTAATTATAATTATTCTGCAAAACTACTGTATTTTATCTAAAGAAAATAAATGGAAATATTTTTTCTGCAATACATAATTGTAGTAACGTTGATGATCTTTCCATATCAATTATGTGGTGATTCAACGAGTTTAAATTTATTGAAAAGTGGAGGTAACTTCTGAAGTCCAAAATCACTAATGCATCAAAACTAAAATTAAAGAACCAACTCAGTATTTTAATATAATTTAAGTAATCCTGATCGCTATCCCACATTAAGGAAGTTCGCTGTTGATAAGATTCTAGAGTTGCACAGGTAATCAAGGCTCTGAGATAAAATACGAGCAAAATCCAAAAGTTCGTAGAAAGGAGACTTAGCCCCCAAAAGTAAACATTAAGTTTAGTTAATGGATATAATACGTACAAAGAGAAAAGTATTTTATGGGTTACCCAAGATGAAAGAAACTTTTAAAACGGTCCCCTAATTGCCAAGATAAACTATGTTAAAATTGAAGTAAGGATTAACATCACATTCACATCATTACAATAACTCCACCAACAATTCGATGCCCGTCTTTGTTTTCATTTTGACAGAGTTCATGTTACTCAAATGGCTGATATTATAAAATTATTTTATTTGCTATCAATGGAATCCCTTCAGTTCCGGGAACTTTTTACATACCTCTCCAATTTCATAGACTGGGATAATTTGTTTACAGTATGAAAATAGATATTTATTAACAAAATGTATTTCGTTATTTCATACTTAGTTTACAAGGATTTAATAAGTTTTAAATTATTTGCTCTTATTATGCTGAAAAGATATGTTGTCATTATAGCAAAGTTTGGGGATCACTAACATAATGTTTACTACCGAAAACAATTTGGTGATTAGATATCTTTGTAACATTTAAAAGGCAATGATATTAAATGTAGGTATATACACTCACGAAGGAAAAGAAAAGAAACAGAAGGGGTGAATAATAAAGGGGGATATATAAATATAAATTGCAAGGGAAAATCGTCAATCACGATTAAAAAAAAATTGTTAGGGCGATAACTAAAGAAGGTAAACAATCTATTAGAACTTAAATATTGATTCATCTGCAATGGATCTATAAATTATGTCTACTTATAATGAAAATTCTCTTATATTTTGTTGGTTTTCTACTATACTTAAATTCTGGGAAATTGTTTATCAGATGTTCACAATTCCTTTCCTTCTCAAATCGATAAAGACTGTCTGTCACTTTAGAGATATCATTTAAGAGTAAAATATTCCCACAAAATACTATAGAGAAGAAAAAGATCAAAGTGATATAAAAAATCAGAAAAGATAAAACAAAGAAGTACTCTTGGTGTAGTCTTAGATTCGATTACTCTGCGTAGAATGTACATTATACTGTTTCAAATTTAGGGACGGAGAATAAATAATTCTGCTAAATATGCCAAATTTACAATAGAAAATATTGCATGTAATAAATGGGTATGACACTGAGAATATTGTCTAATCACCGAGGATAGATAATTAAACAGTCCATTAGCATATCCTAGTTAATCCTTAAAAAGCCTGTTTTCCAAGAAAGAGTGTCATTTGGAGGTGAAATAAAACCCGAACTAAATTAATTAAGGAATCAAGAAGAACGACTAAAAGTGAAAGCGATACGATCTTAAATAAGAAATTGGACAAAAGAGATGATAAGTTTTTGTATTGGAGAGACCTGCTACGTGGGAACTTGGCCTTCCATACTTCCGTTTCCAGGCTGTCATAAAAGAGAGCCTGCGCTGAATCAGCGGCAACATAGAGGAAAGTGTGGCGAAAGGAAAGACAGACGACTTCTATGGGCATCGTTGCCTTCAAGTGTAACTGCTGTCAGAGAAACTGTAATTGCCAGGTGTGGCTGTTCATCCACACCAATCTTCTCTCAGGCAATTCTTCATGAACTCCCTCTCAAAAGCGCATGTGACATGGTTTCCAGTGAATGAATTTGGTACACTTTGCACCTATAGTTAGCCTGATGTAGTTGTTCTGGAAAAAAATATCTATAAAGAGGAGTTGGCCATCGTTACCCAGAAATTCTGCGGAAAAGATTCTGCGTTTATATTCTTCTTGTTTTGTAAAGACTTAAAATTAATAATACTTAGCAAATCTAAATCAAAACAAAAATTTAAGTGGATGTTAACTAATTCTTGCCCCTGTTGTTCTGTTATTATCTGTGTCCATTTATTTTCTCTCCTTATCTTTTGTCATCATGTAGTATCCATTTGATTACCTATCATTTTGCTAACAAAAAGAATATATGCCAAAATGATTACACTGGGGAATGAATTTCAACTTTTTGTTTATTAACTTAGGTTTAATAGCTAATTATACGTAATTTGAGTGCGCAGAGCACGAATTTTTTTCTGATTTCTATATCAGGTCCTGATTTTATTTAACACACTTTGTCTTTCATCATATTCATAAAAATGATATTTTCTTAATACTTGCTAAGTCTTTTTGCAGTTGCACATTATAATTATAATTATCTATTAGTGCCTATTTAAACTAATGTTTATTTTTATTTTTTAGATTTTGAGAATAAGGAATTGAAATACCTTTACAAATTGACAAAACAATCAAGTAATATCTCCTCAAGCACTAGAAAGTTCATATGCAAAAATTCTCTTGATTCATTTTGCTACATATGTGGAATTTTACACTTCCACATCAAAGATGAAATATAACGGACTTCGTGAAAATAGCTTACCTAGCTTATTTTGGCATAAAACTGGAGATCAAGATAAATCATGGGTTCCACATAAAGCCTGCAAGGTATGCATTGGAAGACTGCGACAGTGGACGAAGGGTTTGGAATCAAAAATACCTTATGGAGTTCCGATGGTAAGTTTATGATTTCATAAAACTACGTAACTTAGTCATTTGTGCACTGTAATTGTAACTTAGGTACATAAACAACTTTTGATAAAATTCGCTTTTTTTAACGCTTCACAATTTTTTCTCAATTTCAGGTGTGGCGAGAGCCTACTAACCATGAGAAGGATTGCTACGTCTGCTTTGTCAAGACTTCAGGCTTCACTAAGAAAAATAAAGATTGTATTGAGAGCCCGAATTTGGACATCGCAATACGACCTGTGCTAAATTCAAGTGAAATTCCTATTCCAAAATTTAAAAGTCTGCCATCTCAGGAATTAGTTCAAGATGTTTCTGAAAGTATTGTTATTCACTCAAGGAGTCAGACAGTGAATTCGACCCTAGCGTAGTTTTAAGTGAAAGTGATCAGCAAAGGTTTAACTAGGCCGAGTTGAAGGATCTTGTAAGGGATCTAAATTGACCAAAAAAGGCTCCGGAAATTATAGCTTCAAGACTTAAATAGAAAAACAGGCTTAGTTCAAACACATACATTTCATTTTACAGAAACAGAGAAAAAAAACTTCTTAAATATTTTAGGACAGAGCATAGTTTAGTATATTGCTGCGACATACCAGGTTTGTTAAAGGAGATGGGGGTTCAGTCTTACAATACAAGTGATTGGCGTTTCTTTTAAAACAGTTCCAAAAGAAGTCTTAAGAGTGTGTGTTGCTGCATAATGGCAATCTATACAGCTCGATACCAATTAAGCACTCAACAACATTAAAAGAAAAGTATGAGCGTATAGAAACTGTTTTAAAACTATTCAGATCTAGGGAGCACGAGTTAATCATATGTGTTGACATAAAAATGGTCAATTTTCTGCTAGGGCAACAAGAAGGGTATACTAAATATCCCTGCTTCCTTTGCTCTTGGGACAGCAGAGCTAAGGAAAAACATTATTCCAAACAAATCTGGCCAGCACGAACATCACTCCCTGTCGAAGAAAAAACTGTAATTTATCCACCTTTAATGAGCAGAGATAAAATCATATTGCCTCCTCTGCATATCAAACTAGGTCTCATGAAAAAATATGTAAAAACTTCAGATACAAACGACAGGTGTTTACAACACATAATTTAAAAATTCCCAAGTTTAAGTTATGAAAAAATCAAAGCTGGAATTTTTGACGGTCCAGAAATAAGAACATTAATTAATGACAGCAATTTTCTTAATGTCATGAATGAACGCAAAATAAATGCCTGGTTCTCATTCGTGGACTTGACAAAAAGCTTTTTAGGAAATTATATGGCAGATAACTACGAAGAGGTCGTAAGAAAACTTTTAAGGGACTACAAAGAGCTAGGTTGAAATATGAACATAAAAATGCCTTTTTGAATAGTTATCTTGACCAATTTCCAAGTAATTTAGGTACTGTAAGTGACAAACAAGGAGAGATTTTCCACCAAAATATTAAAATTATGGAGGAACTTTATCAAGGATGCTTGGATTGCCAATGATGGCTGATTATTGCTGGTCCTTGAAAAGATACCTGCCGTCAACAACCAAATACTCTAGAAAGTCCTATAAAAGAACATTTTAACCAGAGTGAAAGCTCAATATCTCTTAGTTTTGTTTTATTTTGAGTCATTTCTATCGTTATAATGTAATTTTACAATAGTTTGAATTTCATGTATTCATGAAAATTGGAAATAAATGTTAACGCATGACTTCATTTTTAGTCTTGATTTTGAAAAAAACTGGAAAATGGCACATGGGCTTTTGACAAGAATCAGGACCTGATAGAGCCAAACTGAGGGAAAATTCGTTATAAGCGCACCAAAATGACCTAAATTCAAGTGTCAGATTATCATTCAATATAATACGTGTTCCCCAGTTTAGAAATGCGAAAGATATTTCTATCATTTTAATATGTAATATTCGTCAAACTGTGAGTTCATAATCAAGGAAAAACACACTCTAAAGTTATCGTTCATCGATAAAGTTATCGATGAACAATAAGTTTAGAGCGTGTTACTTTGTTCATGGACAAAATGGTTCTTTGGCAAAATAGTGCTCTCGCTAAAAGATCATTAAATCCTTATTGAATCTTGTTTGAAGTCTTTCATAGGGCATGACCCTAAGACTGGTTTGCCTTTCAATGAAAGACTAAAGTCATTCCTGCTAACAGCTTGTAATTATGACACTTTGAATATGAACTTCATTATTCTTCTTTGTATAGGATATTTATTCCGTTCTAAGAAATCATTAAACGTGCAGGATGTTCGGTTTACTGATAACATTTGCTCTAGCTATTTGCCGTTTATTTAAGGGGTAAACGCACTGTTATGCCTTTTCTAAAACAACAAACGCTTTTCACCAATGTAGAGCGGTGTCATCAAAAATGACCCTCCTCCACCCTAGCAAGAACAAATCTAACAATCACTTTTGTATGATCGTAGCATGAATATGTTTTAATGAGTTTTACCAACTGTTTTGGTCCCAGCAATTAGAGTGGACAAGCTTTGGTCTTGAAATCTTTTCAGCCATGACCATTCCATTATTTCTATTTTACTCTTCGTTCGAGTTTCACCTTTTCACTCCACCTCCTCATCAGACATAATTTCTCTATAATAAGTCGTTCATCCCAGATTAAAAGTATGACATGTATATTTAGGGTCAGTTTCCGGCTAAATTCCATTACCAACAGCATCTCTATTGTACCTAATTGCCTTGGTCACAATATAATGCCATATAAACCAATAAATTCTAGTTTATAAATTTGAACAGAAATTTTTTGTGTATGGGAGGAAATTTTCATCAAGATTAATGATAGGCAAACACTACGCAAATAAGAGTTAGATATAGTGCTAAAGAATCAGTTATAAATGAAATATCAAGGATGCGTTAGATATAATCGAAAAAAAACAAAGTAACCGTAAGTTTTATATTAGCAATGAAAAGTTACATACTTAATTTATAAAATAATTAACGTTTCATCGAAACTAAGGTAATAAGAAAAATCCCTTCCAATACACTCCAATTTTTGAATAGTTTATAGAAATAAACCAAATATTTTTGATAATCTCTGAGAAGAAATTTAATTTCACATTTAAATGCAAAAAGTGAAGCACTGAAACTACGTGCTTCTTTGAGCAAAATTTATGATCCACGTTGAGAAAGATAAAGAGGAGAAAGGAAGAAAAGAAGAGGAAGAGAGAGAGAGAGAGAGAAAGAAAGAAAGAAAGATTCTTTTTAAAAGATCTGAAAATATCAAATTTTTTTGCCTCTTTCAAGAGCTTTAATGAAAACTGAAAGGTCAAATTGTTTCAAAGCAATTTCTAAAAGTCTTGCGCGAGGGAGATGATGTTGGGGGAATACGAGAGGAAAACGATATGAAGAGATAAAAAAATAGTCTATATTTAACAAATCACTCAAGGCAAGGTCACCAAATCTCTGATTTTTTGTTTTATTAACTAACGACTCAATTTTTAAAGGAAACTTTCACCCCACCCTTTTATACGAGCTATTAAATTGAAGTACAATTTTTATTTCACATTACATTCAAAATATTTTGGCCGTTAATTTGAACACATTGAAATGAGGAACAAAATCAAGAATTTTTTAACATACCTTCGTGAAAATTAAGAAATTCTTGTCTTCTTTGTCCTCGCAATGACCTGGAACATTGAGAGAAGGAATTAATAGCCCTGGATGCAGAAAGGAAACTACGAAAGAGCGTGGATAGTACTGCAAAACAATACCTTCAGAGTTCTGGGATACACTTTTTCTTATACGTGCTATGTTTGATACTGGTTATGTTGTGGAGCGGGTGTTATCACCAATTACGACTGACTGAGGCCATCTCAGTGGGACCTCCAGTTAAGGATGTGATACAAAACAGGATTAGAGCTCATAACAACCGCCCAAAGTGGATCCTTCCTTGTTACTAACTATAATCATTAAGGTTTCAATTATTTGAAGGTAAAACTTCACTTTATAATCGTCTCTGCCGAAGGATATGGACCTGCACTTATGTACATCCATCCGAAAATTAAGCGGCGCAATGTTCACAAGAAAGAATTGGTCATAAATGGTGGTAAGATTTTTTTTCCCTACCATTTTAGTTTCCAGTGCTCTATTCCTTGGGTAAATACTTATGCCATCTTCGATTTTGTTTCACAAGCATGGAGATGGATACAGGGTGCATCAATAAACAAGCAAGATACAATGAATCCGAAAAACGTTAGAGTGTGTCAGCGAGAGAGAAGTAAACTGTTTTGACTGATCTTGTGTTATGCATACATATAATAGACATGAGAAGTGGTATGATAGATATGAAGAAGTGGCAATATTTACAAACAAAGAAAAAAAAAGGGAAAGAATCTCCTATCGATTTAAGATGCGTGTTATGAAGTTGGATTGTTCTCCTCCAGGGAGTAATAAAACAAGGAACACAATAATTCCACTTCGAGCGTCCATTTACAAAGAAGCAATATAAAATTCCGCCCAGAGTTTCAATTGTTGTAGTGGGAATTTTTTTTATTTATTCTAACCTTATATTTGTCAAGTAATTCTCTTGGAAAATGCTATTCTTGTGATATTTCTTTCTCTCAAAGCAATTTTCATTCATCCATTCGGTCAAAATTGACCGTCATTCTTTGAAATCAATGAAATTTGTGCAATTGATTGCATAAAGAAATTGAAAAAAAAAACAAGGTTTGCTGACCAAAAAGTCGCGTGCTCTCACTTATTCTGATTTATGATCTTCCAACCTTCCAAACATTCAATAATTCCTTGTATAACCTTGAGAGGACGTTTGTAATAAATCATTTGAAAGAGAATGTAAAACAACATAAGGATTTCAAATTTTGTTAGAATCGGCTGAATAGTTACATTGTTATTAACAAAAGATTAAAAAAGCAAAACGGGGACCGACCGACCGCCCGAAGAGTGTGTCATGTTCGAGTCGCCTGGGACTAAAAATTCCGCTCTAATATCAACAGGGTTTGCTTTTTATGGTTTTATGTGGTTTTATTTTCCGTAATTTTCTCCATATTTGGATATAAATAATCCTTTATTTTTCGCTCTGTTCTATATCCAAATTTTATAAACGATTTTGTGATAGCCTAACTATTACACTAAAATTCTATAATAATTCTATGCTATACATAGCACATATGCCTATAGAAATTTTATTTTGCTTCGTTTTCCAGCGGAACACAAAGCACAACCTCATTCCTTTAATGTTTACTAATAATTCAATCAATACAAATAGATTGAGCTTAAATCGCCCTCATATATTAACAGTCATTTCTGAAAATTCCGGAAAATACCATTGCGAATTATTTCACTATGGCTCGATAAGGGGAAATTTAGCGCCGGTGGCCATAGATAAAAGATCGTCCGTTCACAAAGCTAAATGTAGGATTCATATGCGAGAACATGGGCACAATAGGGAAAAACATTGATGATACAAATTGTTCCTCTCAAATGGCCATCCATCTGCGGACGAAATTTATATTTCAAAAATATTCTGAAAAAATATTGAAAAATTTTGCGCCAAAAAGTTAAAGTTGGTTACAAAAAATATTCATCGATATTCTTGGAAGTAAATTTCCGAAAAGTTCGCTCTTCAGAAATCATGGAGAGAAAAAGTTAGAAACATTCATACAGGATGAAATCTTCAGTGTATTTCTCCCCCAAAGCATTACAAAGGTACTTCAAAGGAAATTCATATATACTCGTATATATATATATATATATATATATATATATATATATATATATATATATATATATATATATATATATATATATATATATAGGGTAAAAAGATACGAAGGAAACACCCATCACATAGTATAAACCAATGGAAAAAACACAAAAACAAGTCATAAAAATACCCCCAAAAAGAACAATAGGCAAGTAATAACAGACATATGCCTCTCTAAAAGGATATACACACACCAACGTCATGTATATGAATGGAATATAGTGGATGGAAAAAAAGCAATATTTTAAAAGATCATCATTAGAGCGAAAACATTTAGGGCTAAGAGTTAATCCACTGTTTCAATAGAGACACGTGGTGGGGGAGGCAATGCGAATGACATTACACTAATAAAGAGTGGCAACAGGCTGCATTATGAAGTTATTTCATTTAGTACAAGTTTTTGTTAAAATAGGGTTGAGTTTAAATAAGCCATCACATTTTCCTGTGGGATAATTTTCATATTATTGCTTTCCTCACGTACCATTTTGTGATTTTTTTCATTATATATATATATATATATATATATATATATATATATAGAGAGAGAGAGAGAGAGAGAGAGAGAGAGAGAGAGAGAGAAAGAGAGAGAGAGAGAGAGAGAGAAATTAAAACACAACGCCACCCATAGGGCCAAGCGGGCATATATATTAAAATCCCTCTTCGGAGAAAGCGAGAGAAAAGAACGAGAAATTGAAGTGCGTGGTGCGTGAGAACGATTGGCGTTTTACTAACAGTTAAAGTGCCGAATGGCTCTGATCTCCCCGCCCAGTGGGTAGTCTACTCGAGCTGCACGTCCCAAGGAGGCTGTAAAAGGCCATTAAACAGCTCTAATAAGAAACTAGCCCCAGCGAAATTGAGGAAGAAATCCATCACTCATGGTTTGAACAACTCGCTAGGCAAAACACCTCACTTATTCGCTGAACTCAAAAGATCCGATTGCCTACGAAGTCAGGAGGCCTGCGGTTAGACCGCCAAAGAGCGGCGTAACATCAAACGGCCCTCGAGGAGAAATTGTGGGATGGTTGTCGGTGCCTCTCATTAAGAAGCAAACCTGGGCTCCGCGGTGTCACCCCCCCTCCTTTACCCTTCGCGCTCTCCTCAGTGGCCTTACCCCGTTCCCCTTAGTTAGGGCGGTCTCTGGGCTACAAATAAGCCCCGTAATGAAGGAAAGAGATTTTATTCTGTTAGAGACGATAGAAGACTAAATTTTTGCGATTAGTCCTTCGCCATGTTCTGGTCTCGACTTCTAAGATTTAGAAGTTCATCCTGTTTTCTTTTCGGTGCCATACCGACTTATACCTTGCAGACTTGGCAAGAAGTTTGGCTGAATCAAAATTCCTAATTGCCAAATAGGAATTTCGGGAGCAAGAGGCACTCTCAAATCGAAATCTCAGTGATTTTGAAAGAAGAAGAATTGATTCCCAAGTAAGTTCCCTTTAATTATTTTCGGGATCACCCCATATACCAGAACCCAGCTTGGTAACCCTGCGAAGTAGACGATGGTACAGGAAGAACTCAAGAACTTCAAAGAAGAGTACTCCTTGAACCAGAGAACACAATTCCGCTCTCCGTCTGTTAAACTTATAACCCGATCGATAAAGTAATAAGAAAAGATGAACGATATCAGTTTCTACTGTCACCATGACAACTCCCTCATCCCATCCCTTCATCTTTATAACGGGACACCTGAATTCCTCCTTCGTTGTGAAGTCTGTCTGTTGTCCCCGCCGACCCACTGAAAAATCCAGTATAGCAACATCCGTCAACCCCTGTTCCGATCAAGGTCATGTAAGTCCAAATGACTATCTATATATATATATATATATATATATATATATATATATATATATATATATATATATATATATATATATATATATATGTTTTGATTAATTAGGATTTTTAAAACTGTCCCAAGCTAACTAAGGGAGAAATAGTACTTCGTGACTTCTGTGATATTTTAGTTAGATTGAAGAGAGTAGCAATTGGTTTGTTTACGTGAAGCCTACTTTATTTTGATTAGACTTCTCGTCAGAAGTAGGCCAATATTCGAATCGTGTGATTTAAGACCATGTTAAACTTAGAGAATTTCGTGTAAATATGAATATTTAAGTTAATTGGTAAATTAAAAGATATATATATTTTGGTTAATTTTTGGTGTTTCACTGGATCCTTACGTGTTGACCGGCTCTTTCCTTAAAATTGATTGAACGCGGTGGTACTCTCATAATTCAGTATTTAGACTCCTTTCAATGAATCCGGAGTCCACTCAGCCAATAGAGGAATTATTTCCCTTCCTTAGTGGTGTCAGTCTGGATCGCTAAAAGTCATTAAATATATAAATACTTTGACAAAGAGGTATTATAGGTAAATGTTAAACGGCCAACAGTTGAAAAATAATACTCCGACAAAAGTGGGGAGACAATTCCTCGACAATATATATATATTTTGAAGATATGACGAAAACAACAGCAAACTATAATTTAGAAGCGAGGGGAACAGGAAAAACAACGCCTACAAGAAGAAATTATATATGGAATTATATAGTGATTTTTAAAAATGGCTTACCTCCCCTCTATTATTGATTTTCTCTATTATTTGGTTTCGTTATACATAATGATTATATCCTATTCTTATGGCTCTAATTTGAAAATAAAAACCTATTTTTGAACAAATTTAACTCGCTTGTACCTTCGACTAAATTTACTCTTGGAATAAAACAGAACGCAACACGTCCTTTCCTGGATTTATTAATACACCGCACTCCTGGTTTCAAATTATCTATCTTTTGTAAGCTGGCTATTTTTTCCTTCTATATTCACTCCTACTCCCTTAATTACATTTGATGGATAACTTACCGCCAGATAGATTGGGTTTGCATAGGTTCTCCTATCGCCCGAATATTAGCTAACATCTTTATGCCAAATTTTGAACAAGATTTTTTGAATAGCTGTCCAGCCTTTTTGAAACTATTTATTAAATAGAAAATATGCTGATAAAACCTTTATAATCTTCAAATCAGAACCTAAATCCATTAACTACATTAGATACCTAAACCAATTACATTCATATATTCAGTTTAAGTAAGAAAAATAACAATTTTGTTTCTTTTATTGTACATTTTGATTTCTTTTTCGGGCAGCTCTTTCCTTACTTCAATTTTCCGCAAGTCTCCTTTTACTGGATTCGGCTTGATTTTTTTTCGGTAATTGTGACCTTTTTTACAAATTAAAACAATTGATACTTTATTAAATCCTGCTAATCTATTTTTTATCATCGAATGCCTGTTTGATGCCCATAGAATTTGACTTTTTAACTCAATATTTCACCAACTACGGATATTCTTCATTGTTTTAATACAAAACAATATATATTTTTCGAAATTATCAACCATTAATATACCTAAATTTAAATTATATTTCGTGCTCCCATTAAATAAGACTGCTTTTGCTCGATTCTACAAATGTTTAAAGAAATTTTATTTTCACAGGGATTTTACAATCGTCGTTGTTGACAAATTTACACGGGGAATGTTTTTTTTAATTGAAAGGAGAATCTCTCGTCAGAAAAAAAGAAGCACGGATGCATATAATTTCATTTGCTCTAAGTGTAGCCAAGGTGAGTACATCAGCAGCACCGTGCACTCCTTGAAGACCAGAGTCTCTTCACATCTCGCCATTAGCTTAAGAACAGGAAATGTCCTTTGTGAAAAAGAAAATTCAGCATTCGCAAACATTGCAGTACTTGTAAAACTGAGATATCTATAAATTAATAGATAACATCTTGATCTACTCAAGACCCTGCGGTACTGAGGAATTTTGGCAATATATTCCTACTATTTATAGCGACGTATCTTACATTCCATTGTCAATCACATAATTTCAACAAACCAATATTTGCTCCATACAATAAGAGAACCTTACATCTTTGCTACTTCTCTTCACTTTCTCAATCTTCCTCGACTCTTCATTCCGCAAGGTGTGCTTATGTCCATGTGACTTAATTCGTGTGTTCATTTAATCTTGCATAATTCTTTTGTGTTTTTGTAGTTCTAATTTATAGTCTCAACTTTAATTTTAAACTTTAATTTCATATCACCTGTTTGCAATTTCTTTTTGTTTTACAGTACCAGAGGATGAGCGTGTGAGGACCATTTCAAGAAATGATCAAGAGAAGAAAGAATGATCTCCTTAATTGTTTCAATGAAATTGTGCTGATTCCCTTTCAGTATTCCCGCACTATTGTTATGAAACTTTGGATTAATTATCGACAAAAGTTATAAATGGCCATGGGTAATTGCTTGTCACCTGTGACTAATTTGCTACCACAAATTACACTGTACTCTGGCTACGTTATGTTGATGACATAATATTTCTATGGTCAAATAAATTAAATGTTAATGCATTTTTAGCTAAAATAAATAACTTGGTACCCTTGATCAAATTATTCAAACTACCACAATAATAAAAAAAGGTGTGTTTTTACTTTCTTGTTTATCAATATTGTCCTCTGAATACTTAGATAAAAAGTAGAAAACTTTATGCCCTAGGGTCTAAATTATGCTATCCATTATATTTCCTAAACATTTGAAAAGATACCGACCAAGATCTTTTCATGGTGTCGAAGCTAATATTAGATTGTTTAATGCCCAACTTACGCTCTCTTTAACATATAAACCATCAATACTTCCCCACCCACTCTGGTGTGGCTTATTCTATAGGGTGTGAAAATTGTACTAAATGTTACTAAGGACAGACCGAGACAACTATAGTTCCTATATTTTAATACATCAAGTAAATGGACGCAACCATACTGAGAAACAAAAATATGTATCACGATAACCGATAAATCGATAACGATAATTTTATCGGCGATAACCGATAATCGATAAGTGGCGAAAGATTTATCGCCTGATAAGGAGATAACCGATAAATCGATACATCTAAAATTATAATACAATATTGATTATTATCTATATATAGCGTTATTTTTTTATACAATAGTACGAATATTTGAATACTGTTTCTTAGTTTCTTACCTGGTGAGGTTCTTCTTGATCTCCTTATAGGTTTTGAGGATCTTCCTCCCAGCTCGGACCTGCCTATTTCTTCATCCAAGGCACGCGCGACTCGCCCCAGTGCTAAACTGGAACCAACAACTGAAATTATCGATTATCGCTAGTTTGGAACCAAAAGTATCAGCGATACCGATGAATCGTTAACGCGAAAAAAATCGGATAACCCATAATCCGACATCGTTATCGCGAAAAATTATCGCGATAACGCCCACCTATGCTGAGAAATCTGTTTTATCTTTACATACGCGCAATAGTAATAACTCAATCAAATGGGATAGCGACAAAACCAGCATAAAACGCAATAATTATGTTTCCAGAAATATTTTAGAAGGATTTGAGTCTTTCTCCAATTTTAATTTAAATCAATGTTTATTTTCGTTAGATCTCATTATCACATCGTATATCAGGTCTCAAATTAAGATTTTCCTTGAATAACAGTCAAATTTAATTTGATAAAAAATAAGATTCGTATGCAACAAAATATGTGTAGTATTTATTACCTCTCAAAATTTCAAAAATATACCTTGAATAGTATTTCTACAATTAAAAAAATAATAGAGTTACTCAAAATTTCGCTGGCCGAATCAAGAAATCGTGCGATATTTGTGTGTAGAAATAAGCAATCTGCATGCCATGGCAACTAGGCTAAAATCTCTTTCAGTCAGCGTTTCCACTTTAAAATTATAAATTGTGTTATTATACTCCCTATCACAATGGTGTTAAGTTTAAATCATAAAATAATAATAGAAGCATGTTTTAAAGAAATAGTTTGGAATGGAAATAGAATTATTTGGTTCGATAGGTGTGAAAGAAAGGAAGTGGGGGCCATAATAAAACTGCTACGACAGAAAATAAAATTATTGAAGTAGAAGAATTTATTTATCCAAAGAATACACATTTTCCTTCGCGATATTAAGTTAAAACAACGTAGAAAGACACGTTGTAAGTTGCTCTACGATTATTATTCATTCCAAGATACAAGAAACTTTCTGTTTACCGACGAAAAATATTTCACTTTGGAAGTGCCAAAAAATAGCATAAATAAAAAAATAGCAATGGTTTCTGCAGGAGTGGCATGGAATGTTAAAACGAGATGCAATTTATCGATAGACAAAAATCCAAAGTTAATTCATAAAATGGTACGCCCTCTCATACACATAAATTTTAGAAGAAAATTGCCTTCGTTTCATCAAAGAGAATGAATAGCCTTCCAAATGGAATTGACTTTGAACAAGAAAAAATAAATTTAGTGAATCTGAACTTAAGGAAAAATTTATTCTTGCATGGGATAACATAACGCTATCGGATATCATAAAATGGGTTTATTCCTTTCAAACGCGATTAAGGGTATATTTATTTTGATTTTTTTTTAGACATTATCCTTTATTAGAAGCAATCGACGAGCAAATATTTGAGTAAACTCGTGATCCTCAATTAAAACAGAGGATGAACAAAATTAAAAATTGCACCTGAATAGGAAAGAAGGAATGGTGTGCGAAGCAAAAGACCTCCATTTGAAGATCTACTCTACGATTCAGAAAGTGCCAGGACTGTCAGAACTCACAATGACCAAAATAACCAATGACCCCGAATACCATCAGTAAAACACTAAACGAATCTCTAACGCAGTTTAAATAACGGCTACTTCACTCCCGCACTAAAACAGCGAAAGTTTTGCTCTTTCTACAACCAGGCAAAGTTCCAAGCCTCCTAAATAGTTAGATACTTATATCACCATTTTTCACCATTAGATTTTACCGATAAATTATTCGATAAAAAAATAATAATAGAATATAGAGATCAAAATAATCTATATAATAATTTCCCTTTTAGATTCCGGAAAAACAAGGATAGTACCATGGCGCTCCGAACAATAGATATATCGACTTCGTGCTAAGAGACGTAGAGAAAGCATTTAATAATGTCTAGATCAAAGGTTTACAATATAAAATTATAGACCTCTAAATGAATAACAATTTGGAGAGAATTCTCTACGATAAAATCAAGGACAGAAAAGATAAAATCGTGATAAACGAATATGAGGGACCAGAAATTGAAATGGAAGAATGTTTACCGCATAGCGGGTGTCTCAGTCCCACGTTATATTCAGTATAAAAAATAGACATGCCACCACCAATAAGACCAGAGACTCTGAACATCCAGGCCAATGTATAACATTTCCCAGCAGAAATAAAAGACGGCAATCAACTTTAACGTCTCTGGAAATTGGAAACGTCATTAGATTTGAAAAATGATTGAAAATAAAAGCGGACATCCAAAAATCTACCGTAATTTCTATTGCCAGAAGAAAAACAACCGATATCATGCATGAAGGAGTAAGGTACTATTTTTTACCTAAAGGTAAAGTTTTGGGTTTAGAAGGATACAAAAACAATTTCAAATTTTAAATTACTTTATTCTTTTTGAGAACTCTCTATGAATAAGGTCTGGTGACAAGAAAGTCACGTGCCCTTACTTATTCTGATTTATGTACTTACGACTTTAAAAAGTTTCAATAATTCCCGGAGTAACCTTGGGATGACCTTGGCAATTCTATCATTCGGAAGAGAATGTAAACACCTTAAGGGTTTTCAAATTTCGTTAGAATCAGCCGAATAGTTATGATGTTATTGCCAAAGAAACTAATTCCCTGGCTAACCCAGGGTGACTTTGGCAATTATATTATTTGAAAGGGAATACAAAACAATATAAGGGTTTCAAATTTAGTTAGAATCAGCCAAATAGTTATGATGTTATTGCCTCCCAAAACTAGTGCTCGTGCTAACCTTAGGAGGACATTAGCAATCATTTCATTCGAAAAAGAATTGGCTGAATAGTTATGATGTTATTGCCAAAACAAAATAATTCTCACGCTTAGCCTAGTATACCTTAGCCTACAATAGACTTGCATATATAGCCTAGCATAATATATACTAGAATAACCGAGCTTAGTATAGTATACCTGAGCCTATCACAGTGGATCCTATCCTAGCCTAGCTTATCAAAGTATAGCCTAGCCTGCATAGCAGAGTATAACCTAGCCTAGCTTAGCACAGCCTACAATTGTATATTAAAACTTAGTCTAGCCTAGCTTAACTTACCCTAGTCTAGTATAGCCTATGGTATAGCCAATATCGTTTAGCCGAGCTTATCCTAGTTCACTGGGGCCTAGCCTATTATAATCTATCCTATCCTCGCCTAGTATATTCTATCCTATTCTAGCCCTATACTAGTTAGCATATTCTAGCCTAGACTAGCAGATTCTAGTATAGTATATCATAGCCTACCTTTCCTTAGCCTAGCCTAGTTAATATAATATAGTATATCATAGTATTGCCTAGCCGAGATTAGACTATTAGATCTTAGCCTAGGCTTGCATAACATGCATGACATAGCCTAGCCTACCCTGGCAAAGCCTCGCTTATCCTAGCCTGGTATAGCGAAGAGAAGTCTAGTGTAGCATAGCTTAGTATAAAATATCCTAACCTACCATACCATAGCGTAGCCTAGCCCAGTATACACATTCATGCCCTACCTTGCCTAGTATAGCTTAGCCTAGCCTAGCATAACCTAGCCTAGCATTAAATATCCTAGACATGTATAGCCTATACTATGCTATTGTACCCTAGTCAAGCATAGTTTATTATTGTCTACCTTAACATATATACTATATGCTATCTTATCATAGCATATTATAGCCTAAATTAGCTTAGTATATTTTGCCCTTGTACATTATATCTTAGCATAGTTTAGCATAGTATAGCCTAGCCTATAATATCCTAGCATAGCATAGCCTATTCTTAGCTTGCCTAGCAGAGTATAGCATATTATGTCCTTGTCTAGTCCAGCAGATTATCTGCCGAAAAGTTAGGATGTTATTGGCAAAACAAATTAATTTCTTAGGTTAAACATGGGAGGACTTTAGCAATTAAACCATTCGAAAGTGAATGTAAAACAACTTAAGGGTTTCAAATTTCGTTAGAATCAACCGAATAGTTACAATGTTATTACAAAAAACAAAACAATATAGTAAAACGGGCACTAACCGACATAGTGAGATGTAGAGTCGCTCGCAACAGGACTCGCGCGCGACTAAAAATAAGACAAAGGTCAATATGGTATTGGAAAGAGCAACACTAACATAGCCTAAATACCATGGCATATGATTGCTTACTCAAGAAACAAGATCTGCTACCACAAAAGTCGCGTGCCCTCACTTTTCTGATTTATGTCCGCCTGTCATAGTATGACTTAGCCTAAACCAATCTAGCCTAGCCTAGGAGAGAATGTATAGTATGGCCTATCTTAGCCTAAAAACCATAGTAAATCCTAGCCTAACCTAAAATAGCCTAGTACAGCCTAGCATATGTTAGATAGTAAAGCTTACCATATATAGTTTATGATAGTATAGCCTAGCCTAGAATAGTATAGTATAGCATAGCATAGCCTAACCTAATATAGTTTAAAATAATTTAACCTAGTATTGACTAGCCTAGCCTCGTATAGCCTAGGCTAGCCTAGCCTTGCAAAGCCTAGCACCGTACAGACTAGCCTTACAAAGTCTAGCACCGTATAGCTTATCTACCATAGCCTCCCCAACCTGAATCTAGCTTAAAAAAGTATAGTATAAGCATAGTATAACCTAGCTTAGCATAGTATATCCTATCTTATTTTAGCATGGTATATCTTGGAATAGCATACACAACCATAGTCTAGCACAGCCTACCCTAGTATATGCTAGCTTAGCATGGTACACTATAATCTAGCCTAGTCTAGCGTAGTATAGTCCAGCATAGCTTTGCATAGCATAACATAGCCTTGAATAGCCCAGCCTACTTTATCATAGCATTGAATGGCCTAGAAATACATAGTATACCCTAGAGTAGCCTGGTATAGACTTGCATATATAGCCTAGCATATTATATATTAGAGCAACCTAGCTTAGTATAGTATACCTGAGCCTATCACAGTGAAGCCTAGCCTAGCCTAGCTTATCAAAGTATAGCCTAGCCTTCCTAGTAGAGTATAACCTTGCCTAGCCTAGCGCAGCCTACAATTGTATATTAAAACTTAGTCTAGCTTAGATTAGCTTAGCCTAGTCTAGAATAGCCTATCTTAGCGTAGTCACTGGAGCCTAGCCTAGTATATTCTCTCCTATCCTAGCCTAGTTAGCATATTCTAGCTTAGACTAGCATAGCCTAGTATAGTATATGATAGTCTAACTTACCCTACACTAGCCTAGTTAGTATAGTTTATTATAGTATTACCTAGCCTAGGCTAGACTATTACTCGTAGATCTTATCCTAGGATTGCATAGCATGCATAACATAGTCTAGCTTACTCTAGCAAACCCTCGTTTATCCTAGACTGGTATAGTCAAAACTAGCCTCGTGTAGCATAGCTTAGTATATCCTAGCCTAAATAAGCATACCATAGCGTAGCCTAGACAAGTATTGCTTAGCCTAGCATAGCATAGCATAACCTAGCATTAAGTAGCCTAGATATGTATAGCCTATACTATACTATTATACTTTAGTCAAGCAAAGCTTATTATTGTCTATCCTAACCTATGTACTCTATTTTATCGTATCATAGCATATTATAGCCTAAATTAGAATAGTATATTTTACCCTTGTAAATTATATCTTACAATAGCTTAGCATAGTATAGCCTAGCCTATAATATCATAGCATAGCATAACGCATTCTAGGCTTGCTTAGAAGAGTATAGCATATTATATCCTAGTCTAGTCTAGCAAAGTATCGGCCGAAAAGTTATGATGTTATTGCCAAAACAAAATAATTCCCGGGATAACTTTGATAGGACTTTTGAAATTATATGATTTGAAAGAGAATGTAAAACAACAAATGGTTTGAATTTTGTCTAGCATCGGCCAGATAGTTACAATGTTATTATAAAAACAAAACAAAAATGTAAAAAAGGGACCGACCAACCGACGACATAGTGAGATGTAGAGTCGCTCGCATCCTGACTCGCACGCGACTAAAAGGCCTTAAGATTAGTAACACCAAGAAGCAAGAAATGAAAAAAAATGAGAGACCTACACGAAGAGGCTAAAATATAACCAAAAAATAGGGTCCTCAGGAAATGGGCAGAAGATATATTGGAGAAAATCAAAAACCTCCCGCAAGTATTCGCAGAACAAATCTATCTACCCAACGAAGAAAGCACTCAACATAAGCTAAATAGGGAAGAGGAACTTATATTTATCTGATGAAATCAGGAAGCATAGCAAAAGGAACATGAAAATTCACCGATAAAAAAAGAAATTGCGCACCAAAAACGACAAAAATTACCGAACAAAAGTAAATTACATATTCTACGAGAATAATAACCGAGCTACGAGAAACTAACTGAGACAACCAAAGAGAGGGAACGGGACTAAGATAACCGAATATGGATTATACGTGAATAAGATACAAGAAGTATGACATCCAAAACAGAATTCGAAAAGTCAAAGAAACTTCCGAATAAGAAAACCAGGCAATGGCTTCGCGGAGTTTGCGCTTCGCTACTAAGATTGAAATTAAAAATATAAAAAAAAAGCAGCCATGGTTAAATTTTTATAAATTTTCTGAAGTTCACCAATTATAATAATTTTAAAAAGGAACTCTAAACTAAATTTCTCCCCTTTCAAAATATCACGTTGCTTAAATATAATTATTGAATCGATATAGAAGAGAAGAAGATGTATAAAAAATAAATTTTCTAAACTTCACCATTTGTAATTCATTCCCAAAATTTCGATACTTATATTTATTTATGAACTTCACCATTTTGTTTTTTATATATTATAAAAGAATTATTAGAAATAACTATGATAAAAAACATAAGTCATAACCAAACTAAGATGAAATTATTATTCAAATACTCAAAAAAATCCTCTTCTAAAATTATAGAGTTAGTCACGATGAAGATGATGACAACATTAAATAGTAAAAATAACTATACAAAGCATAAAAATGAATCAAACGCATGAATGATGTTACATACAGAAGATTAATCACATAAAAAAATAACGTGCAGGAGAATAGTCGGATCTCCATATCACTATTAGCCCGAAGAACTTAGGTACTCTGAGTGTAAAAGGGGAAGAATAAGTGCAGATTAAATGCATTATGGTTGTTTGGAATCCACATTAATCACCTGCTCCCCCATGTCTCTTGGGCATGAGAAATATTCCTTTTTCACCTATGATTACGGGCATGTGATAGAACGGTCTGATGCCGCTTTAATTCAGCCTCTATCACATGTTAAAACACATGCTTACCCACGTGTATCCTGCGAGAGGAAGCAGAAGCACGTTATCGCCCATCATAGCCAATGTTGAATCAAGGAGGTTCTCTCCCCCGTTTCGCCTCTATACGTTGATCTCGCCAGATTGATTCAGGCTTATGGGCAGATAAGGTATTTTTCCAGGCGCCACCGGGATAATCCCCCGAAGTCTTCCACTCAATTATCCCCTACGCGACGGGGTTAGCTCCGGCTATTTATACCTTAGCTTTTCCCAATTGAAGCAGATCCAGATTATCTTCGCGAGGCATCAAGCCGAACCGGTTTCTCCTTGCACCTAGGAACTGTGCCCAGAAACCCATTATTGTCCAGAAGAGGACAATATCCCTTGAGTGCCAAGGTTCGTGCCCTTCGAGACGCCAAGTCAACAAGACCCCCCCTCTTATTCAGAAAGAGAACAACGTTAGAACAGCCATTGTTCTTTGAGCCCGTTCGACAAGAAACGGTTGTGACCCCCACCTTCACCCCCCTGTTGTTCAGAGAGAGAACAACGTTAGAACAGCCATTGTTCTTCAAGCCCGTTCGTAAAGAAACGGTTCTCGTTCCCAAGACATCACGTCAGGATAATTTAATTCCTCCCTTTTTAACGTTCTTCAAGAGAACGCTTGGTTTCAACAATAAGCTCCATTGTTCATCTAGAACATCTCCGATTTGCCGTCACAAGGATCGCTCGTACTTCCAAGCCCCACTTCGCTCTCACTCATCAGGGACAGTCCTTGCCCCTCGTTAAGGGCAACCTCCCGAAGAACCCTTTTGCTGGAAATCGCCAGTTGGACCGAAGATTCCTTCGCATCGTCTTCCTCTGCACAACAACTTTGTAATTACGTAAGCTAAGCATTACCTTTAATCATTTAACATTTCGTCAACGCAACCCTTTGCTTTAAATGGTTTAGCGAACTATTCCCCCCTTTTTTTGTTTGTTTACCGTTTTAAATCTCTCCAAATCTTAATTCTCAGATTAGTCAGATATTCCCACGACCCTTTTCATTCCCGTTTCTCACATTTTTAATCCCCGTTTATGTAAACATTTTTTTCGTGTGTTGCTGATAGTTTAATTAATAAAACTCTATTTTATTAATGGTAGCCATATCATTTATCCTTGCGCTCCGTTCCACTTCTTAAGCATATTGAAGATAAATAAGCCTGTCCAGGCCTCCATCCCTTTTTGAACTAACCTCGGTCAATCAGATTACCACGCACTCGAAATATAGAAAATTGCTTTAACGAAGAGTTATATATGGTATATCGTCAGGAGACTATTCTACGACAGGGCATCTTGGCTCTTGACTATAATTGACCTCTTCTATTTTAATATTTTCTCTCCTACTAAAACCTTCGGCAAAACCTTGTTCCGGAATTCCTCACCAAACACCTCTCCATAGATTTACTTGAGTTGAGGACCAGAAGTGTGTGAACTTTCTCCAGGAGTAATTCGGCCCAGGCTTCCTCCTCTTCTGCCCCCCCCACGATCGTGATTGGGGGAAAGAGGGAGAAGAGCTACTGCTGGCGCCTGCCGGACCGCTCAACCTCACACCCAAACCTCCACAGGACCGCACCCACATCGACTCCGAGACAGTACCGCACAAACCAATACCATCAAACACCAAACCCAACCCAAAACAACACAACCGGCTGCCGTGTTTCCACGGACGCGAAAGACATGATGATGGGCGATCCCACCTATACGCCAACATCCTTAACGCGCTTTTTGTCGTTAATAGACTACGGCAAATCACCTTTTCAAAGAAGGTTTTCGCCCTCATACACGAACACAGTACAAGAGAGCGGCTCTCATCCTCACACCAGTGAGGACGAATTCACAACAATATACTTCCCACTCCAGACCTTCTACTTCCTCACCAATCTCTCTCCTTTCCGGGCGCCTGTCTCGGCTCCACCACGCCCCTCTGCCCCACCCACCCTTCCACTGTCTCCCCTTCCACTGCACTCTTTCCTCTTCTTATTTCCTCCAGTCATTCACTCTCCCCACTTTTCCTTGCACTGCACGCACATACCTCCTACTGTTTCCATCACGCTCCTACTATCCTTGCCACTCTTGCTACTGTCCCCACCCATTCTCCTGAACCCACACCTTTTTCCTCTGTATCAAACCACACGGCTCTTTCTCTACCCTCTTCTCCCCCCCCCCTTACTACTATCTCCTCTCCTGCACCCAGTTCTATTTCGCAAACAGCAGTTAAAACGTAAACAAAGCAATTGTCTTCCCCCAAACCTCACCCGCCACAGACACGTGTGATGGTAGCCGTCACGCCACTACTCTCTTGGTGCTGTGCCAAGAAATCACTGAGAAGAAAGTGGCTCATGCAAACGCCGCCTCACATGCACTTTCTTTCTGACTATAGGTAAACTTAGTGTCGTACAGATAAACGTACGTAGTGGGTACACTATTCTTCATACTGGCTAGGTAATCAAGACCGTGAGACCTGACATCCTACTTTTGAATTTTACTGGCCTTTACCCTCTCAACAAGAGATTTTGCATTGCCACCACGAACAACTTACCCCACAAGTAGCGCAGGTGGGATCAGCGATCCTAGTTAAGGGTCTATACACCCCCCCTAAAAAACTCTCAACAAAATGCTCCTGGCCCATCCAAGTCTACGAGCACAGTCGTTTCTGCGCCCATTAGAAAACATTCTGCGGGTTCTAGCCACACCGGGAGCTCACCTAGTAGAGCTGACGGCATAAAGAGTTTACACCCAGCCCCAGCTAAAAGCAGGGGTCTCCGTCCTTTCCCCAGCGTGAAGGTTTCCCCTAAGGGGAAACGGCTGCCCGCCTTCACCAAGTCTTTAGTCTTACAGGAGGGAACACTTCTGAAGATGGCCAAAAGGCCATATTCCGGGGTTCCGAAAGCTGCCCCCCGAAAGCAGGACAAACTAAAGGAGCTTCGGCTCCTTGGCCCTCACCAAGTGGTAATCTGGGTCGCTCGGAGACGATAAATCCTCCAAAAGAGGGTACCCCACCTGCCTAAGGTTTCGAAGCGGAATAGATAAAGACTCGCATGGTAAGCCCAACCTTTCCGATAAGTCCTCGAAGGCAACAGCGGCTACATCGCATTCTCCAGCCAACATCATTCCCAGCTCTTCTTTTTGAAAAGGGCCCCTGCATCTCCTCCGAGCTTGGCTTGGAGGGCATATTCCTTCAATGGAAGTGCCACAGTTCCCCGTTAGCTATGTTTTTGCAGGATACCATAATTGGTGCGTGCTCCCTGCCCTCCTTCTCGCAGTATAAGGGTTTTGCGATCCCATCACCACGGGATGGGAGCCGGGTAGGAGGATGCGGGATTTATACCCGGCATGATGTCTCTGTTCTTCCATTTGCTCTAGATATCTCCTTTCAGCTCTAAATATCTTCTTTCAGGCAGTAGATCTGTAGCTTCATCTGTATAGAAGGTATACTGTTATTCATGCGTAAATTATACTGTCTCCGACTTCAACATAGAGGACTTCCGCCGCGTTTTGGCGGCGGAAGAGCCTTTTGCTTGTTCGAGGACTTGAACGGAAGACACCACTTTAGAAAGACTACTCAATCATTCCCAGGGTCAGGGTATGGCAACCTGATTACGAACTGGAGATTGGTGTCCTAATTGTAGATGAGTTTACGCATCTACGGATGCACCGCCAGATTTTGGATGGGGGCGGTCAATAACTTCAATGGTAGTGATCACTTTTCCATTCAAATATCATTTTCTGGGCCGCTGCCGCCCAAAGCCGGACCCGGTGGTGCTTGGTGCGAACGCGGTGTTCCGCATTTCAGGAAATGATAAATTTATCTTTCTCAATCGAGGACTTTAGGTCGGTAGATGAGGCCCTTCGAGTTAGTCTCCGTCAACCACATCACCGTCGGCCTAACTACTATTTCTAGAACGTTTGGCTGTTGTTCACGCCGACCGCTCCCGTGATGGCCAACGAGTGTGAGACGACCCTCAAACAGAAACCTTATGCATACACCCGCAAAAAGCTCCGCCCAAACGAATTTACTGTCGGTGAATTTCGTCGAGCTAGGGCTAGGTTCCGGTATATTTCGAAACACGATCGCTGCTCTTCTTGGAGAGAATACGTGTCTTCACTTACCGGGAAGACCCCTCTAGCAGAGCTGTGAAAGCGAGTCAAAAGGATTTAGATCAAATTCTCTCAGGACGTCCCTCCCATTCTTCAGGAGCATGGGATCGCAATCTCGTACCCTGCGTCTGTGGAAAAACCCTTTGCGACAGCTTTCTCCGCATTCTCGAGCCGTGTTGCTGCTCCGCTAGCATTCAATGCGCGTCTTGATGTTGCGGAAGGCCACCAACTCGAATTTACCCCTAGAAGCTGAGAACCCTTCATAGACAGGTTCACTCTGAGTGAGTTGCGTTCCACTTTCGCTTCGTGTGCGGACACCGCACTTGGGCCAGACGATGTCCCATACTCCATGCTTCGACGCCTAGGTGAGCAGGGCATGGCATTTCTGTTAGATTTTTCCAAGAGAATCTTGGTAGAGAGTGTCCTCCCAGAATCCTGGCGAATCGCTACTATGATCGCTTTCGCAAACCAGGGGTAGATCATTCTACCCCGGCCGCTTTCTGCCTAATCAACCTCCTGCATGTGCAAGTTGATGGAGAAATTAGGAAAAGTTCGATTAGCTTTTTTTGATGAACAGCGCAGGCCATCTGTCTTCTGCACTCTGCCACTTCCGCAAGTTCCACTCTACGTTGGATGGTCTGCTCCGAAAGGAAAATTCCGTCCGAGGGCCTTCCTTCGTAGACGCATTACGCCACGGTATTTTTCGATCTGGAAAAGACCTATGATACTGCATGTCGATACGGTATCGTGGAGACTCTCCAGCAGTTTGAGGCGAGGGGACACCTCCCAATCTTTATATTTGAATTTTTGTGAGATCGTCGATTACGGGTACGGGTGGTGGAAGCCCTCTTCGGCCCAATTGAGCAGGAAGAGGGTGTTCCGCACGGAAATGTCCACAGTGTCACACTTTTTGCAATGAGCATCAACGGCATCACCTTGATGCTGCCGTAAAATCTTCTATGTACGCTCTACGCGGATGACCTTTCGATCTCTTTTGTCGCGGCCCAGATGCTAACTCTGGAGCGTCAACTCAAACAGGCATTGAACAGCGTCTCTCGCTATACTGAAGCGAACAGGCTTCGGTTTTCCTTGGCTAAGACTAAGGTATTGCATTTCTGCCGCCATTCACGGCCCCAACCTGATCAGGACCTATTTCTTAATGGAGTGCGCGTGGAGGTGGTGGACTTACACCGTTTCCTTGGTCTTGTATTTGACTGATGCCTCACCTGAAAGGCTCATATTCGCAGTTTTAGAGCCTCTTGGATATTCTTCTTTCCGCGAGGTTCAGCGCCTAAGGCGATCATAGGGCTACCGCCTTACTATTTTATTGATCCTTTGTTCGTTCGAAGCTCTATTACGGATGCGAGTTTTATGCATACGCAGCCGTTCGTGTATTGCGGAAGTTGGGTTCGATGCGCCAGACCGGCTTTTCTCGTATCCCCTCTGTTTGAAGTCAGCGGGGCTCTGCCAGGCGCTGCGCCTGTCTTCACGGCCGAGATGGTTGCAATACACAGCTCGTTACGGGAGATAACGCGACGTGCCCGGTTCGGAGACCGGATTGTGATTTATAGCAACTCACAAAGCGCCCTGAGTACTCTCGGGGCATTGGAATCTCCGCATCCTGTGGTTTCCGATATCCGTAGCGCCACGGTTTTGACAAGCCGAACGGATGTCGAGATTAACTTCTGCTAGGAATAAGCACGCCAAAGAGGCCGCCCAATAGTCCGCGAGGACTGGGCGATCAGACCATCGCTACTCACACCGACTACATGGCAAAAATACGGTTACCATCCGGGCGTCTTGGCCAAGAAAATGGGGAATGGTCGAGGGGAACTTAAAGTTACGTGTTATTGCGCCACGATTGTTCCCATGGACCTACTTCCCAATACCGTGACGGCTTCAGGTTCCTTTGTGTCGTCTCCGAATTAGACACACTCGCGGGACGCAACGCCATTTGATGGAGCGCTCGCCTGGGCCTTATTGCGACGACTGAGTTGTCCCCCAGACTGTTTGGCACATTCTTGTTGAATGTCCCAGTCTGGGTGATATTCTCACATATAACCCACCCCAGTACCGGGACGAGCGGGGTCACTATCGATTGTCCCTTGTAATCGGGACTGGGTCGTGCACTCCGACTTGCAGACTATACGACCTTTTGGAAGAGGCTGGCCTCCTCCAATTTATTGGAGTGTTTTGGGTCGCCTGCTCGTTGGTAGGGGTAGGGGGGCCTACCCCCTACGCTGAAGCATGCTCCCTTCTGGTTACCTTTTCTTTATTTTTTTGTTTTTAGCCTATGCTATTTTTATCCTTGTTATTTGTTTTTTAATAGAGCCTAGTCGTAGGCTATAGTGAGCACGGCGACTTATGCCCAAGTAAGCAGTAGCCAAATGGGCTCCTAACAATAAAGAATATATATATATATATATATATATATATATATATATATATATATATATATATATATATATATATATATATATATATATATCGATTATCTAAGAAAAATGCAAAGTAAAATTCTGTAGAAGCAAGCGTCGGCCTAGTTTGTCGTGATCTGTCCAAAGCATTTGATAAAGTATGGCAGAACGGAATGCAATTCAAGAGTTGGCGATTAGACCTAAGCAATAATCCTGAAAGGCTTCTTTGTGATTACGTACTCGAGGGTAGGGTATTCATTTTGATCTGAGGACATAAACTACTTAACTTCCAAATGGGTGCATGTTTGCCCCTAATCGGCTGAGTGTCCCCCACGCTGTACTCAATGAACTTACACTCAATATTCAATTCGCCAAAAATGTGACAAATATTTTGGGATACCTGGAGGAATCCATCTTTCTAATCGTTAACATCAACGATTAAGAGAAAAATATAAAATACAAACAAACAAAGAAATACAAATTCACTGTCATTTTCTCTCTTCAGAAGAAAAGTTGACGTCATGAGGCCGGAAAAGCAGAGGTACTGCTATAGCGGTGAAGGGAACATATTATACTTCAAACTTATTATACTTCAACTGGCTACTTCAAGCACGAAGCAGAAAGAGTGGATACGAGAAACGGTGCATTAAGACCCCTCTTTTGATTTTGAGAACTGGTCTTGAATCACCAAAAGATTTTTTGGCAAATTTTCAATCTAATTTCTTATCCCCAGCTCCTACTCTTTTAAAATCTTCCAATAGTAACATATTGAAACTTGAAAGAGTGCAGAATGAGGAACTCCTCATCATAATAGGAAGACGTAGACGGGAACACTTCAGAAGTTTGGCACTCCATAATACGGCTAAGATCAGCCCTCTTAACTTAACTGTAAGAAAAAGAGCGGAAAAGAAAAATCAACAACGCGCTTTCCCAATATCCTCGACAGTCTCCATACAAGGCAAATAGAACCAGCAATTTTCGCATAAAAATTGCTCCCCAAGCTGAGAAGCAATAGCAATGAAGACCTTCCCGACTACCGATCATAAAAACCACGAATATGACAAACCGACGATTGATAACAAAAATTTAACAGGATAAGAATAATTACTAGCAACTCGTATAATGACGTCGAACAAATAATAATTACTACTTATGACGAAAAAACACAAAAAAAGAACTACAACACTATACTGATCAATCAAAATTCAAATACCAAACGC
The DNA here is from genome assembly GCA_963969495.1 of Ceratothoa steindachneri. Lineage (NCBI taxonomy): Eukaryota > Metazoa > Arthropoda > Malacostraca > Isopoda > Cymothoidae > Ceratothoa > Ceratothoa steindachneri. Next base: position 31,447,961 of record OZ018321.1, on the reverse strand, counting down.
ACAAAAAACACTGTCGTGGAATGGCCAGACTCTATATTTATATATACGTAGGTACTTTGGAGCTTGTGGCCGAAGTAGTTTGAAGACTGATAGTGAAAGGTGAAAACGTTATGAGTCCAGTGGGGATGGTTTATTATTAACTTTCCGGGGTCCTTTTAAACAAATATTTCAGAGTGCAATTTGGCCAAAGATTAACAGGTAGCTGGTACGCGCTGGGGTTGCAAAAGAAAGACAATGACGAAAATATAACTTTACTAACAACAAAATGATTTTATATTTACATAGAAATTGGGTTTAAAGGGAATGGTCGCCCAGACTGGGGTTAAAGTCCACACGCGATCAGGTAGGTTAATTAAGGGATTAAAGAGGTCGGGTTCAGTTAGGTGATTTAAAGAGGGATTTAAACGAGGGCGTTCACACAAATAATAGAGCAATTGGGTAAGCCAGGTTCAAGATCAATCTGTAGGCGTCAACGGTTATGATTACCTTAAGGGCTCGTTGCCGAAAAAAGGCCAGTTGGGGTAGAGTGAATGCGATGGAAGAAGACGGTATACCTTTTTCTTCAGACGAGCGAGCACTTGTCGCCTTAGTAGTTGAGAATCCTTGTCAGACCTTGCCGATTGTCCATGGCAGTGTAGAGAAATTATAACATAACACCACCCAGAGGGCCAAGCGGACATATATGTTAAAGTTCCTCTTCGGAGAGAGCGAGAGATAAGTACCAGAAGATGAGGGGTGTGACAAAGTTAGTCGTCTGACTAACAGTCAAACTGACGAAGGGCTCTGATCGACCCGCCAAGTGGGTAGTCGAGTAGGGCTGCAGGACCAAGGTAGCCGCAAAAGGCAGGTAGGCAGCTCTCAAAAGATCCGATTACCTACGAGGTTAGGAGCCCGCGGTTAAAGCGCCCAAAGAGCAGTGCCGGATCAAAGAGACCCCCGAGGAGAAATAATGTGACGGTTGTCGGTGCCTCTCATTAAGAAGCAGAACTGGGCTCCGCGGTGTCACCCCCTTTCACTCCTCGCGCTCCCCTTAGTGGCTCACCCTTGAGGGACTCTCAAATTGCAATCTCAGTAATTGTGAGATAAGAAGAAATAATCCCCTAGGAAGTTCCATTTAATTACTTTCGGAATTACCTCGTATAACAAAACCCAGTTGAGTAACCCTGCGAAGAAGACGAAGATACTAGAAGAACTCAAGAGCTACCAAGAAGAGTACTCCTTGCTTGGTCAAGAGAGTACAACTATTCTCTCCGTTTTTAGGCTTATAACCGGATAGATAAAGTTATAAGAAGAATTAGACATCGTTTTCTACCGTCTCCGGGACCACCACCCTCCGTCCACTGCAACGCGAAGATTAGTGAAAAATTTAATATAGTGACATACATCAACCCCGGTTCCTTTCAAGGTCATGTAAGTCCGAATGACTATATATATTTGTTTTGATTAAGCAGGATTTTAATGCTGGGGCAGATATAATATTTAGTGACTCCGGTCATATTTTTAGCTAGATTAGTGGAACGTAAATTTTGGCTTAACGCTGCACTAAAAAGGTCTCCACAAAAAAGCTATCTGGCAATTGGTTTGTTGACGGGAAGCCTACTTTTTTTATCAGTGCTCGCGTTAGGAGTAGGCCAATATTCGAGTCGTGCGAACTATGTTAAACTTATAGAATTTAGTGTAAATATTTGAGTTAATTGATAAATTAAAAGATATATATTTTTGGTTAATTCTTGGTGTTTCACTGGATCCTTACGTGTTGAGCGGCTCTTTCCTTAAAACGGATTTAACACTGTGGCACTCAGCTAATAGAGCAATTATTTTCCTTCCTAAGTGGTGTCAGATTGGCGCGCTAAAATCATTAAATATATAATTCTCTGACAAAACGAGGGAGCCACATTTCCTCGATAGGCAGAGTTCACTGATGTCGAAGCTTGCCGATTGACTTAGGCAGAGTTTACGGGTCGATTTAGGCTTCAACCTGAATCAAAATCGTCGCTGAGGGGTGGAGGGAAAGAGCGCCTTATAGTTCATTCGTCGGAGTAGGTAGAGATTTAACAGCGCTGCTCTCTAAACTTAGTCGAAGCGTTATATGGGCGCCTGGTGAGGTGTCTCCTAAAGCGTGCGTGAATTTGGGAAAAAGTCGGCGACTACTTCCGGAAAAAGGGGAATCGTGATAACGTTCATTGGAATGTCCAACGGATTTCAATCTTCGAGCGGAAAGCTAGAGTCTTGTGGAGAGGTGGCCGTTTGTGTGGGAGGGGAGGGGGGCGATGACATCGGTCTATAGGCAAATACAGTTAGTGCGTGTGATAACGGCGTCTAACGCCTCCTTGCCCAGGTTCAGCCATGCTTTCCCAGTTCCATGCGGTGATCTCCGGATCCACGTGGGTACAGAATGGCACGTGACCGCCATTTGACCTTATTCTGCTACATCCCTCCCATCCAAAAAGATGGCACTTTCGGAGTTGAGGCAGAAAGATGACATCTCCTTAGACGAATTAGTGCTCACGGGGTAAGCGGAAAAGAAAAAACAACACGGAATTACTGACCTGTCGTCGAGCAGGTGTACAAGCTAATTCTACCGGACTGCGTATACATAAGAACAGAAAAGGAATTTAATTATTGTCGACCATAAGAGCAATAAAGGGGACATAATTAAAATAAAATAAAATAATATTTATACACTAAGCTCTACAAAGCTAAAAAAAAGGAAAAAGAACGAAAGGGTATGAAATGGATATTCAAAGATACATTTTACATAAATTACAGAAGGAAATGTTGGTAAATATACACATCTTTTAATGCCAGACCAGGTTTCTAAATACTAATTTCATATATACCATGGCGGTGTGCATCATAGACGGATACATCAAGAACAATAAGGACATAACAGAAATAATTGAATATAAGCTAATCTCTAGCTGGTGGATATAATAATTACAAGGGGGACAATTCGATATGGAGCAATTACAATTAAATTTCGCTTGTGTAGAGCTCGCTAATAAATTTTGCCTTTTCGAACAAGTGAAGGTTTTGCTCCATTAAATGAATCGGTTCAGCATCGAAAACGGTCACGGGATTTAATTTACGAAAATCTACATACATGCGGTAAGAGTTATCTGGTTTCCCTACCAGAACTATTAGGGAACAATAATTTGCCGTGGAGGAGGTCAAGGATTTGGGGGTTGAGCGGATTATTAACCTCAGTGTTAAAAGCATTTCTTAGATGAATTGGAAAGGGGTAAGATCTTGAACGAACGGATTTTGATATGATTTGTCTCTTCTGAAGGGGGGCCATTTAACAAGCCCTTTCGCCTTGGTTTTCTGGCCGATGTCACAGGATTGGCAGTATTCCTAAATGTCACGGCAGCACCAGGCCAGTAGGAATACCGGAAAATCCTCTGACTAACTTTATCTTGGCTCAGGTGGCCAGAAAACACGCTATTGTGGGACATTTTTAGGAGCAGGGGGACATGCGAACCGGGAATACAGAGGGTGTGAGTCTTTGGGTTTGTGCCATCCTAGCAAGCGCGAAATAACAAGCCTTCTTTCACGATATAAGAGGCTGTCTTGTTACCGCGGGCCGAATACCTGCTCGAGGCTCCGAGATTTTTTCCAAAAGGCAGAGATTTGGGCACTCCTTCTGTCTTTGAGCGAATTCTTCGCTAATAACGCAGCTGAAATAAGAATCTAAGGGAGTTTCAAGGGCAGTGGGATTCTGGGATTCCTTCTCTAACTGGGCTCTCGTGATAACGGGCTGAGACTTGGGGGCACTGTCCTACCAAAACGGAACAGAACTAGATAGGGGCTGACACAACTTCAACCCATCGGAAAGAGTAGTGACACTCCAGGTAACAGTTTACAATGGGGAAGCGGTTTGCGCGACCCAAGTGGTCACAGATTACAGCCAACATTTTGTGATCGGGAGCCACCGGAGGAAGAAGTTCATTCGATCCTAGGATACACGTGCACCGGGTATCGCGGACGAGGGGGAAGACTAGGCACCCATTAACGCTTCCGTTTTAAAATCTAAGACTTCCTGGAGAATTCTTGTCGAAGAGGAAATTTATATCTTGCCCCGAGGCACTAGGAGACAAGATTAGATCTGGGGATTCTTGTCGCGATGGAGGGGAAGCGGGAGCAGCATTCACCTGGTGGACTTGGTGAATGGGATTACCACGGAGTTGTGAATTTGGGGAGCAGTTTGAGCGCGTGTGGCCTTTAATACCGCACGCAAAACATATGGTTGGCCTATGAGGAAAAGTTGACGCCGAGGGATTAGATATGAGGGGCTTGACGTCACGTGGTTCCGATAGAGGGAAACTTTGGGATTAAAGGGGCCCGTAACTTTGGCCAATTTTGGGGAGTTATCCGGAGGAAACCGCGAGTTACTAAATTCATTCTTGGGGGATGAAGGGGGAGGCTTTTTATTTACCTTCGAGTATAAGTTGTGGCTCGTCGCATAGATATCTGTTTTTTCTATGCACTCTTTGAAGGAGTTGCATCGACGATCCTTCACAAAGGAGCGGATCTCTGGTATTAGCGATGCCAGCAACTGATCCCGTAGAACAAAATCTACCAGGGGCTCATTATCGTGGTAGACTTTCGATGTGTCTAACCAAAAATTAAAAGTACGGAAAAGAGTATATTCAAAATGGCGGAAGGTCCTATTTGGTTGGATGCGAGCGTGGCGAAATTTGGTGCGGTAGAAGTCAGGCGTCATATTGTAGGCCGCGAGAAGTTCAGATTTAAGGGTGGAGTAGGACTCGGAGCGGCGAGCTTAATAAAGGAAGAAGCTTAGCGACACCGTCCGTCTCTATGTCCCAACAATTAACTTCAATAATTTTCTCGAAGTGAGTGAAAAAAGATCCGAAGTCCTTTCCTTCTTTTAACGTGGCGAGTTTAACGGAGGCTGATTGAGGGGTTCCTACACGGGAATTTACAGAAAGGGTTTCGAGCCGATCACTATTCGATTCCAGTTCATATAGGCGAATTCTCTCACGTTCTTTGCTCTCTCTAATTTATCTTTGTTCACGTTCGGCTCTTTCTCTATTCTCTGTTTGTCCAGCTAATTCTCTAATCTCTTTTTGTTCACGTTCAGCTCTTTCTACTTTTTCGCTTTCTCTACTATAAGCTCTCTCATTTCTTTCCTCTTCCTGAATATAAGTGACAAAGTCTTTGGCACTTAAACTGAGGAATTCTCCTAATCCGTCAGCACGGGAGGGATGAGGTTTGGCTCACAAATTACTGACACACGGAGGAATATGCTTGTTTAAAATATACGATTAAACAAGGAAAAAAAAATAATGGAGTCTTCGTGAGATGAGAAGGGCACAGAGTTTACTAATCTATGGGGATTAAAGTGACCGTATGAGAAATTCTGTCGCTTAACAAAATTTTCCTTTTAAAGGTTGTCAATCCAAACACACATACAAACAGTAAGCGGGAAATATATATGGCAGGGTTGTTTCCTGTTTCGTTTTGTCTTTGTAACTTCAAACGGTACTCAGCTTTAAAAATAAAAATAAAGTTAAAGGGTTGCCAATAAAAAATCTCTCCAAAGACCTTTTAAAGACCCTGACACACCTGATCACCAGATTTTTATAATAGAGTTAAATATATATAAATATATGTCGTGGAATGGCCAGACTCTAAATTTATATATACTTAGGGAACTTGGGGGCTTGGGGCCGAAGTAGGTTGAAGATCGATATTGAAAGGGGAAATCGTTATCAGTTTAGTGGGGATGGTTTATTATTAACTTTGCAGGGTCCTTTTAAACAAATATTTCAGAGTGCAAGTTGGCCAAAGATTAACAGGTAGCTGGTACGCGCTGGGGTTGCAAAAGAAAGACAATATAACTTTACACAGAAATTGGGTTTAAAGGGAATGGTCGCCCAGACGGGGTTAAAGGTCCACACGCGATCAGGTAGGTTAATTAAGGGAGTAAAGAGGTCGGGTTCAGTTAGGTGATTTAAAGGGGGATTTTAAACCAGGGCGTTCACACAAATAATGGATCAATGATGTAGGCCAGATTCAAGATCAATCTGCAGGGAGTAACGGTTGCGATTACCTTAAGGGCTCGTTGCCGAAAAGGGGCCAGTTGAGGTAGGGTGAATGCGATGGAAGAAGACGGTTTACCTCTTTCTTCAGACGAGGGAGCACTTGTTGCATTTGGAGTTGGGAATCCTTGTGAGTCCTGGCTGATTTGCTGTGGCAGAGTTCACTGATATCGAGGCTTGTCGATTTACTAAGGCAGATTTCACAGATCGAATTAGCCTTCAACTTAAATCGAAATCGCCGCTGAGGGGGAGAGGGGGAGAGCGTACTTTAGTTCGTTCGTTAGAGTAGGTGGAAGTCTAACAGTTATTTTCTCTAAACTCAGTCGAAGCGTTATATAGGCGCGTGGTGATGTATCTCCAGACGCGCGCGCGAATTGGGGGAAAAGTCGGCGACTCCTTCGGAGAAAGGGGAAATCGTGATAACGTTTGCTTGAATGTCCAACAGATTTCAATCTTCGAGCCGAAAGCTAGAATGCTCGCAGGGAGATGGCCTTGTGTGTTTGTTTGGGAGCAGTGGGGGGGGGGGATGGCGTCGGCCGCCTCCTTGCCCATTTTCAGCTATTCTTTTCCAGCTCCATGCGGTGATCTCCGGATCCACGTGGGTACAGAATGGAACGTGGCCGCCATTTGATCTCATTCGGCTACATCCCTCCAAAACATTCACTTCACCAATCATCTAACTTTCACCTACTCATACATGAGAACTTATCAACCAATACTAATCAAGAGATAATTCTGATTTCTAGAAATTTTTCATATATTTACACCCCGCTTATATTTTTATATTGGGTTGAGGAATAAGTTCTTGCGGTTTTATCAAATTTATTTATTACTATTAACAATTTTAGAAAAACTTTATTTTGAATTGATAACAATATGCAATTTATTCAATAATGTATTCTCTGTTGTTATTTACTTCTTCCCAACGTTCAACTAGTTTTTCGATTCCTCTGCAATAAAAATCTCTGGAATTTGACTCGAAGAATTCGTCTAACCAATTTTTTAATTCCACATCAGTATTGAACGAAACGCCGCGCAAATTGTTGGAGAGCGATCGGAACAGATGGTAATCCGATGGCGACAAGTCTGGCGAATAGGGAGGATGCGGCATGATTTCCCAATTAAGCGTTTGGATGGCGTCTTTTGTAAAATTGGCAATGTGAGGACGAGCATTGTCGAGTTGCAGAAGGACTCCATAACGTCGATGAGGTCGCTTTTCATGAATAGCTTCGGCGAGTCGATACATTTGTTGAACGTAGAGTTCTGTATTGGCAATCTCGTTGTTTGCAAGGAGCTCATAACGAATGATGCCTTCACAATCCCCCCCATCCCCGACACACACACAGACAGTATCGTCTTTCCTGGATGAAGTCCTTGCTTTAATCGCGGAAGTGATAATGCGGTAAAGAAATCTGTCCTTATATCCACGAGTAGCCTTGTGACGAGCAAGCAAACCTGCGGCAATCGTTTTTGAACTTTACCCATTGAATGAAGGTGATTCAGTACAGTTTTGGGATCACACAAGGATTTTCATGAAGAAGGTCGTTCAATCGATCTTCATCCAACTTAATGGGGCGACCAGAACGTTCTTCGTCATTAAGATTGAAATGACCGTTTTTGAAACGTGAAAACCACCAGTGAACTGTCCTTTCTTATAAAACATTTTCTCCGTACACAACACAAATATCGCGACAAACTTTGGCTGCGTTTGCATTGTTCCCGTCTCGATTGAAAATGAATAATAAAAAGTGTCGAAAATGCGCCTTTCTTTCAACTTGACATTCCACTTTGAGGGTACATACCAAAAATTAAATTAACACAACTTTTAAATAAACCGCAATGACTTAATACTCAACTTCAAGACGTAGCCTAAGTAAGCAAAAACCTAATAGTCTACGCTGTTAAGAGACGTAGCCTAACCTTTGAAAATTTTGCTCTCATTATTTATTATTGTTTCTTAATATGTGCACAAATCACGTCAACAAAACTTAAATCAACACAACATTAAAAAAAAACGCAAGAACTTATTCCTCAACCTAATATTATCATGGCATTTTTATATACATTTTCCCCCCGTTATTACACTCTTTACATCTATCTCTCTTTAACCATTCTCACTTTACTTTACTTACTTACTTAATTAGTAAAGCTGGACGGACTTAGTCAGTTTGTTTTCACGCGTTATAGGATCTTGTTAAGCTACTCAATGGTAGATGAGAAAAGGTCGAGCGCAAGTATGTAAATCTAAAAACGTGATTTTTCACTGGAAGCCAATTTTCTAAAAAACTACGCCTGATTTGAGAGACCACTTGTTGTTAAGTACGGGATTATCTCCCAAAGTAGAATTATTCACACTGGACGTTATCTAACTTCCACACTTTTTCATTTATTTTCAACAGAACGCAAACTGTCGTGAAATCGCCCGACTCTCTCTCTCTCTCTCTCTCTCTCTCTCTCTCTCTCTCTCTCTCTCTCTCTCTCTCTCTCTCTCTATATATATATATATATATATATATATATATATATATATATATATATATATATATATATATGGGTACTTTTGGGGAGTTTTGGTAGGCGGGAAGTCTATTAGTGCTGCTTTCTAAACTGAGTAGAATGATTATATAGACGCCCGGTCAGGTGGCTTTTGGTTGCTTGCCTGTATCCTCCACATACAGGTGCGATTTGGGGGAAAAGTCGGTGTCTCCTTCGTGGGTAGGTAAGGGGGAGGGAGTGATCACTTTGGCGTGGAATGTTCGACGAACTTCGATCTTATGACGGAAGGCAGAATAGTTGGCTGAAAGGTGGTCATAGGTGACGATGAAATCGGCCTCTAATGAAATACAGCTAGGGGGTGATAATGGCGTAGGCTGCACCTTCACCTTGGTTCAGCCGTGCTTTCAAAGCTCCATGCGGTGATCTCAGGACCACGTGGGTACAGAAAGGTTTGTTGTCGCCCTTCGACCTTATTTCGATACATCCCTCCCATACAAAAAGATGTCACTTTCGGAGTTGTGTGAGAAAAGTGACATCCCTATGACGAATGACTTGGGAAAGCAGTCTTTCACGCGAGTGGTCAACGGGGTAAGCGAAAAAAAGGGAAATTTTGACCTAATCCTCGAGCAGGTGTACACGCTAATTCTTACTTACTGCGTGCATATATGAACGGATAAGGACATTAATTATTGCCGAAATTAATTTATTATTGTCATTTATTTTACATAAATTACAGAATGATTACGGTGGTACATATACACATACAGGGGTGCTGCAGCAGGCTTTTAAATACTAATATTATATATATATATATATATATATATATATATATATATATATATATATATATATATATATATTAGGGCGATGTGCGTCCTAGACGTAGACATCGAGGAAAAATAAATACATAAATATAAATAATTGAATATAAGCTCATCTCTAGCTGGCGGTTATAATAAATACAAGATTGAAAAGTAATTACAATTTAAATTTAGCTGGGGTCAGCAGCCAATGGTTAATGGCTAAGGGTAACGGCGTTACAATTTTTCGACCCTTTTATATACATTATCGTATATTGAAAAAGCTGTCATTATAAGCTCCATCTCATTACTCGGTCATTATGATGTTTAATATTACGGAGGTATGCCAGCGGGCGGTGATCGGTTTCTATAAAGAATTCTCGGCCTACCAAGTACATCATAAATTTCTGCACACTCCAAATAATAGCTAAAGCTTCCTTTTCTATCACTGAATAATTCCTCTCACGTGACAGCAATTTTTGCGATTCGCGTAGACCACAGGGTGACTCTCACCGTCGTCACCGTACTGAAGAAGGACACAACCGATGCACTTGTTAGTCGCATCCGTTTGGATTCCGAAGGGCCTACTGAGGTCAAGAAACCTGAGGACTGGGGCAGATGCTAATTTGCCCTTTGGTTGATGGATATGAGCAGTAGCCCTCGAATTCCACATGATGCAGTCTGGAGACTTCTTTTTGAGTAGTTCACACAGTGGGGCGGCCAACGACGCGAAATTTGGGACGGACCTCCTATACAATGAGGCAGACCCCATGAAAGAACGGAACTGTTTCTTTGTACCCGGGGGGGCGGGCATCTCAACTATCGCCCGGACCTTGTTTTTTTGTGGCTTAAGTTGGTCGTTTCTAATGTGGAAACCTAGATACTGGATCAACTCATAGGCGAGGTGGCACTTATGGGGGCCTATTATGAGGTCGTGCTCTCGCAAACACCTTAAGAGCGCCTGAAGGGGGGGCCAAGTGTTATTCCCAGTCACAAGTGGCAACGTAAATGTTGTCAAAATATAAAGTGACATTATCCAGTCCATCCAAATCTCTGCGCATTATTCGATTATAATTGCTGCAGGCCGTCATTTGCCCGTAAGGAAGTCGGCGGAACTGCATAAGTCCTTTGTCGGTATTTTGGTATGCAATCTTGGCACACTTTTCTAATCTTCGTCGAAGATCCAAAACATGCGTGTAGGAACATTTTATTTCCTTGTCTAAATTGGCGTTAGAGAATAACTCCTTGAGGATTCTAATGGGACCTCGCAGGTTAGGTCGGTAGATTAATTCGAAAGAAGCAAATCCAAGCGATGCCACTCACGGGGATATTCATCACGCAGCTTCTTTAATATTGACTTCAAGGTCGCATTAAATTTCTCGCAAACTCCATTTGCGCATGGGTGATAGCAGGTGGTAAAGAGCCATTTTATCATTAACAGTTTTTCGATATATTCCATCAATTCAGAAGTAAATTGCCGACCTCGGTTGGACAATACTTCCTTTGGTATTCCTACCCTATAGAAGATGGAAATTTATGCTTGGGCACACGTAAAGCTGTCGATTCTCTTTAAAGGTACGGCTTCGGGAAAATGCGTAGCACAGTCCGCAAGAGTAATGACATAACTATAGCCTTCACTGGAAGGGGTACTAATGGGGCCGACAAGGTCTATGGCCACTCGGGAAGAGGGTTACAATGTGATTAGTCCCTTCTAAAGGGGGACCGGTTTAACACGCCTTTTTGCCGTGATTTTCTGGCAGATATCACAGGATTGGCAGTATTCAGAAATGTCAACTGCATCAGCAATCCAGTATAAATACCGATAAATCCTCTGATCAGTCTTTTGGTGGATGAAGTGGCGATAAAACACACTATCGTGTGCAATTTTTAGGACCAGGGGGACATGGGAACGTGGAACACAGAGGGCGTGAGTCTCTGGTTTGACGCCATCCGAGCAAGCGCGATATAGCAATCCTTCTTTCACGATATAAGAGGCTGTCTTGTTAGCACGGACCGAATCCTGCTCGATGCTCCGAGATTTTTCCCACAAGGGAATTTGATTTGCGCACTCCTTCCGTCTTTGAGCGAATTCTTCGCTCGTAACGCAGCTAAAATCTGAATCTAAATGAATTTCAAAGGCAGCGGGAGTCTGGGATTCCTTCTTTGCTTGGGCTCTCTTTGTAACGGGCTAAGCCACAGGGTTAGATTAGACTTGGGGCACTACCCTACCAAAAACGGAAAATAATTTGATAGGGGCTGACACGACTTTAGCCCATTCTGAAAAGTACTGGCACTCCAGGTAACAGTCTACAATGGGGAAGCGGTTTGCGCGTCCCAGGTAGTCATGGACTACAGCAAACCTTTTGTGATCCGGGGCCACCGGTGAAAGTAGTTGATTTGATACCACGATACAGGTACACCCGGTATCGCGGACGAGGATGGAAACTCGGCACTCATTAACGCTTTCGTTTTCAAATTTCAAACTTCATGGAGAACTTTTTTCGAAAAGGAAATTAACATGGTGCCCTGGGGCACTGAGAAACGAGATTGGAGCTAGAAATTCTAGGCAAAATGGAGGAGGAATGGAACCATCATTCACCTGGTGGACATGGTGAATTGGATTACCACGGATTTTGCAATTCTGGGGGAAATTTGAGCTGGTTTTGTTTTCAACACCACATGCAAAACATACGATTGTCCTACGGGGAAAAGTTAACGCCGGAGGATTAGAGATGATGGGCTTGACATCACGGGGTTCCGATAAAGGAAAACTTCTGGGCTCAAAAGGGCTCTTAACCTTGGCGAATTTTTGAGAGTTCTTAGGATGGAACCGAGACTTATTAATTTAATTCTTGGGAGGTGAAGGGAAAAGCTTTATATTTTCCCTCGAGTATTGGTTGTGACTCGCTGCATAGATATCTGATTCTTCTATGCACTCTTTCTAGGAGTTGCACCAACGATCCTTCACAAAGTAGTGGATCTCTGGTGTTAGCGACGCTAGAACAAATCTACCAGAGACTCCTAGTTTGTGGGTCTTTAGATGCGTCTAACCAAAAATTGAAATTATAAGAAAGAGTCTATCCAAAATGCCGGAAGGTAATATTTGGTTGGATGCGGGCGTGGTGAAATTTGGTGCGAGAGAAGTCAGGCGTCATATTATTCGCCGCGAGAAGTTCAGATTTGAGGGTGGAGTAATCCACCGTAGCTTCCAAGGGAAGCGATATGAATAGGTCTCGAAGCTGAGAGCTAAAGTGGGGAAGAAGCTTATCGATACCGTCCGTCTCACTGTCCCAATTATTAACTTCAAAGATTTTCACGAAGTGAGTCAGAAATGATCCGAAGTCCTCTCCTTCTTTGGAAGTGGTGGAGTTTAGCGAAGGCAGATTGAGGGCCTCCTGTACGGGAATTTAATGAATGGGCTTCGAGCCGATCGTGATCTAATTCCAATTCATATTGGGGAATTCTCTCGCGCTCTTCGCTGTCTTTATCTATAATCTCTTTTTCTTTAGCTAATTCTCTAATTTCTTTTCGTTTACGTTCAGCTCTCTCTAGTTCTTCTCGTTTTCTTTTATAAGCTCTCTCATTTCTTTTTTCTTCCTGTATATAAGTGACAAGACCTTTGCCACTTAAATCGCGGGATTCTCCTTTGGGGTTTAAATCTCTCGAACAATGACATTTTGTTGTTCGTAACACGGGGCGTAAGTTGTCCGAGAGAAAGGGTTTAATGGACCATCGGCACGGGACGGGGAAACCTTGGCTCACAAATTCATGACACACAGAGGAATATGCTTGTTTAAACGCGGAAGCTTTGCTATCCAAATTGTGCTCACCATATTATATCCAGATAACAGTAGAATGCCCAAGACTTAATAGAGTTCCTCAACAGAAACTATCAAATCTTTGCCAAATTTCTGTTGGTGATATAGGTTTGTCTCTGATTTAATAAGATCCATTAGCTCATTGTCCTAAAACACTTTGAAGATATCAATAGGTATGGGTCCTTCATTTGACCTTTTATTCAAAATAACTAGATTATGTGGCTCTGGTTTTGATACCAGACTTGCATATATTTTTTTTCAAATTGGAGGTGTTCCATGTGTAAGTAGGGTTTATAGACTTCATTTCTTTGTTTGAAGGTTTCATCTTGCTTTCGCTTTCTCTACCTTGCATGTCTTCAAACGTTTTCCCTATTCCAAAAACGAAAAAAAACATCAATATGTACTCTCCAATTATTCAGTATATAGGGGCCTACATATCATTATGCAAACAATTATGCACAAAATACGATTGTACATTAATTACAGTTGTACTACAGTACAAACTTTTACTTCTAACTGGGCTAAAATTCACTTACCAAAATTTTTTGGGAGAGTTCCATGAAGAAGATGGCTCTCCACGAGTATTTTGATTTTTAAATTCAATATGCAGAGGCTTTACCAAAATATTTGCTCCCAAAAGCAATATATTTTGTTGCCCAATATCGACAAGCTCTTCGGCTGGGTCATCTACATCGGAGTCTATGCCATCATCAAGAAGTTCCAAGGCTAAGTAATTAAACGCTGTAAGAAATAGATAGGTACAGAAATAGAAAAAAATAAGAGCGGCAGACCTAATATTGATATGCAAAAGCGGCTCCAATACGATTAATAAATTTTCCTGGGCACCTGAAGTAGTTAAAAAGAACTGAATATTAAGTGAAATATCGGAACAAATTAGAAGTAAGGGCACAACGTAGGAACTATATGCTGAAAGGAGAGGAAAAACGAGAATTGACTACGAAAATAATAAAAAAAAATTGAACATTAGAACGAAACAATACCAAGGGATGACAAAGATGGTCAAGTTCATAATACCGGTTTTCAGCAGAAATTACCATGAAGATCAAGACTCACCATAATCAATTAGAAGAAAGCGCACGACAACATATCAAATGGAATAACAATGGTACTGAATGTTTATCTTAACAGAGGGTTCTTCACAGATTACCTAAAGGTTGCGAGATGATCTTTATACTCACACCGGGAAAGTCACCATCTCAAGTTTTGAGCTACAGGCCAAATAAAATAATCAACCAACGACTGAGTGATCTCCTAGTGGCAAATGAACTCTTAAATTAGTACCAGTTTAGATTCAGGAAGAGAAGAAGCATATAGGCAGCCCTCACGTTCATCACCGACAAAATCCCTAGAGCAACAAAGGGAAAGAAATTCGACAAGTTCTGGACAATGAGGTCACAACACAAAATTGTAACACTAGGAATTACCAACATAATAGAAAATCTAATCTTCAACTATGTGATGGGACGATACGCATTTATTAACATTGGAAGCTATCAAGAAGAAAAATTAAAACTTGTGTATAGCCTTCCCCAGTGAGGGTAATTAAGTCCATCGTTCTACTCAGTGTACATATCACACATCCAACTAGCCCTCACTGAAGAGTACCTTAACGTCTACTTCCCCAAAGATATCACCTATATCTTTGTATGCCCTTACAGGAATGGCAAAATGCAGGCAAGAATTCCGGCAGAAGAGATAAAGAAGATTAACGAATAAGAAAGATTTTAGAAATTCATTACGAACAGCAACAAAATTAAGATCATTCTGTCTTCAGAAAAAAAACCTGACGATATTTAAGTTGAAGAAGAAAGATACAGATATACTAACCAGACCAAAGTGCTAGGATTAACGATTACAAAACAATCAAATACAACAAGCACGCAACGTAATGAATTAACCAAGAAAAGGATCATTGCGACTACTCTACATACTCACCTGAAAAAACATAAAGAAGATATACCAAGCCATTATTCAGTCAACAATGATGTATACAGTTATCCCTAAGTACAGCATCTCAAAATGAAAATTATTAAAGTGCAAAAAATTCCAAATAAGGCAATATTAATTATATCAAAAACGCAAGAAAGGAAATGAGAAGACAAAGAAACATTCACAAGGAATCTGAAATGAAACCCTTGAACGAAATAATTAAGGAAATAACAAAGAAATTAATAGAATAAACCCAAGACGAAATAAAAGATGACATCCCAGCATTGATAGCTCAGAGGTAGGAGGGGGGATCTTAACGCCATTTACCCAGTTATACATCAAAAACAGATCAGGAAGAGGAAAACATCTACACATGAAAAGAAGCGTATTTTAACATAAACAATTTTTGCAGCTACTTAAATATGTACAATGCACAACATTATTAAAAAAAGTTAGTTACTAAAAAGAGTTACTAGAGAGCTAAACCAGCAGTAGAAAAAAATAAAACAACGGGTTGAACACCCCCCCAAAACATATATAATACAAACATAAAATAACACAAGTATAACATGTTACTTAGGCAAAAACTCACTAAACTATCTATTTTCAAGGTATACTATAGTACAAATTAGAAAGCGACTAGCATTTCTTTGCAAATCTACTACTTCTTTATACTTCTCCCGACACTTTTATTTATCTGTCTCAGTTTACAAGATGAAAAAATTATACGTAGGCCAGGTGCACTATTGTAAATAATTAATGGGAAAAGATGTAATACACACCGCGGTTCGGAACCCACTTAAACCTGGTGGTCCACCGACCACCTCGGTCACCTGTCAAATCTACTTCTATATTTCCAGCTTGGACATTTCTACTCTTTACTCTACCTCTTCCTCTCGCTTGTCTCGCCTCTTTATCCCTCCTTCAAAGCCCCTTTATGGCTCTGTAGTGAGCGGAGAGGTGGTTGTTGGGGGAGAGAGTGGTGAAACTTTCACTGTTTTTGACATACTACCTTTCCTTTCCTTTCACTTCATTTCATTTCATCTCTCTCAAATTATTCAGTCTGATTGGGTTTTAAGCCCATTAAGCTATTTTAAAGCTACTAGCTGGGAAAGTAGAAAAGGCCAAGAATAAAAAAAGGCGAACAACATGATTTTTTCACGGGAGACCAGTTTTCTTCGTGAAACAACCAATAAAGGCGGAGTTATCTCTTTTTGACCACAACCCTAGACAAGAAAGTAGAGAAGTCAAATAAAGAAGAAATATTAGCGTGAATCAATCTGATTGGAGATATCTCCTGTTTTAGATTCATGAAGTATCACTTCAAAGCGGTGATCTCCTCAGACTTGTCTTATCCTACGCTACACGATCCTTTCTTTATCTTTCGTATTCTCATACTGTACTTTAATCTAGCACAGCATACATGAACACAGAGCAATGTCCTAGAATCAGTCAGTAATAGGGCGTAGTAAACGCCTGAAGGAGACTGTTATAGGACCAGGAACCTAGTTACAGGTGATGAGTAAAACTTAACTACAAGACCGCTGATAGGGCTAGACCAATTTTGTAGGGTGGTCAGGGAGTGTGATCACCCAACAGGGAGGATATTTATAATAAGAACTATATATGTTCAATACTTTTCCCACTAGTGGTACAAAGATACTAACTTCTTAACTATATTAGAACGATATTCCCTCGCCAAGAGTCATGAGAAAGGAAAAGGAACCTTTCCTATTTTACTAAGAGACTACAAACCTATCTGATACCAAACAGACCGAAACGGAAACCGCGAAATATCGCCCAAAATAACTTGAAGGACTTTAAGATAGCCCTTATCAAATGCATTGAAACACCGAACGGATTTATTGTCGAATTCAAAGATAACAACGATGTCGGATTATTGCTCTCATCTCCTGGAAGCATCATCTTAAAGTAAATCGACTTGGAAGCTAGAGTCCCACATCCAGTTTGCACTTAACCGAAGCATATCCAGATGTGCTTTCATTGTTATAAAATGGAAGACCGCACATCTGTCAACTGTTTTACAAGAGATAACGAAATCTGTTCTGAATGTAATGGACCATACACATGTAGAAACTGTACAAATATTATCAAAAGTTATATTACCTCTGACTGTAGCTACAGAAAAAAATGGCTATATCATGCCCGAAAAGAAAATAAATAATTAAAAGAAAAGAGACAGAAGCCAAGTGAGGAAAGAGCTAACAAGATCCCTTATGCAACAGCAGCAGCAAGGAACACAAGTCAAAACCAAGACACATATGAGCATCGACGGAACCTAAACGTAAAGATCCTAACGTGTATTCTACACTCGCACGTTATGAATATTGCACAACCAGGCACCTAAGCAACAACATTAAACTCTCTGCTAAAGGAAAATGGTCTCAAGCCGATGAGGTTTCCTAAAAAAGTAGACTAGTATGTTATCTTCAACATAAAGTTCTCGAAAGAAACAAAAATATATATTAAAGAAACAAAAGAAAAGGAGAACAGAACCGAGGAAAGAGAAGAAAAAGAAAGCGAGGAAACTGAAGGTGAGAAAACCTTAGATCAATCAAACATCGAAAAAGCACGAGAAACCTCAGGAATAACCCAAAATATAAGAAAAATACAACCAGTAGCCGTTCCACCTATCTGGTTTCGGCACAAATAGAAATAAATTCAGAATACCTTTATTTCGGCGTATAACGTCTTGCAAAGCTAGGTCGTTCCCGGGTCTTCATTGCTTGTGAGGGTCTCCATGGTCTTCTTTTGTCCTCTTCATTTTTCTCTTGAATTATTTTCTTCTCTGTAAACAAAGTGTAATTAATATATTCTTGTATTATGAGTGAAGTGAAGTGGCAAAAGCGGTATGGAAAAGAGTCAATGGGTTCCGAAAAAAATGTTATTAACCCTCCCAACCTCAGAAGCTGCTGACATGATGGGAGATGATGGATGGATGGGATGGGTCCCGATTGAGCACTTCAAGGGGGCTGAATAACGGTGGACTTGGAGGAAGGTAGCGGCCGAATCAACTGCTGCTACCCTTTTGCCAAGTAGTTAATTGGATACAACATCAGCTTTGTCTACCTTTCGCCTCTCTCTCTTTTCTCTTTCTCTTCTTTGCCGATGAGGAAAACTAAGAAGATTAGCTAGCGAATCAATGGACTCCACCAAATGGGGCCCTTTGCGCGCCCTTTCATACGTGCAAAAACCCGATCGGACGAATATCTTTAGAATCATCTATGGATAACTTGGAGTGGAACTAGTTAGAGTCTTGGGCTACAAAATGACAATTATGTGGACAACCTTCTATCGGAGAGAGCAACGGATAAGTTAGAAGCAATTGGTTTAGAGGCGAAAATCCCCCCTCCCCAGAATGAGGCTCAGCCACCAGAAGGTCGACGATATGAAAAAAAATTGAGAGGGCAAAGAACTGGGCAAAAGTTAAAGAGATCATCGCATTTACTTAAGGTGATTTTCCGGGAAACCACCATGGCGAGGAAGACGAACGAAACCGGCCTATTGGCATTAACCTAAAGATCACCCCTGAACGGATTAAGAGCGACGCCTTTGTCACCATGGAATGCCCGTTGAAAGATATAAAGTGGTGTTCCGAGTCTATTAGCAAAACTCATACATGGCGCGAATGTGATTCGCAAACCAAAAAATGTTTAAATTGTAATGGTAACCACCTCATTATGGCGATGGTTTGTCAGAAGAAACGTGACATTATCGACAATAAGAGGAAAGAAAAAAAACAGGCTTGAAGACGAGAAACAAACTCACTGTAGGGAAATCGATACTCTTCCTCCTCTCTCAGTTGAGCCACGGGACGTTGACCATAAACATCATGGCAGTGTAGACGCCATGGTTCAAACTCTTAACCACGTTGCTCTCGGCCCTCCTCCCGGTGAGAAGCGGAACGACCTTCCAAGACCATAGAAGGCAATAATCAGTCAGGTTGGACTGCAGATCTTAACATCAGGTTAAAACTACAAGATCTCCCCTAAGAGTGGGTATTTAATTTCACCTCAAGTGCGAAATTAGAGACGCGTCTCCCTTAAGCTCGAAGGTCCCTCACGACCAGAGGTACGACCACCTGAGGAAAACCGTTGGAGGATGAATCTTCATGCGTCCTTTCCACAAATCCCCCGCCACTCCTACCCCTACCCCAGTGGGGGTGACGATATATATATATATATATATATATATATATATATATATATATATATATATATATATACTAAAAACTTTGGAAAAACGAGGTAGAATACGTGAGTCAGCAGGCTACGAAGTCCCCGGCAAGAGGCCGGGCTACCAAGAGAAGGGACTAAAAAGCAGCTCAACCTCGAGCTAGTTCCTGGTTATGACACCGAACTTTAAGTTAACTTGATTTAAGCATCAAGTTCAACTTACTCTCGTCAGAGAACCCCCCTCCCTTTATTCTGGTGTATCACAAAGCACCGAGATAGGCCTCGCCCTTGAGGAATAATGCAACTAAGAAAAGAAGCTCTCATCCTTGAGCTAGTTCTCGGTGGTCGCACCGAACTTTAAGTTAACTTGTTATAAGAATCAAGTTTAACTTACTCTCGTCAGAAAAACCCCTCCTATCCTGGTGTAGACCAAAACACAGAGATAGTCCTCGCCCTTGATATAGACCCCCAAGTGCACTCCTTCCAGCACTCCCCTGAGTCAAAGTATTCAAGTCTTGGTTCATCGCTAGCCAGTGCGAATTATTCCCCAGAGTAATCCGAAGAGGAGAAAGGAACATTCTTTCACTATCCCGTCGTGATATCACTTCCTACTGAAGGCGTGTGGCTCTCCCATCTGCCACACTCACGAAAGTCCTTTGTGGATTTGAAAGCTATTCCGTCCGCACCAACCATCTGGCCGAGGCACGCGTCAACCAGACAACAAGATTCCTGAGGTGACGTAGCTCATTGAGTTCATGACAGGGTACCAACCCCAAGGAGGGACTTGTTGCCTTTCCAAAATTTCATGGATGTTTTTGTACGTAAGGTACAGGCGATATTCATGTGAGATTTAAACTTCCACAACAGTTTCGAGTTATACATGACATTTCAATATTTCAATAAGACAGTCAAAAAACGGGGTACAGGATGAGAAAGAAGAATAGTTGTAGGAATCAGGCAAGAATTTCTAAGATACTACGGACCAAACAGAGCCACAAAGCCAAATATTGTGCTAAAAACTCCAGATCTTTAGTTTAATTATTTCGTGGAAAAATTGTCCCCATCGCCTAGCGATTAGGAGATGATTGTTCTGACCTTTTCTCTGTAACCGATCCAGGTAAGATTCCCTCCTAGAAAGTAATCCGGGTTCGATAATTGGGACGCCTATGCGGAAGAACTGGCCAGAGACCAACAGATGCAACCCTTGAGGAAATCGATCTGGGACGAGGAAAGTTAATGGATGAACTAGTCCTGACGGACAAGAAGCACGTCCCCATAACAACCTTCAGAACTCTACCGCATTTACTCAAGATGGCTCATTTTGCAGAACTTGAACAACAATACCTCGCATTGAGAGAGACCATCAAGCAAAATGGACCCTACACGTGATATAAGGCCAGTTTGCAGCGGAGAAAGGAAGACCTGATTACTGCCACGGCAGTAAAAATAAAAAAAAATATGAAAAAAGTTGTGGAGGATCTAGATACCGAAAAGAATCCAACCAAATTCAAGAACAAGATTAACATGGCAAGGGGCAAGAGACATCCATAGAGCAGGTTCAATATTCGACATAACAGGAAAGAAGCTAAGGAGACCCGGGAGATCAAAGCTTCATACCGGGAGCACTGGAAGGGGGTGGTCGATATTTTTTCGGATTAAAACGAGGACTTAGATAAGGATCGTCAAAAAACTAGAACTTAGAAGAAACCTATTACAAAATTGCCTAGAAGTGGAGTACCCTTATATAGAGACACAAAAGTAAGTGAAGCCTTTATTAAAATGATTAAATTTGTTCATATGGAAATGGGTAGAGATTCGGCGCGAAAAAGCATACATACACTGTAATACAATATTAGTTGAATGGATCATTTAAAGCAGGAGAATTACTACAGATATCCGAGTATTCAGTTAGCTGTTAGCTTGGTACGGAGGGCCACTCCCAATCGCTCATTGATTCTCTCACGGAGTTAAATGGAATGGGGTGAAAAATAAATGAATCATTATCAGAATAGGGTAATGGAATTTGAAGAAACCTCAGTACATTCTTGAGTGGCATCCAAGATCTCGACCCAGTAGAGTTTCCATTTACGCATTTACTTAAATCTTTTAAAAAATTATTCCTTTTCGCGAAATTATTTTACAAAATCACCTAAGACAAGGTACGAGTGGAGTCGGACACATCACAATAAATTCCAACCATTAAAACGTAATAGAAGGAAATACATGTTGTTAAGATGACAAATGCACAAGTAATCGTAAGTTGCTTTGTGCTGAACTTTATTGAAGAAATGTTGGACCCGACCTGAATATACATGTCTTAAAAAAGCAAGAAGAAGACTAACAAGAGACGTGAAATCGCTTCATTTTATTATATACATATATGATGGTTCAGGAAATAAATGTTAAGAGATAAATAACCTAGTTTACCGTATGAATAAATAAAAAATACCCCTTGAAAGTATCAAAGTAAAAGTGGAATGAATAGTAAATTATTACAAAGAATTAATAGTAATATAAGGAATTTTTTTGATGTTACATATGACTATTGAATTTGAATTGCAATTAAAACGATCTCATACAGTCGGTGGGGTTGTCATGAATTCCTCCTCATGCCCACTAGAAAGGTACAAATAATCGAGCAAAACAAAGGGAATGAAGACGGATGAAGATAGATGTGCGGAAACTAGGGCGAGAATTCACGGTAGGGAAAGAGAGTAGGAGAGGAAGTTTCATCTTCAGAAGATATGGATTCTTACCGTCTCTCCTACTGGCGGAGAAGAGATGACTGTCGGCGATCAGGTGAATTCAGACGAACAATCACAGATTGCGCCACGCAATTGAAGTGACACATTTATTCGTTTGTTACTCAGGTTTGAAAGATTTATTTCTTAGTAAAGGGTAAACCCCGGGGCGAAAACAAACTAACAGTTAAAAAGTACCTGTCACAGAATGTCTTGTTCGGTTACTTCCTTCAAATCGAGGCGCCTGAAGGTTTCATCCGAACAAAACGGAAAATAGATTTCTGTAAACGTGCTTCAGGCCATCTCTAATGCATCATTTGGATGGAGCTGAGATAAACTATCACAAATACACGTTCTTGTGCAGAGATTAAATATGATAAGAAACTTCTAGATGACTCCTTATATTAAATATCAGTATGTCATTTGGGGCAAAATTATAAATACATGTCCATCTTTGGTTGATATCAAATCGCTTGTGTTACGGTATAATTCATCAATTTATCCAGGGTCTAAATTTAATACTGCTATCTTTGGCCATCCGTCTTTCTCCCTTTATGTAATTTACTGATCTTTATGCGAATATCATCATCCGTTAAGCGAGATCTCGTTTTTAAGAGGATAGGGTCCTTTTAAAGATAAGATCTCGCCAATAGGACACTAACTAGCGATCATAAAACCCTACCCTACCTTACCCTCCTTACAATATTAAACTAGCGAATAGAAATGAAGAATGATAAGAAAGCAAAAAAGAAACAAGGTCTGCTGACCCAAAAGTCGCGTGCCCTCGCTTATCGGGTTTATGTCCTTACGACTTTGAAAACTTCAATAATTCCCAGAGTAACATTGGGAGGACCGTGGCAATGCTGTCATTCGAAAGAGAATGTAAAACATCAGGGTTTCAAATTTCGTTAGAATCGGAAGAGTAGTTACGATGCTATGGCAAAAAAGAAGAATAATTCCCTGGCTAACCTAGGGAGGACTTTGGCAATTGTATTATTTGAAAGGAAATGTAAAACAATATAAGGGTTTCAAATTTCGTTAAATCGGCTGAATAGTTATCATGTTATTGCCAAAAAGAAATAATCCCGGGTTAACCTTAGGAGGACTTGGGCAATTATATCATTCAAAATATAATGTAAAACAACATAAGGGTTTCAAATTTCATTAGAATGGTCGGAATAATTATGATGTTATTGCCAAAAGAAAATAATTTCCTAGCCAACCTTGGGCGGACTTTGGAAAGGTGAAAAAATGTTCACACCCTAATTGCATAGTCTAGAATAGTATAGCATAGCACACTATAGCATAATATAACATAGCCTATTATTGCATAGTGGTGCTTATCATATTATAGCATAGTATAACATGGAAGAGTATATTATAGTATAACATAGCATAGCATAGCAAAACATAGTATAGTAAAGTATAATATAGTCTAGTATATCTAGTATAGTAGCTCCTAGCATAGTATAGCCAGTATAGCCTAGTAGTGTCTAGAGTAGTATAACAATATATATCATAGCCTAGTATAGTCTCAAATAGTAGCCTGGTGAATCCTAGCTTACTGAAGGATAGCCTACCATAGTATTATTTCACCTAGCATAATAAAGCCTAGCATAGTATAAACTAGTCTAACATAATAAAGCCTAGCTTAACATATAATATCCTATCCTATTTTAGAATTGTATATCCTGGCATTGCACACCCAAACATAGTCTAGCCTACCCTACCCTAACATATGCTAGCTTAGCATGGTACACTATAATCTAGCATAGCATAACATACCCTTGTATAGCCCAGCCTAGTATATAATAGCATAGAATGGCCTAGAATAGAATAGTATACCCTAGAGTAGCCTAGTATACCCTAGCCTAGTATAGATTTGCATATATAGACTGGCATAGTATATATTAGAATAACCTAGTTTAGTATAGTATATCTTAGCCTATCACAGTATATCCTAGCCTAGACTAGCCTAGCTTATCAAAATATAGCTTAGCCTGCCTAGCAGACTATAACCTAGCCTAGCTTAGCCCATCCTACAATTGTATATTAAATCTTAGTCTAGCCTAGCTTAACTTACCCTAATCTAGTATAGCCTAGGCTAGTATTTTCAATGCTATCTTAGCCTAGTTAGCATATTCTAGCCAGGATTAGCATAACTTAGTATAGTATATCATAGCCTACCTTACCCTTCCCTACCCTAGACTAGTTAGTATAGTATAGTATATCCTAGTATTGCCTAGCCTAGACTAGACTATTAGATCTTAGCCTAGGTTTACATAGCATGAATGACATAGCCTAGTCTACCCTAGCAAAGCCTCGCTTATCCTAGCCTGGTATTGCACAGACTAACCTACCATATCATTTCGTAGCCTAGCTTAGTATAGCCTTTCATGCCATGCCTAGCCTAGTATAGCTTAACCTAGCATAGCATAACTTAGCCTAGCATTAACTATCTTAGACATGTGTAGCCTATACTATTTTACCCTAGTCAAGCATAGCTTATTATTGTCTAGCCTACCATAAAATATGCTATCCTAGCATAGCATATTATAGCCTAAATTAGCATTGTATATCTTACCTTTGTACATTATATCTTACCATAGCTTGGCATAGTAGAGCCTAGACTATAATAGCATAACATAGCCTATTCTTGACTTGCCTAGGAGAGTATAGCATATTATAGCCTCGTCTTGTCTAGCAGAGTATCGACCGAAAAATTATCATGTTATTACCAAAACAAAATAATTCCCGTATAACCTTCCGAGAACTTTGTCAATTATAACAATTATAGCATTCTAAAGAGAATGTAAAACAATATAAGGGTTTTGAATTTCGTTAGAATCGGACGAATAGTTAAATTGTTATTACAAAAACCCTCAAAAAGCAAAACGGGGACCGACCGACCGCCGACCGACCGAATAGTGAGATGTAGAGTCGCTCGCGACTAAAAAATATATATGGGATGAATTGCTAAGATTTGCTTCAGTAATTGTTGCCACCTTTAAATCCTTAAAGTGTTAGGATACCTCTCACACCTGCTCGGTAAATCTGATTAGACATAGAGATATACCATTCTATAAACTTGATCTCTTATTACCTATATATCGGCATATACAGAGTTGTATACAGAACCGAAACGGGCGTCAAAAGAGGCAGGGAAAATCGTCTTCTTATACATAGAAATGATTTTCATATTTCCAATAAAATTTCAATATTTTTTCTCCATTTTAGATCTTCTGAGACGACACTTTTTAAAAAGATGAAACGTCAGGGATGAAAAAATGACAGGCAAGAAAACTGACAGAGAAAAGGTGAAAGCCAGTTTGAAAATATATATATATATATATATATATATATATATATATATATATATATATATATATATATATATATATATATATATATATATATATATATATATATATATATATATATATATATATATATATATATATATATAAAGAGAGAGATAACAAAATAGTAAAAGCTACATTCTCTTGCAAATATTAATGTAATTTTCATACAAATTTGACGAAATTTTCTATATAATTTGTATTTGATAATGTTCAATTTTCTTTTTATTTAACAGTGAAAAACTAAGTATGTATTATCAGATAATTAATGTGTAATTGAGGAAATAATGCGTTCAAAACTAGAGAACATTAACTTATAAATTTTAGTTTGCAAGTAAAACTTTGTTCTCTGCAAACTAAAACTACACATATACAAAACACTAGTCCGTCCCTTACTCACATAAGCACCCATCACACTCACGGCCGTAAGTCACCTATGGAAGAGAAATACAGAGTGTATTCAAAAGTGCGCTGAAACACGCACGTCGTTTTCCTTGATACACAATCACATCTCCACTCCAACTCCACGAAGACAACAAGCTCATACAAAATCAGTACATATATTGTACCCTCACCCGCTTAACACGACAATTCAGTACACTCGCAAGAGACCCCATATACACACAAATACCCGCTACACAACACACTGCTTTGTCGTCGAGATACACAGGAACCTTAAATTATCCACAATCAGCAGCTATCTTCATACAGATAATTGTCAGCGTTATGAGTATGGCGTTTCCTTTTCTCGCGCCCCATCCACCTTTAACTCTTCCTATCATCTTTAAGTTAATGGCGCAAACAATTTTCACTCTTCCTGCTTAATCTCTCTGGATGACAACAGTCATCAGTCCGCTTTTCTGTCTATTCACATCATTTCAATATTATCCCACGTGCATTTTAGACTGCTACCGATAGATAGCATTACTCATTTATCCGAATAATGAGAAAAATTAAGGTCGACATATTCTTCAGAAAACCATTTGTTCATGGAATAGTGAATAAATATGACATTTTGAGAGGATGTAATCAGAGAGAAAAGTGCGATTTCACGCACAATAAAGCTCCATGAAGAGGCCGGGTCGTGCGAGTCGACGGCTCGCCCTCGAAAAACTATTCCCAGGCAAACTCGCACGATGCAAAGGATGTTGATGAAGGGCCGATTAAAGTTACCAGCCACTATTTCGTGTCAGGTTGCGAATAACATGGTCTGTATGTGTCACATTATGCAGTCTCAGGTCACTTGAGATAGATGCAATCATATCACTCTATCTTGTTAAGAAACTACTCATAAGTGAAAAGGATAAAGTGGCTAGGTTAAGCTTCGCTATTGAGCATGACTTCCCGAGTGACAAAAAATGGAAAATTGTTGGGTTTTTTTTCAGAGAGGAAAGCAAATTGAATGTGGTAAAATTGATTGGGGCTCCATTTCGGTATCATCTCCCACTTTTTCATTTTATTCACGGATCGTCCTAAAATATTTATCTCTAATAACGAAATACATCTATTACCTTTCTCCTCTTTCTTATATTTCCATTCTAAATTATTCCTCCCTCCCTCTTATTATAACATTATTCCCCCCATTTACCCAAATATCCTTTAAATATCTGCAAGTTTTCAGCATATTTTCCAAAGCATTATTGGTGGCTTGGATCCTTCCTATAATACTTTACTGATGTTATTGCTTTTTTGGCCATTGTTTCAAGCTATATATGTGTATAAATTTATTGGTATATGCAGGTTTCTAGATAAGATATGAGTTTGCATGAGGGAAATAGCGGCATAAATTCCAAAGTATACTAATTTGTAACTGAAGGAACCAAGAAAAATCTGATGTGATATTAATATTATTTTCTTTTCTAGTATGCTTTTTAATCATGTGCCAAAACTTTAGACATGTTATATATTCATATAACCGAGTTGATATCTGAGAGAGAAAGAGAGTACGTGCGATGAGGTATTCAGATTTTAAAAAAATTATCTCAACTGCCCTTGCATTTACCTAAGATCGCAATTTACTACCCACTAAACCGATATCATATTGAAATTTATGCTATAATTTTTATGTGCAATCCAAAAATCTGGAGTATTTTTCGAAATGATTTTTTTTACTACTGGCTTTCACTTTTTCTTGGTGAGTTTTCTTGCCTATTATTTTTTCATCCCTGACGTTTTATCTTTTCAATAAAGTGTCGTCTCAGAAGATCTAAAATAGAGAAAAAATATTGAAATTTTATTGGAAATTTGAATATCATTTCTATGTATAAAAAGACGATTTTCCCTGCCTCTTTTGACACCAGTTTCGGTTCTGTATACAAGTCTGTATATGCCCATATATAGGCAATAAGAGATCAAGTTTATAGAATGGTATATCTCTATGTCTAATCAGATTTACCGAGCAGGTGTGGGTGGTATCCTAACACTTTAAGGATTTATAGGTAGCAACAATTACTGCAGCAAATTTTACCAATTCATCCCATCTATATTTTTTTGTCGCGAGTGACTCTACATCTCACTATATCGGTCGGTCAGTCGGTCCCCGTTTTGCTTTTTATGGTTTTTGTAATAACATTGCAACTATTCGGCGAATTCTAACGAAATTTGAAACCCTTATGTTTTTTTACACTATCTTTCGAATCCTATAATTGCCGAAGTCCTCCCAAGATTTTATCGGGAATTATTTTGTTTTGGCAATAACATCATAACTTTTCGGCCAATATTCTGCTAGACTAAACTAGGCTATAATATGCTATACTCTGCTAGGCAAGCCAAGAATAAGCTATGTTATGCTATGCCATTATAGGCATAGAAATGGAGATCAGAGATAGAGAGAGAGACAGGTAAGACGGAAAGAACCCGCGATCGGCTTCATTTTAAGGTAACTTCTGTTTGATAAGAGGTCCTATAGCAAGCCTAATTGTAACAAAGACAGGTTCCGCGAGATAACATGAAGGTCTAAAATCCACTTCCGGCAGGCCCGTATAAATAGATAAACGTTGTCCTGGGTAAAATTAGTATTTTGCCAAAGAGGACGCGACGCAGAAGAATTCTTTATCTCAGCCTCCTTTACCTCAAGAGCCCGAAGACAAGAATATTAAATAAAAAGAAATAAGAACTAGGGACGAGGAGACTCCCACACTACTGTGGCGAAATACTTCCTTGATCCCTCCTTTAGAGGCTAACAGTGGTTGTTAGAAGACAAGTTGTACTCTCCTTCATAACTTTAAGCAGGCTGAGTACTAAAGGCCAAGTGCAAACCCAACCGTGCCGTTGAAAATCAATCGAGTTCGACGCTCGAAACCCCCTCCCCCTCCCAAGCCTTTCTCTTGGGTACAAAATCCTCGGGCGATAAATCCACCCGGAATGGTAGTTTCTCTTTTGTCGGTCCTATACGTTTGTGTGTACGTGCTCACGGCTCCTGCCTAGAGCTGACCTGTGTAACCTTTTGCCCATTTAGTTCTTTTGTATTTCTATGTTGTATCCATTATTTTATTTTTATTTGTGCAGTAGTAAAGATTATTTTGTTTCACCCACTTTGATATCCAGAACCTCATAGTTAGTTGATTTAATTCGGCCAAGGAAAATAGTCACTCTTACTCGATTTAGTGCAACCCACGTTTAAAGTGGATCATTCAGGGCAAGGCCAATCGCATAGTGTCCTACGGGCTTTCCATGTTCCCTTCCGAGTCAAAGGAAACAAGCGGAGGTTAGAAAATCTAACTTGACCTACGACATACCTCTTGCTCTCTCTGAACTGAATGACCTCAAAGATCGGGCAGATCAGGTTGGAAGATCTGGTCTGCTAGCCGCGGGGCATCCTGATAGTGGCTGTTGGTTGTCAGCCATCCCTGTACCATCTTTGTGAACTCTTTTCGCAAAGGAGTTGCCATAGCTTTAAGGGTGAGTGCGCCAATTTGTGAGCCACATAGGTGTAAATGTGGATCTGTTGTATATCCTTTAGGTCTGCACCTCTTGTCCTGTCTGTTGGTTTCTGGAAAGATACATAAACACTCTGCCCTGAATGGCATAGTATACCGAGCCCTGAAAAGAGCGGAATTGCCAGCTGTTTTGGAGCTAGTTGGACTTAACCGAGGAGATGGTTATCGTCCAGATAGGATAACAATGTTTCCTCTTATAAATGAAAAGAGTCTGTGTTGGGATGGGACATGTGTCAATACTTATTTTTATCTATACCCTTCTACCTTTTCTAATAAATAAAGGTCATTTGACCCAATTTTTTGACGCGGAACCCCATCTAGGAATATTAAGATGGGAGAATGGTTGTGAGTCAACCTCATATTCTCATCTGGCTATTTCCGGTAGGATATTATTGTCCCTGTGATAAATCAGTGTGACATAACGACACTACAAATATTAAATTCTTCAATTTTCCTTTAGATCATTTTGACTGCATTACAACATGTAGCCCAACATATATGTGGTTTCTCTTCTTTATACTGATCGCCAAGTTGGCAGCCAAAATATAAATTCTACACCTGTTTATGAAAGGACTGATTTTTTTATTTTATAGGTAAGAATTTCATTAATAAAAAGAATCTCAAAGATTCCTACATTGTATTGTTGGCATATTTGACTATACTTCCAATTAAATTTAGAAATTTTAGGTAAAATTGTTAAAACTCTGAAATGAAAGCACATGAATTAACGACTGATTTCCACTATTTTCTGTCAATTTATTTCGCATTTTTCAAAAACCTGGAGCCAATTCGTCAAAAACAAATGCCATTTTCGTGATCTGCGCATAAAAATATCATAAGGAAAGACTTTAATATCGCTGTTAGAATTTGAAAGCTAAAATTTGTTGGACAGCGTATTCCTAGCTGAAGGGAAGAGATGTGTTTATGCAAACCGATAAAAGAGCAACACGAAAAAACATATTATAAAATACAAAATATTAAATGCCCTCAAACTAGCACACACTTTAACGTTGATTCCTCAGTTAATTTATTTATAACGACTTAAAATCGATTCACGCGATACATTCTTCCGCTGATTAATGCTGAGTTAATTAAGCGCCCAAATTAATTTTCATTGACGAAATGACAAGCTTGTGCCATAGAAGATATCTCATTACTTTGATAAAAATGATAAAATGGGAAGACTTTCTTAGACTCAAGAGAGGTGCAAAATTTTGGCACTTATATGGATTTCAATCGCTTTCGCGATTAAAATACAATTATCTTTTATTGAAGGTCGAACTTTTATTCGAACGAAGTTGTAATATTAAATGTTATAGATGGCAATATGAATTATCCGGCTCATTTCATTTATCTTTGATATTTATTTCATTTTGGATCATCTCAAAATTATCTCGCCCCTGGCACTTAACTGGCGAATGTCCTTAGATTAAACAACGTAACTAAGCTGCCTAGTCTAGGACCAGTCAATTCTTAATATCAGCTATCGGCCAATTTCGCAATGGATTAAAAATATTAGTAGATAACATTAAAATATTTCTTAATATTTTTCCCAAACTGCAATCTTTTACGTGTCTACAGAAAGAGGTAAAATTTTATGTAAGATTAAGCAAGAAAATTAATCTAAACTTTTGTGCGAATATTTATATTGAAAAAAAATTCAAAGTGAAGAGGGGAAATAAGAGAACATATTTAAAGAAGTTTCCTACGACAAGAAAGTTGTTTTCACGGTGTTTAAAAAAGGGCTATTAAATTCAAAGCATTACAAGCAATTAAATCCTTACTAGTATTTTTCAATTAAGTGAAGTATATCTCTAATGTGTTGCTTATTCTAGGTAGAAAGATTTCAGTGATGAGTGAATTTTAATGAATTAGATTTTTTCAACATTTTAGAAGTTAAATTCAACTTTGTTGAAAGCAAATTTAGAAAAATGGATTCAAAGATACAAGTTGTTCTTTTGAAGATATAAGTTGAGTGTTGGCATTTGACTGAATACTTCAATATTTCAATACCGATTGTTGCGGGTGTCAAAGTTATATAAACGATGTCACCCTAGCATTTGATCGTATATATATATATATATATATATATATATATATATATATATATATATATATATATATATATATAGAGAGAGAGAGAGAGAGAGAGAGAGAGAGATAACGAATATTTGATTGGTAGCTAAAAATCGGGCGATTCCATAGTCGGGCTAGTCAGGAAGAAACAAAAATCCTTCTCATTTCTTTATTTTTAAAGATATTCACCCCATATTTGGCATGAAGCACCCTGGGACCAATGTACTTTAAGCTGTGAATTCAAATTTTTATTTGACGAATAAATTTGACGCCACGAACAAAAGTGTGACTTATTTAATGAAAATTAAAAAATAAAAACCTTATATTTATAACCTATGTTGGTTATATTCATTTCAATTTTATTTGATAAGGCTGTGTACAATGAGATTTTTAGATACTACAGGGTGTCTACTAATATCAAATTTCAAAATTCCATAGGTTTTCCAGGTCTTTTCAAGGTACTTAAAAAAAAATAAATGGCAAAATTTCCAATTAAAACTGTAATGAAAAATGGGTCTATTACATTTAACTACAAACATATTTGAAGCTATTTTCTAATAAATGAAATAAATTAGGTAGCATCAATTAAAGAAAAAAGAAGAATTCCCTCTAGGGCCCACACCTGACCAATCTAGCAAATAATTATATTTCCATTAGGTATCATTTAGCTAGACCCTCGTATTTGATTTCATTTTTTTTAACTTTATAAATCTTTTTCATAACCCATGGGTGAGTTCCGACTATATTATTGTTAAATTGGTATAATTAAGTAATAGCTTGTAAGAATCTAAGGTGTGGACACCCTGTACTAGTATCCTATTTCATGGTTAACCAGGTTTCTAATATCTACTCTACAAAATAAAGATACGTAACAAATGTCAGTGGATACGCACACTTAAATTGACCTAGGACCTTTTCTTACTAGAATGCTCCTTATTCTTGTAGTCACCTTTGCTCCTGGTAGCTTTCTCGGGTGAATACGGATTCCCTCTTTTTATGCCTCTTCTTTTGATTTTGCATAGGCATTACTGTTAGCTTTTGACACCATATTTTTGCCCATGACATGGAAGAGGGACCTGGTGATGGCAGGAACAACTGTGTTGACCAGGCTGCAACCCTTTTCACAGTCCAGCAGGGACATGCCTAAGTCATTGCTCATTATTTCCTTGTAGACTCTCACGAACACTTCTGCTGAAGAGTAGACCGCCAGGAACTTGGCCCTCCTTTCGCCTGGTCTTGTTATCGCCTTGAAAACTTCCACGGCAATTATGGCCATGTGGATGCACTCGTTTGGTGGGTAGAGGAGACCGCCGCGGTCCTGAAGTTAAATCATCTTTCTGAAGGTCTCTGGTAGCTTGTCGGGTCTGCCACCTGCACTGAGGGCATAAGGGTGTTGCCCTCTACCAGCGCCTCCTGGCAAGCAGTACATTTTAGGCGGCTGTGGGATTTTCTAGGCCAAGTGCCCACAGAAATGTCTTACTCCGCTGGCTTTGGCCTGTCCAACCTCTCCGAGTCGATGTCCAGCTCCTCAACAAACTCCTTGGCCAGTTGGTCGTTGTTTGTTTTCTAAGCTTCATGGAGCGGGACCATGTGCTCCTTAACTTCTTCCAGGGTTTATCTAGACAGCTTGATGAGGGGGATGGTCCTGATGAGGGTCTCTTCTTGGAAGAACTGTTTGACCTCGGTCCAATAGTTGGTGCCAGACATGTTGCGGCGGAAGCCAAAAGCAAGCTCCTCCTTGTCCGATGTCATCTTGCCAGGGCAGATGTTGACGATGCTCTGGTCTTTGTACCTGTCCAGGACATCCATGACGACGGCCCACGGGTTGGTCGACGTCAGGTACACTGCCTTCCTGGTGTCAGTGGTGAATATCCTGTTGCTAGGGTAGCCACAGGATGGCCAAGCCTTCATGAGTTCTGCCGTGTCACGAAAGAACTGGACGTACCTCTGGGTGATCTCATCCTCCAGTTTCCACACGGCTTTTCGGGTGTCGTTGCACCTGAAAGAGCAAAGTATTATTTGACATCTATCACTATGTAAAAGATTTTACATTTGTTTCATTTTTATCTAGATAAATGCAGAAGCAACACATGCTAAACAACAGCATTTCTAATGAAAAGATAAAAATGCCTGAAGTTTTAACATTAAGTAGAAATGCAATTAATTAATATTAAACAATTAAAAAACTGTCCGAAAATCTACATTTTTTACCTCTTGTCTTGGCCTGGCCTTCTGACTTTGAAAATCCTGAACCAGTTGCTCAGGAACTCGAGGAACAAGGCTGTCATTCCAGTCGGGAATACCTTCCTGCTTGGCGTAGAATCGTAGGGTGGCGAGGGTTGATGAGTTCATGGCAGCTGCCACCAGACTGACGCTCTGACGCTCAAGGTTGGATGGGTTGATGACCTTGTGCGTCAGCTTGTGTCCTGACCTAATTGCTCCCTGGTCTTTTGCAAACAACTGCCTGAGGTGTGACATGTTTGCAATGACGACTTGGTTGTGTTTCCTCTCCTCTTTCAGTGTGGGGAGCCAGGGCAGCATGATGATGGTTTTGTGAGGAGCATGTAGTACATATTTTTGCTGATATGTACAGGGCCATAGAACACAAAGACATGGGGCGAGATAGTGACTGGAAACTTCTCTCCGCCTATGTGTTGGATGAAAGACTGGTTGACCCTGTGGTTGTTCATGGTCAAGCTGTGTACGTCAAAATTGATGACAATCAGAATGTCGCAGCAGGTATTAGAAATTATCTTCATTTTCTCGGCTGAGGCATTCTTGTTAAGCTCCATGGCAATCATGTCCTGATAGCTGCCGTCGATGTAGTTGACGTGTGCGCAGAGCAGACTCTTGGTAAGGGTGCCCTCTTTCTCCCCAAAGAACAAGCCACTGACGAGGCTGAGGGTCTGTGGCGAGCTGTCGCTGATCCCCGCCACAGAGGGGACGGCTATGAGACACCTTAGGGCTGGAGTACATGAGCGACGCTGTTGCGCCACTAATTCGCTTGTGTACTCCTGGGTTAAGGCAGGCTTTGCCTTTTCAATTTGAGTTTAACATAATTTGGCGTTATTATAAGTTATGTTCTTATATATCAAGTTATCAACCATTGTAATTATTTTTACATTTTTTTTCTAAATAAATTTTAAGAAGTTTTGAAGTTTAACTTTGTAGAATTAATACAATATTCGTACAAGTGAAAGGAAAAACAAAGTAATGGTACTGAGACACTATTAGAGAAGTATGTGCTGTATTAGCTCATATTGGAATACTTATAGGTGTCGTGGTATGACATTACATTAAATCAATACCATATTATATCTATGGGGAGGGACCAATAACTCAAAGGCGAGAGCCGAGAAAGGGACGGAACACTACGAGTTTCGACGGGCGGAGGGCGAGATAAGAGTGCAACGAGGTTAGGTATAATATGGGCAATGGCAACGCTCAAGGTTACTTAAAGAGGCTTGAACAAAAATATAATTTTATTTACATAAAAATAATGAGAGAATTGAAGGGCAAAATTACATCAGAGAATTATTGGGCAAAATTACATCAGATGTACGATGAAGGGGGGGATTGTAGTTATGAATCAGACCATGAAGTTAAAATTTATGATATTACAGGAGGAGACTATTCAAATTGGGAGGGGGATTAACGCAAATGGCTTACTGAAGGGGGAGAGGGGTTGGCTTCAGGAGGATTCCGGGTGAAACGTCGGGGTAAGGCTTCACGGATGTCTTTTGCACGTGAGGCGAGGCCGCGGAGCTTTTGACGGGAATTTAAAGTGATGACGGTTCTCAAAAAAGGGAGGGGGGAACGTCCGGTCCAGGGGAGAGTATTTCGGCCACCCGAAAAGAGGGGCGAACGAGACGGGCTTTGACAGGAGTTGATTGGTGAAGTCGGAAAAATCGCTCGGTAGCGATAGTTAAATGGAATTACCTCACTGGCTGGGGCTAATTCCAATACACAACTAGTTGGGCCGTCACTTTGCTTTGTTGTTAGCACCTGACTTGGAACTAGGGGAATCATCTTGGGTCCTGGCGAAACTTCTCAACTCTGTGTTTGCCTCAAGGGAGTCGAGCACTATATATGTCCGAGGCTGCCCCGGGGGAAAGGGGTTTTAGCGGGAAACAGCGCTACTCTCGAATCTTGTTGCCAAGGCTATTCTAGCCCGTGTAAATGTGGACCGTGGTGAACACGGTTTGAGGCTACCGCTTGTGGAAGGGGAGGAAGGGGGGGAGGGTAGGCTTACCAATTTAAGCCTAACAGAATCTTCTCCAGCACATGGAACTTCCAGGCTGGAAAAGGAATTCCACGTGGAATTCCCTCACAATAGGATTAGCCAATAAGCAAGCCTATAATATATCGGCAAAGTGGCTGATATGGGCGATACCGATAACTTGTCGATATTATCGGTGCAACCATACCATAAATAGCGTATCGTAAAAATATATTACATAATTTATAGGCTTGTCTCACACCATATATTATGATTGTTCATTAATATTTCACAGGGTATTTTACCTTTAACCCACTCCTGGGTACTTAAACACAACGTTTTGGTATAAGTACTCACGCTAACAGGCCTAAAACGGGAAGTATTTAAGTGCAATTTGCGTGGGCGGCAGCATCCCTCCCCAACAGATAGGTATCATATGCTGGCTTCCCTTATTTAACACACATTATAACTTATTCACTTAAATAGTAGGAGTCCACATCTTAATAACAAGTAGTAGAGCTAACAGGCCTACAAAGGCAAATAAATACAATTTACTTATGATTTCAAAATTTTCAAAGATGGCGGCAGCGTCTCACCCAGACTAAGTCGTAACAATGACTGGGATCGCCGCCTAGCGGGCATAGCAGCAAACACCCGCACTGACTGTCGCCCGACTATGGAAACAGCTGTCTCAGGAATTTGCGGAAGCTACCAATCAAGTATTCGTTATCTATGATATATATTATATTGAATCTGCAAAGTGAGCAAATTTCTTCTTTGTACGACCGAACACTATCGATCAGTTGCGGTTGGCGTTCAAACTAGCAAGATAGCAAGCATTTCCTAAGATCGGGATTATGCTGCCAGTTGTGTGCCGAAAGTTACACAGAAACATGAGAATAGAGATCTTACAGATGATCTAGAGATGAGCCACGAGAAAAAGACACTTTGCCCGGGCAAGAAATCAAACCTTAGACCTTTTTTTATCTAGACAAACGCTCTACCGCTGAGCTAACGGGACAGATACCGATAGCAATACATTTCTTCATGTAAAGTTTACGTCCCCATCTCCGAAAAGAAAGGCCAATTTTATTGTTTTCTCAGTGTTTAAAGAAGGGCCATTAAATTCAATCCATTGAAAGCAATTAAATCCTTACTAGTATTTTACACTCAAGTGAAGTACATCTTTAATGTGTTGCTAAATTCATTTATAATATTTAATTTATATATTTAAATAAATTAGTTTCTGTAATAAAGCATAAAATAAAATCTCATTTCTTGCATCTTCCAGAGAAAGAGCATACATTCAACATCCATAAAAATTCACTCCATTCCAGAGACGAATGAAAGGAAGTAAAAAGGTTCTTCTGGCACACAGTTTAGTGCTAACAGTGGCACTGGTGCTTGCATATTTAGTGCGCAGAATTGGTTACAACTACTACAATTAATCAGGAAAGTGCCAATAAAATTATATTTACATGTATAATTAATGTTTATACTATAGTGTTGCGCTAATGAAAAAATAAATAAGGCCCCTTTAATAGTAAATGAATGATAATGATTCAGTTAAGATTGATGCATATTTTTGCTGGAAATTTTTATAAACGTAAACACGCACTGAAGTCATTGTTGTCTTCCATTGATTTTATGACAAATATAATTTAAAAACAAACAATCAAGATTATTTAAATATGATTTTTATTACAGTTACTTTAGTAATGGTAAGCCTGCATCAAACCAACTGAGGGATGCTCTCCATCAAAGTCAAGCAAAGGCTCTAACAGCCGAGAAAATAACTGATTTAATTGTTTCATTTAACATTCAATTTTGCCTTAACGGGAAAGGGGATCATTTTCACCAACCCGTGGCATTATGTGGTTAAACATATAGATGTGGTACGATTTCTTGCCACTGCATCGCACTCGCTTGGGCTAGAACCCTTATTAATGCTAGGCATGTGGTTGTGTCCAATAGACTCGTCAAACAGCCTTATAAAATGACTATTTCACTTGGGTAGTTTACCATTTAATCATTCTCTCTCGTGCATGTTATATTATGCTAAATTTTATAAAATTAAACTTCAATGTTTGTCTCATCCAAAATCATCGGACAAGCTAGCGGATAATCGCCTTCCACACCAATCAAATAAATGTCTCTATCCAATAGACCAATTACTGGAAAATTAATTTTTCTTGGTAATTTTAACTTTTAATCTTGTTATAATTGCATTCAGTTGTGGTCTTGTGTACGACTTCGTAATTGAGTGTGAATGTCTGAAAAATATTATTGCCCAACACTGAAAATAAGTTGAGACCATTTAAATACCATTAGTGAAAATCATTAAACATTTAGCGATATTTCAGTAAATCATTGGAAATTCCAGACTCGTACCATCAACAAAATATTTGCAAGGAAATAACAACTTCATGCGACTTATGTGGCAAATATTTTCAAGTATAAATAAAACATATGCAGAGATTTATGTGATGATAAAGTGTTGGCTTAATTTTACAGAAAATAAGCAAAATGAGCACGTTGCAGAGGGGAGAGGGTCCTGGAAGGACTTATCCCAAATCCTTCTGATACGTTTCTAAACCACCGCATGAGAGACTAAGCAGGAAGAGCGGTGAGCCTGGCTCGAAACTAAAAAACCTGATCTTCGCCTAGTTAAATATTGCTCAAAATGAATTAGTCGCTTGTAGTGTTTGTAAGCGAAGCGCTTAACTTTGAAAGTAATCTCACACTTGACGCTCTAACGAAAGAGATTAAAATGAGAAAATGATCACTTTCATGAACATCGTTGATCACCTTTCATCCCCAATTCCTTTGTTTCCGAAGAGTAAATGGATAGGTTGGTAGACGAGACGATGCCGTTGTTAGTGTTGTGAATATTCATCCATATTTAGCATAAAAACTCCAGTTTTTCAATCAGGAGAAAAAGAACCTTAAACCTGAGAATAACCGTTAGTTATCACATATGTTGTGGATGAGGGAGCTACTGTTCAAATCCCCAAAGAAGAAAAAGAGCCCCAGCAAAACTGTTCTTACCAGTCAAATGTCCGCTTCATTAATGGAAGTTGGTTGAATGTAGAATATAGATAGAGAAGAGAAAGTGTCTCCGCACAAAGACCAGCTACTTCATGTATGGAGGTAATTAGAGGCACCAAAAGAACGAAGCTTTTACCTCGAAGGGATAAAACACACCTAAGTGCCATGCACACATCCAGTAGTCGCGAATCCCTTGTATCCTGAGAGAATGGACAGAGATGAAACACCGAAATTGTCTACTTCAATTAGTTTAGAATCCACTCCAAATCAATTAGTAGGAATTTACTCCGGATGTCTTTTGAAGATTTAGAGGTCCTCTTAGAGGGGAAACCCTTCACTGGTATGGCAGTAGATCACTTAGAATTACAAATCAATAGGCTACTGGCAGAAGAATACGCTGCTGCCTTCAAGAGCATGTTGTAGTTGTTCTGGCATAGTTCATGAGCTTTTCTTTCTTCCTCCATCGTATACTTCGCGAGGCGGTGCAGCATTCAAGTGGCTTTGTGTGCCAGGGGCCCTTTTCCTTTAAATGGGCCCAACTTTCCCAAACTCTACCAGACTCAAGTCTGGATGAGGTATCCAAACCTACCTTGTTGCTACCCTCCCTTCGTGAAGAGGGGTAGGGAGTATACTTCGAAGAAATCATGAGTGTTTTCACTTCATTTTAACTGAGTTTTACCTCCTCTGAGTATAAAGACTGTACACATGTGGCCACTTCCCTGCGTTTAAAGCAGTCCAACAAACAGGTTGAGAGAGGGAATTTGATTTGACATTGCCATGGTTTAATCCATTATTACCAGCAGTCAGTTTGGGAGTTGCACTGAGGGCGATAGAACTCGCAGAAGGGTTCTTAATTAGTACGGAATATGCATAGACGCCTAGAAAGGAACATATGTACCTAATTGGCCTCTGGATAGGAGCATCATTTTAGGAGCTGAGCTGTCTGGCACTATTTTTTTCAAAAGGATACCAACCATACTGTTTAGGGAAAGTAAGGTGCAAACCTTTACAATGCTCACATTGGGAAACTCAATAGAAAGTTTGAAGGCACAATCGTGTAGAAGGTTACGTATATTAGGAGTTTATAGTATTCGGAACGCAAACAATTTTCGTTCCAACGGCCAAAACAGTTACAGTGGTAACTCCTCCGCGGTGATGGCACGGATGCCTTTCTACTGTTGCGATTCAAACCTTTTCACACCGATGCAACGATAATGTTTTAGTCAAAGGTGACAGCAGTTGCAGGGGTGGGTCTCGAGACTCATCACTATTAGCACACCGCACTTTCAACTTTTATGTCCTAAAAGATTATATGAACAATTCCTTCCTATAGACTACCCTTTTAACAAAATTCATACACAGATACTTTTTTGACTGAAGAAGCGCTAGGGGGTCACATTGATGCAACTTATGCCAGGATCCTAGGAATCGTTTTTGGAGGAGGCATGCCTCCTCCAAAAATTCAATTAGGCTAGAATGGGTTTTGCACGAATTCGACCCAAATACAAGGGACAAGTGCTTACGACAGAGCTTATCCGGGTACCTGGACCGATAGCGTGCGCGAGGATACCCAAGACTGGGAGATTTAACAAGAATTGTGACGGAAAATCTGAAGGGTCGCGTAGTATAGTTTGCCAGATTCGGAGATGACGGGAGACAACCAGCAGCCTTCGGGGCATTAGAACCTTTTCCATCTGAATAATCGCGGCGCAATGGGGTTTAATTTATGTTCATGTTGGACATCACCAATCTTTTATAGGCAGCGCAAAGGGATGTCCTGATTCCCGCAATGTATTCAGTGAGGAGAAATGCAAAACGCTGGTCCTGATTCAGACTAATCGAGAACTCTTTGGTACCATCTTCGGCATGTTCATTTCCCGTGATCTGTACATATCCAGGAACTCAGCAAATGACAATCTCGCCATCTATCCCGCCCACGTCAGCCGTGGTATCAGATAGTGCAAACCATAGGATACGGATATTCCAATGCATCAAGAGCACTTAATCAACTATGTTAACATAAATCACAATTTCGTCTCCGAAAGCAAGAGTAAGCATAATGTCACTACCAAGCTGTGTATTTCAAACTCTTATCGATGAATTTTGACGCAGCGCCAGGTAGCGACAGGCTAGCCAACTTCAAACTACGGAAAAGTAACTGGAAGTAGAACCTCTCTTCAGATTTGAAGCCAACCATGTACACTGGCAATGTTTCATCTCAACAATATTTGCATCGCAAAATGTTCAAATGTATGTAATATTCCAGGTTCTGTATAAGCTTTGGTATCAGAGGTGTGACGAAAAATGGTAAGAAACGGTAGCGTACAGAGGCACCCTGAGACGAGAGCTACCTCAAACTTTCGCCAGAGTTGTCTAACCATAAAGCGGAAAGGCTTAGCGTAGGCATGTCTTCTATCGGCGTCATCCATACCTTCAACTCGGCCAAGGATTCAATAATTTTTAGTGAGAATCTTGGAGGCACCAGACCCGAGCTTACAAGCGTAAATTGAATTTTGATCGTTGAATAGTGAGCGGAAACTTGCCCGTATTGAAAACAGCCTCCCAATAGAACACGTTTGGAAAGCACCAGGTGTCAAAAGGAGACCGGTGTGGTTGATCGATTCCACCTTGAATAATTCACGATTACCTGAAGAAGCATACAAAACGCATTATTATTCAAATTTCGAGCGAATAAAGAAAAGGAAGAAAAGGAATGCGGGAGCCTCATCAGTATCCTGAGGGCTGAACGTCAAAGAACGAAGAATGTCCATGGCGCGGGTGAAATTGCATAAAACAAGTAAGGCTGCGAATATAGATCTCCAAGTTTTGGTGTCAGTTGAATACATGGCCGAAGAAACGGCGCGACCCTTACTACTTGCAGAAATGGTCCGTTTAGGAAGAAGTTCAGGTCATGGTTTAGCCCTGGCTGTCAACAAAAATACATTACCTTACTCTTGGCAAAAGAAAAACGAAATCCATGCGCTTTGTTGTAACGAGAAGTGCGCGTGAATGCCTGTTGAAGACACTTTTGCACGGTTGGAATTTCCGACACACCTACTAAAAGATTTGAAAGATCGTCCACGTATAGGGGGGCAAAAGCAATTCCCGCCTAACAAAGGTGACGCCATTAATGTTCAAGACAAAGGAAGTGACACTGAGAACCGACAATCTGGCCTAAACTTGGTTAGAAAGATTGCTAGGCGTCTTCTATATATTATAATGTCGAGAGTTTCCATAATACGGGATCGTCATGAGGTATCATAGGTCTTCACCAGATTGAAAAACTCAGTGACGATGTGTGACAACGAAGAAGGTAACACAGATAATATTTTCCAGCTGGACAGAGCCTCCGACGTGGAGTGAAACTTAGTAGAGCAGCACGGCACAGAATATAGGTTACCTTCGCTGTCAAGGATATATAAGTGTGAGGAAATTCGACGTGGAATTTCTTGTCCAGCACGGAACTTCCTTGCGCTGTAGAAGGCTTCGTTAGGCTTAAATTGGTAAGTCTACCCCCCCTCTCCTCCTTCCACAAGCGGTAGCGTCGAACCGCGTCCACCACGATTCACCTTTACACGGGCTAGAATAGCCTCGGCAAGAAGCCTCGAGGCTCTTCGAGAGTAGAGCTGTTTCCCACTAACCTTCCCCATGCAAGGAGAGCCTCAGACACATATATATTGCTCGTTTCCCATGAAACCGACACAGAGTTGAAAAGTCTCGCCCGGCTTCAAGAAGATTCTCCCTAGTTCCAAGTCAAGTGCTAACAACAAAGCAAAGTGACAGTTGAACTATTTGTGTATTGGAATTAGCCCCAGCCAGTGAGGTAATTCCATTTAACGATCACTACCGAGTGGTTTTTCCGACTTCTCTCATCAACTCATGTCGAAGCCCTCCTCGTTCGCCCCTCGTTTTCGGGTGGCCAAAATACTCTCAACCTGGACCGGACGTTACCGCCTCCCCCTTTTTTCGGAGAACCATCATCACTTTAAGTTCCGCTCAGAAGTTTTGAGCGCCCTCGCCTTACGTGCAGGAGACATCCATTAATCCTTACCCCGTCGTCTCACCTGAAATATTCAGTAAGCCAACCCCTTTTCCCCCTTCAGTAACCCATTTGCGTTAATTTTCCCCATTTGAATAGTCTTCTCACGTTACACCTTAAGTTTTAACTTCATGGTCTGATTCATAACTACAATTCCCCTCCCCATCGTTCATCTGATGTAATTTTTGCCCATCATTTCTTTCATTATTTTTATGTCAATAAAATTATATTTTTGTACATGCCTCTTTAAATAACCTTGAGCTTTGCCATTTTCCATATGTTACCTGACCTCGTTGCACTCTTATCTCGCATTTTCGCCCATCGAAACTCGTGGTTTTCCGTCCCCTTTGTTGGTTCGCCTTCAAGTTATTGGTCCCTTCCCCATAGATATAATATGGTATTGATATAATATAATGCCATACGATTACAATAAGCTATCCTAATAATAACCAATTTATACTCAAGTTTAATACGCAGGATGTTAGAGAAATCAGGTGGAAACTGGTATGGAAAAAGTGACCTCTCACCACCTTGCGAAAAGTAAGCACGGTAGCTATTCGGTAGGAGTCGGTTAGGATACCTCCTATATAGATCCTGGTAAACAACTATAACTATAACGCTTGCCTTGCTCATCCAGAAGTCTGACTCTGCCGTACGGGATATCATCCGGACCGTGGGCGTATTTGCGCATGATGTGAGAGCGAAACGTAGCACACTTAACATAAACGTTTATGATCTGGAGTTAAAGTCCAGCCGGTGTCCTTCAGCATGCCTCCAGGTGATCAGCATCCCAAGTAGAGATTGCGGCCAAAA
Source organism: Ceratothoa steindachneri (assembly GCA_963969495.1). Taxonomy (NCBI): domain Eukaryota; kingdom Metazoa; phylum Arthropoda; class Malacostraca; order Isopoda; family Cymothoidae; genus Ceratothoa; species Ceratothoa steindachneri. The sequence goes on along the minus strand of OZ018321.1, from coordinate 31,404,406 downwards.
TGTTTGCAAATAGTCCACCACGAATGTGGTTTCAAGATTTCTGACCTCTAATCCTGGAAGAAGGAAGGGGTCCTGCGAGAACTTGACTATGATCCTTCTGATCCTCTTCGACACCTCTGCAAGATGGTTTTTGCCCTTTAACTGAAGACCACGAATATCCACAAAGAAGCGTAGCGGGCGTAATTCTAAACAACCTTAACCTAGTCCTTGCTCGAGGAAATTCACTTACGCGGATAACGTTCGAGTGGTCTTGTAGTGCAAATAGCTGTTTCGCTTCTCTCGGATTGCTGGCTCATACTCGGTGACTACCAAATAACAGGACATGGTGCAAAACGGCTAAACGTTCTACGACTCGTATTCGGGCTCAATGAGATGAGTTTGTCGGAGAAGACGAAATCAATGGCCTGATCAACTGAACTAATCTCATTGACTGGCATAGGGAAATCAGTCATTTCCGGAAATAAAGCCCAGTGCGTACACCTTAAGCATAGCCGAGGCTGTTTATCAAGGGGCAGCTTTCCTGAGAATTATATTTGGAGAGAAGAAGGGCCTCAGCAGCCGTGCTTGGAGACGGACTGAGTCTGCCAAGCAAAGCCGGCTGACGGAGTTCTGTACCCTGAAATAAAACTAAATATATATCCTATCTAAGTGTAGCAGAAATATCCCTGTCTGGAGGGTGATATTTGAAACAAGAAAAAGAACAGATCCAACATGTCAGGTGTCAAATACTCATCCACCTGGCCGAATCCCATGTCTCGATAGTGGCTCGATAGAACGTTAAGCCGTAAGAGGGGCGGCAGGAGCACAAGCCTAACACGATCTTACTGAGACAAAAAACTAATGTGGTGCGGAAAGAGACACCAGCTACTCTTAGTTATACCGGAGTCCAAGCCAATTTACAAGTAATTAAATAAAAATACCCACAAAGACTTAGTCGATGGATCTGCGGGGACCTATTACGATTAAAAGACTCACGTAAATTACAAGAAAACGCTTGAAGCTTTAAGGCTTGAAGACGCCACCTCAAGGTGTCTAAGTTCGAATGTGCCATACTTGTCCTAGTCTCCCGCCAAATTGAAGTGGTTTCCGCCTGCCCCATTAAAGCCTCTCATAATGTGAGAAGGCTTATTCTTTTTATTTTTAGATGTATTTTTCGGGGAAGAGGATGGAAGGGAGTGAAACATCTTACTACTCCCTTTGGAAGGGGTTTCGAGGCCGGATTTGCCGACCTTAACCATCTCTTTCTACGAAATTCCTTTTCCTTGGATACTTATCCGAGTAAGGAGGTGCATCCTTTTGTTTTGAGTCATCGGGGTATTTGTCTCCACATGAATATATTTCAGGGCGGGGAGGGGATTTAAACTCTGGAATATACCTCACCAAGTGAGTCAATGTTCTCTCTTCTGGAAGATAGTGTCATTTTGGTTGGTGGGACTTCCGGTTGAATGCGAAATCAGGGTTTCACGATCTGGTTAATCTCCCATGGTGTCGAGGATGCCAACTAGGGTATCAACAGGCATAAGGCCTCTTTTGGTGAAGTTCGCGGTTGGGACCAGCATACCCACTTCTATCGGGAAGTAGTTGCTTGCCAGCATACCGGCCCACAGCAAGGCAATTAATCTAGAGTTCATTTGCAACATGGCAATGTATATGCTGGTGCTGGTTAAACACTGGTGTAGAGTTTGTTCATTTGACATGGTTGGATCTTAAGGTCCGCCTAAATAGGTGTCTGAGCGGTGACCGCCTCTTCGCACTGCTTATTCGCGATTTACAGCCATTCATGGACTTCGTGTACCCAAACAATAATACTGTAATCCAGCATGATAATGTGCCGTGCCATTGGTCTCAATTTTCACAGAATTATTTTGAGGAACATTCTGGAGGGTTCTAAAGCATGGCGTAGCGACCGCTTAGAACTAAAATGAACTCAAACGAGCATTTATAGGATTGAGTGACAAATATTATGTTACCTTTCCATACTCCCCCCGGTTAATTAATTTCAAAAAGTTGGCACGGACCAACAACATCAATGTTGCCTTTCAGTACGAGAATACGATCAGAAATAGCCTATCCCCAAATAGATCGATCGATAAAGAACAGGGAGTTTATTTTATTCCATGAAAATCATTTAATGAATTATATATCGGTGAAAGCAGCAGATTTCCGAGGAGAATGAATGAACACATATGCGATATGCGATGTGGTGCCCTTTCCTCGAGTTTATTTCTACATATGTCTAATGAAAATCATCAGGTTGATATTGATAATGCTAAAATAGTTTATAAGTCTCACAATTATATACATCGACGCTTAATTGAATCTGCTCTTATAAAAGAAATTCCCAACTTTAATACTTCCATCGGCCGATTCAATACTAATACCTTAATAAGCAAGGAATTCATACTTCCGTTTTTCAAATATGCCGACACATTCTCGCATCTTAAACTTCAGCGCCACTGATTTGTGTGTTTGTACGTCAAGCAACTTCTGTATTTTACTTGTTCACTAGCGATTGACAATGACGGATGTTTCCATTGAAACCTGGTTTCGCATCATATAGAATTAGTCCTATTCTTTGGTTTTATCCCTTTCTCTCTCTCTCTCTCTCTCTCTCTCCATATATATATATATATATATATATATATATATATATATATATATATATATATATATATATATCTTCTACTACTCTCTATTTTAAAAACGGGAGATTTTTCCTATTGATTTGGATGTCCTCCCCCGTCGTCATGGTAACCATCTAAACTCCCATTTGTCATAGTAACCACCTCTACCACCATCGTTATGCTAACCACCTCTACTTCCTTCGTCATGGTAACCACCTCTACCCCACGTCGTCAATGAAATATAGTTCTATCTCCCCCCCCCCCCTGTTTTGGATAACACTAGTCAACAATTTTTAAAAAGTTTTGTTGTTTTTAAATGAGATTAGTTAATTCTTATGTATTTTCATGCACGGAATCCACATATCACCTTGACAAATGCTTATTAGCTATGGTCTTAAAGATAGGCGGCATGTAATATTTAATTATTTTATTATAACACAATATGTGTCATTATGCTTTAAAATCTAATCCATATCCACTCTCTACCTTTTTGCTTGAATGCATATAGTGGGCTGAGGAATAGTCTGCAGGCATTGAAGTGCTGCATTTTTCCTGGTACTGCTTTTCCATGGTTGAAATGACTTAGTGAAACCTTTCACCATGTTGGTGAGTAACTGCCCCACAGATCGCTTGAAAGAAGTCTAAATGTGAGTTTAAAGGTGGATTTTAAGTAACATGTTATCTCCCATGTTCTTGTAAGCCTTGATGAGGTTTTCCACCAATTCTTCAGTTTCCTTCCCTTCTGTTTCCGAGAAATCCCTTCGCCACTAACTTGAATGCTTCTCAAGCAGCTTTCTCCTCCTATGAAGGGCTGATTCAAAGTCACTTTCTGTAATAAGCGCTCGAATTTGAGGACCGATGAAACTTCCTTCCTTTTATCTTAGCGTCACTCAGTGATGGCAATTTTGATGGTAAATACTTGAATCACTGACCAGATTTGTCCATAGCTTTTACAAAGTTTTTCATGAGCCCCAGTTTTATGTGTAGTGGTGGTAGCAAAATTTTGCTTGGTTCAGTGAGAGGTAGATGTTGAGCATTTTTCATCCCAGGCTCCAAGGATTGACGAGGTCGCCAGTCTCTCCTGATATAATGGGGATCTCTTGCACGACTGTCCCATTCACACAGAAAGCAGCAGTACTTAGTGTTTTTGCCCTGCAAGCCTATCACAAGAGAAACAGTCTAAGTCACCACCGAGCTTCCATTGATGTTCATCAGATTTTATGCATTGCAACATATGGTTTATCTTCTCATAAGTTTCTTTCATATGTGGTGCATAGCCCTAGGAACTGATGGTTCACTATTGCTGTTATGCAGCAAGACACATTTCAGAATCGTTTTTAATGAATCAATGAACAGACTCCAGTGTCTGCTTTCGTATTCATATCAAGTGCTCCATCAGACCATTAATCTTGTTGCATGCTATTAAATTACCTTCCATTACAAAGAACTCGTTGAACTGCTGCTGAGGGTCACGAAATTATGAAATTTTCACAACAACTGATAGGATATTCAACCTTTGAAGACGAGACCTTAGAAACTCTGTCTTATTCTTGGGTAGATGCAGATCCCTGACAAGGTCAAGGAGTTCCCCTCATGTTATGAGATGTGGCCTAGTGGAGTGTGCTTCATCAAAATTTGGGGCACTCTGTCATCCTTCTCTGTTTTCTTCTCACCACTTTCCTCAACTGACTTGAAGGATACCGAAGTTGGTGCATCAGGAACAGGTAGACCTTCTTCATGTATAAACGGGCGAATAGCTGATGGACTGTTTGGATATTCAATTGACTCCTTTTTTGCCTCTTTGATAAATTCTTTTGTACTGGAGGTACCATGCAAAAATAACAATTGTTGGTATGGTCTGTTGGCTTCCACCACGTCATTGGCACAACAAAAGGCATTCCTTTCCTTTTCCTTTCCTTGGCAAAGGCTAGTACTATGAGTGTTGCAGGTTATGTGAAGAGCCCAGTTCTTATCCTGGTCACCAATCTTGCATCCAAAACCAGTTATACGGCGCTTCTGTGATACAAAGATCACCACATCAGAACTGTAGCAGAGGTTGACTGCATTATTCAGACAAGTACGATGCATCTGAAAGATGAAAACAACAAAAAATAGAAGTTTAACAGGAAATTTATACATAAATTTACCATTAAACTGCGGAAAATGACAGCTTAGCAGAAGTATTTATATTTTTCAGTAGGAAAATAGAATTAATATAAAAGGACTCACGTGCATATCATTAGCTTGATCAATAAATATCTATTATAAGTTTAAAAAGTGTTTGATTAGGAAAATCAGCTAAGGTTCACCTAATAAAGTAAACTTGCACAGCACACACAAGCTCTATGACGACTGCTGATGCGATAGTGAAGGGCAGTAAGACCGTGAGTGTGGTAAGAAACACACTGCCGCAAGCCTGTTGGAGCCTGTTGTGACAGGTAGGTATATCTTGAAATGTAGCGTTAACAAACAATTTTAACCATGATATTCATTATCAGCAACCTAAAAGTAATTGGAAATTTCTACTCTGGTCTTGGAAGCATTTTAGTTGTCGACCATTGTAATTATCGTCCAGGATAAAGGTAAGTAAAGGGGACACTAAAAGTACGCCAAAGTTTTTTTTTTACCATTTTTTCACTTCGCGTAGCATAGTCCTGACAGCTTAGCAGAATGCGCAGGGGCAGACCTAACATATGATATATATATATATATATATATATATATATATATATATATATATATATAAGCTTCATTATTTTCTATACACTTTTGTAATCTCTATGTTTCCACCGGTAAATTCTCTCCTTGTACAATTGCTGGGGTTGTCTCTTACACCAAGCAATAACCTGCTTTTTTGCTTCATTTAACGATTGGAATTGAGTGCCTATCAGCTGCTATTTTAATTCTGGAAACAGAAAAATGTCAGAGGGGGCTAAATCAGAGCTATGAAAGGGATATTCAAGAGTTTCCTATAAGCATTTTAAGTAGCATAGCCCTAACAGCTTAGCAGAATGCGTAGGTTCAGCCATGACAACCTTCGCTGAATGCGCTGGGGCATTGTCTTCTACCTGTACAACTTTTCTCGACGTCTTTTCGCCAAGGTAGTCTTCAGTTTCGTTAAAACACCTTCATAATAGCTGGAGGTAACGGTTTTCCGTCCTTCTAGAAAGTATATCGTATCATTCCATTTCAATCCCCCCAAATTGTGTCCATAACCTTCTTAACAAACCGTTATGTCTTGAATTTAACAGCTCCGGCTGTTTCCTTCGGATGCCACTCTTTTGATTGAATTTTGTTTTCTGGATCGAACTGGTAAAAAGGATTGTCCTCAATTTTGGTCAAAAACGCTAAAAAGGTCAACCCTTTGACTAAGTTGGTCTTTGCGCAACGCTTTTTCGGACCCAGCGCGCTGATAGCTCAAACCAAGATCTTCAGTGAGAATCCACAAATGCTGAACCATGTGAGAGTCTCACCATATTGGAAACATTGTCATTAGTGAATCTGCGATCTTCTTCAACTAGACCGTGCAAGAGCGTGATATTTTCATCATGTTTTTTGAGGTGGATGATCTCTCTTCCCTTGGATCATCTACGAGTTGTTCTCTGCCTTCCTTGAAGCACTTAAGCCAATCGTAAACCACTGCTATACCAGATAAAGAGTCTCCATAAACCTGTTGTAAAGCTTCAATAATTCTAACAGGCTTCTAATCAAATATAGTTAGAAATTTAATGTTCGCTCTTATTTAAAATTTCATCATTTTGAGGGTTGAAAAGACAATTTTAAAAGAAGCACAGCGTATGTACTTACTGCCTATATTTAGAATGCTCATCAAATTTATTCGAGAAGCATCAAAGATATGTACGAACATGAATTACCTTGTAAAATATTGCGCACTTTGAAATTATGACATTTGTCTGAGAACATTTTGACTAGCCTTCGTATTTATTACTCTACACACACACACACACATATATATATATATATATATATATATATATATATATATATATATATATATATATATATATATATATATATATATATTAGAAGATATCATATTAACGCGATATATCACCAGTGTAAAAAATAATAATTAACCTCAATATTTGAGTATGATTTATTTAAAATGCACCCGGATCTACGCCGATAATTTGTTTTCCAGTTTGTTTCCTCTGTTTTCATTTTGCTTAGTCATTTTTGTTTGCCTTTATATACTGCAGTCGCTCGCCTTGCATTTCATTACTCAGTTAATAATAGCATCATGCCGAAACTAGTCCCGTTTTGTAAATAAATCAGATTCAAATATTGTGCTTTATTACGATTTTTGGCACTATATATAAATATATATATATATATATATATATATATATATATATATATATATATATATATATATATATATATATATATATATATATATATATATATATATATATATAATTTTCCCCCTGATCCACAAAATTCAGTCCTGATCATAGTATAGGACCAGTTGAAATACTGTAAAAATGGACATTTCACAACTTCCGATACTTATAAGGTTCTAAGTGAAGCTTCGATATAATAAAAGCTAAATTGTAGCTGAGACGAACAAAGGTAGTTTAAACAAATTTAAGAGAAAAGACAATTTACTCAAATGAGCTCCTCATCAGCTGATCAAAAGTTCAAGACCAATACCACAAAGTATGAAAAAACCCTCAAAACAGAATTTAACCTTCAGAATAAGAACCTAAAAAATTCGACGTGGCATGTCTGATACGAGCGTTTCTAAGAGGGACGGGCGCACATTACTCCAGGTGGTGAAGATGGCCTCACGAAGGGTATCCAATGTCATGAACTTATGTCCATTTTTGTAGACTTCCCCAAAGGTTTTCAATTGGGCTTAGATCCAGTGGATACATAGGATGGTGTAAAAGAGGGACCACGGAGGTTTTTGTAAGGCGGGCATTGTGAATTGCCGCATTGTCTTTTTGGAAGACCCAGTTATAACCACACAGACGAGAGATTTCTGTCGTGAGGGATGCTCTCTGCAGCATCTCTACATAGCCAGCCGCTGTTTGATGCCCCTGCACAACCTGAAACTCCATTTTTCCATTGAAGTAAAAAGACCCCCCCTCACACTATGATGGTGCCTCGAATATGTGTCGTGTGGAAAACTTTTCAGGTGGGATCTGCTTGTCATGCCAGCAACGTTGGAAACCGCCAGTACCGTTAAGGTTAAATTCTTTCTCATCAGAGAATAAAACCTTCTCCACTTTGCTATTTCCCATGCCTGGTGCTCCCTGACGAACTCTAAACAAACGGTTTTTTGTCGTTGAAGCAGACGAGGCGCTTGAAGCCGATTTTATTTTTCATGCCCTTTGCTCTGAGATGACGTTTAAGGGTTATTAGACTGCAATCAGCATCGGTGAGTGCCTTAATCTGACTTGAGGACCGCGCCGTGTCTTGACGGAAACCCTGTTGATTCTCCTACCTAGTGCTGGTGTAATATTTGGGGTCTACCAATTGACTTTGCTGTTCCATAACCACCGGGATCTTTCAGAAAATTGTAAATCACTGTTTTACTGCGTCCAATCTCGGCAGTGATGGCACGCTGCGACAGGGCTTGTTTATGCAGTTCAACGATCCGACCACGTTCAAATAATGAAAGTTTATTGACTATAGGCGTTATGACGTCTTAACTATTAGTTCCACACGATAAATAACACAGAATCCGAGAATTTGCGCAAATTTAGACTATTATGCGCTGTGTTCTTAAACTTTTGATCAGCTGTTGAGCAGCTCATTTGAGTAAGCTGTCTTCGTTATTTAATTTGTTTAAACTACCTTTGTTTGTCTCAGCTACAATTCAGCTTTTATTATATCGAAGCTTCATTTAGAACCTTATAAGTATCGGAAGGTGCGAAATGTCCATTTTCACAGTTTTTCAACTGGTCCTATACTTATGATGAGACTGTATTTATGTTTTCCATTTTGTTTATCTTTTGTTCGCCTTTATATACTGGAGTCGCTTGCCTCGCATTTCATTATACAGATGACAATGGTTTTTTGTTGATTTTTTAATCAGATTCAAATATTGTAGTTAATTATTATTTGTAGCACCGGATATATATCGCGTTAATCCGATATCTTTTAACCATATATATATATATATATATATATATATATATATATATATATCAACTTTGTGAGCTTCTACTTATAATTTGGCCAGATTATTAAAAGAAGACATAACCAAGAAGAGCCCTCAAAATAACCCAAATCATGAGACAGAAAGGGTAATATCGCTCACGGCTGCCTTTATTGCCTAGAAGTTTCGGCAAAAAAAACAAATGTCACAGAAAGCACGTCAACATTATTCCTTATAATTCATTTTTCACATATAGTTTCTGTTGGAAAAATATGAGCGAAAGAAGAGGCCATTTTCCATAATTTACAATTTCTCCATCTTTCTCTTCCTTTATTAGGGGAACCGAGACACACCAGGAGATATGAAATCTCCCTGGAAAATCCAGTGGGATAAAGGAAGCAATTTTCTCTCAACGATTCCTCACGAAAATTATTTGCGCCCATCGTTTTTATTAAAGCCTAAATTGGATTTTTATACGTGTAATAAACCTTGAAGGAGACCAAACTACCGTTAATTTCGTGGACCTGTTTTGTCTTGAAAAAGTTCTTTTTATTTGATTGTCAACTGCTGTTCCTTCAAGCGAATTTAAATATGTTATTTATTTAATACTTTTGTTTATAAATCTTTCAAAAATGATTTCATGAGAAGTGAATCATGTCTATGTTCAAAATATATTGGATGCAATAGTTTATGTAGTGTGTTTATATATGTAATTGAAACAGACTTGACATATTTGATTTTAATATTTGTAACAACAAGAGCAGGTTATCAGCAGGAAAATCATAAAATTATTGATTTAAATGAATAGAAGTTTCAATAAAGTTTTCAGCGAGCAAATATTACAACAAACTAAGACGTAAGGTGAGAAATGCTGGCGTAATCGACAAATCCCTTTTGATTAATTACTTATAACTACGCCTTGAGGAGCTTGTTTAAGAGGAAAGTAGTCAATCCTTTTATCCTACCTGTAACTTGTTCTCCGAATCAATAGTGTTTGCGGTTGAACCACGGACGATGAATAAACTAGAACCATGTGTTCTTTGATAGTAACATCGTTAAGATATAAAGGGCCTTGTACCTTCTCTCGCGTATGGCAAGGTGGTGCTCTCTGTCTTCTATAATGCAGTTCAGTAATTAAAGTAACGAAAAGCTGCCCCTCTTACAATTAATGGCGCAAAAGTAGGCCCTTATGAAAGGCGTCATTTTTCGGTTCATGGCCTGATACATTCTCGCCCTAACTGGAGGACAATATGCCATACTCTTCTAAACATGTCATTGATAGGTGTTGTTTGGCATATAATTCCATAGGGAAAGTAGTTCAAGTGAAAATTCAGGCCTTTCTATGTGTGTTTTCCTGGATGCCTTGAATGTACTGTGAGGTTCCCAACAATTTGGAATGCAATTCGTCGGGAAACTATTTATATCACGATCTTTTTACTTACTGATTTTCCTAACATTCTTTTTTCTTTTCTCCTTTCCTTTCAAACTTTGAATACGCCTAGATCTAGCTAAAAAAGATCACCAAATGTAATGAAAACAAAAAATACAGGGTTTGAAAGACTTAAGGACAAAGTTGCAGCAAGAAATGAGCAATATAATTACCCTCTTCGCCTACAGTAGTGATTGGACCCCATTCGTGGCAGGTACATGGGCTAACTCATTAATATATGTCTTTTACGTACACCACCCAGTCATGGAACGCACAAAGGGCCGCTATCTTGAGCTCGTAACCATTAGGCTTATCGTTAATCCTTTTAAGAGCATTCTTTCATGATTATTTAAACGTAATTAGAAGTGAGATTATCGATAAGCCTAAGTATAAGAAAAGGATCCTAATATAAGTAGGCAATAAGGGATATAATACACTGTAGTCTATTTAGTATAAGTCTCTCTGTCATCGTCAATAAGGCAAGGGAGTCCCCAGCTCTTCTCTTTTTCCTAATAGTACCCTGACCTCTTCTTCTTAGCCCGTCTCTCTCTCTACTTTATCCTATTTTTTCTCTATTCTATTCCTTATTCCTTTCTCCCTCTATTCTTTCACTTTGCTCAATTTTCTTTCTTATACTTTTCGTACAAGCGATGAGTATTGGGGTAAGCCATCCTCCCTCCCACCCCACCCTCACCCTTTTTAATGACCTCATACTTCTTATAATTTCCATGCCAAGAAATGGAGTATACCACCCTCCCCCTGTTTTCCCACTCTTCCCTCACTCCTTCTGCTCCACTATCTTTCCATCTCTGCCCTTTATTTTTCGTCCTCTATTCTCTTCTTAATTCTCTTTTCTCTATCTCTTTACACCTTATATTCACTTGTGTCTCTTCCTTAAGATTCAAAACGCCTTCCAAATATACTCTCTCCCTCTCCTTCTTCCTTCCTTCTCACATTATAACTTGTCATCATCCGCTTATTCTCCCTGCTACTTCTAATTCCCATTCAGTTGTCCACCGTTTTATTTCCTTACTCATTTGAGATAAAAAAAGATGAGCCCACACTATCATACCCTACCCTCTCGAGTAACTCCACCTCGCTTAATTTATGGTACAGGAGTCCTGATTTTAAAAAGTTCTCGAGAAGAAATATTTAAAATTAAATTTAAAACGAAAATCAACGACAATCTTTGCACAGAGATTGAGCATAAAAAATGGCCGTCGTATAAATACCCTGGGTTTTTGAGTTTCTGGTTAGATTGAGAACCCGTCGTCTTCGGTTCAGATCGTTGTGTCTGTTTCCCTCAAATTCCCCGGTATTCGGTTGTGCCTCGAGATAGGATCTCACTAGGCAGACCCATCTCTTTAGTGCAGCTTTACTTGGTTTAGAGCAAGCCTCGAATCATTTTCGTTCCCAAGGGATTGGCCGGGATTCCTCTTGTCTCATCTGGACCCCCCTCCCCCCCAAGAATCTCCAGTTTCCCGTGTAAGAGTTCGTGCCGAGCCGCTCCAGAGTCTCGATTTGGAGGTTGTACTTCTCTGGAGCAGAGGTGCCATCGTCCGCCTTCAAGAAGGATCGTGAGCTCGTCTTCTGGTCCCCCTCCCTTCATCCTAGTCACCATCAGGATATTCGACCTGGGGTGACGTCCATTGGCCTTCTCCATTCCTCATACCGACTCGCTGAAGGATATTCACTCGCGTAATTGGGCCTATAATTTTGGTAACATATAATCGATCATTATGAATGATAGTATTTAAACGATCATCCCAATTTGATGCATGTAACTCGGGAAGGATGGTTATGTTAAGTACTTTAACAACAAAGTAACTATAGCATCGTTGAAACGGGAAGCCTGCCTCTCACTTTTATACTCAGGAAAAATACATTTGCATATAATTAGATAGACAGATAGATCGATAGATAACACAGGGTAACAATTTTAATCACATTTTCTAGTGACTTAGGTTAATCTGTCAATTTGAATTCGTTTTCTCATGCTGATTTCAAATATATAATCCATTATTTTCCTACATGCTATAGTAATTGTGTAATTTCTATTTTCTCGATTCCCCGAAAACTGCCCTCCGGACGGACAGAGGAGGTGCTTGTAGAAAGCAATTACTTCACAGTACATAGTAAGAAGATAGTAATAAGTGTTATTGCGTAAAATATTGACATTATTGTTTCTTTTTCAGGTCTCATGTTAGAGTGATGGCTTCGTCAAGAGAAATTGCGTTAATGATCCAGACACTTTCTGCTACATATGTGCCTGTTACATGCTAGGTTCGTCAAAGGCGCAATATATCAAACTTTGTGATCCGCACTTATAAGGCATATTATAATGTTTCTCTTGGCGATCAAGATAAGAAGTGGGCTCCACATGCTGTTTGCCATAGTTGTGTGGAACATCTTCGTGAGTGTAGGAAAGGAAAGAGAAATGGTCTTCCTTTTGGAATCCTCATGGTGTGGCAAGGGCAAAAGGATCATGTATCGTACTGTATTTCTGTTTGGGGAATACTAAAGGGATTGGCAAGAAAAATCGGCACAAGATCGACTACCCCAACATTCCCTAGGCGATCCGGCCAGTACCTCATTCTGACTCTTCACCAGTTCCGATTTTCAGTGGATATGCTTCCTCCGAGGATGAAAATGATGTACCTGGTATGGACGCCCAGGGAATGGATTCAGTGTCTGCAGATTCATCATCAGATGGTAAACAGTCACTAGCTACTCAGTATTTCAATCAAGAGGATTTGAATGACTTGATACGTGATTTGGCGCTCTCAAAGAAAGCTGCAGAACTTTTAGCCTCCAGGTTGAGTGAAAGACATATGCTTGACAGGTCAGTACGGGTATCATATTACCAAAAAAGGGAGAGTACATTTGTTAAGTATTTCTCTGAGGACAAACAATTGAAATACTGCCACGATGTTCCTGGTCTGTTTACCGAGTTGATTTTTTTTTTTTTGATTAAGGGGCTATCTGGCGACTGCCGACTTAGGCATAAGTTGCCGTAAACAAATTACCGAGTTGAGACTTGGCACCTATAGCCCTGCTGAGTGGAGATTGTTTTGGATAGCTCCAAGCGTAGCCTCAAGTTTTGTCCTTTTGCATAATGGCAATGATTTTGGTGAAGTTCTTCTCGGTCAATCTGTCCATCTGCGAGAAACTTACGATCATATAAGAATGGTCATGGATTTACTTAAATACCATGAACACAATTGGATCATATGTGTAGACCTTAAGATGGTCAACTTCCTCCTTGGCCAGCATAAGGGATATACAAAGTTTTCATGCTATATCTGTATGTGGGACAGTCGAGCTCGGGAAAAACACTGGTCCCCAAAAGATTGGCCAGTTCGGGAAACTTTGGAAGCAGGAATGCCAAACATTGTTAATGAGCCAATCGTAAGTCGAGAGAAGATCGTTTTTTCTCACTTCATCTCAAATTGGGGTTGATGAAGCAGTATGTCAATGCGTTGAGCACTGACAATGATTGTTTTCAGTACATAGTATTGGTGTTTCCCGCTCTGTCATACGAAAAAATAAAAGCAGGAGTATTTGATGGTCCTCAAATCCAAAGACTTCTGAGTGATTCTAGATTCGTGAACACCATGAAGGAAAAAGAGAAGGCAGCTTGGCTCTCATTTTCTGCCGTTGTTCATAACTTCTTGGGAAACAAAAAAGCGCATAACTACGAAGATCTGGTTACTAATATGCTTTTAGCATATCGTGATCTGGGATGAAACATGGGTGCGAAGCTGCATTTCCTAAATAGTCACCTCGACCGATTTCCAGAGAATCTGGGGGCCATGAGCGACGAACAAGGGGAACGCTTCCATCAGGATTTGATGACAATAAAAGAGCGCTACCAAGGTCAATGAGATAGACACATGATGGCGGACTACTGCTAGACGATTAGAAGAGATCAACCAGAGAAGACTTACAAGAGAAAGAGTTACAAACGCAAATTTCTGCCCGCTTAAAATCAAGAAGAGGTCCTCCAGCCTGATGTAAGGTCATTAATAAATTAGCATCTATTTGATTACAGTATTTGTAATCCTTCATGTTTAATTCAAGTTTCTTCTCATATGCAATAAAACGTTTGTGCAAAAAAACCTGCTTTACTATAAATAACGCCAAAGGATGATTCAAAATTACTTCAGGGCATGATGATAGGCGTGATAAAATGAAAATTATGGTATAATATTAGTTATTGATATTAAGAAAAGTCTGTAGCATTTAGAGAGAATCTGATTTCAGATTTGAATTCAGTATGCTCGAATTAGGTAGGAAAATGTACTTTTGTCAATTCACCAAATACAAGGTGTTCCCCAGTGTAATAGATATACAGATATAAATTAAACGCTTAGCAGTTCCCATAGTTCACATTTTCGTTTTCAAAGCTCAGCTGTTCTTTATATCCAATTCTCTCAAATATTGACCAAATTCTGAAATTGATTTTTTACCCTCAATGATAAAGAGCAGAAAGCGCGCATGTAAGCAGCCAAAACCAAAACCTTTGCTTTAAAAAAATGCTTAGGAATCTGTTATATGATAAAAAATCCTTTTCTGCTTATCAGTGCCAACCACTTTTAAGATAGGCTAGGAAAAGTGTATGTCCGCCGACTGGCAATAAATAGGCAGTGGTGAAAAATGACCGGCCCTTCTTAGCTTAGTATTGGTAGACCCACTTAAAATCCTGTAAAACTCTATTAACGTAATATAGAATTGAAAGACTTCCATTAAATTAGTCAATAGCTCCTCCTCAGTAGTATTCTATTCGTAAACCCTTTTGGAGATGAGTCCTACCTCCTATCATATAAACCTTATATAAAACCCTTGTAAACTTTAGATAGGAGACAGTCTGATCAAATCTTGTATCCTGAATAAAGATAAAAGTCATACAGCTTCTTTGCTCTCCGCCACTGCGTCGTACCGGGTCCTCAAACACGGGCAAGTAAACATTCCAGTTGCTGTCTTCACTCAGGGACACACGAAGCATTACGTGGAGTTGCTGTGACCACTTAGGGACACACGCATTTTTACTACGATCGAACCCGATGCAAGAATCACCATTCAACGTGAGATTGCCCACCAAACTACAAGGCAGTTATTCCTCACCACGAAGGATTCCGTTGTGCCGACTACCTGATCACTTTGATTGTGTGCCCTATCTACCGACTGAGGCTCATTGGCACCATAACCATAGTTACAAGTCCAGAATGGATCACATCAATAGTTACTTGAGATGCAAATATATTCAACGCTGTTAAATAAATGTGTTTGGCTTCAAAGTTGGGAGGAGGATAGGTCTGATTAGGAATTATTCTCTGAGGGTTATGAATTTCAATCAATTCAGTGTGAATGGAGCAACAACCGCTAGGGATTAGAAAAGGTGATTCAATTTTATACACATAATCATTTCCAAAGCAGGTATATGATTTACGGCGTTCTTTCAAATAAAACTAAAATGTTGTTACCGATGTTAAGTTGAATTATCTGGTCTGATTTTTACCTGCGGCGAAGCGCCAGGTCAAGGCGTCACTTTTTTTTCAAAAGGAGTAAAATTCAATTTTACCCATTTAGAGTCATGAAATGACCCATATGACCATGGAAATTATGGTTATTCACTCTGGTTAACTCAAATCTGCGATTGGATTTCTTTAGCTATAATATGGATGTTCTCAATATAGTGCGCAATTAGATTCTCAATAATTTAGGGGGATCCAAAGGTCTATAAAATATTCGCAAGGCCTTTGATCTTTATACAAACCAAATATGATAATTGCGAAAAAATTTAGCAAAGATCCGGGAAGAGAATTTGTATAATTCTTCAGAAAAAAGATATAAATGAAAGTTCCCTGAATAAAAAATTAGTTCGTGAAGCCAAACAGCAAAACTAAAGTTAAAATGTTGTTATGCATTGAATATTTAATTTATTAAATAGCATAAACATATATTAAATATAAATGTAGGAAACAAGTTTTAGATCTATGAATTGAATTTAATCCTAAGAAGGCAGAAAATAAAGATATAAAAACAGATGAAAAATTCCACAAAAACTGTAGACGGCCGAATATTCGACTACTACGCTCTGCTGACACCTTTCGGATAAAGCATTTATACTTGCTTAGTAACGGACCTTGAGCACCGCCTACATAGAAAAGCGCCTATTCTGGAAGTCTTTCGGTGAATTACGGTTCACCCTTCAAAAAGAGAAATACTTTTTTTTTCATCGAAGATTCATAACAAAATGAGGGCTTAAGCACCTCAATGCTCCCGTCCATCGCCCTGCGTGTGAACCTGCTCGGATGTCTGCTATTCATTGATTTCGTCTTAACTATGCTGGTTCTTGGACTGAAATAGTTAAGGGCTTATTTGAAAACTGGTTTGAGGACTAGCCCACAGCGGAAGCGTAAGTCAGAAATTATCTCGAAACTGGGACATAACTGCAAGTCCCGGACGGAGGAGAGATCCTCATCGCCCGGGGGGCCTGGCCAGAATCATAGAGGGAAGTACACCCGTCGCTATGTAGTTGGATGCAATTATGGCGTAAGTACCCGAGTGGGGGGGCAAAACTTTAACGGTCGTTGATTTGGCTGCTAGTGCATCAAGTCCACTATAATTTACCCCTCTTGAGGTTGCCACTCGAGATCCACCCCATCCATCCATCATTTTTTCCTTTGGCAAACAAACGAGCGAGATAGCAACAGGAAAATGGACGAGAGCGTTTTTCCACCATTTTTTGGACGTACCTCAACATACCAGCACTAACCGCTACCTCTTTTACCACTTCATAACCTTCTTTTTCACTCCAAAACACCATAATTACACTTAGGTTTTAGAAAAAAAAGACCACAAGAGGACATAGTAAGGACGCAGAAGACTATGTAGACCCTCACTAAGAGGTCCCTTCCCTAAGGACCATCTCCGGAAAAAAGAACCCTGAAGAAAGGCACCTCTGTGAAACCCTCTACCTCGAGTTGAAAGTAGCACTGGTGAAACTTAGTGAAGTCTCATAAGAGTTCATCGCCTTATGTGCCGAGACTAAGGACGTGGACCAGCTCCTATCGGAAGAGGGAGCGAGGGTCCTCAGAAACACCGGACTTAAGCGAAAACCCCTCCACAAGTGGCAGCAAACCTAAGCATGATCTGCCGCAAAAGGAGAGCTGGGTGGGTGAGCATATACCAGAGGAGCTCAAAGAGGAGATCACCAAAAGTAATGCCTGAGCTTAAGTTGGTGAAATAATCATATTTCTGTTAAAGATCAATTCTTTACCACTAAAATGACCAAGAAATCGACGCAGAATGGAATACTGGTATTTAATATGAGGATACCAGGCAAAAACATTCAGCAAGAGAAATTTAATAGCATACAGATGTGTTGTGTATGCTATAAACTTGAAGAACATACTACGACAACATGTCCGGACAAAAACAAACTGTGGTGAAGTGAATGATTCACAGAATAACATCGATTTGATAAGTGCGGGAGCACTAAGAAGAGATGCCTTAACTGCAAAAGGGAACATAAGACCATGGCCCTTAACTGCCCCAAGCAATCTGAGATCATAAAAAGAAAGAAAGAAGAAGGAAGGAAAGCTAAGTAAACGACATACGCAAACGCCGCCAAGAAGAATGCGGACATAAAGCCTGCACGTGCACTTGCACATATGAACATGACGGGAGATCTAAGTGCAAAAATACTGATCTGCCTTACCCACGCAAATATGGTTAATGCAGTGAAACCTGGCTGCTATAACCAGGTACTCAATGCTCTCCTGAAATCGAAAAATCTCCCTTCAGTAATTATGCCTGCAGACCCTAAATGCTCCAAGGCATTCAAACAGTTAGTCATAAAAAACAATACCGTCAAGTCTTGACTGAAGAAGATCGTCGAAGCCCCCTCATCGGAGGAATCCGAAGAGGACGACAAAGAAGAAAAGGCTGAAAGTGAGGAGTGATCCTCCTCTTCTGACAACAAAGAGGGTCCCTTCGCCCGTACATGAGCTAGGAAGAGCATGTCCAAAACCCCGAGTTCTCTTCCGAAAAAGGAAAATCCTGGCCAAAGTAAAACCGCCCAGCCAGCCCCTAAGAAGAAGAAAAATAAGAAGAAGCATAGGTAAAAGCAATTCACCATGTTACGGAATGCACCCCAAAAATTGGAAATCAATACCAACACATGGACAACGAAAGGACTTCTTTACGGAAATGTATTCAGGGAAATTGATGCGGACATCATCTTAATTTCGGAACATGGGTTCGACACGCGTAATGTAGAAATAAAAATCTGGAAATACGCTGTCTTGATCACAAATTATTCGCGGGAGCGGTTCGACAGAGCCGCTATTGCAATAAAGAAAGGGCTTAAATACACAGAAAATAAGAAATTTAGAAGAATCCTACCTCGCAATTAAGTTGAAACTCAACTTAGAAAAGTTGGTCATTGCTACCGGATATCGACTGCCAAGGAGAAATGTGTTACCAATTCACACTCTCACTGGCCTATTTGGCAGAAGAGCCCCCACTATATTAATGGGCAATCTGAACGCCAGACGCCGAGAAACCAGTCACAGGACCTTCAACGGTATAGGAAGAAGCCTGAACCTATTGCTGGACAGAAATATTGTCCAGCGAATAGGCCCCGACTACCCCACCTTTGTCAGAGCAGGAAGTGCCACAAAACCAGACATCTGTCTGGCTATTCGTCAGCTGCCGTTTAATTACTACATGGACCTGGTCCAGGTACCATGTAGTGACCATTATAGGGATCTTACTCGCTATCAACAGGAACCCTATACAAGTTCCAGCTGTAGTCAGAAGGAACTACAAAAGCGCAGACTGGACACGGTACGCGCACCTTCTTGAGTCCTACGATCCACCCAACCTGGACGAGGCAATTCTTGAGGAAATTTACGAGCCACTCAACGACCTCAATCACCATCTCATCAGCGCAGATAGGGCTTGTATCCATAAATCCGAGTATAGGACCATCTCTACCTACAGATGGACCGAATACATGAAGGATTTATATCGTAAGCTGAAAGCAACATCATCGACGAGTTGAACGAACAAATACACAAGACGCCCTCTTACCACCAGGTGGATAGACAGCGCGACAGAGGCGCCGAGATTACCGAAGAAGAACTAGTCGGCGCGCTCCACTCATTCGGACAAAAAAAACTAGGACAATCGGGGCTCACAAAGCTAAAATTTGAAAAGGCACCAGCCAATGTCATCGAAGGGATGAGAAGAATATACTCGTATAACGCCTGTCTGAGCAGTGGATACTTTCCAGATGCTTATAAAACGGCTAAGATGATTTTCTTGCCTAAGCACGAAAAGGACTTAACGTTGAAGGAGAGATACCGGCCAATTTCACCTCTAGAATTTGGCGGGAAGCTCTTCGAGAAGGTCCTCAACAGAAAACTGGTGTCTCACCTGGAGGAGAACTCTCACTTCAACCCACATCAATTCGGGATTAGGAGAAAGCGAAGTACGGAGATGGTGATTAATGTCATCACTGGCGTACATCAGTTTAGGGTGCACGGACGGACTAAAGTTTCCGCTCAATGCGGTCCTCCCGCAGGGATGGCGGGGCTGTCCGCCATTCTCTACTTGA
The DNA here is from genome assembly GCA_963969495.1 of Ceratothoa steindachneri. NCBI lineage: Eukaryota > Metazoa > Arthropoda > Malacostraca > Isopoda > Cymothoidae > Ceratothoa > Ceratothoa steindachneri. Next base: position 31,384,601 of record OZ018321.1, on the reverse strand, counting down.
TTTACACCGCTGATTTCCCAGCCCCTGTAAGCTCTACTTGCCTCAACATTCAATTCGCCGATGATTTCACCCAGATAATCACTTTTACATGGAGGAATTTGACTTGGCAAGCTCGTATCACAGCAACAAAAATTGAAAATCTTAACACTTACGAGTCCCGGTGGAAGATCTGCACCATCCAGGAAAAGTATAAAGTAGTCCCCATAGGTAGGAGACTACTTTACGATTTACGACGTCAGAGTGGGGAATAGACGTTTATCTACACCACGGAGTGCAATTTACTCGGAATAAGATTACCTCATCCGGGTACAAGAAGCACGTCTAAGAAAGAATCACCAAGGCCACTGTTGCAGTCGAAACTCTATACAGGTTCAGAAATCTTCGTCAAAGCAATAAAAAAAGTCTACAACGCACTTGTAAGATCGACGATGCTCCACCCCACTTCCGCCCTCTTGTGTGTCTCGAAGACACAAAAGAGGAAACTACAAGTAGTGCAGAACAAATGTGTGTACCTAATTCCAGGCACACTCAGGTGTGAGGAAGAAGACGCCAGGAAGAGCTGCACCGGAAGGCCGGGTCAAGCCCCATTAACATTGTCATAGAAGAACGGACAAGAAATATGCTGGAAATGGTTAATCTTGAATTGGGCGATGATATCGTCCAAATGATTAACCAGCACAATAGAAGAATAAGTCGCACCAGATTTCCAAGCTGTCGCTGGTCCCCCCCCACAGAGTAACGCGGCTCTGTGCCAAGAACTCGCAAACACGAACGACTGTGGCTAAGCGACGGCCACATTCTGCCTGGCGGTCATATATCTAACGTTAAGTAGTTCTACTATACCATGGCTTATCACTTGGGATGCTCAATGTATTTTGCTGTATTTTTTGGTAGAGGTTACTGTTTTTGTAGATTGAAGAGTCTGATGCTTTACAATAGGAACTAACATCCACATAAGTAAACCTGTAATTTTTATCACATAGAGCCAGTAACACCATTGTAAAAACCTCTTGTAACAAAAGTATGTAGAACTAGTGCCTGCTGGTTGAATTAGCCTCACATGCTTTCCACCAATTGCTCCAATGCAGTTGGGAAACTGTGATTGAGAGTGAAAGCCTTCTTCAATCTTGAGCCATTCTCCCGTTGTCAGTTCTAGGAAACATAGGTCATGTAGATGTTTCCATATTTTTTCGCAGACATCATAGACGATGCCTCTAGCAGTGGCACTTCCACATCGGAAGGTGTAATACAAATCAGCGAAAAAACAGCCAGTTGCTAGGTTATGAAAGGAAAAAATAAATAACATGCATTTAGTTTCATACTTTGCTACATTATGGCCACGTGTATGTGCAAAAATTCACATTAATAATTTTGAGTACTGCTTATAATAATATAATAATATTAATAAAAATATTATTATTATTATTATTATTACTGAAATTAACGTGGCCACATATATGTGCAAAAATACACATTAGATAATTTGAGTACTGCTTATAATAATAATAATAATATAATTATTATTATTAATATCATTATTATCATTACTGATGTTAACAACTAATGAATCTATTTACAGCTACAGATATACAATGGAAGTGGAAGAGTTTGAGAGACTCCTTTAGAAGAGAATTGGCAACAATCAATAAAGAAAAGTCTGGATCTGGGGAAGAAAGTGGGAGAAAGGAGGATATCTACTTCAAACAGCTTTCTTTTCTTCTTCCAAGTTGCAAGGCAAGGCCACGTGAAGATGAAGGTGCAGAGGATCCAACTGATGGGAGAAATGCAGAGAGAGAGTCTCAGCCACTGTATCCTTCCACTCATCAAATGAAGAGGAAGAAACCAGTACATTCAGATGAGCAAGTTCTTTTCCAAGTTTTAGCAAAGAAAGCAAATGCGCTAGATTACTCTGATAAACAATTCCTGCTTAGTCTGCTGCCACATTTCAAATGTATCCCTGAAAGTGCAAAGTTAGATGCTAAGGTTGAATTCATGAATATAATTAAGAAGTATAAGCAACAGCCAACACTTGCTAATCAGCAATATTTTCCTCTACAACATAATTTCTTCCCAGGTCTAAGCTCATCAATGAGTCATGTACCACACATTTTTACCCTAGTATCATGCATTCATAATCAACAGCAACACAATGCCAACCAATGCCACCTCCCACACCATCCCTTGCACCAGCTGCAACTTCACAGGCAATGTCTCCATGGTCTGACTGTTCAAGCATTTATGATGAATATTAAACCCAATAAAACATTGAAGTAAAATAGCATTCACATATTTTCAAAGGCGTATTAACTATTTTTTGGCGGAAAAGTATGATAATTAAGTTATGTACATATGCAAAAGGAAATGCTAGTGCGTCATGTATTCCAATAAAAGTGGTTCAGAATCTATAATAAAGGTCTGTTACTGATAATTATATTATTTAATTACCTTAATGTTATGGCAAGTCTCTCATCAGCTGGAATGCTCCACCTCATGTTTGTATTGGCTTTCTGGATGTAGGGACTAAGTAAAGGAAGGAGCTCATTAAAACTTTCTTGAGACATCCTGAAGTAGTTGAAGAATTTCGCAGTGTCTGCTCTTAAATCACCCATTATGGTGTAAAAATGTCTATGAGTCAGCCTCGATGAAGTTACTGGGTGCATCCATAGTGCTATTTGTCTTTCATGACGACGACGGCGGCGGCGCAGAAGCAGAAGTAATGAATCTACTTCATCTTCAGAGTCCATGCTGGAATTGCGGCCTCGAAGGGCACGGCGCGCACCGCAGTGGCGTTGTGCCCATACACACGGGCAACTCTGTGGTGTGGCTCAGTCAAAACACAGTGGCTTAAACATGCTACAGCGTGGCGAACACAAAGTCACTCGTGTACTCCCGCCCTTAGAGTGGATAAGGCAGACGAAATGAAAAGGCAAGGAATTAAATATTTCGAATGTTATTAAGTGTTTCTATCTAAGTAATAAGGTAGAGATGATTTTTTTTTTAAGGATGGAAAATGAATGGCTGTTAAATGATATGGGAGTAAGGTAGGTATGTACCATGTCTCCACATTTTTCAATCTATGTATTGATGAACTACTAACAAGATTGAAGGGTATTAGAGGAGGAATGGGGATAGGTGATATAAATATCAGCCACCTAAGATTTGCAAGTGATGTGATGTTAATGAACGAAAATAAAAGATCTGCAAGAATAGTTTGATGTCACGGCAGAATATGAAAATAAATCGAAGAAAAAATTTATTTAGAGCAAATGTAAGGAAATGTAAGGAATGCTCTTTCGTAAAGGTATGAAAGATGGATGGGTCTTAGAAAATGAAGCGTCAGCATTCGCAATCTATTAAATGTGTTTGACAAGCATAAATTAAGGCAGTTAGAGGCGTTAAGAAAGATTATGAGGTTAGGGTGTGTTATCACAAAACAGGCAAATGGATATATATAATTTAAGTAAATGTAAGTAAGCTGTGTACAGGGGTGAGAGTTACGTAGGGTGAGTAAAGGCGGAATTGCTATGAATTAGAAAAAAAACAGAATAAGGTATCTAGAATGTGTTTCGGGGTAGAAGAGTTTGTAAGGGTGAAATATTAAGAAGAGAGGTAGTGTCGAGCAGATGGCACGAGAGAATTGCAAAAAAAATAAAAATATTCTGCTTAGTGTACTTAGAAAACATGAATGGCGCAAGCTGCGTATAATGGACACAGAATAAACATAAGAAATACATGAAATAGGGAAATTGAAAATTTGAGAAATAAGTATGAAATTTGTGACATTGTAGCGAGGTAACTATGATGCAATAGATGGAAGAGTAAACAGATTGGCGCATAGAAAACGAGTGGAAAGGATTAGGGAAAATGAATCACACGTATAAAAGTGCGTTTTATAACTAGAATAAAAGAATATTTTGAAAATACATAAAAGGTAAATACTAAAGAACGAACGGACTAGCAAAAACATCAAACGAAACAGAAGTGAATGGAAGATACACAACTAAGATAACAATATATTTTTCGAACAACGAATAATCACGGATAATGATGATAAAATAAGACAAGATAGGGAATTAACTCAGGTAGAAAAACGTAAATTGGGATTTTAGCGAAGAACAGACGGATGGAATCGAATGAATAAGTCGGTGCTCAGGTGAAGGCTCCTTTACCATTGAAAACGACTCAGCTGTGAAAGTGAGACTAAACAAATGGACGAACATAAAAGGTCTCGAGACACTCAGGCAAGGAATAAAACAAAGCAAAAAGGAATACGCTAATAAAAACTTTAAGAATGGAGAAAGCGGATACATTAGGCATATTCCTCGAAGTAAGGGAATATAAGTTAATTCGAAGAAATAAAGAAAATGAAGGATAAATTATACTCGCCAAAACTATGAGAAAGAGGAACATATAGAAAAGTAAACAACCACAAAAATCTACATTTTCCGGAAAACAATTTCTTTTGTATGGTTGTACAGTTCTCGTATGTACAAGAACGACAGATACCGAAAAACTCTCTACCAGGATATCAATGAAATATGAAAAAAAGGGATTTAATCCCAAATGATTTGGGAGTGGCAAACGATCAAGGACAGTAATTTGATTCAAACGTAGGGAAGTCTAGGCAAGGGAGTGTGTCCCCATATTTTCTTTGATACTAAAATCATAGGAGCTAACAAGGGACTGATGGAGGTTGAATGACTCCAGGCTCAAGCATCTCCTTAACATGTCCTTCTACAATTTTTAATTGAGAAGAGGGAGTGCGATAGGGGGTATGTAAATAGGCTTTGCACCAGGTTCTATTTTAATTTCAAAGGGAACTTATTGCTGCATTCTAATGTTTCTCCAGGCAGGGCAATCACATCCTTGTTCTTAGTTAAAAGATCAACGAGTGCTTCCAAAACCTGAGGGTTCTGAAGCTCATGTGACGTATGAAGGGAGTGTTGGAGACAGTCCCAATATCTACATTTTAACTATACAAGGGTTAAGTAGGTCGAATCGGTAATACGATTAATCTTACGGCTATGGTTGCCATCTAAATCTACAGCAAAGGCATGACCAATTACCTGTTTTTATCGTAAGGGTAACAGGCTTATAGCCTCTATTTATACAAACGATAGGAATCACAGATTCGTTAGATTAAGCAATAGAATGGGCTAAAATAGCATTACTAATTATGTTACCCTTGTCAGTGATGATAGTATGAAAGTTTACCAAATGTTGATTATCGGAATTAGCAATTTTAACAGGAATTTTTTTTTTCCATGGGACTTAATGTTACATTTTCTTTAGTATATATATACAGACGAGATGCTTGCGATTCAGCTAAAACTACATTGATTAAGGCATTGAGGGTAGAATCTTGTCCTATAAGCTTTGCATTCCACCCTTTTGAACTGCCATACATCATTCTGTATTGCTCGAAATTATTTGGATTATTGGGTGTGACAGTACTGTGGCTGGAGTTAATACTAAGCGAGCTTCCTTGAAAAGAATTATGAGAAGGCAGACCACGAACATGTTTCACTTGGACTTTTAAGGGAGTAACAAGGAGTAACAAGGAAAGGAAGTACCCTAGGAGACCTTACGGTCCATTCAAACGACATCTAACTAAATGTCTGGCAGGGAATATTTTCCATTCGTTTTGAATAAAGAAATCTTTGCTTAACAAAATATCGGCATCGAAATTCGCTCCATTATCATGAGCGATACAACAATGAACTGGGTAAATTGAGTAATTGAAATTCAACAATAAATCAATCTCTCCATAAGCCATAAGTAGGAATATGATTGCCTGTAACGCCACTCAATTGAGCAGTAGGCTGGGTTATAGTATATTTATGACTTGTATGATCCTGTAAGCGCTTTACTGTTCGTTGTTTAATTAAAGTGAAATGTGCGCCTATGTCTAAAATGTCTTCAATATCTAAATCATCCTTATGAACTTTAACAACAATTAAGTCTAGATCTAAGTTCCTCTCTCCCATTACTCTAATTGTGAGATGTTTTGATTTGTCATTATGACTTACATGACTGTGGAAGGATAGGGGTCGGGGTTCGATGGTTGGAAACGTTCCGCTAAAAAAGGATTGGTAGACCGGTTCTGGGATTCATTACATGTGGGTTCATACTCTGAGTGATAGGTCATGTGAGTAATGTATTCTATATATTCTTCTTTTGGAAGTACAGAAGTGTCATATGATGTGGGTGCAAAAGGGTGGTCTACATACCTTATCCATCGATCATATTTTCGAGGTGGATTTTGTGGGCGTTCTCTTGCGTATAGGGATATGTGTAGCACGGTTCTGGTTTTCTGTTTCCTTAGTTGTTTTTCTCTTTAAGTATGCTTTATATGGCGGATATTCCTTATCTCTACAACGGGGTTTACCACCACGTCTGGGGCCATGTTTGCAACACCAAGAACAATAGGGAGGATATAAGCACTGAGGAAGTACATGACCATGGCTGACACAGTTAAAGCAAAGACGAGGTTGTCCAGTCTGTTTTCTGGATTAGGGTTTTTGGAAGGGTGTTCTAAAATTTTTCTGGGGTTGTGAAAAACTTGGTGGATGTAAGGACTGTGTGGTTAGAATGTTTCTCGGATGGTTATAAAATTTATTTCTATTACTTGTATTGGCAGAAGTGTTTATATTGTGTTGAATCCTATTCACCGGCGTTTCTCGGACTTTCCTGGGGAGTGCTAGGTTATTGTATTGGGCTATTATCTTATTCAAAGTTTCACTTTAATTTTTTATTTACAATCTCCTGAAATTTATTACTTGCAATAGCCATAAGGAAATTATATTACTGGGGGAGTGAATGTAAGGGAAAATTGATCCTATGCTGCCCTAAGGGCTTCTCCTAACATTTTATGGGAAAAGTTTAAAAGATCATTTAAGTCGTCATTATCTTCTTTGTTCCATCTAGCTTGGAAGAGAGTAGTCATTATAGTTAGTGGTTAGGTTTGTGCTGTGTCCTTGTATCATGTTATCAAGTCTATTTTAAAATCTAGCCAGTTACTAGCTTGAGATAGTTCTAGGGAGTAAGTTACTGCATCTAGTGCATTCCCATCTTTTGGATCAATAAATCTACGTGTATCATTTATATTTATGTCATCATATACAATGTTTTCTCTAAGAAAGTGTTTTTCTAATGAATTTAACCATGGTTGCATCCGTGGTTCTTCAAATTTCCCATTGATATTTTGCCTTTAAACACAAGTACACTATTTGGAAGGGCCATAAAACATCTGAGGTTTATGTATGTTAGTAATTGTTGTTGAGCTTGGTTTGTGGGAGTGGTTGCACCAAATGCTTGGAAAACATTAGGAGTTGGAATAGTACATACGATGGGTGGTCAATAAGTTTTGCGAATAGGTAGGGCAAAACAGAGGAAGGGGGATAGCTGTTTGTGGGGGTGTTAGGACAAGTTATGACAAGTCTGGACCTGCAGCCGCACGCTCCTGCCTCGTCTATTTCAAGAAGCAGTAGCTGATCGCAGATCGTCAGTCACAAATTTTTCAACAATGGAGAAGGTCGAGCACCACGCAGTGATCAATTCTTTGACCAAGGAAGGCAAGAATGCAAAAGAGATCCATGAACGCATGGTTTCAGTGTACACCGACACCGCACCTTCCTACGCAACCATTGCTCGCTGGAATAGGGAGTTCTGCTATGGTTGTGAGTCCCTTGAAGATGACCCCCATCCAGGACGCCCTTCAGAGGTCACCAACGAGGACAATGTGACCCGTGTGGAGAGGATGATCCTCGAAAATCGACGGTTAATGGTCGAAGAAATCGAGCGAGAACTTGGAATATCACAGGGAAATATTATCAACATTATCCACGTCAATTTGGCGAGGACCAAGGTCCCTGCCGGTTGGGTCCCTAGAAAGCTCACGCACCATGATCGACTTCAACGTCGTCAAAGTTCACAAGGCGAGAATTGCACAAGCTGCCCTGCGTGAGTGCGGATTCGAGGAGCTCAACCATCCCCTTACAGTCCAGATCTGGCCCCTAGCGACTACTTTTTATTCCGCCAGCTCAAGGCTACACTGCGTGGACGCCAGTTTGGGGACGATGAAGATGTCCAGCTTGCCATCCAGGAGTGGATTGAAAAACAGTCGGGAGACTTCTGGTTGTCAGGAATTCGAAGCCTCAGGGACAGGTGGCGCAAGTGCATTGAAGTCGAGGGTAGTTATATTAAAAAATAATAAAACACTTTTCCTTATATCTCGTTTTCTTATATCTCAATCGGAAACTTATTGACCGCCCCTCGTAGTAACAACTGTGCAAACTGGAGTTGTCATTGTGGTGTCAGTATTTGTGATGACAGGGATTGAATGTCGCGGTGGCGTGGGAAATACTTGAAACCTAAGAAATCGTTAAATCACTCATAGGCTGGTATTTAACCAAACTGAGAGGATCACTTCCTAACTAAATATAAATTTAAAAATAGAATGAAATATGATAAAACACAAAATTCAAATATTTTATTTAATTAATGTTTTCACTTTTATATTGATATATTAAAAAGTGTCTTTCGTTTCACTATTCACTTTTCAAATAAAAGTTGATTTGAAATTATTTTTTTAATTTAAAATTTCACTTGTATTTGCTTGCTATAATTATATTAAATATATTTCTGGTGTTCTGCTTTGAGAAGTGGATTTTATTACTATAATTTCACTTTGAAGAAAAGTTTGCCTAATTTTGACTAAAAAAATAATAATAATAATACAAAAAATTCTTTAACTTTACTTTTATGAAGGTTCTGAAGACGTCCCATTTGCAGAGTGGGTTGACAGCAGTGTCGTTCTTAAAAATGTTGGAGAAGGTTCTAAAGATATCAGGCTTGTAGAATGATTTGGCAGTAGTGTATTTCTTGATGACCAATGTTGAAAAAGCTGAGATATCCGCTGAAGGAAATTGAATCGGGCGTTAAAAAAAATGACGAAGCCTCTTCTTAGGTCATTAATGAGAATGATCTGTCTTGTCTTGTCCCAGAGATTGTTCTTCTTTTCAGTCGAAAGTAGCTGGAGGCGGAACCATTACAGGGCCGAAAAAATGGAGAGAAGTTCATAGAAAATTTTAGGAAGGAAGAGGAGGGTTGTAGGTTGCCCCCTAAAAAGTAAAGGTCGCCAGTGTTACGACTAGTATGCTAGGTTACGCCAGTTAACGGCTGGTAACCTCGTCTGTTACGAGGGGAGAAGGCACGATGTTCGAAACGTCGTCTGATACAACTGGTGAGGAAGATTACGCCAGTTTACGGCTAGTAAGGTCGTCTGTTACGACTGGAGAAGGAGAGATGCTCAAGACGTCGTCTGCTACGACTGGAGAGGAAGATTACGCCAGTTAAAAGCTGATAACCTCGTGTGTTACGACTTGAAAATGCACGAACGAGAGTCGATGGAGGAGAGGAGCAGTCGTTTGAAGGTGTGCATCGGTTAGGTCGAATTACACGAGACAAAAGGACGTAATGAGACAACTTCAAGGTGGTGGGTTTATGTCTGAGGCTCTCTTCTCTCTCACAAGAATTATTTTTTTTTTTTTCTAAGCTCATTTCAAGTGGGTGTGGTTACATAACATATTAAACATAGTTGGAGTGGTTCTATAATAATGGTAAGGTTATATTTGATTTAGTTACTAAGTTTTTTTATTTTACAATTTAGCCAATAGTTATATAGAGCATTAAACACAGTGGGGTGGTTTTTACAATAACTATCCAGTTAACTTTATCATAGGGTTAATGGGGCGGAAATTTCTTACAATTTATATAATGTGAATATATTTTGAAGATAGAGGATTCTACTACCTTAGTATTAACCAATAGTATATAATTCACGAAGATTAGAGGTGGAGTCCGACAGGGTTTACCTAAGAATGTCTTTTGCAAAAAACAAACAAACAGTGAAATCTCAAGAAATTAGTAGGCGGTATTAAAGAATTTGGATACTTGAGATGAAAAATTGCTTGTTGTTGCCATAGGGGTTAGCTGAAGCAGGTAAGCTGTGTCAGCAAGGAAGGGGATGGGAAAATGGAATGCCTGCATTAGATATGCATTTTTAGCGTTGGAAGATAATGTACATTTGAGTGAATTTCTAAACTCTTTGGCGTGGTATAGCCGACTATATATTATAATATCTATTATTGTATGAAGGGGGAGGGCTCAGGCTATTCAAGCAAACCGTCCAATGACTGAACGCTACGTTGATGCTCGGATTAGAAAAGTCAGGTTGAGGCGCGGGGTCAATACGCTTAACTAATCAGGTCGAGTCCGAGGTTGGCGAGATTTGAATACCGAGGCCGAGAGTGGTGTTCAGGTTAATTAAAGATAAACATAATAAAATATAAATTTTATTTACAGATTAAAAATGATAAAAATGATATAGAGGAAAATTAAAGGTTGGATAATGATCTATCGTTACCGGTGAGAGAGTCTAATTTCTATTAATTAGTTTCGAGCTACCTGTTCATATCCAAATGAGCTCACTAGATTAAAAGAAGGGGGGGAGCTTACCGTTTGGAGGGCCACAGCGAATTCAAGGAAACTTGAGGGGAAGTAGGGGCTTGGCGAGACGAGCTTGTCGGCGTCTTCAAAGGAGGTAACTTCGTCAGGAGAAGAGTGGAAAGGAAGGGTATGGTCGGCACCTTACTTTCGAGGTTGTGAAGGCGTAAGTTCTAACCTTAGTTCGGGCCTGAGGGGGGAGCTGGAATCCTTTGTGATTCTCGGGAGAGGTATGGCTATCTCAGGGTAACTTCGACTGGGCTGGGTGCTTCGAGGACTCGAAGAAGTAATCCGGCACAGCTGCTTCAGAAGAAGGCGGATTGATTGTGGATGCCTTACCGGGGATAGAGAGAGTCCAGCCTTCGGTTGGGTACATACAAAAAAAACCGACTTGGGCTGAGCGATCTCTTCTTGCGAGCGAGCCTTGTTCTTACTACTGTTCCAAGGCGGCTAGGGGTTTAAATACGGAGTGTCCCCATGCGGGAGATGAGTAATAACCCCCACTTTGGGGAATTCCAAGGGGGCAGCTGAGGCGCCAAACTGTCAGCGATAAGCAGTTCTTTTACCCCCTCTCTTTATCTTCACAGCGGAAACTGCTGTAATTTACGACCACGTAGGGGATGTTCTCCACACTCTATTTGAATTGTACGATAGAAGGGGAGCGGGGGGGGGGGTCACCTAGGCTTGCTTTGCCATCTGACTCTTGGCTGCGTGGGGTCTGGCTAACCACGTGGCTTCTAGCAACGTTGCATTACAAAAAAGCAAAAAAGGGGTATCTTTCTACACTCTTATTTCCTCCCTATCTGAATTGTTTTTAATTATTCTTATTATCACTAGTGTTATTATTATTTTAATGATTATCATTATTATCATCATTATTATTATCAGTTATTATTATCGTCATTATTATTATCATTATTATTATACTAATAATATAATACAATTAGAGTTTGATTATAGGTAAGGATGTAATCCTAACATATGTACTTGGATTGGATAGATTTGGCGAAAATTCGCTTAAGAAGGTTAATATATGCGCTGATTATACTTACCTGTATAATAAGGGATCCAAAGAATTGTCTCGTTCGTTATCGCTTTTATTTTGACTAAGGGGTGCTGAGGTTGGTAGGGCATATATTCATGAGATCATTTCCCGTGTGTATGTCTTGTTTAACATTCATCTCTTTGCATAACCTCCTAAAGAGGTTACGTTTTAATGTTGTTTTCTACGCGTGTAGGTAATGTTTTTTATACGTAATTATCTATCAAACACTAACTAATGGTATATTTGGAGTTAATGATATAAAATTAAACGATTTTGTTCTTTTATATTTACTATTTTGCATACGGGTGTAAGCCGATCGCTTGAGGAACATCGAGATTGGTATAATTATTATGATAGTAGAGTTCTGCACCTGGCAAGCCGTACAGTTGAGATTATTATCATTAATTTGACTGATCCCTGATACGAAGACGGTGTTTTGATGCTATGTAGATAGATTATCAAGTAAGATGACAGACAATAAGTGCTGAGTCAGGATGTTGGGGAAATTATTGTTACACTATAGTTTGTTGGGGCTGAGAAGACAAACGTTTATAGCCTTCAACGGGAGGCAGCGTTAGATTTTTCGTATTGAGAGAGCTGAGTATAATCATTGTACAAACGCTTCTTATGGGGGAAGGAGGAGGAAATTTGAAAATAATTTTCAAATTATAATTTTTTTTCTCACCTAGATATTTATGTCGCTTATTCCCACTCCACACTTCCTACAGGCTAATTAAGTGGTGAGACTGTGAGATCAAACTTTTGGCCTTGCCGAAGATGGCGCATTAAACGAAATATATGGTATAGGAACTAATATCACATGTTTCCTCAAACGCATGGTCTTGGTAAATGGTTTTGAGACTGTGCAGCTAACTTTCTTTATTTTCTTTGCTTCTATTTTTATTCCATCCATACTTTCGTTTTTACATTACTTTTGTGTGTATTATGAATTTTAATTCAGTCAAATTTGAAGTATTTTCTCTGTATTCTCCAATGTCACAGCCATTACGATACATCTCTCGAATCTTCAGTTCACCTTCCCACACGCAAAATGTGTGACGCACCAGTGGTGATCGAAGGGGTCCTGGATAACTGCCGTATTGTAGTATATTATACTACCACTCGTCTTGTTGTTGTTATAGCTGTCCATCGGATACGAAGACGATCAAGCTTCACTCGATGATAAAGGGTTAATGAAGGGATGAGTGTATGATGGGGATGATTGATGAGAAAGTGAAAAAGATGAAAGATGAGTGAAGCTGTGCTTGCGCAGTGAGTGGATAGTCTAAAGAAGGGCTTGCGCTGGGCTTATCGCCACAGCTTAGCCTCGCACAGAATTAATGGTGGCAAGAGTTAATCAGGACGACCATCGACTGTGAGAGGTTGCAGAGGTCTGCCGGACATCTTGTTTGTCGAAAGCCGCCCAATGTGGGACCCCACTCACAGCTTTTTCATTCGGGGTTGTGCTCTCGTAGACCTATCTCAATCAAGGGCAACCCACAGGTCGGGTGAGGTTACTCGTCTATCGCCTTATCTAACGAGCTCCAGTCCTAAAGAACGTTACTGGTTGTTTTCAAACTTTCGTGAAATCGATGATAACATAAAACAGGAAATATCAATATGAATGTATGTATGTATGTTTTTTAGTGTATAGAAGAGTTTCTGGACGAATAGAGAGAAATAAGCGTATTGTTAGTTCGAATTATCCAACGAGGTATTTCCATAGTCTCCTTGGACATGATAGTTGTTGTTTTCATAATAAATATAAACTTTCTCCTAACATACAACAGAAAATAAGGATAGGCCATAAAACCTGAATGTGTGTATGCATAAATCTGTGTATAATAGATGCTGTGAAGAAAAGATAGAGATTCATGTATTATTATCAGAATATTCTTAAAAATAGGCTAAAAATATGCAGAGAAGACTACCGTCTATACTAGAGCCCGCATGGGTGTATAGTGTAGGAAGGGTTAAATTTCCTGCTACACCTGATACACAGAGGAATGGCGCGCCCTCCCTGCATCAGTATGTTTGTACCATACAAGGAGGTAGTAGATGTAACATGATTCAGCGTGGCGTAGTTGGCATTTCGAGGAAAGAGAAACTCTCGTTGGTTTGCGCTTTAAATTAAATTTATAAATTCCTTCCCGAAAACCTTTTGAAATCATGACTCCGGTGCCATATATTGAAGGAGGCAAAGGGAATCGAGAGGGTGGGTTGTGGTAGGTGAGGACGACCTTGCTTGTCTCAAATTAGTGATGAAACAGAAAGGCAGCCAGCCGTATGGCGGATAGAACCAGCAGGGGATAGATGACGAGGGTAGAAGGAGGAAAGAATATCGCATGAGAAGAGTGGCTAGAAAGAAATAAAGGCTGACAAAGAAAGGAAGATAACATGAGAGAGATACAAGGGAGAGAAAAAAATATAGAACTAGGACCAGCAAAGACCATTGGCTCCACTCAAGGCCAGTCTGAAAGGAAATAAGGTAACTGACAGATCAAGCTAGAGAATGTAATACACAAGTATTACATGTGTATTTTCAGTATATGCTTTTAATTTACTTATATTATTATGGTACACACTTATCTACGACTTACCTGCATAGTCTACAAGTTTTTATGTAAGTACAAACTTATCAACAAGTGTACCAATTACCGCACAAGTTCTAAGAAGCAATCATACATATAAAGGTGATATAATCGCTCTTTCTCTCCCGCAGCGCCACGTCTGCTAGTATTGAAAATACAGGAACATGGAAGTCAGAAAGGAATATGAAAAAAACATTTAGACTCATGTTGTACAAACAATTATCACTGTAGAAGAATGGTCAGCCCCCCCCCCCATCCCGTTCACTCTTGGTGCAGTCACAAGGCGGTTACCGCAAAGACATCCGTCGAAGGCATCGGCGGGTTCAGTGCTTAACCGCAGTGTGGCACAACTCGGTGCCATGAAAGACCCTAAAGGTCAAAATGTAAGATCTCCCCCAGGAGAGTGAGATCCAATTTCACGTCAAATAAGAAATTGGAGACGTGTTTCGCCCAATCTCGAAGGCTAACGAGGAGCCGATGTTTGACTTCATGGGAAAAACCGTTGGCCAAAAGAACTCTCCTGGGGCTGTCTTCAAGCCCCTCTCCCCCTTACCACTCCCCCAGTGGGGTGACGAGGTATAAATGAGGAACTCTGAGGAAAATCGAGGTAGTATACTTCAGTCTCTAGGTGACGAAGTCTTCGGATCAAACCGAACTACTGAGACTGGAGAGGTAGAGTACTTGGCTCGCCAGACCAAGAAGTACCCTGCAAGAGAGGCAGGGCTACCTACCTTAAGGGGGTAAGAAGAAGCTCATCTTCGAGCTAAGTTCCTGGTTATCAAACCAAACGATAAGTTAACTTTGGTAAGTTCAACTTACTCTCGCCAAAGAGACTCCTCATATCCTGGTGCACCTTAAACACCAGTGGTATTCCTCATCCTTGAGGAATTAAGAAAAGAAGAAGGAAAAGGCTCCCCCTCGAGCCCGTTATTCGGTGGCTACACCGAACTCTTAGTTAACTTGGTGAGGAACCAAGTTCAACTTGTTCTCGTCAGAGAAATCCCCCTCCGTTATACTCGCCCTTGAGGAAGACTGGAATTAAGAAAAAGCTCATCCTCGAGCTAGTTCCAGGTTACCAAACCGAACGTTAAGTAATTTATTTTCGCCAGAGAAACCCCCCTCCGTTATCCTCGCCGTTGAAGAAGACCTTCCCCGAGTTCAGTCCTCGTCCATAAGGAAACTAGTAACGAAGGAGAAAAGCTCCTCCTCGAGCTCGTTACTCGGTGGTCACACCGCACTCCAAGTTAACTTGATTTAAGAACCAAGTTCGACTCACTCTCGCCAGAGAGACCACGACTGCCTAGGTGTTGCATAAAGCACCGTATTGGTTCTCGTCCTTGAAGAACCTCCCCCCCCCGGAAGAACGTGTGAACCCCTCAGCTGTCACCCTCGCCAAAACACCCGCGTGATCTCGCTCATCTACATCTGGCCGGCGGCACGCGTCGAGAGTAAATAACATTTCTGAGGCTTTTAAACTCCAGATGAGTCCGTAAGCCTAATTCTTATATTATTGTTGTGTGTAGAGAAAACGTTAACCAATTTTTGAGGGTAAACTAATTTAATTAATTCTTGTTTATAATAATATTTAGAGTATTGCTGTAGTTAATGTATAAATGTTATGTATTCCTTTGATAAAGATAAAATATAAGTTTATTTTGGGATTAATGTTCGTTTCTCTTATATATATCCTTGCGTGTTTCGCAACGGATCTGTTCGTTAAGATATTCTTATAATATCAATATATTAGACACTCTTAGCACTCTTAGAGATAGAACAAAAGGGGGGGGAATTCTACGACAATCACCTAAGATCATTTGTGGGGGGAGTGATAATATATACATAAGTAAAAGGACTCAAGTTACGAGACTAGTTTCGGTATGTAGTTTATCATACCCTTTTCAGTCGTAAACTGAGAATGCGATTATTACAAAAGTCAATAAATAGCGTACATATCAGAAAAAAAAGAAAAAAACGCAAATAAAGACAAAAGGGAGGGGAAAAGGTCATTAATCAGGGGGTGTGAGTCTAAGATCGTTGACTAAGCTGTTTACGATGAGGTTACGAGAATGGAGGCTGCATTTTAATTGCCCGTCTGACAAATTAAAATTGGGAATTTCTCCTATTTCTGCTATTTGGATCGATGAGCGAATTATTACAGGGGATGCAAATTTTCATTCTTTACTGTAATATTAAGCTCTAAAACAAAAGGTTGATTACAAACAAAAAACAACTCCTACCCTTACACGTGTTAATGCTTTACGGGATGCCGCTCATTAATAACCAAAGAGTTAACACCGGCACCCATGTTCAATAATTGCAACGTTCATTTGAAGGATTTGAAAACAAATGTTCATCAATGGTCAACCGAGCAGGTGTCATCCGTGTTCATAATAATACAAGCACGCACGTGGCACGTTTGTGCCAAATAAAAATTAATGCTTTAGGTTTAGATACAAATATTCTTCTTTATCTTCCAGATTCAATGGACTTTTCACAATCGATTTACCATTAATTTAAATAATTACAAGATCAGTTATGTAGATGATAAAGTTTATTCAGATTTGAACGAGGAGGAAATGGAAATCAAATCATATATCTCATCAATAAGTCCTATTATTAGTTAACGGATGGGTGAAGAGTGTCAGTAATAATGGAAACTATTTTAAAAAAGATTTTAGTTTCGTTTTAATAAAACAATCGTAATTCTTTGACAAACTAATGCATTGAATGGGAATCAGATTAAAGTTTAGGAAAAAAATAGAACTATATTTTCTTAGCAACGAACATTACTCGACGGGCTTACCACCTATGCAGCCTTGTAAATAATACATATATTTTATAACGGGAAACAAAGATTTTGTTGTAAAGAAAATAGGGGTGATTTACATTTATGTTATGGGAGAGAAAAATAAATTATAGGAGAGGATCAATCTAGGAAACAAATGTAAGAGATATCTTTATAGTCAGCTGTCTTGTAACTATGTTCAGTAATTGGCTGCACAATTGGTTAGAAAATTTGAATGGTTATTATTATTCTAAATATTGCTGTTTCCTTTTCTATCACTCGAAAGTATATTTCTGAAAGAATTTTATATTTTTAGGGAATGGCGTAAAAGGCACCTAAAATTTTCCTTTAAATATTGAAATTCTAAGTTCAAAATTAATTTTAGAGAAACCAAGTAAGGGGAATTTCGCTCTAAATCTGGATTGAGATATGGCATCTCTCAATCATGCATTGCACTCATAAGGCAGATACACGTTTCTTTTGCTACTCACCAGCATCAACCCAATTTAATAACTACTCAAAATGAAACTTGATATAATTGTATCGTAAAATGGTCTGGAAGAGAAAATGTTCATTGATTACTTGGTAATGTGGATATCGTTAACTAGAATACTTGCGTCACCAAAACGGGAGACCTTCGGTACTTTATCCACAACCGTGGGTAAGGCCCGGTGCTTATGATGCATGTGTCAGTCAGCTAGCATTACTGCATCAGTCGAACGCGTAACTAGAATCCGTTTAAAACCGGCTGATTCAAAGTCGCTGAGTAGCCTCTCGATGAGGGTCCTAGGGTCCCGAGGTGCACTAATGTTTCGCTGACCTTTATAGATATGAAGGTGGGCAATTGACCCTATTTCCCTCACCTGCGAACGGGAATCCTAATTCAGATGCACCTCTCTTAGCTTAGTCCTCCTCCAAGAGGATAAAGAACCCATCTGTTCTAGATGACCCCCTCCATCACATAAAGGGGGCGTCCGTGTTCTTCTAAGTCCTTTTGTTTTTTAGGGCAATCCACTGTCTCTTGGCAGGGCCATCGATATGCGTGGGATCTGGATTAAGGGTCGCCATCGTCAAAGTTTTGACCTACCTACCTCCAATGTCCCAGGTAAGGCCATCTCATTCGTATGTCTGGGGTCCACGCTGATCTAGGAGGAAACATCCATCGGGACATCCCCATTTGGAAAGTAAGTGATCGCGTCTAGGACTAGGTTTGGTTAGGTACTGGTCTACCTTGAATAAGGTAGCAATTAGATGGTATATCCTATCTACCTACTTGAGAGACACAATCTCTAAAACAGCATTTTATGAACGTCGATTAAAAAATTGAGAGCAGACTCCTTAGGAACCCCCCTCCTCCCGCAATTCCGTTTTCGCGAATCCTTATTGGCCTCTTTACTGCAAGATTTGATGAATTGGAAAGCCCTTCATCGTGAGCCGTGGTACTTTCCTCGTTTTCAGGCTTGTTAGCCATTAGACCACTACGGTCTGTCATTTTCATTTTTCGGGAATGGAGACCTCATTTTCAAAATTGAAACACGCGGTCACACCCATGAGCGGATGAATACGGCGCCGGCTGGACCGGCTCAGCACCGCTCATCACCACTCTTATATGTAACAGAAAAAGCTTTATGTACCTTCCTAGATGTAAATGGATAAAACTTTGTTTCTTTGGCCATGTTGGAATTTCAGATTTATTAAGAAAGTTTCCCTACTTTTCTTAAGTGTGATACATGCATATGCGTTTGGTGCCATCTATCGAGGAGCGGAAATATTTCATATTTCAATATATGAATTTATAGCGCTTATGCCAGCGAGGCGGAATTTTCCATTCGAGGCTCCAGCTGGTGTGAGTTTGTTTCATGAATATGTTAATTCTTTCATCTTTTTATCAGCATTTTTTCCACAAGAACCTTTTTAAAAAAATATATTAAATATATCCAATATATTAAGAAAAAATACATATAGCTTACTAAAAATATAACTATATGTTAAGTTCAATAAGGTCTGATGATTTGGCAAAACCATTTGCCATTTTAATTGCCATGTATTCCAAACTTGTAGATATTTAACAAGGAGTAACAACAAAGGAAGAAGGTACCCTGGGAGACCTTACGGTCCATTCAAGGAGGGTACCTTTGGACTATCAATCGAGCGGGCACATGGCTGCTCAATTGTTTTGCGTCCCTAAACGGCCACTTTTCAAGACTTTGTCTAGTCCTGACTTGAACTGGTCAACAGATTCACTGTTGACAACTTCCACTGGAAGTGCGTTCCACTTACCGCAGATACCGTAAGTGACAAAATTTCCACACAGATTGCGGTTGTAACGCTTCAGTTCAAGTTTTAAGCCGTGATTGCGCGTTCTGTTCTCACTCAGTGTGAAATTATCCCGGTATTACGAGTACATTCTTTTCTCAATAACGGATAAAATGTAATGAACTTTCTACTTTCGGGTTTATTATCAAAACTTCTAAATATTTTATCAACTTAAATAATAAAAAAGTTAATGGAAAAATTTTAAAAACCCTGTTATAATTTTCATTTTTAGGGTGATTATGTTGGTAACAATTGTATTCAGTTTCTTACAGAATATATATGGAGTTTCTTTCTAAGCATCCTCATAGAGCAGGCGTTCTAATATTTGTTAAATTAACAAAGCACCTCGCAGATAACTTTTTAGGGTTTACACAAAATTATTTTGAGACATTAATGCTATCGTGTACTTGTAGTTATTCCCCTTCTTTTCATTATTCTTTCCTTCTTAACTCTAAATAGAAGAATCATAACAAAACCGATTCCGTTGGCAATATCAACGCTGTTTAGCTGCTCACAATTATGATTCTGAGCGATTCTTTTAGTTACTCCTAAATTTGCGAATGGCGAATCTGGACAGATTACAAAGGCGCAAAAATAAAAATGTAAGATTACCTATTAAATTATTAAAAAGAAAATTGATCAATAACGCTAGGATTGACTTTTAATAGATATTCTATGAAAATCACCTTGAAGTGAGAGTCCTCTAAAAAATGTACTAAATCGTCAATAATAACAACCTAGCATTCGTGCCCTTTACTCTGTAGTAAATTTCTGAGACAATTAAAGATAACAAGAGATTAATCAACATATATATATATATATATATATATATATATATATATATATATATATATATATATATATATACTTATATTAGCCGTCCCAAAAGATCAGAACGCTTGTATACTTTTCAAAACATCTTTTATAACTTTTGCCAGAGAAAGTCTAAGGTTTCCAAAATTGGTGTATGAGAGCCTACTGGTAAAAATTGTATGTTGTTATAGGTAATGCAAGTTTGGAAGAATAAAACGAAAGCTATTAATTAGCAGATAAGCAATTTACGTAAAAATTGGAAGTGTCCAAAATGATCTGAATGACAGCGGAAACAAATTTATATTGCAATATAGCTATAAAATTTCAAAGTGGAACAATTTTCAGCATACTTTCTGTTGAATTCGATTTTTTAATTGATTTTGACTAGACTTAGCAAGCTGAGCTCAAAACTACAGTCAGTTTTCTATCATTACGTCATTTTTTTCTGCACAGCTTACTCTCTGAATGAGTATGTCGTAGAATGGACTCTCGACGATATACCATATATAACTATTCGTTGAGGGAACTTCTTTAATTATCTTTAGAGTGCGTTAATGTCTGGCGGGCCGATATTATGTATCTTCGATATGCTTAAGAAGTGGAACTGAGCTCAAGGATAATAATGTTGCTATCATTAATAAAATAGAGTTTTATTAATAATAACTAACAACAATACAAGACGGAAAATATGGACATAAACAGAGAATGGAAAGGGTCGTGGGGGCTCGGGCTAATCCGAGGATTAAAGGATTTAAAAAGGTAAAACAAATATAGAGTTAAAGGGATGGGATGGTTTTCTAAACCATTTAAAGCACAAGATAGAATTGACAAAAGGGTTCAATAATCAAAGGTAACGTTTGGCTTACGTAACTTTATACGAGTGGTGCAGTGGAAGGCGACGTGAAGGAATTTTCAGGCCGCTGGCGAGTTCCAGCCGAAGGGGGGGATAAGATGATCCTGACGTGGTGTCTTGGGGATGAGAACCGTTTCTCGACGAACGGCTTGAAGAACAATGGCTGTTCTACGTTGTTCTCTTCTGAACAAACAGGGGGGGGGGTGAGACCTGTTTCTTGTCTACGGGCTCAAGAACAATGGCTGTTCTAATGTTGTTCTCCTCTGAACAACAAGGAAGAAGGGTGAGAACCGTTTCTTGGCGAAAAGCTCAAAAGAACAATGGCTGTTCTACGTTGTTCTCTTCTGAACAATCATGGGAAGGGGGGGGGGTGAGAACCGTCTCTTGTCTACGGGCTCAAGAACAATGGCTGTTCTAACGTTGTTCTCTTTCTGAACAACGGGGGGGAAGCCTTGGGGACTTGGCGTCACGAAAGCCTCGAACCTTTGGCACTCAAGGGATATTGTCCTCCTTCTGGACAAGTGATCGTGAATCTCGAGGTCGAGGTCCCTTGGCGCAAAAAGGGAGAGAGGGTCGTGGTGATGTTTCGCGACGAAAATCTGGATCTCCAATCTGATCTTAGTGGTAAAGTTTCCATCAAAATAGTCGAGACACTCCCTTGGCGTGGGGGACAATGGAGTGGGAACTTCGAGGGAATACACAGCCGAAGCTAGGAACATAAGCCTAACTCAATCTGGCGAGGTCGGCGTATGTGGGCGAACGGGGGGACGATAACCTCCTTGTTTATACATTGACATCCGGTGGCTGCGATAAGGCGCCAAGCTTCGAAGCGAAGATGCACGTGGGAGCATCGTGGTTTTAAATAATATGTGATAGGAGTTGAAACTAATGCTGCCTCAACCCGTTCTATCACAGAGTACAACTGTATTATTTGTCCGTAAGTAATAGTACTGGACATCTGATTGATTTTAATATCTATTTATTGCTAATCATAAATATTGGAAAGTAAAAGTAAATTGGTTAATGTATTAATTATTTTATTTACACTTTAACCACGAGTCGTAGAAGAAACGGTGACAGCTTGTAATTTGTATATTCCATTACACGTGAGACAATGTGGTTAGAGGTTGCGTGCTGGTCTATATAGGTAATAGCTAATTTATTATCTATTTATGTTAGTTTTTAAAGCTTGTGAGTGTTCAACTTATTTCTTATTCAGATAATTATTTCCGTTCTTTCATATCATATTTGCGTCTGTGTAAAGGGTAGGCCCTCGTATTTCCATGCCTTCCCTTTCTCATCATAGTTTACGGTGTTTATCGCAGATCGATTCGCTTCGTGGCTGCCAGTTTTGGCCTAAACTTCTGTAACTTACCATCCTAATTTGCCTAGGGCAAGCGACTCATTCCCCATCCTTCTTGTGTCCCATTTCCCTTTTCCCCCTTTCGGACTGAAGGATATAAATGGGGCCGTGAGGCCTTTTAAGTTATTCTGTTGCGACGATTCTGCCTTGATTGCTCCGCTGAATTGTTTTTCGTCACTTACCTTTGAGGTTTTTCATTTTGGAGACCCGTACTGGATTCCTTCGTGCAGCGAGGATTTTCTGCCATTGATTCCTGCCAGCGTTGTCGCTACCACTCTTTCTGCTGCATCAAATTGTGCTCTTCCAGTTACGCTTCCATGTGTCCTCCTTTGGGAAGCCGTTCACACTGGGTACGCGAAAGCTCTCCCCCAGTCACCTCGCCATCTCCTCTGTGTGGAATCTTGTCATCTCGAATTCCTTGTCTCGGATCCTTGTGTCTTCGAATCATCGTTCCCCGTGGTCTCGACGCCTTTTGCCCCGATATCGCCATCTGTGGGTTTCTCTTCGCCGAAGACCGTCATCGCATTCACCCCTGTTGACTTGGGTCAAATTCACTCATCGTCGCCGAGCCTCTTTCGCCTGAGTTTCTGACGTGAGTTATTGCTTCACTGCTCTGGTATTAGGTATTTTAGAGTATTTATTTCTTCTTACGTTCCTTTTAAATTAATTAAGTTTTATTCATGTAACTTTGGGTCTTCGGGTAAAGGGCGTAAAAGAGGGAGGTTATTCAAGAAACACCTGTCGTTATAGTAGCGAAGCCTATTTCATCTTCAACGGCGCGTGTCGTTTCGACTTTAAACAAATTATATATTCATAGAACCGATTTTTGCATGCAAAAATATGGTGCTGGAGATGACAACTCCCATCCATCGGGTCCCCAGGTTGCGGATCGGGGGAAGGCCTCTAGATATAGAGGTTAGTTGCGAATAAACTGAATAAGCAGCCCCGGACAAAATCACGAGTCGCCCTTTGGCAAGGCGTAGCGCTCGGTAGCCACCCTATACCAGGGTTACGGTATGGGCAGGTGGAGCTCATAGTCTTGTGTGACAATCCACCTAGGAGAGGGACAACTCCGAACTCAAACCCGGGCAGGTGGAGCTCGAAGTCTTGGTTGACAATCCGCCTAGGAGAGGGATAACTCTGAATCCAAACCCTCCACTGTCTTGTGGATAGACACTTCAGTCTAAGGCTAAGGGACCTCCCTGACAGAAAGGTGTTCTCATGCATTGGATTGTGCCATAGCCTCTGTACCATGGTCTTCCACTCTCTTGTGTTTGAGATCCCTGCCTAAGGGTACATTTAGGCATACTTTCCTATTTTTCATTCCTCCTCTTGTTTTACTCAAATGGTGTGTAGGGCAGGCTTAATAGATGAGCAAAGAGGCTCTGATGGCTTTTCAAGAGGTTGCCTTGGTCTATTCTTTTCTTTTCTCTTTTCTTTATTCTTTTTCATTCCAAAGTCATCATTACTGTCCTCCCTCAGTTGTTGTGGCGTCCTGAAGGGAATTTTGCCTTGCATGATGTGTCGGCTCCATCATGTTGACCAGTTTTTTTCCGACATATAATATTCAGTTAATGAAAGTTTTGCTATTGAATAATTTTGTACAAATTGTTGTTGTTGTTGTTGTACAAATTTTTATTTTTGTTGAAGATCTTGTTGCTAATATTATTTTTTTAATATCGATTTTAATTTTATCAGGAGATATTGAGCTCAACCCTGGACCTGGTCATCCTCGTCAGATAAAATGTCGTCTACTCTATATTAATATTAGGGGCCTACATGCCAATATTAAAGACTTGACTGCTTCATCCAAGTCTCATGACATTTTACTCTGTTCAGAGACCCTGGTTTCAAATATGAGGCATGTCTCTGAACTACTTATACCAGGCTTCAAAAAACCAATTTTACTTAGGCGTGATGCCATTCCTAGGGCTAGAGGATTGGCAGTTTACATTAGGAATGGTTACTCTGCTTCAAAGACCTCCTATGCTTGTTCTTGCCATGAGATGCAAGTTATGAAAGTATGTGGTAAGCAAAATAATTTTTATCTTTTTTCTGTCTATCGCAATCCAGACTTAGATGATACTATTTTTGATTGTCTGCTCCTTGCCATGGCCAAGGTACAGGAAAATGACCGGAAAGCCTGCTTTGTATTTATGGGAGACCTCAATGCTCATCATAGGCAATGGCTGTCTTCTGTCTCCCCTACTGACTGTCATGGTATCAGGGCTTATGATTTTGCGTGTGAGTCGGGTTGTGAGCAAGTCATTAGGGAGCCTACCCATTCATCTGGGAACTGCCTTGACTTGGTTTTCACTGATTCCCCTGGAGTCGTTACAAGTGCTGTTGATCCTCCTGTGGGAACTTCTGACCACTGTGCAATTTCTATAACTATCTGTATTGAGCAATCTATTCCTAATATAGCTCATACAAGCAAAGTATTCATCAAATCTCAAGTAGACTGGTGCAATATATTAAATGATATCTCCCGGATCAACTGGCCACTAATATATAAGGAGGTTGAAGCAGTTCGTATTTTGAATGATAAAATTGTTTCAATTATTGATAGACATGTTCCATTCCGTATGATCAGATATCGCACTAAGGACAAAGCCTGGTTTAATGATGACTGTAAGAGGGCTCATATGCAGAAACAAGAAGCCTACAACCTGTGGAAGGGGAGTAGATCTGCCTTTCTATGGGATAATTATGTGCACTACAGAACAGCAGCTCAGAGGGTATATAATAATGCTGAAGTTGAATTCAATACTACCACAAAGGGAACTCTTCAGCGCACAGCAAATTCCCACAAATTCTGGACCACTCTCAAGTCTGCTCTTTTTGGGAATGATTCATCTATGCCACCCCTTCTTAAACCTGATGGTTCCATTACCCTTAGTCCTGAAGAAAAGGCAACACTGTTGGCTGATGTTTTTGATAATAAACAAAGTAATGAGAATCTAACTCTACCTGACACTTGTTTCCCTGAACCAAGGTTAAACAAGATTGCTTTCCGTTTAAGTGAAGTAAAACAGTTACTTCTTGATCTGGATGCTTATGGTGGTACTGACCCAAATGGTATATTCCCTTTATTCTTTAAGAAAACTGCAGAGTATTTGGCTCCCAAGCTTTCCGTTATTCTTCGGAAGCTGGCGAGGAGTGGTAGTTTTTGCGAATGTTGGAGAATTGGTAACATCACTCCACTATGTAAAAGTGCAAGTGGTAGTTTTAACCCTACTGAATATAGGCCCATTTCTATAACTCCTGTTCTATCTAAGATTTTTGAACGTTTACTAGCTAAACGTTTAAGTACATTTGCCGAGCTTAATCGTCTGTTTCCCTTTTTACAGTTTGGATTTCGTAAGGGTCTGAGCACTTGTGATGCACTTCTCACAGTCTCCACCATTGTCCAAAAATCATTAGACTCTGGTCAAGAAGTTCGCTTAGTTGGCCTGGATTTCAGTGCCGCATTTGACCGTGTCAATCATAAGGCCCTGATATTTAAGTTGAAGCAGTTGGGAGTAGGTGGTGTATTTTTAAATATTATTGAACAATTTTTAACAAATCGACATCAAAAGGTTTATGTT
Source organism: Ceratothoa steindachneri (assembly GCA_963969495.1). Lineage (NCBI taxonomy): Eukaryota > Metazoa > Arthropoda > Malacostraca > Isopoda > Cymothoidae > Ceratothoa > Ceratothoa steindachneri. The sequence goes on along the minus strand of OZ018321.1, from coordinate 31,358,742 downwards.
GACAATAATTTTAGTGATGAGAGAGAGGTGCTATCTGGTGTACCACAAGGCAGTGTTCTTGGTCCTCTACTGTTTATTTTATATACCCATGATATGTGGTTTGGACTGGAAAATAGACTTATAGCCTATGCTGATGATGCTACTCTAATAGCCCCAGTCCCATCTCCTGAGTTGAGAGCATCGGTTGCAGAGTCTTTAAATAGAGATCTGGCTAAGATAAATGTTTGGTGCACTTCATGGGGCATGAAGTTAAATGCAAAGAAAACCCAGAGTATGATTGTTAGCAGATCCAGAACACTAGATCCTCCCCATCCAGATCTTTTAATAAATAACATTCCCATCTCCATATGTGATTCTTTTAAGTTGCTTGGAGTTATGCTTGACTCTAGGTTTACTTTTGAGAATCACATTCGATCTATTTCCTCCTCTATTGCTCAAAAAATTGGCATTTTGAGGAAATCTTACAAAGTATTTGGAGAGCAGACTGTTCTTAAAAATTGTTTTAATGCTTTTATTCTTCCGTGTTTTGAATATTGCGCCCCTGTTTGGAGTTCGGCAGCCAACTCTTATCTTAATTTATTAGATAAAAATTTGAGAGCAATAAAATTTTTAATTCCTGACCTCAAAGTTGATCTGTGGCACAGGCGAGCAATAAGCTCCTTATGCATCTTATATAAAATTTTTAACAATGCAGATCATCCACTGCATCACGATCTGCCCAATTTATATGCCCCTCAACGAGTTACCAGAGGTGTACTAAATGCCAATAGTAGGGCCTTTACGCCTATGAGATTCAACACAACACAGTTTTCAAGAAGTTTCATTCCTAACACAACTAAACTGTGGAATGAACTTCCTAGTGTTGTTGTTGAGTCCTTGGAACTTCAGAAATTTAAAGTGGGTGCTAATACATTTTTAATTAACAGAAACTTATAACTTTAATATTTTATTCATTATCCACACATATATAATATTATAATATTTTTAACATTATAGCATTTAATTTTTTTTTTTTTTTTTTTTTTAATTTTCTATTTATTTATTATGTTTTTCTTAATCTTTGTTTCGTTTTTTCCATACCAGGTTTCTTTCCCCGCTGGGGCCCTTGGGCTTATAGCTATTTGCTCTTCCAGTTGGGGTTGTGGCTTGGAACTTTAATAATAATAATAATAACATCTAGTGATCGTTAGATGGTGATAAGCATTTGTGACTTTTTTTATTATTTGATGTACCCCTGTATAATTTGTTAGCAGTCAATATATTTCATTTTAATTTTGATGTAAATAATACTGTAAATACTTTTGTGTGTATTCCTTTAAACCCTTTCGGATACCTAGTCATTTCGCACCGTCCTTATAAATTCTGGTGAATTTCTGCTAGGCCTTTAGATCCCTGGTCTTCTATAAATTTCTTGTGTGTATTTTATTTGGGCCGTGTGAACCAAGTTCCTCGATAGCCTCTACAGTCTGCTATTTGTCTTCATCAGTGCCTAAATAGCCCAAACTCCTCCTGTTATATCTATGGCAGTTTCACTTTTCTCAGTCAAAGGAAAAACTTAGGTGCATTTGTCAACAAGCCTATTTTTCATATTTTAAAGTAAACTTTGGTGATCCAATACAATTCTTGGAACCCTCACAAGATGTGCAAGCAGTGATGCAAAGTTTACGGATGAGGACCAAAGAAACACGAGATAAGTTGCTATTTGGTGTACCTATGATTTGTAGGGATCCATAATATCACTGCACAGACTGTTACGTTTTTAGTGAAAACTTCAGGATAGAACAAGAAAAAACTATCATCTCTTAAAGATCTAGATCATAATGAAAAACTAAATTACATTGAAGATGAGTCAGCTCGTAAGGGATTCGATTATCATGCGTTGAATGATTTGACACAAGATTCGGGACTATTAAATAAGGCTTCATAACTCCTCGCATCAAGACTGAATGAGAAAAACTTGGTTGAAAGGGGAGGGGAAGGTATCATGCTACTTCCGATCTAGAGGAAGTGTACTTCTGAAGTACTTCGAAGTGAAATGGGATGGTATTCTTCCTTCTTAGTCAACAACTCAGGTAAACGAAGTATCCCTCCTTTCTCTGCATATAGGGCAGCAGAGCTTGAAAGTTGTGGGTGGAAAGGAATTGGCCTACAAGATCTAACCAAAAACCTGGTGAGCCCAATATTCTACAGTAGCCAATCGTTGACAGTAAGAAAATTATATTCCCACATCTGCATATCAACTCTGTCCAATGAACTATTTGGTAGACCATTCTTAACTGAAGGTGACTGTTTAAGGTACTTCCTCTTGGCATTTCGTCACCTTTTAATTAAAAATAATCAATGCCAGTGTGTTTACTGGTCCAAAGATTTGGCAGCTCATCACGGATAAAGATTTATTTGGGACAATGTCAGAACTGTAAAGGAAAATGCTTGAAGTATCATGGAAATACTCAAACAAAGAATTACACCGAAATTGTCCAGAAATTATGAACATCAAGTTGCATTTGCTACATAACCATCTTGCCAACTTCCTGGAAAACATTAGTGAAGTTAACGATCAACAAGGTGAACTATTCTACCAAGATTTGACGGTTATGGAGGTATGGTATCTGGATAAATGGGATACAAATAGGTTAGCTGACTACTGTTGGGTTACAAAACGAAATTGTCCATATATTGAAATTCCAGGAAAAGCTATAACTTAAATGTTGCTTTAACTGCTTACACACGATTTTGACTTACAGTAACAATATCCTTTGTATGAACAAATAAGTTTTACAAACATTAGAGGTCAGCAATGTTTTATTATTTTCCAGTGTATTCAAATTGTTAAAACATACTATAAAATAAGCACAAATTTATTATTGCGGTATTTTTATGGTATTTGATTTATGATAATTGTTCATTGATGTGATACTGAAAAATGGAATATTTTTTTGATTCAGAGGCTAAAGGTTAGTCAAAAATATGTATCAGGCAGAACTCAACGAAAAATATGTTCATAATGCTATTAATGGAGAACACTTGTATAAGTTATAAGCAATTTATAATTACATTGTGGGTCTTTATTATTGATGATGCTTCGACATCTCCTGTAAAACGAACCAACCAACTGTTGAAATTGTTGCGCAATAATCTGAGTGTCTTCCATAGATTTTCAAATGGATTCAGATGGAAGAAGTGTTATCCTGCATGAAAATTGAAGATTGAGCTTCAGAGTCTCTCAGATAGAGTAAAGAATGCCATCGCATAAATTCTTTGTGCACTAGTGCAGTCAATGTTCTGCGTAGCCGCACAAGTGGCCCAAAACCTACTACCAAAATCATGTCACAGACCAAGGTACTTGCTCCACCAAACTTCACACTCATTTTGCTGCAATTGACAAACAATCGGTTACCTGCTCTGCGTCGAATGAAAATTCTGCCCTCGGATCAGAAAAAAATGAACTTAGAATCACCACTGAAGTGAACATGGTTCCATTCGTTATCCTTCCATGTAACATGCCCAGTAACGAATGCAAAAAAGCATCCTTTTGTCGGACAATACTGCCTTAACCACGGGTGCGCGAGCGTGAAGATTGTCTTTCTCAAGCTGAAGTGACAAACTCTGCGTGAAGACACTTATAACGAAATCTCATTAATCTCCTGAGAGAACGCTGTAACTGTCTTGAAGCAGTCCTTCTACACAATTTGGATAATGGCTATTACTTTCCTTTAACAGGTCTTCATTGACCTCCCGTTGGCAGTCTTCATTTAAAAGACCTTCTTGTTGGCGCATCTTAACGATCAACTCACCGAAGCAAAGAGGCAGGTTACCTGAACGACCTCTGACAAGAGAATGAATGACCTAACGTATGCGAGATTGAACTGAATTTAGTTGCTATGCAAACAATGCCGTTTCTCTCTACAAATACCTAAGTGGTCTGATCATTTTTAAAGTTCAATTTTTATTTTAATTTCTTATATTCTTATAAATTTGGTTTAATTCATTCAAATTTGAATAATCTTTACCCACCCTTACTTAGTTTATAACAGAATGTTTTCGTAGCCCAATTTTGCAAACCTTGGATTATCTCTGACTAAAGTTATGGAAGATGTCGTGATAGAAATTCAGTCTGATTGATCTAATATATATATATATATATATATATATATATATATATATATATATATATATATATATATATATATATATATATATATATATATATATATATATATATATATCCAACTTCACCACAGGAAAGAGAAAACGGAATCATTTTTCTTCGGAAATAGTTATCTCTTACTTCGAAAAAATCCGAGCTGGGGTGGGATTCGAACCGTGCACATTGAGGCAGCGAGCAACCGTTTTGATATCAATTAAACCACCTTTTAGACCACTCGGCTACGCGGAAGACAAAATTCTTCCGAATAGACAAGCTTTCCAAGGCACGCTTCGCATCGTCAAACGAGAAGGAGAAAGGGAACTAATTGGGGAACAAAAGACAGGATTTTTCCGAAATAAGAAATAACTATTTCAGAAGAAAAAATATTCCGTTTTCTCTTTCCTGCGGTGAAGTTGGATTTATTTAATCATTCTCTCGCCCTCTTGGAGATATATATATATATATATATATATATATATATATATATATATATATATATATATATATATATATATAGCAGGAATATGAAGACATATGCGATGGTTTTGAACATTTAATTTTCCGGACGTTCCGGTCATTGACGATGACCATCATCAGCGAATTCTAAATACCAAAAATTATTTTTAGAAGAATAACTAAACACAGAAATCAAATTAGTGAAAATCTATTAGAAATTGATCTAATATCTTAAAAAAAAAAAAAACTAAATTAAATAATAATCCCACGAGTTTTTTAAATATTCATAATAAACATGACTTAAATGACTATCGAAATACAAAAAATTATAAACTATAGCAATAAAGTCAAAAGCAATGCATGAAGAAATCGATTAATAAGACAGAAAAAAATATGAAATAATCCCATGAGCAACAAATATGAATAGTAAATATGAATCAAGCGGAATACAAAAAATTCACTATAAAACACAGCAAGAGAATTATATGGGCAGGGCGAACAATCGAAAATAAGTTAGATCAGGGGGTATGTAGTCGAAGCGGATATTAATAAATGGAGCGAAGCAAGTAGATCAATTAAGTTAAATTTTAAGTGATTGAAAATCAAATAATATGACTAGACTAAGGCACGAAAGTTTAAATAGTAAATAATCAATAATAGGGGGGTCAAAAGGACGATTAAAACAATAAATTAAGGAAAAGTCAATAATAAACCAGATCGTTAGATATTAATGGGACAAACTAAAATAGAAATAAAAATTTATCTGCACGAGTACTGACCTTATAACGCGTTTTGTTCTGGGCTTTTGACCACAAGGGAGAAACAGACTCACATTCCCTCTGGCATTTTTCAAAATCATGGCTCATCGCACCCTGGAATTCGGGTGAATACGGGGGTTCCAGAGGTGTAGGGCTTTCAGTTCCTTCTTCGCGCGGGAACGGGTTGAGCTACGGGGGGCGGGAGAAACTCGGGTGGACTGACCAATTAGGACAGCAGAAAACTTGATGGGGGCTGCAACTACTTCAGCCCAACCAGTGAAATATGCGCACTCAATGGAGCAGTGAACAATGGAGAATTTATTGGCGCGCCAATAAATTGCACTACGGCAAACTTATCGTTGTCCGGAGCCACAGCGGGGAGTAGTTCATCGGATACAACAATGCACGTGCACCCTGTATCACGGACGAGGGTGGAGATTTGGCACCCATTCACTCCTCCAGTTTCGAATTGGAGAGCCTAAGGGGTACCATTATCGAACAAAAGGTTTACCTAGTAGCTAACAGTATTCAGTGGGTTTTAAGATGAGAGGGCTTCATTTTGCGACGGTGGGGGCGTAGAAGTTGCACTGACCTGGTTTACCTGATAAGAAAGAGGTGTGTTTCTTTACTGCGAGTTTTCCTGGCAATTGCTACTCACGTCACCCTGAACTCCGTAAGAAAAGCACATAATGGTTTGGCGGGCCCAGTCATCTTAACGAACTTATTCCCATTATTAGGAACAAATTTGTTCTTGCTGCTTTGGATTTAGGAGATGGGTGTTCTGATTCCTTCCCTTCTTTCGGATAGCAGTTGTGGCTAGCCGTGTAGATGTCTGCCTCCTCAATGCATTCTTTAAGAGTACGGCACCTCCGGTCCTTAACGAAGGATCTGATTTCCGAAGGGCGCGACACAAGAACTTGGTCATTGAGGACGAAATCAACCAGGGCATCGTATTCATGAGGCACCTGGAACGCATTAATCCAAAAATTAAAGTACCGCTGTGGAGAGTAGCCAAACTGCCGGAATGACTGGTTTAGTTAAATATGACAGTGCCTAAATTTAGCTCAGTTAAAGTTCGGTGCCATGTTCTAGGCAGACAGCAACTCGGCTTTTTAACGATGAGTAATCAATTATTGCCTCCGATGGGAGGGAGATAAAAATTAAGTGAGTTGGGAGCTCAGCAAGGTCAATAATTGTCCTACGTCAGCCGTCTCGATGTGCCACTGAATCACTTCGAAGATCTTTTCGAAGTGGTTAAGATAAGACCCAAAGTCTTCGCCTTCTTTAAACACGGGGAGTTTTATGGTCGCAGACTGCGGTGCGGTTAGGGTAGAACCTGAAAAGTTTATGGAGAGCGTCTCGTTCTTCGCTCTGCTAATCTCCATTTTGTGAGAGCGAATTATCTCTCTATTTCTAGTTACTTTTCTTCTCTGTCTCTTCTTTCGACTCTTTCTATTCTCTCTTTTTCCTGGATGTAAGCTAACAGATCTTTGCCACTGAGTCCGAAAATTTCAAACGACGATAGGATGCTGGTTTTACGTGATGGGAACAATAGCAAGATTTAAATTAACGCACAGCAATGAATATGACGGAATTATGGATTTCTTTACGTACGTACAGGAGTGCGAATGGTTTCGCTAAACAAAACGAAAATAAGAACAACAAAAGAAGAGGAAACACTCGCGAGAGAGCTATTAGGGTCGAGATTTTCCCTTAATTTCCCACTGTGATATAGACGAGAGTTACAGAACTCCTAGCACAGAAATACGAAGAATAATACTATTTTTCCTATACCTTCAACTTACGTCACGAGATGAGGCCTCGAAGGACAAAAATTCCATTCCGTGGAGGAATAAAAATAATAGTTAAACACAGTGACTCAACAATCAATTCACATAATAGAAATGTGAACGTGAACAAATATACTTCACAAGTAGGTATTTGTCGTAGAATGACCCTTTGTTTTGATCCCTCTACTCTTTGACACCCTTTTAGTAGCGGTATGCTTTAAGGGGCGTGAGTTACTTCTATGATGAAGTAGGCTTTGTTCTAAGAGTGCTATTTTAGTGGTTTAGTCCTTAAGGAAGAGCTATTTTTAAACACATACGGATAAGAGGAAACACCAGAATCTACCAAAATAAACTTGTATTTTAAATTAAATATTACAAACCAACAGTAAACACATTTCTATATTTGGCCTCCAAGATTTTTCAATGACAAAACATAAACAAGTAGGCTTTCAGTAAACATGCCAATTGCCAATTAGTATTTTTATCACGACCCTATTTGATTAGCATAAAACATTAAATTAACGTACTGTCATCTACAAACACATATGACCTAGGTTCAAGAATAAGGGTTTCTACTCTCCTTTAAAACGTGGGACGTACTAAACTTCTACTATCGCAATAGAGATATAAATGTTATTGTTAACTTATAGGTAGGTATTAGGGATTGCTGGATGTCGCTGGAGGACTTATCTCTCGCTTTGAAGTGGTGTGGCCGCTGGTTGTAATTTTCGAAGAGGGATTGCTTGAGATGTGAGAATCACTCGAGTGTGAGCGGCTTTGCTTTTCTTCAGTCGGACTTCTTTGCAGACGGAAAAGGCTTCTTCGGTATGGCACCGATATAAAACTTGACTATTTAGGTTAATACGGCCCTGAAAGGGGGGATCGATTTTCTCAATCTGATCCTCTCGTTTCTCACTGAAATAGTCTTGTATGGCTGAAGGATCGATCTTCACGAACTACCCTTCTTCTGGCGTATCGACTTCTAATCTTCTTGTCTGGCTGAAAGATCGATCTTTACGAACTAATCTTTCTTCTGGCGAATCGACTACTAATAATCTTCTTGTCTGGCCGACGGATCGATCTTCACGAACTAATCCACCTCTGGCGTATCGACTTCTGATAATTCTCTTCTCTTTCTTTGCGGGGCTTATTTATAGGCGGATTGCCGCCCCATCTAAAGGGGGAAGTGACCAGGCCACAGATGCAAAGGGGGGGGGGAGCGAATGGTGAGTTAGCATCTGGGAAGAGCGAGAATTCCTGAGGTGGCACTGGGGTGCCCAAGTCAGCTCGCAAATTATAGGCTCGCAACCGCACCGCTACTTGGCGTGCCTTCTGACTCGCACCGTATTTTTTCCCTAACCACGGGTTTATGGGTCTCGTAGGTAATTCGATCGTTAGAGCGTCGTTTAAGGACCTTAGGTGGTCGCCTTCAAACATATGTTAGCTCCAACTGCCCACAGCGGCGAGGAGATCACACATGGTAAGCATTTTCGCCGGCTACCTTTCCCACGCTTCTCCTCATGAAGGGAGGGGGCCTTGAATGTACCTATACTCCTCCAGGATGCTTAATGTAGCCATTTCTCCACATTTACCTCCATTCTTAAGAAAATAACGGGAAGGGGGGGGGGTTCCAATCCGACGCTTACAATAATATACATGGGTAACTTACGGAACATTATATTATACAATAAATTCTAGTTCACTCGGGAATGCCTCGATAACATTTCACCTGACCTTACATTAATTCCTATATTACTGTGCCAACTTAGGATTTTCTTACCTACCACTCGCCCCTACTTACTTACAATTCTACTGATTTACACTTAACTTTTCTATAATACAATAGTTGGGCTGCTCCTTAATCGTCGACAGGGTTCCGACTTAACGAGTCGGCCATACAATTGTTGGACCCTTTTATATAGTGAATGGAGTACTGGTACTCCATCAAGAGTAAACTCCATCTCAGGAGTCTTCCATTCTTACACTTATTTTTACCTAAGTATGACAACGGTTTATGGTCGCATTCCAACTTAAACTCGCGCCCTATTAGATAATATTTGAATTTACCTATGGACCATATTATGGCCAAAGCTTCGATTTCGATAGTAGCGTAGGCTTTTTCTCTACTCAACAGTTTTCTACTGACATAAGCTATGGGATAGGCTGTTTCGTCATCTTCGTATTGAAGCAATACTCCGACTAACCCGTCCCGACTAGCGTCCGTGCGAAGGCCGAAGATCTTGTTGGGATTTGGTAAGCGAAGAATGGGCGCAGTTACGAGTTTTCCTTTTAGAACCTCCAACTGAGTTATTGCATGGGGGTTCCACGTGACAGGGTCTGACGCTGTCTTTTTTAACAAATCATTCAGTGGGGCCGCAATGGAAGCGAAGTGTGGTACAAAACGCCTATAGAACGAGGCCGCTCCCATAAACGATCGGAGTTGTTTCTTTGTTTTCGGCCGGGGCATCTTGACTATGGTGTCCACTTTTTCTTGATGGGTAGTCAAGTGTTTTTGTCCTATTTTGAATCCCAGGTAGTCAATGGATTCGTAGGCAAAATAACACTTGGTCGGCCCGGCGGTTAGACCTTGCTCCTTCAATTTCTCCAGCAATGAGCGTAAGGCGTGTAAGTGTGACTCCCATGTACGGGTAGCTACGTACACGTTGTCGAAGTAAAACGACACGTCACTTAGTCCAGCGATAATTCGCCTCATCATCCTATTATAATTGCTACCGGCTGTAAGTAGTCCGAAGGGTAGCATGGTAAACTGTAACAGACCTCTCTCGGTCGCAAAAGCCGTCAGTTTTTTGGACTCCTTAGTGAGAGGTATTTGATAGTACGCTTTACACAAATCCAATTCGGTGATGAATTTAGCGTCTTCAAATAAATGGAGATTTTGATCTATTAGTGGGATGGGCTCGGCGTCGAAAACGGTCACTGAATTCAATTTTCGGAAGTCCACGCACATCCGAAATGATTGATCAGGTTTCTTAACCATTACTATGGGGGAGCAATAATCGGACTCCGATGGCTCTAAAATTCCCAATTTTAGTAAATTCCGGACTTCCTTATTGAAGACTTCTCGTAGGTGGATTGGTAAAGGATATGGTTCGCTCCGAACCACTGAATTAGTTTTTAGTTTTATTTCATGGATGAAATCCTTGGCACATCCGGGGGTTTCAGAAATGACTTCTGGGAATTCCATGAGCAAGTTCATCATTTCCGCTTTTTGTTGAATTTCTAAGTGGGGATTTATCTTTAAATCCACCCGAGGGTCTTCCGGGGTAGGTGAGAGCGAGGGAAGTTCGTATTCCTCGTCTTGTTCCACACACACGGTGTGTATGACTTGCAGGGGCGTACCCGGGTAAACGGCATCCATCGGTTCTTCTTCGTCTAGAAGGGAAATATTCTTTATGCACGCGCGGCGGTGATATTTTTTTAGCATGTTTATGTGATAGGTTCTTCGCCCTGTTGGGGTATCTATCAAGTAATCGACTGGACCCCGTGCCTCGATTACTTCAAACGGTCCCTTCCACTGGGCCCATAACTTATTATTTTCGGTCGGGAGTAATAATAAGACTTCATCTCCTGCCTTTAATTTTCGAGCCTTTGCTTTCATATCGAAATATTCCCGGTATTTGGCTAAATTTTTCTCGGCGTTCTCTCGAGCTAAGCCAGAGCAGTATTCTAGGCGCTCGCGCATATCCATCACGTAGGCGTAAGACGATTTGATTTCTTGCTCGAGCTTCGCGTTGGAAAATAATTCCTTAAGAATACTCATAGGACCTCGCACATTTCTCCCGTATAATAGCTCAAAGGGCGAGAATCCCAACGTCCGATGAGGTATTTCTCGGCAGGCGAAAAGGGCTGCAGGCAGGTATCTGTGCCACTGTGTAGAGTTGTTTTGACACAACTTCTTCAATATATTTTTGAGAGTCCCGTTTAATTTCTCGCAGATTCCATTAGCGGGTGGATGAAATGGACTCGTAAAAATTGGCTTGACTAACAGTAGTTTGTTAAAATACTCCATCAATTCTGAGGTGAATTGGCGCCCTCTATCAGATAGAATTTCTTTAGGCAGGCCTACTCGTGCAAAAATTGAAATTAATGCTTCCGCGCAGGAAATAGTGTCCATCTTCCGTAGGGCCACGGCATCTGGGAACCGGGTGGCACAATCCACTAGGGTGAGGATGTAGGAGTGTCCTCCACTTGACTGGGGGTGAATTGGTCCCACCAAATCAATTGCCACTCGAAAGAAAGGTTCGGTAATAACGGGCACCTTTTGTAAGGGATCGGGAGGTACCCGTCCTCTGGAGGGATCCTTCTGACACACATCGCATGATCGGCAATAGGCCACAATTTCCCTGGCGGCCTGGGGCCAATAAAAGTGTCGGAATATCTGCTGCGCCGTTTTGTTGTGCCCAAAGTGTCCCGCTAATATTCCATCATGCGCGGTATTCAAAATTCTTTGCGTGTATTCTTGAGGTACACACAGTGCTTTCTTGTTCTCCTTATCCTCCTCGCTGATAGTACGGTAGAGAAGTGAGTCTTCTACGATATACTGGATAGGCTTCTTTCCTTTCACTTGGAGAATTTCACCTTTAATAGCTTTCTCCCATAGAGGTTTAAGAGTGGGGCATTCCTTCTGAGCACTGGCGAAGGAAGTCAATTTGAACCCATTGTCTTCGAGGGTAATCCTCGGGGTCAACTTAGCAGGTTGCTCTTTCCTCTGGGCTTCTTGTTCCCGGGTGACTACTTGTTGGGCCACTTCTTGCTGTGGAATTAGGGGGTTTTGTCTGATTAGTACTGCGCAGAACTTAATCGGGGCTACTACCACGTCCGTCCAACCGGTGAAATATCTGCATTGTATATGACATCTCACGACGGGGAATCGATTGTCGCGTCCTAAAAAGTCGTGGACGATTGCGAATTTCTTATGGGCAGGGTTTACTGGGGGCAGCAACTTGTCGGATACCACTATGCACGTGCATCCGGTGTCTCTGACTAAAGTGGATACTCGGCCCCCATTAACAGTGCCCTCTTCAAATTGTAGGCCGCCTGGCGAACTTTTGTTGAATAGAAAGTTTACCTGTTGCTGGGGCCCTTCGGATGTTGGCGCGGGGACGTAGGACGAATCAGCTTGTCCTGCTGGGATCGCGGCAGTCAGGTTTTGCACCTGTTGTCTCGAGGTCTCCCTCAGTCGGGAGTTCTGTGGGCACTGGAAACTCAGGTGACCTATTATCCCGCAGGTATAACAAGTGACGGGCTTCCTGGGATACGTGCCGGTATTAGGGTATGATCCTTGTGGAATCCTAACTTCTTTTTGATTTTTTTCTCCTCCAAAATTTGGCTTATAAGTTCCTTTTGCCACTGAGAACTTAAAGGGCTTCTTCTGTAAATGCCTGGGTGGGGGCCCATTTTTCTTTGGGGAGGGAGCCTTCTCTTTCTTGTACTCCCTAGGATATAACCGATGATTTACCGCGTGGAGGTCAGCCTCGTCCAGGCACTCGTTGAAGGTAGAAGCTTTTCGGTCCTTAACGAATGCACGGATTTCCTGGGGTAGTGTACTTAGTAACTGATCTCTAAGCATGAAGTCGACGACCGCAGCGACTTCGTTCTCTACCCCTTCTGACTCCATCCAAAACTGTAGGCTTCGACGAAGCTCAAAGCCAAAATGTTTGTACGTTTGTCCAGGTCTTATACGAGACTGCCTGAACTTCATCCTATATTCTTCCGGGTTAAGGTTTGTAGCTGAGAGAAGTTCGGCTTTGAGAGTGGAATAGTCCACAGTCGCTTCTGAGGGTAAAGATACGAATATCTCTCTCATCCTACGATTGAGTAGCGGTAACAGTCTGGCGACCCCATCTTCTTCTAGGTCCCAATTATTGACTTCAAATATTTTCTCAAAATGGGAGAGATATGAGCATAAATCTTCTTCGTCCTTGTACTCCGGGAGTTTCATGCTGGCCGCTGGTGACACTCCTGTTTTGGATGACACTGACTGCACCTCTAACTGGTCTTTACTAAGAGCTCTTTCGTGGGCCCTTATCTTCTCTCTTTCATCAGCTTCCATTTTCGTCTTTTCTCTTCTTTCATCAGCTTCCATTTTCGTCTTTTCTGCTTCCATTTTCATCTTTTCTCTTCTTTCTTCTCTTTCGTTTCTCTCTTTCTCCTGAATAAACTCTCTTTCGTTTCTCTCTTTCTCCTGAATAAACGAACTCAGCTCGGTTCCTTGCAGTCCGAGGCTTTGAGCTTGCTTCCGATAAAGGTCAAACAATGCCATCGCGCTTATGTCAGTCATCTACCTTGTTTTTAATCAAGCCTGACCTATTCCACCACCGAAACTTACCACTTGGCCTAACAATTACCTTTAGATGGTATCCACCTCTAACTTTACCAATTTCCCACTCGTCAAATATTCTATTATTCCTGGTGTTCCTTTTATGTGTTAGCTCTTCCTTAAATAGACACTGCTGGGTTCTTTCTAATATAAAACCTCTAGACCTGACACCACTTTTATAATATGTCGTAGAATGACCCTTTGTTTTGATCCCTCTACTCTTTGACACCCTTTTAGTAGCGGTATGCTTTAAGGGGCGTGAGTTACTTCTATGATGAAGTAGGCTTTGTTCTAAGAGTGCTATTTTAGTGGTTTAGTCCTTAAGGAAGAGCTATTTTTAAACACATAAGGATAAGAGGAAACACCAGAATCTACCAAAATAAACTTGTATTTTAAATTAAATATTACAAACCAACAGTAAACACATTTCTATATTTGGCCTCCAAGATTTTTCAATGACAAAACATAAACAAGTAGGCTTTTAGTAAACATGCCAATTGCCAATTAGTATTTTTATCACGACCCTATTTGATTAGCATAAAACATTAAATTAACGTACTGTCATCTACAAACACATATGACCTAGGTTCAAGAATAAGGGTTTCTACTCTCCTTTAAAACGTGGGACGTACTAAACTTCTACTATCGCAATAGAGATATAAATGTTATTGTTAACTTATAGGTAGGTATTAGGGATTGCTGGATGTCGCTGGAGGACTTATCTCTCGCTTTGAAGTGGTGTGGCCGCTGGTTGAAATTTTCGAAGAGGGATTGCTTGAGATGTGAGAATCACTCGAGTGTGAGCGGCTTTGCTTTTCTTCAGTCGGACTTCTTTGCAGACGGAAAAGGCTTCTTCGGTATGGCACCGATATAAAACTTGACTATTTAGGTTAATACGGCCCTGAAAGGGGGGATCGATTTTCTCAATCTGATCCTCTCGTTTCTCACTGAAATAGTCTTGTATGGCTGAAGGATCGATCTTCACGAACTACCCTTCTTCTGGCGTATCGACTTCTAATCTTCTTGTCTGGCTGAAAGATAGATCTTTACGAACTAATCTTTCTTCTGGCGAATCGACTACTAATAATCTTCTTGTCTGGCCGACGGATCGATCTTCACGAACTAATCCACCTCTGGCGTATCGACTTCTGATAATCCTCTTCTCTTTCTTTGCGGGGCTTATTTATAGGCGGATTGCCGCCCCATCTAAAGGGGGAAGTGACCAGGCCACAGATGCAAAGGGGGGGGGGAGCGAATGGTGAGTTAGCATCTGGGAAGAGCGAGAATTCCTGAGGTGGCACTGGGGTGCCCAAGTCAACTCGCAAATTATAGGCTCGCAACCGCACCGCTACTTGGCGTGCCTTCTGACTCGCACCGTATTTTTTCCCTAACCACGGGTTTATGGGTCTCGTAGGTAATTCGATCGTTAGAGCGTCGTTTAAGGACCTTAGGTGGTCGCCTTCAAACATATGTTAGCTCCAACTGCCCACAGCGGCGAGGAGATCACACATGGTAAGCATTTTCGCCGGCTACCTTTCCCACGCTTCTCCTCATGAAGGGAGGGGGGCTTGAATGTACCTATACTCCTCCAGGATGCTTAATGTAGCTATTTCTCCACAGTATGCAATGGTTATTTCTCACCTTTCAAACTCCAGAACTGGAACCAAGATTAGCCAACAATTAACAATTTAACCAAGGTTAACCAATATATTGATCAAATTTTAATCAAATAATTGACCAAGATTAAGCCCAAGAAACCTGATGCCAGTTTAATATATAATATATATTACTATATATGTCGTATAATAGGGTCGAGGTCAACCCTTCCTGCGTCTCTCAGCCGAGAAAGAAGATGGCTGTGTGCGTGTGAGATTTGGCCAAATAGTTGGCTATCTTTTAAAAACAAGGAGTAACAACAAGGAAGAAGGTACACTAGGAGACATTACGGTCCATTCAAAGAGGGTACCTTTGGACTAGCAATCGAGCGGGCACATGGCTCCTTAATTGTTTTGCGTCCCTAAACGGCCACTTTTCAAGACTTTGTCTAGTCTTGACTTGAACTGGTCAACAGATTTACTGTTGACAACTTCCACTGGAAGTGCGTTCCACTTACCGCAGATACTGTACGTGAAAAAATTTCCACACAGATTGCGGTTGTAACGCTTCAGTTCAAGTTTGAAGCCGTGATTGCGGGTTCTGTTCTCACTCAGTGTGGAAATATCCCAGTAGTCAACATTGTCAAACCCTCGAAGTATTTTGAAAACTTCGATGAGCTGACCACGCAGTCTACGGGTTTCCAGTGAGAACAGATCCAATTTCCTTAGTCTATCCTCATAACTTTTATGTCGGATAGAGAGAATCAGCTTGGTTGCCCTGACTTGTACGCGTTCAAATCTCGCGATATCCTTTCGCAATGAAGGACTCTAAAATTGTACGGCATACTCCAGGTGCGGTCGGACAAGTGAGTTGTACAGGCACAGTACGATCTCCTGGTTCCGATAACCAAACTGGCGCTTAATATAGCCTAGCATCCTTTGGGCCTTTTTCTCCCCCTCAATGCACTGTTTCGAGAACTTGAGGTCACTAGTGAGTTACACCCAAGTCCTTCTCAGTGTCGGTGGATTCAATAGCAGTGCCTTTAAGGATATACTGAGATTGGGGGTTTCTGTGGCCGATATGCATAACTTTGCATTTGTTCACGTTAAAAGGCATTTGCCACGTGTCCGACCACTCCCCAATCTTCCCAAGATTTTCCTGCAGGCGGGCAGTATTTCCATCCTTTGCAACGTTCATACCAAGCTTGGTATCGTCGGCAAATTTGGAAATCTTGGCAACCATGTGACCGTCCATGTGGTTGACGTAGATGATCAATAGTAGTGGTCCCAGAACAGAACCTTGAGGCACCCCGCTAGTAACGGGCACCCACTCAGAAGACTGTCGATTCACCACCACCCGTTGCCGTCTGCCACTTAGCCAGTTCTCGATCCAGCCGGCTACCTTTCCTTCTATGCCCAGCGCTCGCACTTTCCGGAGAAGGCGGTGGTGTGGTACCTTATCAAAAGCTTTCCAAAAGTCTAGGTAGACCACATCCACCGCCTTGTTCCGATCGTGCTCACTGAACACGAAGTGAAAGAATTCCACAAGGTTCGTCAGGCATGACCGTTGCCTTCAGAAGCCGTGCTGAGAACTCCTCAGTAGCAGGTTTTACTCTAAATACGACGTCATTTTGTCCACCATCATGCTTTCCATGATTTTCCCAACTATCGAAGTCAGACTGATAGGTCGGTAGTTTGATGGATGGCTGGGGTCTCCTTTCTTGAAGATCGGAGTCACCTCCGCCTCACTCCAGTCTCTAGGAACGCATCCGGTCCGGATTGACATGTTAAAGATAGCGCACAGATGTCGTGATACTTCATCGCGCACTTCTTTCAACACCTTGGGTAGAAACCCGTCCGGCCTAGGGGACTTATTCGTTTTTAGGTCAGTGATCTTTTTCTTTATTTCTCCTTCAGTGAAGGCCATTGCCTCCAGCTTTCCCTCCGAGTTGGAATCCGTTGGCTGGAGAATGGGACCACACTCTTCAGTAAACACTAAGAGAAGTAGTCGTGGAGGAGATTAGCATTTTCTGCATCTGAATACTTTAATGTCCCCTCCTCATTCCTCAAAGGGCCAATCGTTCGACGGATTGGTTTACGGCTATTTACATAATCAAAAAACTCCTTGGGATTTTCTTTACAGAGTTTCGCCACTCGGAGTTCCTCAGACCGCTTAGCCGCCCTTATGCTGGACTTCACTCTCCTGGCTAGCCTCCGGTATTCGTTAAAGTCACCCGAGATCTTCGATTGCCAGTACACATTTTTCTCCCCCCTAAGCAGTTGCCCGATTTCTCGATTAAACCACTTTGGTTGAATAGAGGACCGTTGGGGGCATTTCAGAGGGATGAAAAGCGATTGAAGACTCATGAATGTGGATTTGAAACTGTTCCAAGAGTCTTCAACAGCCTCCCACTCTTCTAGACTCACGTCAGTCAGTCCTGTGCGTAGACCTGTAAAGTCTGCTCTTCTCAAATCCAGTTTTCTTGATTTACTAGTTGCAGGCTCTGCCTTAGGGACTTTGACTACAAATCTAATTAATCTGTGGTCACTGCCACCAAACTCTTCGACTACAGAGAGGTCCTCAACGATGTCATCCTCAGAGGTGAAAACCAAGTCGAGGATATTGTCTCCTCTCGTTGGCTCTCTCACCCATTGAGTCAGGAACTCGTTGTTCGTGAACTCCAGGAGTAGGGCGTTCTCGTCACAGGGTTCTCTAGTTTCCCAGTCGACTTGTGTGTTAAAAAAAAACCCATGACGATATACACTCTGTCTTCGACAAGTTCTCCTAGTAACTGGTACAGATCTCTGTCCTTTTCAACGAGTAGGGCAGGAGGTCTATAAATCACCAGGGTCCTGTATTTGGCAGCACCTATCTCTAGGTCAACACCTTGTAGTTCATGGTCGGATACGATGTTGCAATCCGTCGAGTTGAGAGTATCCTTGACATACAACATCACACCGCCACCCTCTCTGTCTGGCCTATCTTTCAGGAAGAGCTGGTAACCGGGAATCGTGAATTCACCTTCAAAATATCGGCTTGAGGTTTTAATCCACGTCTCCGTTATGGCCACCATCTCAGATTCCTCTGTTGCTACGAGGCCACGGAGCTCAAGAAACTTATTCCTGATTGACCTCGCGTTGAACAGAATAACTTTTAGGGAGTCCCCCAGTGTAGGACTCCATACGCTCTTCCGTTTCCCGGCTTCTTTTGTGTGGCAGTACCCACCTTTGCCACATCTAAGAACGTCGTTCCAGGAGTGACACGGGCATACTGTCTTATTTTCGCCTTCACTCTGGGTCGGACGCTCCTCTGCGTCCGCTTTACGACAGAGTAAAGCCTCTTCTTTGAATGAAAGGTGCACTCCGTCCCTTTATTAAAGGTCGTTTCGACCGTAAAAGGTTTGGTAAGCGTCCAAAAAGAAGACCTCTTCCGCCGTACAGAGGTCGGACAAGCGCTGGTTCAGGGTCACGTTCCTTGAGTGAGCTGTCCGGCTAGGACCTTTTCTTGGGAGCATCCCTACAACGACCGGTTTGCGAGTTCTTAATCCGCAGTCGTCCACGGCTCCCATGACCGTGTTGAGAATTTTCTCGCTGGGGCCTACTTTGCCTCCTCGGAGGTAGAGGTCATTCCCACTCACCATCAGGGCAACGACTGAATTCTCGGAGATCTGAGATTTCTCAGCCTCTACCCTGATGTGGTGGTTTCCCCGTCCTGGCTGGCAGCATACGTCCACATTAGTGCGAAGGCGGGCCGCTAGCAGGGGCTGCAAACCTTGTGCTTGGGAATCGCCCACAAGGGTAACCCTCGGACATTTCCGTGCAGAGGTTTGAGGCTTTCCTTGCGGAAGCGAACTCTCGGTTCCCTCTTTCTTCTCCATCTTATTTTTCTTCTTTTTTTTCTTATTCATCTTTTCCCCCCTATCTTCCTTTGTTACATACTCTTGTGTTTTTATCTTTTCTTCCTCTGCTTCAACTTTCTCTTTTTCAGCTTCTACGTTATCTTCTGTTTCAACTTTCTCTTCTTCCTGTTTCTTTCCCTTCCTTTTCTTTGTCTTTGAGGGTTTATCCGTAGCATACGGACCTAGCTCTGAGGGTAATACTGCAGATGCCGTGTTTAGTACAGGGCTTGACGTTAGCTTTGTTATTCTGACCGCTAGCCTGCGAATCAGTCCGGCGTGTTCTAATTCGAAGCTGTTTATTTTCGCCTCCAACTTCCTGGATCTTTCCTCGGAAACCCTGCAGGTTTCTTTTAGCTCCTTGATTTGGCCGTTTAAAATACAGTCAGTGCAGGAACTGGCCGGGTGGCATTTCGAAAAACGCCCCTCCGGAAAGTCCACGCAGCGCTTATCTATGTGGCATATTGCGCACGTGTATTTTAGAGCTCCTGGTCCTTTCTTGCCGGTCATTTTGAACACTTTCTCTCTTTCAATACTTTGCGACCAATCAATGATAAAAAGGGGGGTTGGTGAGTTCTCCCCGCGTGAGTCGCTCCCGCCTATTGATCGGAGTCGTTTCGGAGTCTTCCAGAAGGCACGCTCCATGTGCTGCTGTTCGTCCGACCGAGTCGTCAAGTCGCGGCGTGCCGTGGCTCCCAACCAAGCAGCACAGACGATCCCCAAAGGGGCCATCGATTTTTCACCAGGTGAACAAAAACCAAGCACGCCCCTTACTAAACTCCTACTAGTTCCTAGCACAACGGCCAGGATCTCGGAGCAGCGTTCAATGGATATCCCGCCCCACCAAGAGACTCGACCCAAGGCTTTTTATTGGCCTGGCAACCAACCTGGGAACAAAGGGCCGTCACCTCGGACGGATGCTACCAGAGGCACCCGTCAACGGGCACTGGGAACGGTCAATAATTTCGCGGCAGGGAAGGGGTTAACGGGGCACGACCCTCATCCCATTCATCGTGCCCCAACGCCTAGGACACCTCTAGTCCTAGTCTCTCGCAACCAGTGAGCGTCGATTGGCGTTGTTTATAGAGGTTCCAAAGCCTCTCTTCTGACGCATGAGGTAGCTGCCAGGTCCTTATATGTAGATAAAGGGAAAAAAGGGAAAGAGTAACATGATAGGAGTAGGCCTTTTTTTGTTTGTTTTTTTTTGTATAAGTGGGAGAGATAGGATGAAAGTAAAAAAGGAAAATGATAGAGTAGAAAAAGGAATTACTGACGCACTTAGTCTGGAATCTCGTTTTTGACCAAATCGACAAGGGAAGCCCTATTGGGGGTACCCAGAAGAGGTACCCCCGCTGACATAGCTCGAAAAGTCAAAGGTACACCCAAGCTCTCTTCCCGCGACAAGGGGGCGTCACCTCTCCCTCTACTTTCTTTACGGGTTCAAAAATAACTTTACTAATATGCAAATTAATATTCTTTTCACAAGGATTAAAAGGGGGTTTGAAACCAGGTATATAACACATTACACGTACAAGAGTCTCATCCTCTTAAAGGAGGGGAGACATGGCGGGGACGGTTCCTGTACACACAAACAAAGAATACTGACCGCAGGGTCGCTCGAATTGCTTTGAGCGTACACGAAGCCGACGATGGGGTATTAGACTGGGGCGACGGTAGTAGAGAGAGCACTTGCAGAGGAGAGTTGCGTGTGCTGTTACCTCGAAGATTCTGTCCGAGGGAGTAATCCTTGCCTTGACGCAAAGTTAAAATAATAATTTCTTGACAATGACTACTGAAGGGATGAACTTAGATCTTGCTTTCGGTTTTATAATACTGATTCTAGACTGGGCGTGTTGCGCTCGAGGAGCGGATACCAACCAGTAGGCGGTGGACTCACGCAAATTAAACGAGAATACCCGGAGTTTGAGGGGTTCTGAGAAGAATTGTGCAGAGTCCAACGGGACGCGAATAGCGAGTATGAACGGGAAAGTGCAGAGAGCAGGTATTGACGTGGCTGGACAGGCGGTGGATACTCCCTTCCAACTCTGACGCCGGAGGATTTATAGTGTGCTTGAATAGGGGTTTCCCCCCTCTGTACGAAGGGGCAGGTTCCAGGATCCGATGCATCAGCAGGCGAGGGTATTCTCGCCCTGTTAGCACGATCGCGAGAAGGTTCCTAGGCCGGCGAGGTAAAACTTTGACCGACTCCCAATGAGACCTTTTCGGGCTTTCGAGCTCGTCGTGGCTTCCTGCGATGGTGGGCTTTCAGGCCACCATGGCGTCTCATGATTTCGCACTTCCAATAGCCCAGACAAAAAGGGTCGACTAGGTGTCTATTCTCTATCTCTCTTTGATCTCTGACAATTGTATCCACTGAGATGAAAGTGCCCTTCGTCATATATTATCACAGGTAGTACATCTACTTCCCCAAATATCGCGTAAATTATTCTGCATACGACTTTCATTTCGCAAAATCGTTTTCTAATTTTCGCACAACCTGAATCTTATTTGGCTTAAGTTTCAGTTTTTTCTTCATTACATGGTGTCTTGCACCTTTTGACAATCCCACTTATTCTGATCTTTTTTCAATGATTTCTGCGGCGACCTTTCGTCGTTTTGACACAACTCTCCAATTTTATGTCATTGTAAGCCTTTTCTGCCAACACGCCCATTTTGTCCACCTTGTACACTACCGGTGTATTGAAGTTTTTTAATTAGTCTGCATAGCACTCGTCGTGATGGTATATCTTGAGCTCCTTCACGTCTCATCAGGCGTTGTGTTGAAACCATGAACAGTTGCATCTGAAGTATGTTTCAACAATTTTTTTTCGTCCAAAAATTTCTAGGAGCTTCCATGTTGCAATTCGTACACGTAAATAAATAAACTAGCGCGGCTCTCAATAGGTTAGTTAGGGTCTCCTTAATACGGAAAAGTTAGAGTAGAGTAAAACTATTAGAGTTTATTAGAATAAATCTGCATTGCGGAATAAGATAGCGTAGAACTGAAAGAATATCATGATTGAGTTTGGACGTTACTTGATCCATAAAAGTAAGTTAATATAAAATTTAAGTTTGGGTGCTGCAAGAATAAGTTGTTTAGTAGGGAAAATGTTGTTTAAATGTTTATTTCCCTGTAAAAATATAAGGAAAAATGTGTAAAATATTTCATCTATACATCAAGAAAACAATCCGAATACGAAAAGCCCTATGTATGCGTAATTTGATAACTGCTAACTTTAAAGTTAATGTCGCATTATTGAAATAGTTAGCGTCTTATAATTTGTTAGCACACACATCTTAAAATGAAATAATATTGTTATTTTCAGCATTCATAGAAAATTTAATGTTAGAATGTTTACAATTTACGTATTTTAGAAAAGGTTTGGCATGGTGCTCTTGCCAAGAAATTAAAAAAACAGTCCTCAATGAAGGGCCTAAATAATATAGGTCTAAACTCCAATAGGCAATCATCCAGTTCATTCCATTCATGAAGGCAAAGGAAACTGTCGAGGTATAGCCGATATATATCTATCTATGGAGGGAAATTAGATTAGCCGAGTTGTGAGGAATAGAGCGAAAGGACGCCCAAGAGACCTGACCTCGGCTTCCTTACCAGATGACGGGGTAAGAAAATAAGGGAGAATAAATGGGAGGAAACTGTTCCCCGAGTACGCTGGCAAATAATGCGAGTGCAAATTGGCAGTTAATTACTTGCTATGGCTGAATGTTATTTTGAATTATTTAAAAGAGAAGTAGAAAAATAATATTCAATAACACAACAAAACAAATAAAATATTTACACGAATAAAATGAAATTGGATTATCCAGGATTCTAGAGGCTCGATAGTCGGGCAAAAGGGACAAGCTAATGAGATTAAGCAGGTAAATGACCATACTCGGATTAAGTCTTCAAAGGCTGCGCTGAGCCAAAATACAAATAAATATTTAGGGGATAACCGATTAAAGGGATCTGCACGCTTCGATGTCTTGCAGAAGTTAAGGCTCCGACGACGAAGGGAAGGGGGCAATTAGAGGAAAGGTTGAGATTTACCTCGCAATACCCTGATAAGGAGTACTTTCTGTGGTGAACGGCCGCTACTAGGAAATCGCCAATTGACTGGGGTGGAATTCAGACGTGAGAGCTCTTTGCTTTTGCGCTCGTGGAGACTAAAGCGGAGCCAAATTGAGAAGAGATGTGTCTCGCGCTGGATTGCGAGCCTGTACTGTTTTGATCCGGATGAGTCTGAAGTTAAATACCGGCTGACGCTTGGGTAAAATCACTTCTGGCCTCGGAGAGGATTCTCCCAAGATAAACACAGGGCTGGGGGAAGGATGTCTTCCAGCTAGGAATTTATGATAACGGACGTCTTCCCGCACTCTCGCATGCTTCCAGATGCTAGACGGGAGGCAGGATTGCCTCAAGGCTTGTGGGGGAAACCTCCATAAGTAAATACATCCGCGTTCCGAAGCCTCTTCGCGTGTTTTTTTGGTCCGCTCTATCGTCCTTTAACCTCGTATGTGATAGCCACGTGGGTTTTTAGGGTCAACGGGGAGCTTCCTTGACTCTATTCTTTCACACAAACTGTTAGCTAATGATGGATAAGGGGGAATGCCCAGTGTCATTCCCTCGTGTTGGTGACACATTTCACTTTCAAACAGGTACTACCTTGAACAGCTACAGTCAGGGCTAAAATTGTTCGTTTTTTTAAATTTCCGTAATAGGATAAGTATTGTAACATTTAAATTATTGCATTTCATTAAAAAGTAAACATTTTAAAAATATGTAACACTAAAAAACAAGGCATTCCTTCACTGAATACTAAATCGCTATTTGGTCTTTTTCCTGTAGGAGGTGAGTTTCAGTGTCAGGAGCATGGTTCTTCGATCAAAAGGCTAAAAGGTTGATGAATATGGATTAAATTAATGATGTTGTGCAATTATTGCTGAGATTATTAAAAAGAAATCTTTGGATCTTTATCAATTAGAGAAATGGTTCTTTCGAACCTAAAGCATGCAACTATAGTTGTACTGCACCATATTGGCAGAAAAAGCAAGAAGATAGTTGCAAATGGTATTATATAAAGGAACCCCCCTTTTTAAGAACATTAATGCTTTGAAAAAAGACGCTACACTCCTGTCAAGAAGTCTTCTAGACGCCCAAGATCGCCTTCTGGTAAAATTTCAGCTATGGATCTGGTTGCCACCAGTGGCAGGATTAATCACGATTGGAAAGAAGCAGATATGAAAGCTTCAGCATTCAGGACGCACAGTAAGGCTGAGACGCTTCCACAAAGCTCACAGATTCGAGAATGGCTGCGAAGACGCCTTATCGGACCAAAATGAATCAGAGGATAGACTCTATTAACCGCACTAATTTGTCTTGGAACTTTTTCTATTTTTCGAATGTATTTGGCTAAGATAACGCGGTTGAAATAGTAATAAAAATGGTTTTCTACGACCGTAAAAAGATTAGCACAAAGGAAATACTTTGAAATGTGCATTTTAGAGCACTGTAGAAGTATTCACTGACTGCTGTTTTCCAGTTCGAGGACGAAGGATGTCACGCTCAACCTGAAGTAGAGAAGTTGTCTAATAATCTCACTACATTAGCTGCACCAATTTCTCTCGGAAATTTATTATATATATATATATATATATATATATATATATGGATAAAACCGCAGTAATAGGACTAATTTTAATTCTATATAAAATTAGTCCTATTAGTGTGGTTTTATCCCTATAGTTACACGTACGCTACCTTACTTATTTGGATATATATATATATATATATATATATATATATATATATATATATATATATATATATATATATATATGTGTGTGTGTGTGTGTGTGTGTGTGTGTGTGTATAATATCTATGCATGAAAAAAGTATTAGGTGTATCCAATTTTTTTAATATTTTTCCAAAGAGCAGCCAAAGACTGAATAAAGAATTCTCAAACAGTCAACAGCAACTTAATATTCCGAAGGTGGCTTTTACAAGAATGGAAATTTATTTCAGCCGCTAAGCGCATTTTCAACCTATTGCATGGAATAAAATAGCGGCTGTTGAAGCCGAAAAGGCTCTGTTTGAGTAACCTTTGTTCAAAGCTTCTAAAAGTTAACTATTTTCTAGACACAAACATTATGATCAATGAATTTAGTTGTTAGGGAAATAACTGCTCAGTCTAATTTTATGTAATTATAAAGCAAATAGTGTGGTGATTAAACGCTTGAATTTCGCATTACTTGACCTGACGCCTGAATGATTCAATGATTAGTTGTATTGTTCGATTTTTTTTTGTGTGTGGGATGGGGCGTGTAATTAACAGGTTGATATTTGACATCGTGTTGAGTGTTTATTGAAAAAATTAAGTGTTTTATGTAAACAGTCTTGATTCAGTGGGAGTGGGCGGACGGAAGGAAGTCTAGTGCATTTTGCGTGCCGTTTATTCAACAGTTCCTAACTGTGAATTGGTCTGATAGATATTTAGTGAACAAAATCTATATACTTTTGTTTATAGATTAAACAATGGCTAATAGTTAATTTATTCTTACTTTCAGCTATTGTTTGTATTTAATTTAAGCTTTACTCTTTCATATTTGGAATTGAGCTACGCTGGACGTCGTTATTTTTACAAATGTAATGTATTTACTTATCTGCTCCTTATCATTTTATTTAGTTCTTAACTTATTTATTTTTCGTTCTTAGTCAGTTTTCTTTATTTCCATAGCTGATATTATAAGGTGCAAAAAGAACCATTTGAATTGTGCGGAACCAACTTGAGTTTTGCGGCTGGGGTCAGGCTGAGGAAAGCGTTACTGTTGTTCTTGTAGTAAAATTGAAGACAAATAATTCCATGCTGATGTTGGTGACTTACTATGGAAAATACTACTTTTATAGATCATTTGGGTAGTAATTTTATTTTTCTATTAATTTGCGGTAATTTGCGTGTCATAGAATCTTATTAATTACGGGAAAATAAACAAAAAACTTTAAAATTACTTTTTCAGGTATATTACTGCGTGGGTAGGGAGACAGTTTCCTAGGAAGTGCATCTTGAATAACAATAATTGTTTACAAGTTCTTTCTAAGGAAGAAGGGGCACATTTCGTCGACTTGAGGGATCACTTTTACAAACGACGGATGGATTGCATTTACAGTATTAGTCGAATTTTGTCAGACAGTCCGGAGACCCTGGATAATTTACAAAGAAGATTGTAGTGCCTTGCTCAGGATTCGATTGCATTGCAAAAATTATGCTATCAAACAATGATGTACAAATAAAAGTTCTGAAAATCTAATACGAAAATGTGAGGGTTTTACACCATCGCGCAGTGAATAAAGAAATAATAAATTGAAGGTACTGGCTCTGGCGGAGGAGCTTAAAATTATAAGTTACAAAGACATGGATTTCAAGTGGAAAATTATTAAATAGGAATATATCTAAAGGAAAAGTCACATATGCTATTTTATACGTTAAAAAGAGCTATCTGCGAAAATAAAAGATATCAAAGAATACTAAACAATGAAGTTTGTCCTTGCTTATAAACCACCAATGCGAAGGAAAAAACATCAATGTATTCTTTTCTAAACACTTTTGAACCTGCTCCTAAAAAATAATTATGGTTATATGCGATAACTTTGATTTTCCTAACCTAGGTTTTCAGAATGAAACCCTGACAATGGAGGACATCGACTTCTTTAATATATACACAAAAACTTCTTATTTTTCCAATAGTGGACGAACCAATACGGGAAGAACACGTATAAGACTTCATTTTGATTAATAAAGAAATAATGTGATAGTATAAATGTTGGAAAAAGGCATAAATCGATTCCCACTAAAAATTCCACTAACAAACATATATTGAATTTTAGCGATTATTTTCTATAAATAATGAAACAGTTTACTATAAACGACAAGATTCTAATAGATCAATTCCGATGCCTTGGATAAATACTAAGATTAAAAAGTCCAAAAAGGAACGTTAGAGATTGTATAACATTTCGAAAACTAGCAGCTATTTTGCTAATACCCTGTTGTGTAGGAATAGAACATTTGCCAAGACAAGTAGTAACCTTATCCTGATTTTGGTTAATACAATACTTTATTTTATTTTTAGAAATTGTTCATTCGTAATCAAAATAATTTGTCCACCTCAAATACATAATACACCGATATAGAGCAAGTAAAAAGCCTTTAAAGAAACTGGATCTCCATCGTCCGAATAGTCAAATTCAAATGGCGTTTCAACTTCATTGGTGTTTATATTGATAGTGATACGATTCATATTATAAGATTTAAATTCAAAAGGCGATGCATCGTAACCCCCAGAAAATGTTGAATAGTCAACTATAACAATTATCACCTGCATAGGCTATTCTTCCCATTAAAATATTATCCACAAACTTCATTGATCTTCCACTCACAATTGTGAAATTTCGTATAAAAATTTGTGTGACAGAGTAGTTAGCGTTTGATGAAAGTAACCTATTTTCCATCTTCACTGATTAGATGCTAAAATACGGACTATTTTCATGCAAAGGAAACGCTCTAATAATTCTATTTTTGCTTATAAACCGGATTGTGTTCTAAAATAGTGTAAATGAATGTGGTGCTCGAGATAACTATCTTCAGAGAGAGACTCCATTCATCAACAGTTTATGTTGCGAAAAGAAATCGGCGTGCAGTTTCCCAAATACCCCAATTAGTTTTTTCTTTCATTTGCTATATTTCATTACTATACTTTATTTACTAGAGCAATATCCCGCAGTAGAAATAAATTTGACTTTTATTATTCAGTATTGTTCCATGGGGTCTCTAAATATGCATGGTTTGGGGCTTACAGATGTCTCATTTAAATAAATTTCCACATTGCTGAACAAAGTGCGAAGAATATTATTTTCCGGAAAAATATTCTTGTCATGTTTAAGTTCAACACCGTTTACCTTCGCAATTCCTGCTATACTGAAAAGATAAACCTCAATCCGGTCTAGACAATATTGTCGGCTACCAGATACATAATATTCAACCTGATTGAGGTCGGAGGAGATATTGCTAAGTGGAGCAATATATAAATCAAGTTCCGTCTTCGAACATGCATGAGTTGAGGGGTGAAGAGCATTAATTTTACCGGTGTACGATTTACAGTTGTTGATAACTTTATGATAACAGCTATGAAGGGTGTAACTATTTATATTATGAGAAAAATCCATATCCTCTTCACCATCTACTTTCAACTTTTTTTTATTCTTCAAACTTCTTATTCATCCCTTTTTGCTTATATATTCCACCGAATTTTTCGGAAGACTTCATCCCATTATCATTGTCTGATTTTAACTTTCTTTAAATATATCGCTAATATCTTTAATAATACATTTTTTTCGTTTTCACACTTGATCTTTCAAGGCTTGTGTCGCGGCCCTTCCATGAATAATACACTGAATGGTGTTCAAACATGTATATAGCGTCTTCTTTTCAAAATAGCGAGCTCTGCTCTTTAGATATGGTGCCACACTCAACAATAGAGTGAATAATAGGAAGCCAAGGTCATGCAAATTTGAAGATCTTAAACCCCTTAAACATTTGTGGTTATTTCATTTTTTTATTATTTTAATGTTTGTTCTGCATATAGTTTTATTATTAACTCCCGACAACTAATGGGAACTTTTCACCTTCAACCGTTCCCATATAAATATAAATTCATCTCTACTCCCCAGATTTAGAGTCAGATAGTGTTGATTATAAAAAAAATATATTCTAAATGAACAATCATTGAGAGGGAGTTGAATAATACTCAGCCATTTAGAATGCGTCCCACATACTAAATGGTAGTCTACAAATGAAACATGATCTCAGGTGAGATATGAGAGCAGGAAATTTATATTGAACGCTATATAATGGTTTAATCTTGGAATAACATATGTGGTAGATGTTTTCATTACAATGGAAAATTCTTCTGACCAATGAAATATTAGATTTTCTTTCCTTTTCACACTAAGCAATGAACGTGAAGTGAGCATTAACAGATACTCACTAGACATTATCCGTGCGTTTTGTAACATCTTGCCCCTCCACATATTTCATCATAAGCATATCAATTACTTTTATTTTTGTTTCTTTTCCGCTTTCCAATAGCGTATTTGATGAATAACTAGTCACTGCTATCATTTTTAGATAGAATGTGAATGCATATATGCATAGGCTTCGTAATATTGTGGATATTTCCTTTGAATTGAAAATCTGTGCCCTAATTAATACTAACTATAGTCTATTGTAATAGATATATGCTATTTAACTGAAACTCAGAGCCCTAATTCATACTGACTATGGTCTGCTATAATGGATTTATGCAATTTAACACTATAGTCAGACATGGTGTTCCGAGGGTGAAAATTCAGGGAGAATGAGGAAAGAAGGGCGAAATAAAAACTCACTGATCCCATGCTCACAACTGGTAAAACCTTCCTCATTTCCTACCTTTATATATCATTTCACGAATAAGTATGTTGAGGGTGTGGAGAGTGATATCACATGCCTTGACGTGGAAGTTAAACGAGTTAGGGGACCCTCTCCACTTTATTAAATATAGATGGTTTTTCCATGCCTTTTTCCCTTCAACTATCCTCATTACTGCAGATTTCTTACGGGAATCAAACTTAATTATCTGCAGTTCTTCTTCTTATATCCCTTTTCAATATGTTCTTCATTTAAATCTTTAATTTAATACAGGTATAATACTGTTGAAGTTGTATATATCTTGTAAATTTTCTCAATGCACCATGCCTCGTATCCTTTTCAAAATTGTTGGAAACGCGTGTAATATAAAATACGATGCATAACTTTGAACGGTTTGTTCCCAAACCTTCTATATCTAGTTTTATTATAAGCGTTTTCGAAATCATCCAGCACGTCGATATATTTCTATGTATTATTAAAGGTAAAGTATCTGAAGTCTTTCTTTTATTGTTCTTTGTACGCGCCCTCAAAAACTAGCTATCTTTTTTACTGAATGAACATGAATCCACACGACTTCTTCCATGAGATAGCGTATACCTTTTGACACCCTTTGATCCGTCCTCTCCTTTAAGAGAATTAACCATAGATTTCTAAAATTGACGTCAATTTCAAACAGTATATGACGTAAATATAACATAATTAAAACTTTGAAACTTCTGCAATACACGGAAATCGATCTGCCAAATCGCATTTTTACCTTGTGCTTTTATATGTATTGTCTTTAATCTTTTTCACACGGGCCTGTGTAGTGTAAAAGTATCCATTCATGAGATAAAACTTTCTGCGTCTGAGCTATTGCAGCCTTTTTTATAAATTAGACTATTCGATTTACCTCACCAAATGATTTTGGCTGTCACGAGTGTTATACAACAATAACAATCGGTGATTTATTTTGGAGTGAATAACACATAGGTTTACACTCTTATAAAGCTATTCATTGAAATACACCTTATTTTAAAATCCTACCTATTTAGCATCCAGTCTAAATAAATAAATTTAATTAGAATTATATGAATATTCGCAACTTATTTCATTCTACACATAAAGTGATTCTTGGAATCAAAAGAGTCAAGTTAATTGGGTTAGGAGAAGCGATATTCGATATGCAGCTGATAAAACTTATCTATGTGCATTTCTTATCCAACCTTATAGTTTTGCAAATGAATATTAGAAGGATTTTTTATATGATCTAGGATTTGAATAACCGTATTTGTTAAGGAATCGTGCTGCAATAAAAAAATATTTTTATTTGAGGAGCACTTAAACTATCTTCTGGCAAGTTTTAATAACACGTGTGCTAGTGGTACTCTATCCTCTGGACTTCTATGGTGAGACTGATTGCTAGATAGATTTTCTCTTAAATCTTCTAAACACGTAACTAGCATAGGGATCTGGCATTATCAAGATAAAAAGTGCTGTCTCAAATAAATACAGGTTCATATTGTTTGAAATTCTTATATTGTGTCACAAAAATATCTCTATTTGCTGATTATCATTATTATATAAAATCACTTAATATACTTACAATGAGTAAAGGTTTTACCATGCGAACCAGGCCGTTTACGCGCACGCGTGAATGATCTTTAGTTATGAGTGAACAACGTTGTGACAGCAGGAACAGATTGATCGTCTTATAGATATAGATGATGATATAGTCTTTAATATCCCTGATAGCGTTCGTTCTCATGTTCAGAAAACAATGAAACCTAACAGACAACACATTTTTAATATAATCACTTTCGGTGGATTTAGGGTGTAATATTAATCATCGAGTCCATCGTTGAATGCAAGATAACAGGAATCAATCACATTTTGCCATCACCTCATGCGACGAAAACTTCGATGTTACTCACTTTAAAGTTTTATAAAAGTAATGACTTCATATTCGTTGTAGAATGCGTTTTTAAATCGTGTAGGAATGAACGCTTTGCCCCCTTTCCAATAAATACCGAAATGTATAGTTGTAAAGGGACTGTTATGGTTTGGTCTCACTCCTATTTTTATTTTTTTTGCATCTTAGTCCTATACCAGTCGATCTACATGGGAAAAACTTTCCTATTTTAACCTCTTTAGTGACCAAAGACTAGCCAAAACTCATCCTAACTAAGGAAAAGTTTATCGTTATTGTGAGATCTTCCGTAGGTATTTTTAAAGATCATCTTATCATAACCGCCTTTTGTTTTATTAATCTTCAAAAAGCTGCATAATGTGTATTGCCAAAGTTCTGTTACACTCATTACGACGCGCTCAACAAAGGAAACAATGATAGTTTTGACGCAGTTAGACACGTTTAATTGTTTTAAAATATAAATATGTGTTTAAATTGTAATCTTAATTAATTTGGCAGCTCGTGGCGGCAGGAACGTGCTCTAGGCGGGACATGAAAGTCGCGCACGCGTTGTGGACGAATACTTTCCTTATAATGACCAGGACGCGGTTGCCCTCGAAACTCAGCAGGATGAGGTTGGCGACTATTGCGCTTTCTTGGCCGTGTTGCCCTGTACCTTAAAGTTGAAATACGTAGTCCGCTTCTTTATGATCTTCTTCACACATGGCACAAATTTCGCGGGAATGATATCCTTGTAATCGGCCGCGGCGTGTCTCTAACCGGCTGCAAACTCCCCCCGACGGCATCTTCTCGCCATTCGAAGCTATAACGCCGAGCATCATCACGGAGACTGTGTGCTTGGTCGTGTACTCGTAATGTACCTCAGAGACGTCCTCGCAACAGCGTATCACGTGCTCGTTCTGCCTGCTAATAAACGGATCGACGCTAACTTTTTTAATCAGAAAAATTGAGAATTAGATTGTCCTCACTCTTAAAGTCGTTGAGAAGGTAACGACAGCGCTCCCAACGTTGTTGTTGCATGTGGTCCGTGAGCCTTTGCCTTTACCTCAAGCATAGGCCGCTCTCATCCGTTACGGCCCTGGACTGCGTCGCTACCGAGATGTTCTTCTTTTTCGCAAGTGCAATCATTTTGGGCTTCGGAGCACTTTCAAAAGCCTTTACCACAACCAAAGGTTTGACAACTTGAGGTCTGCCGGACCGATCTTTGGGGTCTCTGTGGAGGGTCATCCGACTGACGTTGAGCCAATGGTAAGGTAGGACATGTCGTTGGCCCCACGGAGAAAAGCAGAGATCTTGATTCTTTTCACTTCCATGTCGACCCACCAGCACACAATAAAAATACGTTCTAATGAGACGGGCTGGAAAGAATATAACTTAAAAAAACGAGTGTTACAGAACTTTTGCTAAACCCGGTATAATAGTTTTATATTCTTTAGCATGAGTATTCGAACGAATCTGGGCCGACAATGAGACTGAAAGTCTGATATGGGTAGGTAGACTTTGCCGTGGTTTGAATATTGTTGTATTGTTTTGTTTTAACATATGGGCTGGCATTAAACCTCACTCTTTTACATTCTCTTACAAATGATATAATTGCCAAGGTCCTCCCGAGTTTAGCCCGAGAATTATTTTGTTTTGGCAATAACATCATAACTATTCGGCCGATTCTAACGAAATTTAAAAATCTTATGTTGTTTTACATTCTGTTTCGAATAATATGATTGACAAGGTCCTCCCAAGGTTGGCCCGGGAATTATTTTGTTTTGGTAATAACATCAAATCTATTCGGCCGATTCTAACGAAATTCGAAACCCTTATGTTGTTTTACATTCTCTTTCGAATTACATAATTGCGAAAGTGCTCCTAAGGTTAGCCTGTAAATTATTTTTTTGGCTCTAACATAACGATTCGGACGATTCTAAAGAAATTTGAAACCCCTATATTGTTTTACATTCTCTTTAGAATGATATAATTGCCATAGTTCTCCCAAGGTTAGTCCGAGGATTTTTGACAGTTTTGAAGGTCGTAAGGAAGGTCATAAATCAAAATAAGTGAGAGTACGGGACTTTTGGTCAGCAAACCTTGTTATAAAACAAATTTGGTGCCATTAGGAATATTTAAATATTCATGTGTTTGGATTACATTGGATATCTCTGATATATTTTTATCTATTGCTTGCATTAATCATCTAAAATAATGAATGTATGACCTCTGCCATCTAAGATGACCTATCATACACACCCTCGTGAAACATAACTCTATTTTAAAAAATTTAATAATTTTTCTGCCATAAATTTTAACACCAGATGATTATCTTAACGCGTTGAGTAAACATCTTATCTCTATTACGCAGTATACGATAGAGGAAGAGCGTTTTTCTCCTGGACTTCGACCCAATGATGGATAAAGTACTTGGGGAAACAAACATATTATTTTTTACATGCTTCGTTTACTCATGCTTTTTCGTACACTAAATGAGACAACTTCTTGCAGATTACTTTATACATTATTATTTAGATTATCGGAAAATTTAATGAAATTTACTAACGCATACCGCAACTGATCTAACAAAACAACCCAACCTATTCCTCTTTATTCGACCATTCATCGACCGTGGGTAGGTATTGTCGAAAAATTCCACATGGATAATTCTGCTCCAACTAGTGTTGCTAATGGAGATGATAATGAAGATACCCATTGACAAAAAATACCCGATATTCTAAACATTACCTACGACGTTATTACACTAGGCTCCTAAGATCAAGATGCAAAATGCGCAATAGAGGGTGAGCGTTCATAAATAAATTATTCCATGCAACAATACCATTTTTTTCCGGTGGAGAAGTAATTAATTCGAATAGAACTTCGTACCCACATTCGCAGGAACATCCGTTCATGGAAGAAAAAAATCATGCTCGTGCAGAAATTGAAGCCTTAAGAGAAAACAGGCACGGAAACCTGCTCGTCAAATCTATACCGTGTGCTCGTGGAGAAACCAGAAGAAGCTAGTCATAGCATAGTAGTTTATGAGATTTCACGGGGTATATAATGAATCTGCATTAAGTTCAGGAAGGTGATTATCGTGTAAATATAAGTTTTAAAATTGCGAAAGCAACCAGTAATATGATGTTATTATTCATTTAATTTGTCTAGCTGCATAAATCGACAATTTTTTATTATATCATGGAACGATTCGAGAGAGTATTTCATTCTGCGAAAATAATAGAATTTGGAACCTTCAATCTCATAGTTCATATATATATATATATATATATATATATATATATATATATATATATATATATATATATATATATATATATATATATATATATATATCCATATGGAGCTCGGCCGTGAAGCCTGCATTTAATATTGAGGATAAATCCCAGAGCCACGAGAAACGGATGCAGCATTTTTTAATTTTTCACTACGTTTCGAAAACTACAAGTTTTCATCTTCAGGCTAGAATAAGTTTACAAAGTTAATATATATGAAGAAAACTTGTAAAGGCCAACAAGACATTATTTTAAAAGGTGACCAATTACAAAATATCAGTAAAAAGTACTATAAATTAAATTAAATATGACTTGGCAACAGTTAAATTTGCTTTAAGACTGACTAAAAAATTAGTTAATAAATTTAAGGATTATTGCAGAAATTAATTACAAACTATAAGAGAAATTGACCTGGCATTATTTAAAGGTAATAAATTTAAACTTTGTTTTTAATTTTGTAAAGACTGTAAGAGATAAAAAACATTTAATATAAAAACAGTAAATTTGGGTACTTACTAAAGCGGATCCATCCTAGCCTAGAGAGTGAATGGTGGGTTTAACAAGGGGCTAGTATTTATAGGTTACAGTGACGCTTGGTTTATTAAAAGGCAAACCAACTAACAAACTGTAGTTAAAATTAGTTAATTAATAATGATATTGCACTTAAATCTTCATTGAGCGTAGGTTTGTAGTGTTTTATATATAGAAATTCGAGGGTTCTTAGGCAATGTTTGTTGTTGTTAAAGGCTAATACTTATTCTCTCCCGTCCTCTTTTTTTTTAGCATTTAGAACAGAACACCTCATACTCGTGTCATCTCATTCCATTTGGTCATTGAATGATCATATGACTACATCTACGAGACAACCAAAACTTTGTACAAGTATGAAGCTTCTTGTGTGTGTTAAAACAGGATTGGTTGTAGAATGATCGATTACACTCATTTCATAAAATCTCCCGATTTGTTTATTCATCAACCTGCCCAGTCCTGACTGCACAGTCCTTCACAATCTAGTAGATAGGCCATAACATTGTCATAAAATGCATAGCAACAAATCACATAGAGTGGTTAAAAGGAAGCATCTTCGTTTTAATATTACTACTATTGATGTTTCTAATTGGATAAAAATTCTCACTTTCAAGAGCAATGAAGAGGAGTGGGGCTAAACTTTCAAGATATGATAGTCGATGAGGTAATTTGAATTGGCGTTCATTTACTTTAGCTGTGAATGCGAGGATCCGCATCTCTACTTGCCTTCTAAAAGAAGAACCAATCTACAGTGATAGCATCTTAATACAAATGATTACATTTTTTTGCCAACTCCAGAAGTTTTTGACGAAATATTTTCCTTCATTGTTTTCAGAGAACTGAGGTAGCATAGGCTCATCTTGTAGAATTCTTATGGCATCTATAGATTATATAACGATCAAATCAAACATTAAATGGTATTATCGCATGTCCTGCAGCAATCATATATATATATATATATATATATATATATATATATATATATGAAAAGAAACTCCCAACTTGCATGTGAGTCCAAATTAAGATAAACAACACCCACAAGGAAAATGGAAAAACGACTCCAAGCGCTTTCATCTCTATTCTAAAAGACCTCTTCATGTAATGAAGAGGTCTTTTAGAATAGAGACGAAAGCGCTCGGAATCGTCTTTCCATTTTCCTTGTAGGTGTTATTTATCATATACGAGGGGCGGTCAATAATATTTGCAATTCGGATATAAGGAAACGAGATATGAGGAAAAGTGTTTTATTATTTTTCAATATACCTACCCTCAACTTCAATGCACTTGTGCCACTTGTCCCTGAGGCTTCGAATTCCCGACAACCAGAAATCTCCCGACTGCTGTTCAATCCACTCCTGAACGGCGAGCTGGACATCTTCATCTTCTCCAAACCATGCGTCCACGCAGTGCAGCCTTGAGCTGGCGGAATAAAAAGTAGTCGCTAGGGGCCAGATCTGGACTGTAGGGGTGATGGTTGAGCTCCTCGAATCTGCACTCGCGAAGGGCAGCTTGTGCAACTCTGGCCTTGTGGAGTTTGACGACGTTAAAGTCGATCATGGGGCGTGAGCTTTCTAGGGACCCAACAGGCACAAACCTTGGTCATGGCCAAATTGTCTTGCATGATCTTGATAACACTTCCATGTGATATTCAATGTTGTCGCTCGATTTCTTCGACCTTCACCCGTTGATTTTCGAGGATCCTCCTCTCCACACGGGCCGTCCAGGACGCCCGTCAGACGTTACCAACGAGGACAATGTGGCCCGTGTGGAGAGGAGGATCCTCGAAAATCAAAGGTGAAGGTCGAAAAAATCGAGCGACAACATGGAATATCACATGGAAGTGTTATCAAGATCATGCAAGACAATTTGGCCATGACCAAGGTTTGTGCCTGTTGGGTCCCTAGAAAGCTCACGCCCCATGATCGACTTTAACGTCGTCAAACTCCACAAGGCCAGAGTTGCACAAGCTGCCCTGCGCGAGTGCAGATTCGAGGAGCTCAACCATCACCCCTACAGTCCAGATCTGGCCCCTAGCGACTACTTTTTATTCCGCCAGCTCAAGGCTGCACTGCGTGGACGCATGGTTTGGAGAAGATGAAGATGTCCAGCTCGCCGTTCAGGAGTGGATTGAACAGCAGTCGGGAGATTTCTGGTTGTCGGGAATTCGAAGCCTCAGGGACAAGTGGCACAAGTGCATTGAAGTTGAGGGTAGGTATATTGAAAAATAATAAAACACTTTTCCTCATATCTCGTTTCCTTATATCCGAATTGCAAATATTATTGACCGCCCCTCGTATATGATAAATAACACCTACAAGAAAATGGAAAGACGATTCCGAGTGCTTTCGTCTCTATTCTAAAAGACCTCTTCATTACATGAAGAGGTCTTTTAGAATAGAGATGAAAGCGCTTGGAGTCGTTTTTCCATTTTCCTTGTGGGTGTTGTTTATCATAATTTGGACTCACATGCAAGTTTGGAGTTTCTTTTCATATATATATATATATATATATATATATATATATATATATATATATATATATATATATATATATGATTGCTGCAGGACATGCGATAATACCATTTAATGTTTTATTTGATCGTTATATAATCTATAGATGCCATAAGAATTCTACAAGATGAGCCTATGCTACCTCAGTTCTCTGAAAACAATGAAGGAAAATATTTCGTCAAAAACTTCTGGAGTTGGCAAAAAAATGTAATCATTTGTATTAAGATGCTATCGCTGTAGATTGGTTTCTTCTTTTAGAAGGCAAGTAGAGATGCGGATCCTCGCATTCACAGCTAAAGTAAATGAACGCCAATTCAAATTACTTCATCGACCATCATATCTTGAAAGTTTAGCCCCACTCCTCTTCATTGCTCTTGAAAGTGAGAATTTTTATCCAATTAGAAACATCAATAGTAGTAATATTAAAACGAAGATGCTTCCTTTTAACCGCTCTATATGATTTGTTGCTATGCATTTTATGACAATGTTATGGCCTATCTACTAGATTGTGAAGGACTGTGCAGTCAGGACTGGGCAGGTTGATGAATAAACAAATCGGGAGATTTTATGAAATGAGTGTAATCGATCATTCTACAACCAATCCTGTTTTAACACCCACAAGGAGCTTCATACTTGTACAAAGTTTTGGTTGCCTCGTAGATGTAGTCATATAATCATTCAATGACCAAATAGAATGAGATGACACGAGTATGAGGTGTTCTGTTCTAAATGCTATATAAATTATAAAGAGGACGGGAGAGAATATACATGCTGGATAACGAGGTCGAAGAAGTTCGAGGTTAAGAAATGGAATGCCGTGTATTATGACATTGAAATCTATGAAAAGTGGGATCAAACATACATCTTCCTCTTAAGGATGATGAAACATATTTTAAATGCAAGAATACTGCTCCACAAAAATGATTTTTGAAAGAGATGGTTAGAAGTGCCCTTGTAAACCCTTTATCAAAGAGTTGATACGAATAAGGTAATAGAAAGAAAATGTGAAAAGGTATGTGATGGTATATAATATTCCAAATCTGATGAGCAATTCACATTTGACCATTTTCTCGAATATTTGAATCCTAATCTCTTCACTTCGAATCCGGTGGAGGCGACGAAAAATCTTTAAGAGAGAGCTTGCCTAGACATAAGCTTCAAGGATAGACTTTAATTCTTGCGCAAATCGATAAAAAACTGCCAAAATAATAGGAACATTGAAATAGAAAAAGGTTATTTTCCTTACGATTTCCTTTTAGATGAAACCTTGACCTATGTCTTTGCGATCCTGGTAAAATGAAATTTTATTTATGAGAAAATGAACAATAAACAAAATTATAGTTTGACAGTATTCGTAAGTATTGCATTCGAGAGGTTTTTATATTCTTCGTTTGTGTTTTGAGAAAATACGGTGTTCCTTTCTCAGATGATTTGACATTGGCCCTGTCGTGGTATGACATTACATTATATCAACACCATATTATATCCATGAGGGAGGGACCAATAACTTGAAAGCGAACCGACAAAAGGGACGGAAAACCATGAGTTTAGATGGGCTGAGTAGCGAGAGAGGGCAAAGAGGTCAGGTAAATTATAGACAATGGCAAAGCTCAAGGTTATTTAAAGAGGCATGTATAAAACTATAATTTTATTTACACAAAAATAATAAGAGAATTGATGGGTAAAATTACCTCAGAGAATTAACGGGAAAAATCACATCAGTAAATAAAAGGGAGAATTGTAGATATAAATCAGGCTATGAAGATGGAAAATTAAGGTATTCCAGGAGGAGACTATTTAAATGGGGGGATTAACTCAATTGGGTTAGTGAATGGGGGGGGAGGGGTTGGCTTACGGAGGTCTTCTGCACGGGAGGTGAGGCCGCTCGGAACTTCTGAGCGGGAGGTTGGAGTGATGACGGTTCTCCAAAAACAAGCAGGGTGGTAACTCCCGGTCCAAGGGAGAGTATTTCGGCTACCCGAAATGAGGAGGGCTTTGACAGGAGTTGATGAGAGAAGTCGGGAAAATCACTCGTGGGAGATCGTTAAGTGGAATTACCTCCTGGCTGGGGCTAATTCCAAATACACAAAATAGTCCAGCTGTCACTCTGGTTTGTTGCTAGCACTTGACTTGGAACTATGGGGAATCTTCTGGGGTCTGAGCGAGACTTCTTAACTCTGTGTCTCTTCATGGGAGTCGAACACTATTTATGTCCGAGGCTCTCCCCGAGGGGGGTTAGAGGGAAACAGATCTACTCTCGAATGGCCTCGAATCTTCTTGCAGAGGCTATTCTGCTCGTATAAAGCTGAGTCGAGGTGGACATGGTTCGAGGCTACCGCTTGTGGAAGGGGGGAGGGGGGGTAGGCTTACCAATTTAGGCCTAACCAGGCGTTCTGCCGCGCATGGAAGTTCCGTTCTGCTCAAGAGATTCCACATGAGGGAGAGGGGGTGGTGGGTCCCTCACACATCTCCAACCGAAAGGTGATGCTTTACAGAGCAGTTGCGTAAGAAAGGATCATCCCAACCCTTCAAACTAGAATTATCAAAGGTCTAGGGAAATTCTGTCCTCCTACGACAGGTGAACAAAAAAACGTAAATCTGATCTCAGCGGGGAATTTACGGACATAAGCCTTAAACAGGTCGATTATAGAGAATTTAACTAATACAATTTTAAACAAAGGAAAATCACACGAGAACATTGGCGACACTTCAGTAGAACCAAAAAAAAGGATACAATTAAATGGAGGCATAAATATGGGACAAAAGACCTAACAATTTACTGAAACCCCCCCAAAAAATTATAATTAGGAACATTAATGATATAATATACATATATAATTCACGGGGAAAACCTATGCTCCCGCCGGAGTATGGATGAGGTAATCCACGGGTCCTCTAGCCTCAAGGACGGGGTAGGGTCCCTTTCACTGGCCAAGGATTTTGTTGCTTCCTGTGGGAAGTAGCACCAGCACCTTCGCGTCAGGCTTGAATTTTCGTTCTCGTGACTTAAGGTCCAATTAGGTCTCAACCCTCTCAATAAGTCCTTTTTTCACAGGATACGAGACTCGTTTGGTGCCTTGGGTGGACTCACGCTCGAGGGCTTTAGTTTTCTCCCAAAGGGGGGGGGAGTTGCGCACTTCTTCTGGGCGCAGGAAAACTTATCGCTCCGAAAGGATTAGAAATCCGGGTCGATAGGGGTTTTCAGGGGAACAGGTGCACGGGATTCCTAGGGCTGCCTGTGTACGGGTAATCACGGGCTGGGCCAAGGGATGGCCTTGAATTACATGGTTCTGACCGAATAAAACGGAGCAGAACTAGATTGGAGCCGCTACCACTTCGGCTCAACCGGACATATAGTCACACTCGATGTGACAACGAGTTACTGGGAAATGACTGGCCCGGCCAAGGTAGTCGTGGACCATCGCAAATTTCTTGTAGCCGGGCACAACAGGGGGGAGTAGGTCCTCAAACACTATAATACAGGTGCACCCGGTGTCACGGACGAAGGTGGATACTCGGCGACCGTTTACAGTTCCGTTCTCGAACTTCAATCCACCAAAGTTGTTCTCATTAAAGAGAAAGTTTACCTGATGGACCGGGTCTTTGGAGGGGCGAGGGAGGTTCTGGAGTCTTCTGAGGCGACGGAGGAGGATCAGGAGTGGCTTAGATTTGGTGTACTTGGTGGGACTGAGAGTTTGCGAATCAGGAGTTTTGAGGACAGTTCGTGCGGTAATGGCCGGGAACTCCGCAGCAGGTGTAGCAGACGATCGGGTTCTTTTTGTACGGCACGACCGGGGGAGAAGAAACTAGGGGCTAATGTCTCGGTGTTCCGCTGAATGGAAGTTTCTAGGTTTCGAGGGACTAGGAGCTTTGGTAAATCTTGGAACCAATTTAGGGGGGGTCTTAGGGCCATAAAATTTAGTTTGGGGGGGGGCGATTGGGGAGCCTTTTTAACATCCTTAGGGTATAAATCGTGACTTCCCGCGTAAACATCGGCCTCTTCCAAACACTCTTTGAAAGTGGCACAACGTTTATCCTTAATGAAGGCGTGAATTTTGGGAGCCATGGCAGCTAAAAGCTGATCCCTAAGGAAGAAGTCCAGAAGGGACTCGTAGACCTGGGGAATCTTGCACGCATCCAGCCAACACTGAAGGTTTCTTTGGAGGAGGTACCCGTGTTGTCGAAAGGTTTGGCCAGAGCGGAATGGGGAGCGGTAGAATTCGCTATTCATATGAACAGCGGCTAACAATTCGGACTTTAACGTGGAATAGTCCAAAGTTGCTTCCAGGGAAAGGGATACGAAGATATTCCTTAAAAGGCATTTAGGAGAGAAAGTAAGCGAGCGACGCCATCATTTTCGAGATCCCATCTATTGATCTGAAAGATTCTCTCAAAATGGGCCAAAAATGACCCAAAGTCCTCTCCATCATTGAAAGCGGGAAGGTGGACTGAAGAAGTTTGGGAAATTTCAGCCCGGAAACCGATGGACTGAGAATCCATTTAATTTCGGCTCATTTCCAGCTAATGATGCCTAATTTGTTTATGTTCTTCTATCTCCATCTTCAATTTGTTCTCCTCCATTTTGTTCTTCTCCATCTCCATCTTCAATTTGTTCTCCATCCCCGTTTTTCTTAGTTCCTCTTCCCTTCGCTCTGCCCGTTCGTTCCTCTCTTCTTCCTGTACGTAATTTAGCAGGTCTTTGCCTGAAAGACCTAACATTTCTCCCTGACTCTTGAATTTTTCGAAGGATGACATTTATACGCAGTTAACTGAGGGAACATTGATACGCGAACGAGCTTGGACACTACCCACGCGAAACGAATACTTGAATATTCGTGAAGGCCTTGATTACAAAAAGAAATTGATACAGCTACCTACCTCAGCTGTTTCTAAGCGGGGAAAAAAAATTAAAATGGTCCTACCGGAATTAGGACACCAAAGACCTTAACTCTTTTGGATTAATAACCAGGAGAGTCTCCAAAATTCAAACACCATAAAAAAATGAATTACCTGGGGTCTAACACAAAATCTAAATAGATTACGTTCTCTCAAGTGGTTTAGATTTGAAATCTTCATTGAGTAAACTTTCTATTTTTATATAACCCAGAAAATGAAATCAAGTGGAGAAAGGTCTGGTGAACGAGGGGACCACTCCACATGACCTCTTCTTCCAATCCAGTAAGGAAAAGTGCCATTCAGCTAATCTCTAACATTTGTAGCGAAATGGGCAGGGGCTCCATCCTGGTGAAACCAGTCCGGAAGTACCCAGACTTTGTGGACACCCTGTATATATATATATATATATATATATATATATATATATATATATATATATATATATATATATATATATATATATATATATATATATATATATATCGTGATATGACATTACATTATATCAATAACATATTATATCTATGAGGGAGGGACCAATAACTTGAAAGCGAACCGACAAAAGGGACGGACAACCACGAGTTTAGACGGGCTGAGTAGCGTGAGAGAGTGCAACGAGGTAATGTAAATTATGGACAATGGCTAAGCTTAAGGTTATTTAAAGAGATATGAAAGAAAATATAATTTTATCTACACCAAAATGATGAGAGAATGGATGGGTAAAATTACCCCAGAGAATTAACTGGAAAAATCACATCAGTAAATGAAAGGGGGAATTGTAGTTATAAATCAGGCTATGAAGTTAGAACTTAAGGTATTCCAGGAGGAGACTATTCAAATGGGGGGAGGGATTAACTCAATTTGGTTAGTGAAGGGGGGAAGAGAGGGGTTGGGTTACGGAGGTCTTTTGCACGTGAGTTGAGGCCGCTCGGAACTTCTGAGCGGGAGTTTGGAGTGATGACGGTTCTCCAAAAACAAGGGGGGGGGGAACTTCCGGTCCAGGGGAGAGTATTTCGGCTACCCAAAATGAGAAGGGCTTCGACAGGAGTTGATGAGAGAAGTCGGGATAATCACTCGTGGGCGATCGTTAAGTGGAATTACCTCCTGGTGGGGGCTAATTCCTAATACACAAAATAGTCCAGCTGTCACTCTGGTTTGTTGCTAGCACTTGGCTGGAAACCATGGGGAATCTTCTGGGGTCTGGGCGAGACTTCTCAACTCTGTGTCTCTTCATGGGAGTCGAACACTATTTATGTCCGAGGCTCTCCCCGAGGGGGGTTAGAGGGAAACAGATCTACTCTCGAATGGCCTCGAATCTTCTTGCAGAGGCTATTCTGCTCGTATAAAGCTGAGTCGGGGTGGATATGGTTCGACACTACCGCTTGTAGAAGAGGGGGGAGGGGGGTAGGCTTACCAATTTAGGCCTAACCGGGCGTTCTGCCGCGCATGGAAGTTCCGTTCTGCTCAAGAGATTCCACGTGGGGGAAGGGGGGGGCCTCACAATCCCATTAATTCTTGTATTACAATAGCATCACTGTGTTATAAAGTGTATAAAGACGTTTTCTTGCAAGAAAATTCGATCACAATTATCAATTGGAGAAATCGAAAGCTTTTTCTCCTGCGGATATACGAAGGATTATGATTGAAGTACACTTCAGATGAATCCAGATTTTCCATGCAAGAACTGATGGTGAGCGAAGCCTTTTCGTTGGCGGGTGAATATTTCTTTCCTGATGTGTTTTCACTATTAGGCAGAGGAACTATTTTTCTCTTTCATATTGCTATTGGCATAAATCACAGAAAAATGACTGTATTCGCAAAAATCATGTATCCATAAGTCAACTTGGGTCGTTGGATCGCTATTACCATACAATAGAGAGTGAGTGAATTCTTGGTAGCAAGTACGAGGTTATCACTCTCTAGGAGTGTAAATTCGAAATCACGAGGCAAACCATTCCAGGACGACGTAAAGTTGTTAATGGAATCTACACCGATGTAGTAAATGGTGTATTGGTTGAGTGAAGAGCACATTTAGGCAATAGATGTAACCCATTTTGATTATACT
This sequence comes from Ceratothoa steindachneri, assembly GCA_963969495.1. Classification (NCBI taxonomy): domain Eukaryota; kingdom Metazoa; phylum Arthropoda; class Malacostraca; order Isopoda; family Cymothoidae; genus Ceratothoa; species Ceratothoa steindachneri. The sequence goes on along the minus strand of OZ018321.1, from coordinate 31,314,108 downwards.
ATCCGCCAACTGAAAGCGTGAAAATACATTTCTTCGAGTTTTGCTCCTTATTTCTTTGCTTAATGAAATATCATCCATGTCCTGAAGGGTCAACCCGGCGTAGCGTATCTGCGCGAAAATTTCTTGTATCAAAAATTCACCGATGGCGTGAAGTCGATGTTCTCCTCCCTAATTATCTGTATATTCCAGTTCCCACTTTATCTATAGGTGGCAAACTTACTTTCACATCCTGCGACACATGCGTCCAGCTAAACTCACTCGAGTTCGATCATTCGGAAAAACAAGATATGATTTGCAGGCTTTACACAACCCCAGAACTGAAGTTTGTTCTGCAAAAGATGAATGAAATCAGAAAAATGTGCGAGTTTGGGGAATTTGAAAATGACATATGTGAAGAGAGTGAACGAGGCTGAGGGGAGTAGTATGGTGGGGTGGAGTCAGACTCTCTCCCTCCCCCCTCCCCCTCCTTACTGGTTTGTCATCAAAATGCCCCTCTACTCCCAACACCACCCACCCCTTGGTCAGGGACCCTTTTTTCGAAGGAATCAGAGCCTGCGCGTGCGCGCGCACACACATTTATTTCTTTGCTGCCAATTATCCCCCCTCTTACCCCCTCCCCCACCCCTATCTTTGGTCAGTGACCTTTGTTCAACCTTTCCTCGAAGGAATCAGAGCTTGCGCACACACAAACACTTATTTTTTGGATACCAATTGTCTTCCCCCCTCCCCCTCCCCTCCCTCCCTTTCTCACCCATAGCATTGGTCAGTGACCTTTTTCCGAAGGAATTAGAGCCTGTACATACACACTTATTTGTTTGCTGCTAATTACCCCCACCCCCTTCCATAGCCTTGGTCAGTGATCCTTTTTTTTAGCAAATCAGTAGGGTTTCTTTGTCGCGGTTCGAATTCAATTTTCATGTATTTTTCCGTATCCGTAAAAACAGTAGAGTTGCCACTAACTTTTTACAATCCTTTAATTTGTCCATCGAGTTGTCATCTTTTAAATCATTTGCGCTAAACTTCTCTGTGAGTCACACGTTCTAAGATGATCCTCCATCCCATCCACACCGTATCACACCCAGACTTAGTAAATATTTCTCAACGTGGATAGGATCAATGTTAAATCCTCTGATGAAGGAACACCTAGACTGCATAAGATCAATGATAAATCTTCTGATAAGGAACCCATAAACTTCTTAAAACACAGGGGAAAAAGAGAATATTATATTTTTTCCCCTGAAAATTCGGGTAAAAATTACTATCAAAGTATAATTTTTCTTCATTGTTCATTTTCTCAGTTAAAAAACTTTTTTTCTGGAACCGGACCGATATAGTTCGAGGTTTCCTCTGAACGAAAATCGTAAGCAAAATGACCTCTTTCCATTTCTGGGATTCCCATTGTTCTTCGCAGTGATGAGGGCATAAATAGGAGTGTATCCTTAAAAATTATGTCCTGAACGAGCTCTATCTTAACGATTTTTCGTCCCCGCTTCATTGGATTCGAAGTAAAGAGATTAGGATTAAAATATTGAAGCAGCTCGTCATAGATCAATTGGACATCGAATTTGGCATTATTAGGTGCTCTTACATATGTTTTCAAATTTTTGCTCGATCGTCTTATTCGTATTAATTCTTCTATTAAGCGTTTACAAGGGGAAGTTTGACCATCTCTTTCCAAAATCATTGTTTGTGGACCACAGTTCTTACATTTAACATAAGTTTCATTCTCATTATCAAAAAAGAGTTCATAGATTATCTGCATAAACAATATATAACGAAAAAGTATGAATGATCCCACCTTTTTATAGGTTTGAATGTCATAAAACACGGCATTCCATTTCTTGACCATCATCTTCTACGACCTCTTCATCCAGTACGCTCTGTTCAATCCGCTTTATAGTATGCATAACATTTTGAACAGAACAACTTCTCAGTTCATTCGATCGTCACAGTACATGGATGGATAGTTTTTCTGCATATTACACTCTAATATGGTGTATGACGGTGAGAAAGTAGTGAACAACGCTATATTTGACACAAAAACCATGTTATTTCGTTTTATTTCATGGTATTCCAATCAGCTCACTGATATGATGAAAACAAAGATTAAAGAGGCAAGGATGAAAGAATTCTCCTTCTCACAAGATCAAGAGAATGTGATGGTTATTTTGTAGACAAATTAAAACATTGCTTGTTAAACGCGTTTTATTTTATTTCATCTTTATTTAATTCATATTAATCAGAGAATATTATTAATGGTTAAAAAATATAAACATAAAGAGCTAATAATAGTTGACAAGGATTCAATGTATAGTAACTTTTTAAATGTTATATAAGATCACTTTGAAAGCGATGGGTATGGTTCGATAGCTCGCTGGGAGTTCAACTCGCTTACGAAATGTCTTTATCAAAACCTTTCCCCTCTCACTTTCACTTCACCTCCTTTCTCGGCTCTGAAGCCCATAAATGGTACAGGGATGTGACTCTCAAACTCTTCTCTATCATCATCGGATCCAACTAGGTATTTCATAACATCGTAGGCTATTATATCATTCGTCTGAGTGTTAATCCTTTAGCAGGAAGTATATACTTCACCCTGCTTGTCGTTTGGATACGTACCGAATAGGATTTAGGACTCGTAAGGCAGCATGAATCTCCATACGCATCAGCACTAAGTTCACAGATTATCTGCATAACCAATTTATAAGGAAAAGTATGAATGATCCTACTTTTTATAGGTTTGAATGTCATTATACACGGCATTCCATTTTTTGACCATCGACTTCTTCGGTTTCTTCATCCAACACGTATGCCTTGTTCCATCCGCTTTATAGTATGTATAACATTTTAAACAGCGCAACTTCTCACACTCGTGTCATCGTATCCAGTTTGCACCATGCGTGATTATATAATTACATCTACGAGATATCCAAATCTTCACACAAGTATGAAGCTTCATGTGCGTGTTAAAAGACGATTGGTTGTAAAATGATCGATTGCACTCATTACATAAAATCGCTAGATTTTTTTCTCCATCACGATGCCCAAAATACTGACTGCACACCACCCCTTCACAATATTTTAGATGGGCCGTTGCGTGGGCATGGAACGTATATCAAGAAAATATATACCGTGATTAAAAGGAACTATCTTGTTTTTAATATTTGTATCTCTAATGTTTCGAATTGATAGTAGGGTTCACCTTCAAGTCAAATTAATAGGAGTGGGGCTGATTTTTCAGGATATGTTGGTCAATGGAGTAATTATAAGATATTAATTTTATTTTTACTTCCTCCCAGAAGGTATGTAGTGATCTTTTCCACGTTCTTGCTAAGTCATTGAGTAGGTCGATTATGTAAGATTGTGGAAGTCTTTTACCGTCGATGGTAATCACCCCATTATTACTCCAACTGAATTCCTGTGTATTTTTTAGTGTCTAATAAATTAATCTACCTCGTTCACGAACACTATGCTCCAGTGTTTTCAGTACTGTATCTGTATAACCGTTTATTTGATCCTCGTTACTCTCATTAACTTTAACGGTAGATGTGTTCACAACCTTATCATACTGTTTCAAATAGTGTTCTAACATTTTCTAGTAAAGGATAACACTTCTATCTGGTGGGATGTGTGAATTATTTAATAAAGTAGTAAACTCTCTCCAAAGATAAAAGTCTTTCAACCTGGTGGGACTTAAGTTTGAGTGTACTTCAATCTCTTTTTCGGGATAAACAATAATTTTTTTCATCTTATAAAGTTAGAGAGGATGTGTGCTAGAACAGAGAATAAGATCGGTAGAAACGATCCTCCACGCTGATTTATTAGTTTTTTCTTTAGACGTATATAAGCTGGCTTCCGAGTTAACATATGTATCAACCGTTTGAATCGTGATATCTTTTGTTTTTTCGATGATGTCTTCAAAACATTAACTTTTCACATATACATTTGACAAAATCACTATCCATGCTTCTTACGATTGATTTTTTCAGCTTTTTAGAGTGTGGGTAACGTATGAAATAGATACGTGTATCTTTTCATTCTATCTCTCATTATAATAGATATACGCTTTCAATTTCGTTTGGAAATATTCCTGTCCGGAAGGTAAATCGTCCAGTGCTTCTCGAACTGAAGTTACAAAGCAAATAACCATAGAGTTTTGACACTGATTCTTCATATATTTTCATGAAGCTGTTCCGTTCCCCAGCCATTATTTGCCGTGCGAATATATTTTTCTGGGAGATGTCTCTCCTCTGATTAAATAAGACTAGATTGTAATAATTTAAGGCAATATTGCGCATATAAGAAGTTTTATAAAATAGGTTTAGGGCTACTAGGTATATGGAGATATTATTATGGTGGGAGGTCACTGTAAATATCTCTGATATATTTGAATCTATATTCTGCATTAACTCATCAAAAGTAAGGAGTGTATGACTTCTTCTATCCAAAGATGACACATCATACCCACCTTCGTGAAACATTATTTCATTTTTAAATTCCACATAGCCTTTCTGCAATACGGTGTGACACCAGATGATTCTATCAACGCTTTGAGTAAACATCTTATCTCTATTCCGGAGTATACGAAATATGAAGTCCGTTTTCTTATAGACGTTGGCCTAAAGATGGATGAATTATATGGAGATATAAATTTAAACTTATTCAAATTTCCTTGACTCATACTTTTATTTTGTATAATGAATGAGGCAAAAATATTTAGATTCAGATAACTATATACAAAATATTTTCTCTACAAATTATTTTTTTTCCATACTTCCTTCACTCATACTTTCCTTTGTATAATGAATGAGCCAACTTTTTTCAGATAACTAGAAAAAAAATTCTCTCTTTTTAGATCATCAAAAACGATGTTTACTACTCCTGCTAAACGAAAGCGGATCTACCGAAACAAGCCAACCTCTTCCTCTTTACCCAACCCCTCATCGAGTGAAGGTACGTCGGTAAAGTTTTCCGAATAGCTAATTCTGCTCCAACCAGTGTGCCTAATAAAGACGACGACGTTGATTATGATGCTAGTAAGCTAAAGTTTTTCCTAGGTAATTTTTTCATACTTACTTTACTCATACTTTCCTTTTGTATAATGAATTAGCCAACTTCTTTCAGATACCTATATACAAAATATTTTCACTACAAATTACAGTTTTTTAATACTTCCTTCACTCATGCTTTCCTTATGTACATATAATGAATAAGCCAACTTCTTTCAGATAACTATATACAAAATATATTTTCGCTACGAATTAAAGTTTTTTCATACTTCCTTCATTCATGCTTTCTTTTTTTATAATGAATGAGCCAACTTCTTTCAGATAACTATATACAAAATATTTCTTTAGTCTCTTTTAGATAATAAAAAGAGATGTTTACTCCTCCTTCAAAACGAAAGCGGATCTACCAAAACAAGCCAACCTCTCATCGTGTGAAGGTGTCGTCGGTGTAATTTTACCAATAGTTAATTCTGCTTCAACTAGTGTGCTTAATGAAGACGACGACGATGATGATGGTGATGATGATAATGGGGATGATAAAGTTTTTCATCGACATAGAAAAACGAACGTTTGAAACATTACCTACGGTGTCATTACACCGAGATCTGAATATGAAAATGTAGAACTCGCAATAGAAGGTGAACGTTCAAACATTGAAGAAGGGTATGTAACAACACTATTCTTTTTTTGGAAGGAAGTAAATGAACTGTGTAGAACTTCTTACCCTAATATGTAAGAAAATCCTTTACAGCAAAGATAAAATCATTCTCATGTAAAAATTATAACCTTAAGAGAAAACAGACACGGAAACATTCTCATAATTTTATACCATGTAATCGTGGATAAATCAGAAGCTGATCTTGATCGAGTAGTGCGTGAGCTTTCACGGTATATATTAAAGCTGTAATGGCTTTGGGAGGGTGATTATCGTGTAAATATAAGTTTTGAAATTGCGGATGCAACCGCTGATACAATCTATTTACAGATCCCATTCGTTGAACTGCGAGAATAGACACTATTGAATTATATCATGGGACGAATCGAGATAGCATTCCAGTCTGTGGATACAATTGAGTTTAGAACCTTCTTTCTCGTAGTTTGTATTTATAGGATTCCTGGATGACATGCTATAATACGACTTAATATACGATTGGAACGAAGTAAAATATATAGAGGACATATAGATTATATTGGCTGCGCCTTTGTTTTCTCAGTCCAGGCTTCCGACAATAATAAAAGAATCTCAGGAGTTGGCAAGAAACTTTAATCTCGTGTACGAAGAGGTTGTCACTGTAGATAAGTTCTTCTTGATAGAGCGCGAGAAGAGACGTAGGTTCCTCGTATTTACGACTACAGGGTATGAACGCAAATTCAAATTACTCCATCGATCAACATATACTATACTGAAAAATCAGCCCTACTCCTAATCATTGGTCTTGAAGGTGAAACCTGCTATCCAATTCGAAACATTAGTGATACATATATTAAAACAAGATACTTTTAGGAGTATTGACGCATTGTACAACGATATTAATTCAATACATCTTTAAAAGTTGAAGGCGAAAATAATAATAATAGTTAAGCCTGCATCAATCCTGCTCATATTTTATTCTTTATCTCTTCTCTTGTCCTCTCTCAGGAAAGTTTGCTCAGAGCATTCAAGGTTCGAAAACGGTATTCTGCCGTTGGAACCACGATGTTGTAGAGCTAATCAAAAACGACAATTATATTCTGAGCAACATGGATGTAGTTGGTAATGCGTACATAGCGCAGGTGGAGAATGTTGAACATTCTAAAAGATAACTTCCACTTTACGAATCTTGCAATTGCAGCATTCACAACGGCCTATGCTCAATTTAAGCTATCCAGCCTCTTATATTCGCTGAGCGAACTGCTGTTTTACTGTGACACAGACAGTTCCATGTTCCTTGCTAGGAAAGACGATCCTCAGCCTCGACTTAGAGAATTCCTGGGTGATCTCACCGATGAGAAAACATATGTATACGATACCAATGCTTATGGGGATTTATTCTGCTCTATGGGTCATAAATCATACTCGGTACCTATACAAATGGAGGAGTGAGGTGTAGTATATACTTTGTGCTAAAAGATTAGCCATTAATCCTCAAACGAATGATATAATCACCTAAAATGCTATTACTTACATCATGTACTTATATGTCTACTGACACTTCGATTCTTGTTTAATCAATTCATAGTAGTAAAAGGGAGGTTAATCAATGGGTGCTTCTGTACCAACATACACTTTACCACTATGAACTTATTAAACAAAAAATGAAGTGGCAGAAGACAAAATATAAAATGTAATAAGTAAGGAGACGTTCACGATGCGAATGAAGCTTTAGCCGGCGAATCAGTCATTTTATACTCCTGAATGAGGAGAGACTATCACATCGTGAGAGTGTCGACTCAGAGTGTTACCTTTGCCAACAGACATACTGCGGCCGTGCTATTAAACATAAGGAGGGACTCATTGATAAGTAGATGTAAAATGAAAAGAACCATGTACTTAGCTCGGACGGCATCATTCGGTGATCAGAGGAGGCAGGTGTATCGACAGGTAGGGAAAACCCACTGAGAGTTCCCGGGGTAGCATCCGAAAATGCCGAACAGAGTTTTGACTGGGGGGGGGGGGGATTCCCAGGTACTCACTCGGACTTATTATGCTGCAACCCAAAAGGAGAAAAGTAGGTAAGAAGCTTCGGTTTCCTAATGCCCAGCCCGGCCTAACCTGGCGAATCAGAGACGCAGAAAGTCCAAAAGATCGTTCATCCGACTATATATCGCCACGTCTCTGCTTCCAAAGCTTCTACAGCGCTTCTAGTATATCGTTCGGCGTTTTTTAGTACACTTCCCGTCACGCTAGAACTGTGTGTATATATATATGGTTCCAATTCCCAGGAGGCGATTGATTTCCACGCTGTATCCCCTTTATTTGAAATCAGTGCAGGTCTGTTAGGCGTTAATCGAGCTCGTTGTAACACACTGTTCACTACGGAAGATAACGCCTCGTGCCTGGTTCTGAGACTGGATTGTGATCTATAACGGATCACAAAGCAGCCCAAGTGAAATTTTGCATTAGAAATCCACATCCTATGGTTCGTAGTATCCGTGACGCAACCGCTTCCGCGAGCCGAGCGGATGTCCAGTTATCTTCTGCTCGGTTGTTGGACATGTGAGAATTGCAAGGAAAAAGTACGCTGATGAGGGCGCCAAAGAGTCAGCGATGAATGGAAAACCAGACTAGCTCGCTCGCTCTTTCTCACACCAATTAATGGCACGAATCTGGGCAGCCCCAGGGTTGCTTGACAAAGAAAATGAAAGAAGACCGAGGAGGGAGGGGGGGGGGGGGAATTGGCAGCAAACAAATAAGTTTGTGTGTGTCTGTGTGCAGACTCTAATTTCTTTTCAAAAAGGTCACCGACCAAGGCTTTGGGAGGGGCTGAGGCTGAGGAGGGTCTTTTGCGACAAAGCAATAAGGAAGGGTTGGATGGAGGAAGGGAAGACTCGAACCTTACCCCACAATACTAGCACTGCGGGGATCAACATACAAATGGACAAAATAGAAAAGAATCCTGGAAATCATTTGAGAGCAAGGCTCTCCCTAAACAGGTAAGGATTTGTTCCTGCGATCAGTTTCTCCATTGATCTAATTTAAAAAAATATGTTACATTTAAAATGCAATTTCAGAAGTATTAACCCATTGTCAAACAATTTTAATTTAATACTTTTCTAAAACTTGAAAGGAAAAATTATAACAATAATAATAAACCCTCCATCAATCTTGCTCATATTTTATTCTTGATCTCTTCTCTTTTTCTTTCTTAAGGGAGTTTGCTTAAATAGTTTCCGCTCGAATATGGTATTCTGTGGTTTGAACCATGATGTTGTAGAGATAATCAAAAACGATGATTACAATCTGAGCTCCTTGTATGCAGTTGGTAATGCGTACATGCTGAACATGGAGAAGTTAACTTCCACTTTACGAATCTTGCAATTGCGGTATTCACAACGGCCTATGCTCGAATTAAGCTTTTCGGCCTCTTAGACTCGCTAGCTGAACTGCTGTTTTACTGTGACACAGGCAGTGCCATTTTCCTTGCTAGGAAAGACGATCCTTAGCCTCGACTTGGAGAATTCGTAGATGATCTCACCGATGAAATCACAGATGTATATGATACCATTGCGTATGGGAATTTATTCTGCTCTATGAGTCTTAAATCCTACTCTGTCCTTCTGTACCTAATGGGTGCTTTTGTACCAACATACACTTTACCACTATGAACTTATTAAAGAAAAATTGAAGTGGCGGAAGTCATACAGAGTGTTTCTTACCTTTGTCAACGGACATACTGCGGCCTTGGTATCAGACATAAGGAGGGACTCATGGTTAAGTAGATGTAAAATGAAAAGAGCCATGTACTTGGCTCGGACGGCATCATTAGGTGGTTGGAGGATGCAGGTGTATCGATGGGTCGAGAAAACCCACCGAGAGCCCCCGTGGTAGCATCCAAAAAATGCCACCCCTGTTTTGACTAGGGACGGGGGGGATTCCAAGGTACTCACTCGGACTCATGGAGAACCCCCTTCCCCCGAAATTGGTAGTGAGATCGTCCTCCGGGGATTTTCATGCTGCAACCTGAAAGGAGAAAAGTAAGTAAGAAAGCTTCAGCTTCCACATGCCCAGCTCAGCTGGACCTGGTGACTCGAAGACGCAAGACAGTCCCAAAGATAATTCATCCGACTATTTGTCGCTATATCTCTTTTCCAAAGGTTCTACAGCGCCTGTAGTATTGCGTTCGGCGTATTTGGAGCACACTTCCTCTCACGCTAGAACTGTGCGTGTATATAGATCGATCCAAGTCTCAGGAGTGGGTTGATTTCCACGCTGTATCCCCTTTGTTTGAAGTCAGCACAAGACTGCCAGGCACTGCCTCGGTATGGTTCTGAGACCAAATTGTGATCGATAGCGGATCACAAAACGCCCTGAGTGCTCTCGGGCATTGGAACTCCACACGCTCTGGTTCGTGGTATCCGTTATGTAACGGTTTCTGCGAGTCGGGCGGATGTCCAGTTATCTTCTGCTCGGTTCTTGGATATGTGATAACTGCGAGGAATGAGCGCTTTGATGATGGTGCCAAAGAGCTTGCGATGAATGGAAAACCAGACCAGCTCACTCTTTCTCACACCAATTAATGCCAGGAATCCGGGAAGTCCCCCGGGCTACTTGGCAAAGAAAATGATAGATTGCGGGATGCATCACCATTTGATACGGCCCTCCTTTGTACCTTATTGCGACAACTGCTCTGTCCCCCAGACTCTTTTTCCCATTCTTGTTGAATGTCCTAATCTGGGTGATCTTTGCGCACGTTACTTCACCCGATACTTGGACTAGGGTCTTCACTACCACTTGTCCCTTGTACTTAGGACGGGTTCCTGTACACAGACTTGTAAACTTTATGACTTTTTAGAGGAGATTAGCCTCCTCCTTTTTATTTTGCTTTTTCTCTGGGAGACGCATGCGCCTGAGCCAGCTGGAGGCGGCCTACCCCTAAAGCTGGATCACGCCTCGTCCTTGATGCCTTTTTTCTTATCTTGTTTTTTGTTGTTGTTGATTAGCTTGTTTCTTAGCCTTTATTGCTGTTTTATCTTTCTTATTTGTATTTGACAGGTTTTTTCTTGTTTTTTTCAATCACCTTAGCTTTAGGTTATAACGTGATTACGGGAACCTTTGCTCTAATTCGCAGTAATCACTGCTATTTAATTTAAAACCGGTGTGCATTCTATTGTGTTTGAATAGGAGAATGCCAAATTTCCTTGCTAACCCATTGTGGGCCCAATTGATTGCTATTTAAATTTACCTAATCATTTGCGTCATACTTTTTTGCATTTCCATTTTTGCCGACCCCCTCTACCGCCACCCCCTTCGCATATTTATTATTTCATTTTTCTTTCCTCCTTTTCCGGATCAGTGTATTTCTATTTGAACGTAGCAATTTTTCTTATTTTAGTGATGTTCTTATGAGGATGAGAACTTAAGGCAAGCGAACTCATTGGCATCTGAATTCATGGCTTGATGCGGGAAAAGATTTACGATTCCAATTTGATTTAGGAATTTTGTTCGTGTTCATCTATTTCACGACTATTCACAACGCCGGGGTTTCAAATCCAAAATTTTATGAATGTATACTTGAATCCTTTCAAGAATTAAGTTCTCTCTAACTTGAGAAAAGTGATTTAAGTGTAAGGTATTCTTCTCCCCTTTTTTAACATGCTATTCGTTAAAATATTTAATGCCTTTAGGGAATTAAATATAAAATACTAATTCAAGCTATGATTCACAGTAGACTTGTTTTAGTCTAATTTGCTTCATTTAGGGAGAAGGGTTTGATAAAGGACACTACTACCTTTTTCATTTAAATTTAGCCATTATCTACATAATCCAAATTCAGCTTTGATTTCGATGTGATTCTAAAAGATCATTTGTTGCAATACGGGTAGCTGAGAAGGTCGGAAATCCCTAACACTTCGGACACTGTTATTGAGTTTCGAACCTTGGCATGAGGTACGGACGTGAGTGCTCTGTCCCATTACCTCTATGATCGCATATCGCATAGCAAGGCCTCTATTCCCGAGAGGCGATCTATCCACGACCAATGCCAGCTGGCAGCTAAACTCAGGAACTGAGATATCACCAGGTTTCCTGAACAGAATGCCGATGGTTCACGACTATGGTGACTTACAATATTGTAGTACTCTAAATTTCTCTTTCCTCAACGAACTACAGAAGAGGAATTTAAGAGAACAGAATGGACAATCTCAAATGACACTAAAATTCACTAACTTAGGGACGGAATTAGGAGGACCAAATCGGACACCAATGGCCACTGCGCAATAATAAGGAAAGGAGAAGGAACAATACCATTGTGAAAAAAGTCAAATACTCTCATATAAAGGTAGAAAGGATACACATAATATGGGTGTAGGATTTCTCATACACCGCGACATTGCAATATCCATAAGAAATAATATAAGATTACTCGATAGATCAAACAAATTAATAATTCAAATATCAAATAAATATTCGTTCATTTAATCCAAACATACGCAACTCAAACAACTCAATTTGCTAGCAGGGTTGTGGAATTCTATGTAGTACTCATTAATGCACATACACACGGATATCCATCAGTTCAAGATGTGTGTTCTGGACTTCAAAGCAGAGATTCGAGGAAAAAGACATCAGAATTGATAGGTGGAAAAATTCACGGTAAGCTAAGGGAAATAAGCGTGGAAAAAGTTTAGAGAGATTCCTAGAAGGAGCAAACATTTATAATATTAATTCCTTCTTTCCAAAGAGGCAATGCAGAGAAGATGGAGATGGATGGGACCAAATTTGACAACAAATTAGATCGATTAAGTAATCATGAACATGAAAAATTTCATTAAAGACGTTATGTGATCAGCTGCATTAACACACGCAGCAACCTCATATTACCCGAACAAGTTTCAAATAGACCTAAAACAAGAGAGAGCTAATAGGTTCATGAGATAGAAAAGGAAGCTACTAAAATTCAACATTCACATTAAAGAAAAATACATTCAGCAGTAAAATAGTTTGGTAACTAAAAATTGCAACAATAATATAATAAACTATTAAACAACTAGGTACTTTCGCTAATAACAATGAGAAAATGTCGTCGAACAGAGAAGAGGTGAAGTTAATAAACAAAAGTAAAATTGCTGAAAATCAAACACAATGGATTTTCCCCTCGAATTTAAGCGCCGTATCAGTAAGGGCGTATCCCGCCTGAGAGATTTGTACAGAAAGTGGAGAGGGAGGAAATGAAAATATGTGGAAGGTATACATATACCCGCAATTCCTCTTACAGGCATTGGAGCTGGGAGTGAAAACTGCTAGTATTGGGGCCTGAAGAGCACATCATTTTCTAGATGTCAGCAGTAGTAAAGTTACTCATGATACACTTAATATCCTCTTGTGGGTGAATAAAATGTAGATAAGGAAAAGAAAGATGCGGGGCTGCAGAAAGAGAAAGGGGCGAAAAGAATGCAGCCAGGATAAACAGCACTACCTCAACTGAACCAAGGATAAATTGACAAAAGCTGGTTAGTGACTAGCCCTCAAAATTAACCGCCAGCTAATAGAAAAGTGAGAAGAGGCTTGAAACGAAAGTGACACTAAAGGGTTAAGTGGACATTTCTATAGAGAATAAAGCCTATGTTATTTGAATCTAGTTTGAGACTAAGGAATCTACTGCGGCTAGGAGGCCGTACCACTAATCCAGGTCCTAGGGGTACCAGTTTATATGGGGCATCCACATTTTGGACGAGACGTGATGGAACAATTAGAAAAAGGATCGAGTTTGCAGATCTCCAAATAATCATAAAAATATCTTTCAGACTAAGACATACATAGAGCATATAATGGAAATCTAGTGAGGAAAAAAAACTATTGGAAACAACAAATAACTAAAAAATATAAAATAAAGGCTAACAATTGACAGATAGCAAATGGCGTTACTAAGGATAAACAGGGGGAAATCACAAATAGAGAAAAGAACATTGGCAGAATCGAACAATCAAATTGTGAAATATATTTTAGCAATTGAAACGGTAAACGAAATGAAACCTTAATAAATGACGAGAAGTTCTACCAGTTTAGGGGACGAAATTTTGCCTTCACTCTAAATCATGTAAAGTGGTGGGGCACCAGGAAAGGGTCGTCCAGTAATTGATCATCTAAAGAAAAAGGGGTAGGAGACATCTTGCCTACCTAGTAGCTAGTCAGTTTAGAATTTATTAAGGAATACTAAGATTTCAATAGCATTGTGCAACCCTTCTCTTATACTTCGTTTTTAAATATGGTGAAACGAAAGTAAGTAAGAGATACAAATCAATCAACCTCTTATCAACAACATATAAATGATTTAAAAATAAATGTAATTAACGGATTACAAAAACATTGGACTACAATCAACCATCATAACACGCAGGTTAGGAGCAATATTTACAGAGTACAAATGAATATGAATTTCCCATTTGCATTACCATACTTGACTATGGAAAGGTCTTTTACTTAATAAACACCGATTCATTTCTTAGAGCAATAAAGAAACAAGGAATTAGCAAGAGCTACGTTCACACTCTCTTACACATCTATGTATATAGCCATAGCCCATTGTCATTTAGTCTGCAGTCGGCTAGTAACTAAATAGAAAGAAGAAACTGAGAAAGACAGAGGAGGAGGGATACCCTTCCCTACAAACTCTTTATAACAGGGCTTTTAAACACGATCAGGTCTTTGCAGTGTAAAAAAAAAAGAATCAAAATGAATGGGAGATATTTAATTCACTTTCGATTCGCTCATGACAATATTATTAACGTCAGATCAAGACGAATTAGTTAATAATAAGAGATTTATCAAAAGTCAATCTTAAAGGTGAGCTAAAAATTAACGTTTCAAAGACAAAATCAATGATGAATAGTAATACAAAAGATAAAATAATGAGAAGGGAAGATTAAGGTTTAGATTACATAAAGGTATTACGTTTAGTTAGGACATAATTTCAACAATATTCAGAAGCAACATGCATCCATGGTAAAAAAAAACTTATCCATATAATCTAAATGGAAGACAACAACAGAAATATCTGGATAAGAACACGAATGTCGTAGAATGCCCCCCCTTTTTGTTCTAAGAGTGCTAAGTGTCTAATATATTGATATTATAATAATATCTTAAAGAATAGAGCCGTTGGAAACACGTAAAGATATAGAGAAACGCACAATAATTCCCAAAATAAACTTATATTTTTAACTCTAACAAATGAATACTCAAAATTTAACCATTAACCACAACAATACTCAGAATATTATCATACACAAGAATTAATTTAATTAGTTGGACCGTCTAAAATTGGTTAATTTCTCTACACACAGCAATATATAAGATTTAGGCTTACGAACTCTACCGGAGTTTAAATACCTCAGAAATGTTATTGTCTCACGACGTGTGCCGCCTGGCCAGATGTAGGTGGGCGGGATCACGAGGTCCTTTTGGCGAGAGTAGCAGCTGGGGGGTCCACACGGTATTCCGGGGGGAGAGGGGGTTCTTCAAGGACGAGAACAATTACGGTGCTTTATGCGGCACCAAGGTAGTCGTGGTTTCTCTAGCAAGAGTGAGTCGAACTTGGTTCTTAAACCAAGTTAACTTGGAGTGCGGTGTGACCACCAAGTAACGAACTCGAGGGGGAACTTTTCTCCTTCGTTACTAAATTCCGCATGGACGAGGAAGGACTGAACTCGGGGAGGGTCTTCTTCAACGGCGAGGATCGATGAGGGGGGGTTTCTCTGACGAGAACAAGTTGAACTTGAAGGTCGGTTTGGTAACCAGGAACTAGTTCGAGGATGAGCTTCTTCTTAGTTCCAGTCTTCTTTAAGGGCGAGTATAACGGAGGGGGGTTTCTCTGACGAAAATAAGTTGAACTTGGTTTCTCAACCAAGTTAACTTATGAGTTCGGTGTGGCCACCGAGTAACGGGCTCGAGGGGGAGCCTTTACCTTCTTCTTTTCTTAATTCCTCAAGGACGAGGAATTTCCCTGGTGTTTAAGATGCACCAGGATATAAGGTGTCTCTTTGGCAAGAGTAAGTTGAACTTAACAAAGTTAACTTAGCGTTTGGTTTGATAACCAGGGACTAGCTTGAGGATGAGCTGGCTGCTTCTTAGCCCCTAAAGGTAGGTAGTTCTGCCTCTCTTGCAGTAAACTTCTTGGTTTGGCAAGCCAAGTAATCTACCTCTCCAGTCTCAGGAGCCCGATCTTAATTCGGGGACTTCGTCACCTAGAGACTGACGTATACTACCTCGATTTTCCTCAGTGTTCCTCATTTATACCTTGTCACCCCACTAGGAAAGTGCTAAGAGGGGGGGGAGGCTTGATGGCGGGCCCAGGAGTGTTCTTATGCCAAACGGCTTTTCCCACCAAGTTTTACATCGGCTCCTCGTTAGCCTTCGAGCTTGGGAGAAACACATCTCTAATTTCTTATTTGACGTGAAATTGAATCTCACTCTCCTGGGGGAGATCTTGCATTTTAACCTTTAGGTCTTTCATAGCGCCGAGTTGTGCGGCGCTGCGGTTACACGCTTGACCCGACGATGCCTGAAGCCGGATGTCTTTGTGGTAACCGCCTCGTGACTCCACCACGAGAGAAGGGGGAGGGACGATTCCCCTACAACGACTATACGACAGCCATAAAAAATAAAATTCACTATATAAAGAGGGAAATGGGTGAAACGCCTGCCCTATGAAACTATGGTGTAAAGAAAAGATGTTGACCTAGAAGAATTTATACGTAAGAAAGTACGCCCAAAAGTACACCTTTGAAAAGACGAAGTTAAATCAGTGGCAGAAGAATCAAGAGTTCGACCAGACATAGCACCTCTGAATTAAAGAAGATGGCTTCATAAGAAAACAGCCACATTCCTATTCCAATCCTATGTTGAAGTACCTTATAAGCATATATACCAGATAGAGCGCCAGATTATAAAGAGGAAAACTAGAAAACGCTAAGGTAGCATTCTTTGGAATTAATTGGATATTATTACTAAATGTTAATCTATTAATTTTTACTTTATATCTTTTACACCATGATATATTCTTATCAAATCATTGTATAAGAATCAAGTGATACTGCTTTTCTTTGTATTATTCTCTCTCGTTTGTTTTTAACTGATAATATTTTCTGTTTACTCATCATGAAGTATTATTTTATCTGTTATTGTAACTTGATACAATGTTAATGTCTAAATTTTCACAACTTTTGAATTACCTGATTGAGATCATAAGACGTGTTTTTCTTTTATCATATCCCGGTATGTGATCGCCACCTGCATTGAAGGAAGATATAAAACACGTATCTTTGATGATTTTCCTACTAAGGAGTGGCTAATGGATTTAGTTTCTCTTACGGTTAGTTGGACCTACAACAATTATGTCTTTTGTATGTAAAAATATCCTTATGCTTTGTATTATTGATTATGTTGGCCTATCAGTGATTCAGTTTTCTATTTGTGTCAAGACCATAAAACTAATTTCATTTTTTGTTCATTCTATATTTGAAACACGTGTATTAATAAAATTATTTGTCTTCTATTATAAGTAAGTTGTTTGTATACTCAGCAGTAAATCTATTTCCAAAATGTTTATTAAATTTCTTCCGTACGTGGTCTGTAGCGTCACTAAGCACACCCTTGGCCCTGTTATATATCGGCACCCATTTTTACTCATTATCACCTAACTCTTTTTCTATCATATGTACCAATTCCTTGGTTTCTCGGCAACTGCACTTGAAAGGTTCTTTTTCTAGTTTTGATTTGCCACAAAGTTTGGTCCTGCCGAGGATGATATATCTACGCACTATTTTACTGCCTATCACCTACCCCTGGCATTATTATGAGTTATCTTGCTCTATCTTTTTATTTCTATTCTATTTATCCTCAAATATATTTCTGCACAGGTACATCTGCTGTTATTTTTAGATCTCTTCTATCCATAAATGATTTTATTAAATCTCTCTAGTACAACTTACTGACAATCAATCATCACGAAACTAAGGTATTATCCAATATATTATTTCTTCGATAGTCAATTATCTAACAAAGATTTGTAACTATTTCTTTAAATTCGCTCTCTTTTTTTGTAATCTTAGTCATATCAGCTTCCACTTTGATCAAAATAGTTTTAGACTACCATCCAGGCTTAAGTTACCCTGCATCTTGCTTACTGCAACACCCTCCTAGCCGGACAAGATGCTTCTACTCACCGAATCCTTCAACTTCTTTTTAAATTTGTAGCCTCTCTGCTCATTGACTGAACTTGATCACCTTTAAAGATTATCTTTCTTACATATATCTTATCAAATACCGCAACACCCATGTTCTATCCTAGCCGTGAAACAGCTACTTTTCCACTCTACCTCTAACTACTTTTTCCTTCCAATCGTCTCTATTGCTTACGTGATCGTGCTTTCTCGATATTTGCTCATATAATGAAGAATAATCGCCCTGCTTTTTTTCATGTTCCTCCTCCGTTGGTTCCTTCAGGCGTTCTTTAAATACACACTTCTCTCACGCACTTTATTACTTTGTTAGATCAGTGCTCTGCGAACGTTGATGCCTTGAACAATGGCATAAAATACTGATATCTATTATTGTGATTGCTCTATAATTACATCTATAATTACATCGTTCTCTTTCTTAAATATTTGCGTGATAGATTTATATTATAATCTAAGGAGATCTGAGGAGATCACGTGATTTACTGATTTTTCTTTTGCCGTTGTTTACACTTTTTATTATAATGCGGATTATAATTTAAAAATGTGAAAAGCTTCACTTTCAAGCAGAAATCTATATAACGACCCGTCGTATTTCGGGTGCCGGATGAAATTAAGATGAAAACTTGATGTAAAGTGCTTCCTTTCGGAAATTCCTCTTTTTATCCGAGGATAGACTCATGAAAATGCATTTTCGTTTCTTACTGTCTTTCAACGAGAAAGAGAAGTATCATTCCAAAAGTCACTGAAAAGAATTTATTTAAAGAAGATGCAGTTAAAGCTCGCCTTTGTTCGGCAGAAAAGGTGGATTCGTTTTAAGGAATATGGAACGAAATTTCCTTCCAATCTTTCTCGCTCTTTTCCCTTCTCTCTATAGTGTTATTCGTAATAAAGCAGAAAAAAAGAACAGAAAGAAATCATGCCTTTGGTGGCTTAATTTATAATACCGGTTTAAAAGCAGTAAATATACAATGAACAATAGCATAGAGATATATTAAATTTTAATGATGAAATATCAAGTGTGAATATATGAATACTGGAGTTCTATATTCAAAACATTGCTTTGAGATCGATCGTTACTTAGAAGCTATTTTGACATCCAATGAGTGTTCATACAATCCTTCCACATCTTAATGCCAATAATTCCGTATTTAAAAAATATCCATAAAAGATTTAAATCAATCAAAAAGACAAAATTATTATCGATAATTATATAATCATTCTCAATATATTAAGAATTCTCCTACTTGCTTTTCTTTCATCAATTCTCCCTCTTACCTGCGTGCGGGTTTCGGTTTTTAATAAAAATACAATGGTAATGAGCGTGCTTGATTGTCTAATAGTTAAACGATAGCTCTTTAAAGAATTAATTTTAAAGTATTTTCTTCCATTCATTCTCTAATAGCATATAAAGCAATATCTAGAGGTATTATTTTGTAGCGCCAAAATTGTAAGGTGGTGTTGTCCCTATGATATCTTGAATTTGGACAGACATATTGAACAATTAAATATTATGCCATGTTGTAACAATAAACTAATGTCGAACAAATCAAAATACTTGTAAATAATGTTAAACCGCAATTTAATATGTATGTATTGAGAAAAAAACATAGAATATTGTGAGGATGCAAACAAAATCGTTGGAGTTCCCACACGAATGCACAAGAATACACACATGAGAAAACAGATGTGAGTTGAAAGGTCTGGAAAACAGGTAACGAAGGCAGCATGAAAAACTTATGGCGATATCAGATCTGACCAACCAGACTTTACTTGAAGCTGTGAAACAGCGGAATCAATCTTGCTATGATTGCCGGCCTGATAACGCCCAAAGGCGGATAAATGAAAATACAACCCTAATCCACACGTGTTCACACTGAACACGCACACACACTTTGACTCCACCCAGCAGTCATAACAAAGAACAAATGAACACACTTTGACTTGATAGGCTCCGCACCGTAAACAGATTATGAGAAAAGAAATAACGCCTCCTTATGGACGGTAGTATAAATAGACAGACAAAAACATTCCTGTCATGATTCATAATTCTTGATTCTCGTTTCTGATTTTTTACATTGGTAGCATTATTATTATTCGCATAACGAGTCCGTTCCTCGTACTTGATCCATCCGTCCATAACGTCAACAATCTGACGCGAAAGAATACTCAAACGAAACACTGAAACTTAACAGAGATAGACAAAGCCTCGTCAATTTCGCTTGCCCAAACTGAGATAGTCTTAAGCCGAGATTAAAGCCTACCAAAACCTCCATTTTCTTCTGAGTCCTTCCTTCTACCAAGCGATAATCAACTTATCTTTCGAACCAACATACGAGCGGATTATCTGTTTTAAGAACATTTGGAGTCAGGCCCACACTCTGGTAACCCATCGTCACCTAAAGGTGGTGACCACCTTCTGTAAGCAAATAACCAATCGGAATACCACCATAAACCGGTAACCTATAACTCACCTCTATAACCAGATGGCTAGCCCCTATAAACTGGTGACCTTTTCGACCGACCAGTATGGCAACAAAAGAAGTAAATATGGACACATCGGACCATTACCAAGCAGGACAAGGAGAGACGGAAATCGTGAGCGCCATCACCTTCAAGCCACCCATATTTAATGAGACAGTAAGTTTAGGTTGGTTTAAGATTGTAGAAACACATTTTCACATATTGAGAATAAAAAAGGAGGACACAATTTTTTTTTCACGTTCTGTCTGCACTACCGAGAATGTAGAACGACTTCTAGCTATAGCCATGTCTGGCCAAAATTACCAAATCATAAAGGACTAAAGTAATTGGGCTCTTCGAGAAACTCACTGCTTCCTCCACACTTACTGGTCAACCTTCACTCAACCTAAAGGAACTACAAAGACATACTCTGCAGGTAGGAGTTCGGGAAGAACTCGTGAGGAGCAAATTTATTCAATCTCTGCCATCAAACATCGCGCCCATAATCACCCCCTAGTAGGACTTAAAGTTGGCAGACGAGCTAATGCCATTTTATAGGGCAGTGTCTTAATATTAATAATAGCAGTGATACAATTGAGCATAGTGCCATTTCCTTTCCCGATATGAGCGCTCAGTGTCTATATATGTATACCCTAATGGTAACCGTTCTAACGTTGTACTGCGTAATAACGAATATAGAGCTAATAGTATAGCGATAGAACTGCGACCTATTCGCAATAACCAAAGACCTGTAGTATGCCAATCCCATTTGTATTTCGGTGAAAGTGCGATATTCTGCAAGCCTTGGTGAAGATGGACGAAAAGATTGGAACACGTTCAAATGCAACCGTCCTCCGGGCCATCTTCTCCAGCCCCATCGGAAATCTAGCACGACATGCCATTGCGAGTGCAACTGCTGACATGCCATCCGTATTCACCGTCCCCAGGAAAGTAGATAAAATAAATGCGAATTTTTAATTGATACGGGTGCAAGTGTGTCGATAATTCCGATCAAATTGGTGCGAACGGCTTAATTACGTGAATCTAGTGGGAATATTACGATAACTAATGGTGAAAAATTAAAAGTGCACGGCAAATTACACGCGGATATAGTTATCTCTAGTCTTTGCCAATCATTTAGGTGGTCATTTGTGGTCGCAAATAGTACATCGTCGTTATTAGGGATTAACTTTCTGTGACACTTTAACTTTTTGTTGGATTTGCGCGCGGCATCCTTATCGATATAATCAACTAAACTCAAATCAAAAGTGAAACAATCCGGGAAGCCTTAGGTAGCAATAATCATTAATGACCCCCGGTACCTACCGCCTCGTCGCAAGGCCGTATTGGAGAAGTATGAAGCCTTAAGCAGGCTATTGCCCATCAAATTCCCCCCACCATCTTTTAACTCTGTGAAACATACAATTGAGACTGTCAGTTTACCAACAACATTCGCGCGACCAAGACCTCTTTCAATACAGAAGCTACAAGTTGCCAAAGCAATGTTCGAGAGACTATTCAAGGAGGGACTCGTGCACCCGTCAAAATCGCCAGGAGATTAGCCAAGTCTCATGGTCTCGAAAAAGTCGCCCGGCGAGTACAGGGTGGTCGGCGATTTCCGCGCACTTAATGCGGTCACGAAGCCCAACTGATATCCATTACCAAGAATACAAAGTGTAGCAAACCATCTCCATGGTAAGACAATTTTGTCTCGGTTGGATCTGATTCGTGCTTACCATCAGATCCCGATAAACCCGGTGGGCATAGAGATGACTGCGGTGGTAAGTCCGTTTGGATTATGAGAGTATATGAAATCACCCTTTGGTCTCAGAAATGCAAGCTACACATTGCAACGGCAAATTGATAACCTGTTTCGGAGATTAGACGACATCCTGATATTTTCAAACACTCTGGACCACTTGATCATATAGATCTTCTTTTCAAAATCCTGTTCGAAAATAGTCCATGGAGAAAATGCAAATTAGCAAATGAAAAGATTGATTTCCCTAGGCACCATATTTCGCCAACGGGAATTTGCCTACGGGCTAAGAAAATAAAGGAGATTGGGGACATGCTATTACCAAAAGACTATAAGGAACTGTGAAGATACTTGGGCATGTTTGGATACTATCGAAGGATGATACCAAATTTTGTCGCAATTGCAGCCGTGCTGATCGAACTTGCATGCCTGTAACCAAAGGCTCGTGAGCTAGAATGGATCGATGATGCACGAAAAGCATTCAATAATACTAAATCAGCTTTGATCAATTCCGTCAAGATTTGTCACCCGCTGACCAAAGACTCACCATATGAAGTGGTGATGGACTGCTCTCAATCTGCGGTAGGTGCTGCTCTTCACCAGCTGGTGAATGGATCACCCCGCCCGTGGCATTCTTCTCGAGCACATTAGGCCAGACACAGCGAGCGTACTCTACTTACGACACTGAGCTGTTAGCGGTTTATCCTGCTGTGATTCACTTCAGGCAATTGCTTGAGGGTCGCCATGTCACCTTATGCACAGAAAACAAACCGTTACTAATGGCTTTCTCGTCACAGTTGTGTGCCAAAACGGACAGGCAGCAACGCCATTGGACGTCGATTTTAGAATACAACAGCGACATCATCTATGTCGAGAATAAAGGCTCCTTGTGTGCGGCTATATGACCCGTCGAAACCACGAGGTCAGGCTCGAGGTCAGTGCACGTGAGTGAGGACCGTGAGAACAGTCAGAATATCGAACTACTCTCAGCGATAAGCTAAGGATTGGAATCTCAAACGCGCGCTTGTATCGTCTCTCAAGGTGTTATGAAGAAATTCTTCGGGGGAGTATCTCTGTCGTAGAATTCTTTCTGATAAAAACCCTACTTACCTGACACCACTTTTATTTAGTGTCGTAGAATGCCCCCCCCTTTTTTTTGTTCTATTCTAAGAGTGCTAAGAGTGTCTAATATATTGATATTATAAGAATATCTTAAAGAACAGAGCCTTTCTGCAACACGTAAGGATATATATAAGAGAAACGAACATTAATCCCAAAATAAACTTATATTTTATCTTTAACCATTGAATACACAACCTTTATACTTTAACTACAGCAATACTCTAAATATTATTATAAACAAGAATTAATTAAATTAGTTTACCCTCCAAAATTTGGTTAACGTTTTCTCTACACAAAACAATAATATAAGAATTAGGCTTACGGACTCATGTGGAGTTTAAAGGGCCTCAGAAATGTTATTGACTCACGATGCGAGCCGTGTGTCCAGTTGTAGATGGGCGAAATTCCACGGTCGTTTGGGCGAGGGTAGCAGCTGGGGGGTCCACACGTTCTTCCGGGGGGAAAGGGTTCTTTAAGGACGAGAACCAAGACGGTGCTTTATGCAACACCTAGGCAGTCGTGGTCTCTCTGGCGAGAGTGAGTCGAACTTGGTTCTTACTTCAAGTTAACTTGGAGTGCGGTGTGATCACCGAGTAACGAGCTCGAGGAGGAGCTTTTCTCCTTCGTTACTAATTTCCTTATGGACGAGGACTGAACTGGGGGAGGGTCTTCTTCAAGGGCGAGGATAACGGAGGGGGGTTTCTCTGGCGAGAATAAATTACTTAAAGTTTGGTGTGGCCACCGAATAACGGGCTCGAGGGGGAGCCTTTTCCTTCTTCTTTTCTTAATTCTTCAAGGACGAGGAATACCACTGGTGTTTAAGGTGCACCAGGATATGAGGAATCTCTCTGGCGAGAGTAAGTTGAACTAACCAAAGTTAACTTATCGTTTGGTTTGATAACCAGGGACTTAGCTCGAGGATGAGCTTCTTCTTGACCCCTTAAGGTAGGTAGCCCTGCCTCTCTTGCAGGGTACTTCTTGGTCTGGCGAGCCCAGTACACTACCTCTCCAGTCTCGGTAGCTCGGTTGTGGATCCGAGGACTTGGTCACCTAGAGACTGACGTATACTACCTCCTTCTTCTTTTCTTAATTCCTCAAGGACGAGGAATACCCCTGGTGTTTAAGGTGCACCAGGATATGAGAAGTCTCTCTGGCGAGAGTAAGTTTAACTTAACAAAGTTAACTTATCGTTTGATTTGATAACCAGGGACTTAGCTCGAGGATAAGCTTTTTCTTAGCCCCTTAAGGTAGGTAGCCCTGCCTCTCTTGCAGGGTACTTCTTGGTCTGGCGACAAAAGTACTCTACCTCTCCAGTCTCGGTAGCTCGGTTGTGGATCCGAGGACTTCGTCACCTAGAGACTGACGTATACTACCACGATTTTCCTCAGAGTTCCTCATTTATACCTCGCACCCCCACTGGGGGAGTGGTAAGGGGGAGAGGGGCTTGAGGACGGCCCCAGGAGAGTTCTTTTTCCAAACGGTCTTTCCCACGAAGTCAAACATCGGCTCCTCATTAGCCTTCGAGATTGGGAGAAACCCGTCTCCAATTTCTTGTTCAACGTGAAACTGGATCTCACTCTCCTGGAGGAGATCTTACCTTTTTGACCTTTAGGGTCTTTCATGGCACCAAGTTGTGCCACGTTGTAGTTACGCTTTAGACTTGCCGATGCCTGGGGCGGATGTCCTTGCGGTAACCGCCTTGGGACTGCATCACGAGTGAACGGGGTGGGGTGGGGAGAGTGACCATTCCCCTACAATCTCCCATCCTCAAGCTCCATGTTGGTTCGTAGAGAGATACCCCTCAGCCCCCCTCCTTGCCTGAGGCAGTAACGGATATCGCTGTTCTCTATATATCGTTGATCCCAATAGGGCATCGCGAGTATAGTCCTGCCTCTTATAACGAAACACATCATTCTCGATCGCGCTCCTTTTTCTCGACAACTAGTAGGCTAGAATTATACCAAAGGATCTGAGACCCAGTCAATTGGCCCATCTTTGGTTTCGGTACATTTCGTTTGGCACAAATACTTCCTCCAGTTAGGGTTACTACTAAAGGTTAAACTCGCCGTGGTTGAAGCCCCTTAAATAACCATCCAATCGCCTGTTTCATCTATTAAAGCATCGAACCCAATCCAGGCTGAGATGAATCATATGTGGCTATTCCGGCCAGTCCTCCCCGTCTGTGTTTGTGCAGAGGCTCATATCGCGTCTCGCACCTCCCCTTCCTTCCGTAGAGGCCGCCCTGAGTAGCTCTGATACGTTTGGTCCTTGGATACATAGAGTATCTATTGCCACTTAGACATAAATTATTAACTTTGCTTAATATACTCCATTTGAATCACTGTAACAATTTAACAACGTATGTGAATTTCAACCTTCTTTCATTAGATCGATTTGAGCAATTATGCCAGTCGTAATTGTGCAAGTAGAAGTGACGCCATCACTTATCGGTAAGTAGTTTTGGTAATGTTCCAAAGTGGACAGTTAAAAAGCTTTCAAGAGCTATTGAACAAACGCCCTCTTCACGTAATTTAAGCAAAATTCTCAATAAAAATGAATAATGTGTATGTTCTCAAATGCCGAATTTATATTATACGAAATCTCTTTAATAATAAGTTGTGTATCCAATTGAGTACCTAAAAAAGTATTTATGTGTATAGTTAAAAAAAGACTTATCTAATATACAAGATTGTACACAAAGTTTTGTCCGATAAATATCACTCACTCAGGAAAGCCAAACAATTTGAATGATTATTGCTGACGGTTACATATAGCTTAAGCGAAATAAAGTTATGTTTATGAGAATTACATTTTTTACCGATTAGACGAGAAACTAGATGTAATGGCTGCTTCTGCACCCAAAACCAAGAAAATGTATGTTTTAAGGCTCTCGGATTTTGTGGGCTCTTTAAGAGAATTTATTATCAGCGAGGCGCCGACTTGGAGAAAAGTTCTTTAGAAAATGATTCTTCTGCAGAACGAAATGCTCCATATTTTGGAGATAAAACGTCCGCCTGTGACAATGAAGGAAATATTTCTCTCAAATAAAATAATGTTGAAATGGAAGCAGATGACACCTGTTTTAAACATGAGAGCTAAGGCTACTCACGTAGAATAAGAGGGTAGCTTAACTGAATATGCATTTGCAGCTGAGTGACAAGTAATTAGTTAGGAGGGTCCCTTAAGGCATGTGAATTGTAACTTTCATTTGGAAAGGAAGCTAATTAAAAAGGAGCTTCAGTAGCTGTACTTCCAGAAAATGAAGACTTCTGAAACTTCAGTAATCCAAATATCCTCTATAGACTACAAAGACAGCAAAATATAGATTCGAGCATTCAAGGGGAAGGAAGCTAAAGAAGATTCTGCTGTAAATAGTAAATAGAGAGAGCAAGAAAGGAAGAAAGCGCAAGAAAGAGCGCGAGAACGAAGAACAAAGAAAGAGAGAGCGCGCGCGCGAGAGAGAGAGAGAGAGAAACTGAAAAATAAGCCTTGTAAGTCTGTTAGAGTGTGCTGAATCAAGGTCCCCATCATATCTAACCGTTGAAGTACATTGCCGTCAATACTCAAAAGACTTCAAGGACTCCCGAGCTGCATGGACAGTTTTCCTCTTTCCTCATTCCTCATCAACAGGGAAGCCAACGACTTCATTGAAATTAAAATGAGAGGGGATTAGAAAATCTGCTTCGATGGAATAAACCATATTCACTGTATACATTTGCCGTGAAAGTGAACATTCCGCAAGGAATGTTCATTTGTTGTTATTTCCTTTTCCATTTCTTTTCATTCACATATCTACTTTTCATTGTGGTCAATAGAGAAGGAAATAAAGTCTAAGATACAACGAACCGAGCAATTGTCGTGGAATATGCCGAGGGGTGGTCGGAGTTTTCCCAGACTCTTATATATATACATATATCCTATTATCCCGAATATGGAGGAGTCGTCGTACTACTCCTTATACTTCGTTCGGCCCGTGCCCTGAATGGGTTTATTGACTCAGAGTGCTTAGAGGTTGGCTACGGAGGGATTGGAATGAATTTTGCTGGCAAGCGACCCAAAGGAAGTTAGATAGACAACAATATGAAAATAAAGTTTTAATGAACACTAAACAAGAATATATATATATATATATATATATATATATATACATACAAATAATGTGCTTTGAGAGATAAATAAATAAGTGATTCTCGGGTATCTAACTTGGCTTGAAAATTACTATTCACTACGTAAATCGCTATACACTTGTAATGCTGGTAAGCTTCGCGGTGAAGTTGGGGAATGTGAAACGGACGGGGTACTTTGGAACCTGATGCTCGGCTGGCGCTTGTGAGTGAAGGTGTTGAGATAATGGGTGGAGATGATGAGGTAGTTTCTCCAGGGACCGACCTGACTCCACAATTCCGTCACGATTCTGCTGGAAGAAGGCGGTGACGGGAGCATCCTGTTAAAGAGGGCCCTACGCTTGTGAACTCCGAGGAATCTTGGGTGCCTCTGTGACCTATCGACGCGTAGGGTCACGGAGAAAAGCCGAGATGCAGTTTTCTCCTTTGGGGAACCAGAGTGAGGTGGTTTGTAGCTTCGGCTCTGACACGCGACTAAGAGCTTGGGTCCGCACTGACATGCAGACCAACGGGGTAAGGAGCCTCCCTAACTGGGACCGATCTCCTTTCTGAAGACTTTTTGCTTCGACGATTTACCACTACACCGAGATAGATGGCAACTCCTGCCCCGTCAGGAGCTGTGCAAGCTCTACTACTGAGGGTTAAAATAATTCATCTTTTATACTCGAAACTCAGGAGAGGTTCACATGGCTCCAGAAGTAGATTTGATATCAAGTTCCTCCATTTCGTCCTTTGTAACCTCCTGGGAACCACTGCAAGCCAAGATGGGTTCCCATCCATCGATAACCAGTCGAGGAAGGAACTCGGTGGTTAGCTGAAATGGCCGGCGGTTCTTCCAGCGGGAGGGATGGGGGACCAGACATCGGGCCGGAAAGGGAAAGTTTGATAACGCGGCCTGCCCGGAAGGGAGGTGGGAAAACTTGGTAGCATTATGCTACAACAATGAATCTCTGCTTTCTAATACTATTATCGGAGAAGGGGAGAGAGAGAGAGAGAGAGAGAGAATCTGTTGATTCGAGCAATAGGATATCACTGCAGGGCAGGATTGGAAGTCAGTGCAATGGCTCAATAAGGGCTTTAAAACGATAATGAAAACGATAAATATAACTTATGCTAATATTATAAGGGTGGAACTATTAAGAGAATGAAGGGTGAAAAATTAAAGAATAGTTAAGGACGGTATAAGACTGTTGGAAAAATGACAAGCTTACCTTGTTTTGATTTTAAAAAATATAGTTAAAACTAACAAAGGTATCTGTTCCGAGATGCATTTTTGAAACGAGATTCAAGCTGAAGTTAAAAGAAGTGAAAAAGTGTGGAAATTACAAAACTGGATTAGGATATTTGAAATATTAATGGCATAAACTGCGACTATGTCTTGTGTAGCTTTCACCGTTCTGCAACAAACAGAGGTCCTCTTGTGGGGACTTTTAAATTCAGAGAACCTTCAAAATACCCAAGAAAAAGTTTATAAAGAATTTGTTCTTGAAAACTAAACAAATCCACTCAATCCATCTTTAATAAGTGCATATTTATTATCTTAAAGGCAATCCGAAAAGCTATTATGAACAAAGTTTTGGTAAAGCCTAATCTACAAGTCTACGACAATGTACAATGATGAAAATGTTTTGTGAAATCACTTTTTGTTTTCATGCGCTGTTGACTCACATTAATCTAACTCTAGTCGACAAGTCTTAATTATTTGTTTAAGATTTCCACGATACTAAGAGAATGTGTTTAGCTACTCGTCTTCTTCTCAGGAAAAGCAAGTTTAATTCAGTCATTAAACTTTAAAATGGTGATAATTTTTTATTAAATGCCTTCGCATTGGCGGTGCTTTGCTGTATAGGATTTATTATCCTAAAATATATGAAATATCTTTAGACAGTTAAAGAATTTCCTATTTCCATTTATTTTTACTCCCAATATATGTAGACTAAAGAAAGTTCTTTTAGATGAGTTGTTGTTATTTTGAGGCAAAACACTTACGTAGTTGCAGAATTATGTAAATAAATCTCTCAAATTCCAGTTTCTGTAATGAAAGGTTCTAATATTACCATGGAACCATTTACACATTTCCTGATGGCTTATCATAAATTAAAAAATTTTCTCCTTACAACTTCAAACCAATTGAAATGTAAAGTTCAATATTACTCCTATTACTCCTCTCTTAGAAGCAAGCTCAAGATTCTTTGGGAAATTATTCTTTGTGATTCCTTCTTTAGATGATGCGTGGTCTCTTATGGAAAATTTTGGAATTAAAAAGCATTATTACGCGAATTCAAAAGTTTTACCTTTGAATTTTCACACATCGATTAACTCATTTGAAGAATAAAAGAAATTCGACGAGTTACTTTTGAATAATAATTTTGCCTATCGACATTTTGATCATAGTTTGCATTCAAAACTTCAGCATCGCCTTCCCCCACCCCTCCCTCCTTAGACAAAAGGTGTTTAGCCCTCTTCAACCCCACTAGTAATTACGAGCTCATCCTCCCCCTATTATGCCCTACCAAACGCAAGACAACCTATCATATTTCCTACTCCCAAATGGTCCTTCATTGTGATAGGAAACTATGCCCCGTAGCATATCGTCGAGTTAGGGTTCACCTACAGGCAGGAAGCACCTTGCATCCTCCTTTACAAACCACTTACATATACACCTATCATATATCATGCGATATATTTTACTTACTCCTCAGATAATATCCTCTCTTTCAAACATTCGCAGACTCAAGCTACCTTTTATGCACTCTTCGAACCTTTCTTACACTCTGACAATTACCAACGTATGTTCACTTTAAAAGCCTGGTTCCATCCATTCTTCCTATATATAGAGTAATACCTCCTCAAAACACTTTCACCCGCTTCTTTACGCCAAAGACATCTCTTACCCAGTCGTTTCTTACTCTATCTACCCTTCTTAACGTTCACAGGGTGGTACCCTATCTCTCTTATTACACTTGGTACCCGGAGCAGCTGCACGTCCTTCCGGCCTGAGTGCACCCTAGGGAAGTCCCGTCACTCGGTTGACTTGAACGTTCTGATGGGTCCTGGAAAAGTTGTTGGTGCGCTTTTCCCTCCCACCCTCTCATCAATTTTTCCTTAATATTATTATTAATTTTTAATTATAATTATAACTGGTTTGGAATAATCAAAAACTTATGAATCAGTGACGAATTGGGAAGAAGGTCAAAGTAATGTTTAGGCCTATCTGTATATAAGCCGGCGATCCCGTTCATTTTTTTCTTAGGTTATTGTTACCCTGAATAAGATCCAGAGGAGCAAAACGTCAGTAATACAGAACCTTGTACCACTTGTGGTTTTTCTTATTCTCCCAGTCCATTTCTTGTAAAAAACACACATCAATACCTTCCTTGTATAGGAAATGACAGGAAGAATCACGCAGGTTATTTGCAGTCCACGAAAATACCTCTTTATTGATGTACTACTACATCGTTTAAGAACTATTTGAATACTTGTCCCTGTCATATACGCATCAGAATGCAGGCTATTTATAGGCTTGTCAAAAGAAAGTTTGAAAGTAGTACATCTCAATAATAGGAACAAAGTTGGGTGAGTCAGTCTAGCAGATTCCATATCACTTACCTAGAGCTACGATAACGTGAAAATTTACTACAGTGCTGTGCAAATTAATTGGTACAGTCATAGAAAAGCGCCGAATTTCACTATTTATTTATTATTCTTTAAATTCATAGCATGCATATCATCTTATTTTTGACAGTTAATAAGAAATATGTCCTTGCTTTGCTTTAATAATCTCCGCAATCCGATTTCGCATGGATTCCACCAATTTCTGGCTAATATTCCGTACTTCCTCATCGTGATACTAGGCCTGTATAACAACAGATATTAGCTTTTCCATTGTGGAGCAGTCCTTTGTCATCGTCTTCCGCGTGGTGATTGGTCACTGATTCTTAAATGGATTCAGATCTGATGAATTTCCAGGCCATTCCAGTAGCGTGTTCTTCTCCGCTCGTAAGAAACATTGCATTTTGGGGGAGACGTGCAATGGGGTGTTTTCCTGCTGGAAGACGACATCACCGTTTGGAAAGCGTTCACGAAATGTCGGGAGTAGATGTATTGGGGTATTGGAGTTTATTACGTCACCAGTTTATAGGGGTGACCAGTATATGGCGAAGGGGAATTAAGTATCTGATTCAAAAGATCATTTCTTCACTGTGTTCTTATTTTGGATAGGCTTACCGAAGGTTTCAGGCTAATCGAGGTAAAGAAGGACGTTGCAAAAATATACTATATTCTAATATTGGCCTATTAACGGGGCAAGCAGCAAGTCACGAAGTTACTTTGGGGGTGACTAGCAGTCTATATATATTTAACGCGAAGTATTAAATTCTGGGGTGACAGGACTTGGTGAATTTGAAAAGGGGGAAAGTGAACGAGATAATCTTCCTAACGACAGTAATCTAATAATCTTAATGATACAATAATCATTCTAACTGAGCTACTCCGACTATATATTATATGCTTATATTATAGCGGGCGTGGCCTAGAACCATCCGTGGGATGAGCGTCAGTTGTCGAGTGCATTGTTCTCCAGCCTAAAGGTGGAGCAACCGAAAGCTGTGTATGTCGAATTACTTAAATATCCCAAGTTTTATCTATATAATAGGGTACGCTTGTTAAAGTTATGTGATACAATTCCTGTGGGTCAACTGCTGTATTTACCCATGTGCTACGTAGACTCTCGTCTTTTGCTAAATCTATTCCGAGACGCGAATTGTTTGTTTATTCGTTGTCTTATTTAAACAGGAGTCTCTGACCTTTCGCGCGTTCGTACATTCGTGTGTCCCACGCGCATTTCCAACTACATTAACAACTATATTTACATGCCTTATTTTTATATTCAAATTCATATATGCAAATTAATATATACATTCTCATTTTCTTATTCCCAATTAGAGACATATTATTTTATATGTGTGAAGTATGCTGGGATTTAATAAGACCACTGCGCGTCCATTTTATGGAGGTTTTCGCTGGGCCTATTGAATCCTGAAATTTGGCGCCAGTAGCCTTCCTGTTACATAATCCGATCACCACAGTACTTCCGTGCCAGTAATGGAACTAGTGATAGAATAGCGTATAACATTAGAAAGTTACATAGATACATATCAAATACTTATTTTTGGCACACTTAATATCTGAAAGCATTTAGAACCTACGCATAGGGCATCGACACTTACATAAGTGCATGCTTATACTAAAACGGACCTATTTAAGCCAAGTTCTGCCATGTAATACAATAATATTAATTTCTAATATAATTATATGCATTTATCCACAATTTTGTCCTATCCTTCTTTAGATTTCTGCATAAATTATAAAATCGACACTTAGCAAACACATAATAAGGCATGTAATAAATCTATAGAGGCAGTGAGGCGTGTATATATATATATATATATATATATATATATATATATATATATATGCCTCTTCCTCTTTCATTAAATATGTCACTACAATATTGCCTACACAAGGCTTAGTAGAAATACTTGAACTACGGATTCCTGGAAAACTTGACTCGCCTCCCGGAGCGCGTAAAAACTTCCGTCTTGCCGTTCCTCTCTCCGGTTCCTGTAGAGGTGTCCGGTTGAGTTCTTGTGGTGTCGTTCTCTTCCGCACCATGCACTCTACGAGGTGAAGTACACCTGGTCCTAATCCTGTTTTCTGCCAGAGTCCATGGGCGTTGCTGATCGCCCGGCACGTTACTATTATGTGAGGGAGGTAATCTCGCCGGTGTTAATCTGTCGACTGAGACAGTCTCTCTTCTTCCGTGAGGGAATTCCAAAGTGCAAACTTTATTGCCGGGCTCGATTAACGGAAAAGGGATAGCATATGGCACTTCTATTGGTTTGCGCACGTAGTCTATTCGGACCCACACATGAGTTGCTTCGCGAAGATTTCCGGGCACGA
The DNA here is from genome assembly GCA_963969495.1 of Ceratothoa steindachneri. Classification (NCBI taxonomy): domain Eukaryota; kingdom Metazoa; phylum Arthropoda; class Malacostraca; order Isopoda; family Cymothoidae; genus Ceratothoa; species Ceratothoa steindachneri. Next base: position 31,280,797 of record OZ018321.1, on the reverse strand, counting down.
AAGTTTTGAGCACCGAGTGTAGGTACCCTATAGATGCCTGAGCGAAGTCTACTTGTGCCATATTTGATGCCAATACTTTAATAAATTTGGAGTCGGTCTTCGATGACGAAACTAAAGGTTTTGGCACAAGAGCGTGGTTCCCGTGACTGCCGTAAAAGGTGAAAATCCCGAGTCATTGGGTTTGCAAAGAGCGAATGCCTACAAGGAAAATTAGGAGTGCCACCAGCCAGCCTTGTCGACGGGCCATCATGAAACACTTCTAAGTCCTGTGTGCCCTTTCCACCATCTCGTTCATGGACGGGCCGGACGCTGTGGTGTGGAGATGATGAAAACCAACGAGGGTAGATAGTTCCTTGAATAGTTCTGATTCGAATTGGGCGACTCGTCGGTTACTACCTGAAGCGCGACTCCAAATCTGGAAATCAACCCGTCTAAGAAAGCTAATGCAACTGTTGCAGCACCCATGTCTGGGAAAAGTAGCGTTTCGATCCATCTCGTCGCTCGGTCGATGCATGATAGTAAATACCGATTGTTTGTGACCTAAGATCGGGGATTTCATGTCGCGATTAATCTTGAAAGATTGACAAAAGAGGCACTCCCTCGTCCAGGAGCGGCCATCCCTGTCCATATTGGGCCCGAAATACCTAGATTTGATGAGACGAAGTTAAGCCTTGATTTCAGGTTGTGACAGATTATGTAAGTGATAAAGATAGGTCTGTTGCATACCAAAGGGACAAACTGTCGTCGGTATCTTGATGTTACTTCATACCAAAGCTGAACTTCCTCGGGAAAAGGGTAAGATTTTCGTCGTGAGCGAAATTCCTCCCTTTCTTCGTCATTATCCTCCGCTGCCGCCAAAGCTCGGAGGTCTAAAAAGTCAATTTGTACTGAATTCACGTTCCTTGAAAAGAAGTGAGCGACTACGTTGTCCTGAACAATCACTTAAAGACTTAAGCGATATCACTGACGTACACTAGAATAGCTGTCCAATGGTGTTGTTGCCTGTCTATTTTAGCACTCAACGGCGGTGTAAAAGCTGATAGTAAAGGCTTGTAATGAGTGCACAAGGTAACACGGCGACCTTCAATCAGGTGCCTGAAGTGCATGACAGCAAGATACGCCGCTAGGAGCTCTCTTTCTTAGGTGGAGTATGCTTGCTGTGTCTGGCTTAGCTTGTTCAAAAAGAATGCCACCGGTTTTGAAGATTCTTCAACCATTTGGTGCAGGTCAGCAGCTGCGGCGTATTGGGAGCAGTCCGTCACCAGCTAGTATGTTGAATCATGGGGCAGCGGGTGACAGAGTTTAATAGAGGCGATTTGGTATTTTCAATTGTTCCTCCTGCCTCATCATTCCGCACCAGCTCCAGAGCCATTGGCGTGCAATCACGGCAAAGTTAGGAATATTTCTGAGGGTAGTCTCCTAACATGCCCAAATATCTTAGAAGCTCTGTGTAGTTCTTTGGTAACGGTATGTCTCCAATTTCCTCCATTTTCTCCGCTGGTGGGCAAATTCCTTCCACCGAACTGTGATGCCCTAAAAAATATATTTCCTCCTTCGCCAGCTCGCACTTCTCCAAAGATATTCTCAGACTGTTTTCAACCAGGATTTTAAACACTCGCTCCAAATACTTCAAGTGGTCGTCTACATTGTCTGGATATATCACGATGTCGTCTATATAGACAAAGTCAAGCCCTAACCCTCGAAACAGGTTGTTCATGTGCTGTTGGAAGGTGCAGCTTGCATTTAGGAAACGGAATGGGAGCTTAACGTACTCCCACAAACCAAATGGTGTTGTGACCGCAGTTTTCTCTATGTCTGCTTCGTTCATAGGGATTTGATGATACACACAAACCAGGCCTAACCTTTAAAAGATCTTTTTTGCCATGGAGGTGGTTAGTAACACTTTGAATTCGTGGCAGCGGATACCTGTTAGGCTTTGTGATCGCATTGAGCCCTCAGAAATGACCGCTACCCTGTACTCACCAGACGAATTCTTTGGCACCATGTGAATTGGCGAAAACCATCTGTGACTTTGAGGGAAGGCAGACCCCCCCATCGTTCAATAGTGTTTCAAAAGTTGCTTTTGCAACTTGTCATTTCTCTATTGAAAGAGGCCACCGTCGTGCGAATGTCGGTGAAGCATTACCAGTTTCGATCGTATGTGTCACTGAGTTCGGCGATAACGAGGAGAACCGAGTGCGTGCAGGTTCGTAGAAAGCCTCATATTTTTCCAATATGGCTCTGCAATTGAGCGGTAGGTGCTGAAGATCATTAATAACACTGGGGAATAATGTATTTGGTGAATTGACGTAAGGACATTTTCCTACCTAATTCGAGCATACTGAATTCAAATCTGAAATCAGATTATCTCTAAATGTTAAATATTTTTCGTAATATCAATAACTAATATTATACAATAATTTTCATTTTATCACGCCTATCATCATGCCCTGAAGTAATTTTGAATCATCCTTTTGCGTTATTTATAGTAAAGCAGGTTTTTTTGCACAATCATTTTATTGCATATGAGAAGAAACTTGAATTACATATTAGGATTACAAATACTGTAATCAAATAGATGGTAATTTATTAATGACCGTGCATCAGGCTGGAGGACCTCTTCTTGATTTCAATCAGGGAAAAATTTGCGTTTGTAACTCTTTCTCTTGTAAGTCTTCTCTGGCTGATCTTTTCTAATCGTCTAGACTGGTCCGCCATCATGTGTCTATCTCAGTGGCCTTGGTAGCGCTCTTCCATCGTCATCAAATCCTGATGGAAGCGTTCCCCTTGTTCGTCGCTCACGGCTCCCAGATTCTCTGGGAATCGGTCAAGGTGGCTATTTAGGAAATGCAACTTCACACTCATGTTGCCTTTCAGATCAAGATATGTTAAATACATATTAGTTACCAGATCCTCGTAGTTATGCGTTTTTTTTTTGTTTTCCAAGAAGTTACGGACAACGGCAGAAAATGAGAGCCAGGCTGCCTTCTCTTTTTCATTCATGGTGTTCACGAATCTAGAATCATTCAGAAGTCTTCGGATTTGGGGACTATCAAATACTCCTGCTTTTATTTTTTCGTATGAAAAAGCAGGAAACGATGATACTATATAATGAAAACAATCATTGTTAGTGTTAAACGCCTTGACATACTGCTTCAGCAACCCAAGTTTGAGATGAAGTGGAGGGAAAACGATCTTCTCTCGCCTAATGATTGGCTCATTAACAATGTTTTGGCATTCCTGCTTCCAAAGTTTTCCGAACTGGCCAATATTTTGGAGACCAGTGTCTGTCACGGCTTGACTGTCCGACGAACATATATAGCATGCAAACTTTGTACATCCCTTCTGCTGGCCAAGGAGGAAGTTGAACATCTTAAGGTATACAGAAATGATCCAATTGTGTTCATGGTACTTAAGTAAATCCATGACCATTCTTATGTCATCGTGAATTTCTCGCAGATGGACAGGGTGACCAAGAGGAACTGCACCAAAGTCATTGCCATTATGCAAAAGGACACACTTGAGGCTAGGCTTGGAGCTATCCAAAAACAGTATCTACTAAGCAGACCTATAGATGCCAAGTCCCAACTCGGTAAACAGACTAAGAACATCGTGTCAGTATACAAATTGTTTGTTCTTAGAGACATACTTAACAAATGTACTCTGCTTTGTTCGGTAATATGATACCCGTACTGACCTGTCAAGCGTATGTCTTTTACTCAACCTGGAGGCTAAAAGTTCCGCAGCTTTTTTGGAGAGCGCCAAATCACGTATCAAGTCATTCAAATCCTCTTGATTGAAATAGTGAGGAGCTAATGACTTTTGAGCATCTGATGATGAATCTGCAAACTCTGATTCCATTTTGTGGACGTCCATATCAGATACATCATTTAAAAATATGCCTTATAAGTGTGGATCACAAAGTTTGATATATTGCACCTTTAACGAACTAGCATGTACCAGCCACATATGTAGCAGAAGGTGTCTGGATCATTAACGCAATTTCCTCTTGACAAAGACATCACTCTAACATGAGACCTGAAAAAAGAAACAATAATGTCAATAACTTGCACAATAACACCTATTACTATCTTATTACTATATACTGTGAAATATTTGCTTACTACAAGCACCCTCTCTGTCCGTCCGGAGGGCAGTTTTCGGGGAAACGAAAAAATAGAAATTACAGAATAACTATAGCATGCAGGTAAAAATGGATTATGTATTTGAACTCAGCATGGAAAAACAAATTATAATTGGCAGATAAATCTAAGTACCAGAAAATGTGATTAAAATTGTTCCACTGTGTACTTAAGCCTAACGCAGGTTCTCAAGAAAATCTCACTTCCTATGCAAGTGTAGTTTGTTTGTTTATTAGTATGCCGCGCGCGCAATCTACTAAAAGATTATAATGATTTAAAAAGTCAATTCCCCTAACGGTGAAGTGGTATCCGCGACTACAATTGACCACTTACATGATCAGCGAAGACTGGCGATCACTATTCCCGCGTGAACCTCGCCGTGCACATTTATTTTCCCGCCATTATCCGTTAAAATATTGATACTAGATTCGCGCAATTTACCCAATGTCATCAATTTAGCCAGAATTATCGATACACTCTCTCCCGTGTCGATTAACAAATCACATTTATAATTTATTACACACTTTAGCGGCGACGGCGAAAACAGATGGCATACCAGCGGCCGCTCTTGCAATGGCATGCCTGCCTAGTTTTCCGCCGGGGATGGCTGGCCAAGATGGCCTGGAGGACGGTTACATTCGAACGTGTTCCCTTCTTTTCGGCCATCTTCACCAAGGCTTACAGAATTTCGCACTTTTAAGAAGGGTCGCAATCCTCTTGGTATATTATGCGCACTGTAATAACTATTATTTTGCATATAACTGGGGCGATTCCCACTAGGATACGCACCTCAGGCACTGGCCGCGCACTTCCCGCCCAATTATTTATTTAATCATCACTCGTATCTTCATTTGAATACGGCATAAACGCGTTAGACACATAAACGGCACTTGACCTATCGACTCACTACTAGTATTTACATTAAGGTAATGCGCACTACCAAATTTTATCAGTTCATTAGCCAGTTTTCCTAATTGTGCCAGGAGGAGTTCTTACTGAGTGGCAATTATGGGCGCTTCGTTAGTTGGTGTAGACTGAATGAAGTTTTGCCTTACAAGTTCTTCACCAACTCCTACCTGCAGGGTATTCCTTCGTAGTTCCTCAAAATTGTTCGAGGGTCGGCCTGTGGGCGTGGAGGATGCCATGAGTTTCTGGAAAAGCTGGCGTTTGGTCTTCTCGAAAGCCCAATCACTTTCGCCTTCAAAAGAGGATAATTTTGGTCTGATAAAACGACTGCCGGAAGACGATCGACGGTATCAGGAGGATGTGAGGCTAATACGTGGAAAAATTTAGTCTCTTCTTTTTTTATTTCCAGAGATGTGGAATTGGGCCTCCACAATTTTAAACCATCTTTGGACTGCTGTTTCATTAAAGATTAGCGGCTTGATGTTGACAGCGTTCACGAAGTCCTTTTCACCTTGTCCTCTCTGACGATGGCTTTTTGCGTCAATTTCTTCTATACCTTCACTGTTCGGTCGAAACGAAGGGTCACAGATTTATAGGTGAATGGTGTTGTTGTTGTCGGTTGCTAATTTATGGAGGTACCCAACTTATATGAAGGTGAATGCTTCCTTAAATTTGCTTGGTACGGTAGTAAAAAATGATTATGGATTTCTTGAAAGTTCGTAATTTTTCTGGTAAAAGGTAACTTAAAATTATTTAATGAGTCAATAACGAGGTTATTTTCTCAGATTAGTGTGGAATAACTATTGTATATTTTTGAAGACTAAATATCAGTGGTTTGCTTCATTTTTCTGGCAAACTTGTTGAAATAAAAAAGGCAACACCAATTCAGTTTTGCCCGCTACGGCAACTGTTACTCTAGTGCCTCAGTTCGAATTCAGAGTTCGTAGGGTAAGGGTGTGCGAGCTATTCACCTTTGCTGTTACTGACCCAGTAATTCAATTAGTATGTATTTTGCTTGCTTGTTGGTAATAGTAACCAGATTTTTGCAGTGTAATAGATAAAAAGAAAGTAAACAGCTAAGGGTAAAATCAGTGACTTTAGTACTCGGAAAATTGGACAGATCAAACTTTTATTAACTGATAGTTTACTAAAACAGAAAGATATTGCAAAGAAATTGGGAGTCTCCTCTCAAACAGTAAACAATATAAAGAATCAAAATTTAAAACAGTCTTAATTTGGATTCAGCAACGGCTGGGAAATATGGTCGCAAGAGGAAAAAAACACGAGGAACAGACAGGAAAAGAAAAATAATTGTCTACTAAGGACAAAAGCACATCTTTAGGAAGATTGAAAGCGAACTGTTAACAGATTGTATTAGTTTTTCTCGAATAACCGTAAATAGGAGGTTACTGACAGTGTATTACGAGCCTACTACCCAAGAAAGAAGCCTAGGCTTACCTAAGCCATGATACAGGCATGTTAAGTCGGGGCTAATGCTCATGATGATTGGACTTATGATCAATGGAAACAGGTTAGAGTGGTACATTTATCAGTTAGTTTCTTCATTAAGCATAAGAGAACCTACTTTACCTACTAGGGTAGGTACATTATGATTTATATACTCTCTATGCGTTCATGCTGAATGAAATAATTTCAAGTCATGATTTGTCTGGCTGTTTAACTGCTGCCACTAGCATCACAGGTAGTTTTAGTTCTGCTATAGTGTTTTATATTGTTGCAGGTTGTGTTTTCCAACGAGCCAGCTATTAAAGTACTTGAGGACTGTGTATAGACAGTAACGACGCGGTCAAGGGTGTCTTGAAAAGACTGAAAGATTCACAGAAAATCATGTTGTGGGAAGCAATTTCTGTACATGGGACAAGTCGCTTGAAGATTGTTGAAGGTATATTAAATCAGTATAAGTGTATTAAAGTACTGAAAAGCAATTTCGTACCTCAAATGAAGGAATGGTTCGTTGACAGATCATGCATATTTGAGCAAGACTTGGCTCTTTGTCACACGGAGTGATCAGTGAAGGCATGGTGTGCATAAAAATGGCATTGGACTGCTATCATGGCCCGGAAATTCCCCCAAAATGGCCTATATTGAGAGTTTATGGTATATTCTAAAAAATGAAATACACGAAATTCCCAATACAACCAAAGCAAAGCTCATAGAACGTCTTATCTACGTTTGGTTTTACTCTGACAGAATCAAGCAATTATGCAAAACTTTAATCACTAGCATGCCAGAACATGTTAAACCACTTAAATTTGCTAAAGGAGTTCAAACTAACTATTAATCAATGTAAGAAAGGATATTTTTGCCATATGTATGAAAATAAATTGATTACTTGTCAATAAAATAACTTTATATAACCCTTTCCCAGAAAAATTACGAATTTTCAAGAAATCAATAATAATTTGATGACTACTGTAGTTGTTTGAATCGATAATTTCTTCCACTGGTACCAGTCGCTCTGGTCCATTTAAAGTACCCCAAACATCTTAAAGGGTGTTTAGGGGCTTGCTGGATGTGCCCCGCTTTCACTGGTTCTCCTGCACCGCGTCTCATGACTTGTAATCGGATCCCATGGACTTTCAAGTAGGGCTTGTCAGAGAATATTACCTTTTTCCAATCTTACTGGTCTATTCTTTTTATTTCTTCGTCGAATTCAAAAGTGTCACCTTCATACTAGCGGTAAGTATAAAGACTTCTAGAAGGGTCTTTGCGCAGTTTTGCTGGCTTCAAGAAGCCTTCGTCGAATAGTTGACGAGTATATGTGGATATCAGCAGCTAATAAATCATGCTGTAAGGTTTGGCTGGTCTTTCGCTGCTCTCTTACAATATTGGGTAGCATTATTTTGTAATCGTGTGCATTTGCTTTTTTTTCGACCCCATTGTCCACGCCTTTCCACTTCTAGATTATCATTCCCTTAATTCTTCCTGATGATTCGACCCACAGCCGACTTTATCAGCCTCAGCTTACAGGCTAACTCACGAACTGACATACCAGCATCACACGCAGTGCTATAACCTTTGCTCTCAACCTGGGAGTAACGTCCATCCCACGAGCTAGCCTGTTTAATGGCTGCACTCATTGCAGTCTTTGTTTTGTTCGTTGTCCTTGGCAACCGAGGTTTATTAAGTGTTACCATTTGGCGAAATCTAACCTATTGATCACTCAAGAATCACCTATAACAGGGGTGTGTTAGAAAAATTGAAAATTATTGAGGTGTCGTAATTAGTTGGAAAGCAGTGTAGGTGCTCTCTATAGGGCCAACATAACTGCTGGATTTGTAGAAATTTAAAGTTACTACTAAGCTCCTTAGCATAACTATTTTCCTACAAAACTATTACAGAAGGGGATGGCAAGGATTATAGGTGGGCACCCCAAACCGGACCGTAGCACGGTGTTTGCCACGGTCTTTAAGAAGCTGAGCGTGGGCATCCCAAGGCTGATAGATACCCCAGTTGGCTATTCCGCAAGCTGCGAGAAAGAGGCAGATGTGGAAACGCTCACGACGGATGAAGGACAAAAGGTCCGGAACGAGATAGGCCTCCAACCTAGCCCCCTCCCCTCAGATCCAGGCTCATCGAAGCGTGTGTGCAGACAGCTAGATCCATGGATCGGGCAGCACACCAAGGAGGAAATAAACGAGGAAATCAACAGGAACCAACCATAAGCTAACGCGGTGGAAATAATAAAGTTCCGTAATAAGCGGGACAACACGGACTACCAACACGTGTTTAAAGTCATTTTCAGTGACACGAAAATGGCACAGATAGCAAAAGAAAGGGGGCTACTACTCTTAAACGCCAGGGTCTGTGCAGACCAAACTGAAAGAGGAGAGTTTACCCCCGTTCTGATTTGCTTCAGGTGCTACAAGATGGAGCAGCATGCCACTAAAGATTGCAAAGAACAAGCAGTCACGTACTCTAAATGCAGCGGAAAAGGCCACGGTTGGCGTGAGTGCAAGGCAACGACGGAGAGATGCCAAAACTGTGGACTTAGCCACGAGGCAATGGCCATGTCCTGCCGCCAAAAGAAAGAAATCATAAGGAAGAAGAGAACCGAAGAAATCACGAGAAGCTCCAACTCCTACGCTCAAGCAGCAGCAAGGACTACTCTACTCATGGCCACAGAAAAGCAGCCGTCGAAGACTTATCTCAAACTTGAGAATGAGAATTCGTCGAAGATACTCACGTGCATTCTATTCGCGCACGTGAACATTCTTACGAACCTGGAACGTTCGCGAAGACCCTCAATATCATGCTGAAGAAGAATGGCATGGCTGAGATGTGGTTTCCGGACGACCCGCCATCGGGTGACGTGCTGCAGCTACAATTTCAGTCAAAGGAGGCAACCAAGGCACCGGCGACTCCATTTCCCCACGAAAATGGAGTGCAAATCCCGCAAAAGAAGCAAAAACGACGACTGCGAAAGCCAACCCCACCAGGACTGACCCGAGGCAAGAGGCACAGAAGCGCCGAGAGAAGAGGGAGAGAAGGGCAGCCAGAAAAAAAGGAAGCCGAAGGCAACCTGACTAGCCAATCGTCTTCGGAGTCTGACGCTGAGGAGGTCGAAGACAGGGCGACCAAAAGCCCCGTAAGCTCAAGAAGCAGGTCAAAAACCTTGAAGCGTACTTACAAGTACGACTAAGAGGAGATTGACCTCAGAATAATCACGAGCGAAGGTGAACCCATACTCACAGAAGCTCTCCCCCAAGGAGATATTTCAGGGGATTCACCACAAAACCTACAAATGGACCTACTCATCAACGGATAAGGAGACAGACGTCGAAGAAGCAATGCTGGAGGGTGCCGATAAAACTACACAAGGACTCCTGCATCACTCTAAGTGATGCAAAATTCAAGAAAGTAAGAAACGGCAAAGGAAACTACACATAAAACACAACAAACACCAAAACACAACTACAAGAAAACAGGGAGAACAGAAACAACGCTCTAAAAATACTCGCACTGAATGTGAATGGACGGAAGGGAAAATATATTCTTTACGGGAACATATTCCGGGAAGAAGATCCATACATCATTCTCATATCAGAACAAGGAATCAACACAAACAATGACACTATAAAAATACACAACTACACAGTCCTACAGAAAAATCACACTCAAACAAGATTTGATGGCTGCGCCGTATCGCTATCAAGAAGAACTTAAAATTCAAAACTCTTCCGGACTTAGATGAATCATTCGTGGCTTTCGAAATCCCAACCCAGGTTGGAGGTCTAACGGTGGCGGCAGCCTACCAGCCGCCTAGGATACAATACCTGCCGATTAACAACTTTTATACGCTCTTCGTGCACAAAAGGCTAGCATTGTTGAGCGGAGATCTAAACGCCTGTTGCCGTGCTTCCGGCTACAGGCGAGTCGATCCAAGGGGACGAAACCTGGAGCTACTACTTGAAAGAAAAAAGCTCCAGACAGTTGGACCAGACTTTCCAACTTTCCTGACACGGTGTACGGCGATAAAACCGGACATCGTGTTGGCAAGTCCAGAATTCCCCTTCAATATAGCCAATGCCCCAGGACCTGTGGTCCCGAGCGATCATATCCGGATTATCAACACCATTTCGCTTGCGCCTAAGCTCAAGCCCGTCGCTCTTAGGAAATGTTACGCGAAAGCTAACTGGGAGTTGTACAGAGAAATGCTCAGCACCGACCAACCAACTGACCTGGGTGACGCTAATCTTGAGGAAATTGATGAGGAGATCAAAAAGATCACTAATCTCCTCATTCAAGTCGACGAAAGATGCGTACCCAGAATCTCGTACAAAATGCTCCCGAAACCTAGGTGGACGGATGAAATGAGGGATATCGCCAAGGAACACAGGGACATTTATCAGGAACTCGACAAGACAGGCCCCAATAGGGAAAGGGCAGCCCGAATAAGACAGCTGAGCGAGGAAATGAAAAACATAATCCTCGAAAAGCAGAAAGAAATCTGGGACGATATCATAGGCAAACTAGACCGGGAGACTAATCCTGTAAGTTTTTGGAACAGCGTCCGAAGACTTAGGGGATTGCCTCCCAGGCCAGGAATAAAGATCAAGGATGGCGGTATCATCATAGAAGATCCGGACACTCTCGAAGAGAGATTCAGAAGACATTGGGAACAGGTCTTTGCATTCTCACCTGAGGAAAACGACGACTTCGACCAGGACTTCGAAGACCGACTGCTCGACGACCTCAGAACGATGTTACATAGGACCCACCCACAGCCTGAAGTTTCTAGAGAAAGAGAGATGGTTGACCACGGGCGCCCGATCACAGTTGAAGAGACTTTAAACACCATTAAGTCCTTCAAGCAAAGGGCCCCCGGCTGGTCTGGGCTCACCAAAAACAACTTGGTAAATGCCCCACGGCAAATTATTCAGGGCATGATGAACACCATAAATGCATCCCTGAATACAAGCTACTTCCCCGACGGGTATAAGGTGGCAAAAATCATCTTTATACCGAAGGGGAACAAGCCCCCAGACCAAGTGGCCAACTATCACCCAATCTCTCTCCTAGAATTCTCCAGCAAGATCTTTGAGAAGATTATAGCCAACAGGCTAAAAAATCAACTCGAGGAGTTAGGAGCGCATAACCCCCAACAACATGGGTTCAGACCTAAAAGGGGCACAGAAACGGCCCTGGAGCTCCTAAACGAAAAAATCGCTCACTGCCGAGCAAAGGGTCAATATGTTGACATCGTGATGAGGGACGTGCAGAAAACATTCGACAAGGTTTGGCTGAGTGGACTACAGTACAAAATACTGGGTCTCCAGCTAAACTTGGTCATGGAAAGGATCCTTTGTGACTTCATCATGGACAGAAGGGCGCGTATCATGATAGAAGAGCACAAATGACCGGAGTTCTAACTCAAAGCGGGCGTTCCCCAGGGGAGCTGCCTGAGTCCATTGCTTTACCTGGTCTTCACCATCGACCTCCCTACTCCTATACACCGAGACACGATGTATCTGCAATATGCAGATGACGTCACACAGATCGTCCCGAGTAGGGTAAGGAAAGCGAGGGATCAGGCAATCAACGCAACTGCAGAGATCTATAGCATCAACCAATATGAGAAAAAATTGAAGATCCGGACAAACAGGGAGAAATTAAAGATTCTCCCGTTAAGCCGAGATTCAACGTAGACCATCCTAATAGATGGGAGGAGATACGGCTACTCCGCCGAAGGCACCATCCTGGGCCTAAAGATCTCCGACCGCAGATACTCGAGTCACTATAAGGAGAGGCAGAGTATGGCGAGGAGAGAGATCCCCAAGCCTTATAGGTTCCGTGGTCTTAGCTCGGCGAAAATCAGGAAGTTATACTTGATGTTCATCCGAGCTAAGCTCATCTACCCTGCAGTAGTGACTCAAGCGGCCAACAAGAACACCATGAAGAGGTTCTAGCGAGTGCAGAACTCCGCATCCCTCTTCATGAACAAGACCAGAAGAAGGAAGCAAATTCAGCAGAGGGTACTGCACCGTAGACGACATCTGGAGCCCATTAATATCGCTACCCAAAAACTGGTCAAAAAGGTCTGGTCTACAATGACCAATGAAAACATCCCAGAACTAAGAAGAACTGGCGGCAGGGTTAACATCCCTGCCAGATTGCGCGGGAAGGTCGCCCGAAATCGACGCTTTCTAAGCACAAAACACTGCTCCAAAGAGAACATAGAACACATATACACATAAACACAAAACCACAGCATACAAAAATATAAGACAGACACCAATCCTACAAGAAAACAAGTAAAACAACGCAAGCAGAACACAAACGCGAATTGCAAATCTAACATCAAGCACTAACAAAGGCTCGAGTGCTCGAAATCGCGACTACATTCAGAATTCAACACAATAAAGACAAACAATAAGAAGAACACTAAAGAGATACGATTACAAAGATATACAACAAACAACAACAAACCAGAAGGAAACACAAGTTACACCAAAAAACAAAAAACGCCTGCGATGCCCTTAAAACAAGGGCAACCCTACCCCCATTTTCACCATCTTTTTATCTACTACTATCCAAATTTTTCAAAGAGTGATTATACCATCAAATTTTCGACTGCTTTGGTTGCCTAAGCTAGTCCGACTTCTCTCTACTCCGTGATTATATACAGCAAAATTTATTTTCGCACAAAGTTTGAAGTGAACGTGGTTCGGCACGTTGGTAATTCTCGCGTTCTAGTTCTTCTCGCCGTTTACGTAGAAAATTTTCATTTCACGAATTGAGTTAAGAAAGTAATTTTTTTTACTCGCTTCGTGCTCCAGTAGCGAGAGTGAGCGTGCTTCCCTCCTCCCCCCTCCGAACTCCCTTTGGGGTGGACCAAGAATCTGCAGGCTCTCGAAAAGCGCCTAAAGAAGGTAAAGTGCCAATTGCAAGGTTTTTGTTTTTTTTGTTTCGGACGGGCACTCTTCCTTTAAATCAATTCTGCTTTCCACTCTTAACTAGTGAAAAATCTCTTACAAACTACACACACTTCCAAACACAGACAATCACTCCGAGTCTTCCGGTTAAGTTTATTTTCTTCAGTCCTTTACATGAGGATATGGAGAGGTAAATGAGGGAGACCCGGCGGATATCGCTGAGGACCCTCTCCAATGGCCTCAAGCCAGATAGGGGAAGGTCTTCTATAAGACACATGGGGAACTAGGGGTGACCCTAGTAAGACTAATCGACACGTTCAATGAATACTCAGCTATCTGCCAAAAGGAGAGTGACTGTGAAGTCCTCACCTCTCCAAAAGCGGCAAAGTGCCTAAAGTAGATTAACCTTAAGCCACACACGCCACCACAAATAAAGACCCACAGCAGCATTTTCCTTCGCCGCCTCGATCCTTGGGTTGAGGAGCACAGTAGAAAAAAAAACACACATGGGCAAACGTAGCGGAAGATTGTGTTTACTGATTCGGCAATGGCGGTAAAGACCACGGAGGGAGGTATGCTCCTCTTCAACGTTCGTATCTGCCCTGAGCAGATCGAACGTGAGGAGTTTATAGGCCTCCAGATGTGCTTCAAATGCTACAAGTATGAGGAGCACACCACGGCCAGCTGCCCCAGGGGAAATGTTATTTTATGTTCTATTTGCGCGTCAAACACGCATTCTTGGAGGAGCTGTAAGAGTGCCCCCATGAAGTGTCTGAATTGCGCTGGAGAACATGAGACTCTCTCCATGGCTTGCCCGATTAAAAAGCAAATCCTAAAGAAAAAGGCTAATAAAAAAAAGAAGAGGAAATAAAAGCAAACACTACCTACTCTAAGGTTGGTAAAGTTGCGGTAGCGGAATCTAAGGGAAACCCTACATTTCTCCACGTCGAGAATGAAAACTTGACAAAAATTATGTGTTGCATATATTATGCTTATATTGAAAATCTATCCTCCCCGGGCTGCTTTGCAGATGAACTAAATAGGATGCTGACGCACAATGGTATGGAAAAAAATGTGGTTTTCCCCAAACCCACGGTCGGAAGAGATCATGAAGGTTAATCTCAAACCTCAGTGCGAGACTAGCTGCCAGAAGCTCCCACCCCTCGGCAGGGCCACAACCCCAGCTCCCTCCAGGGACCCAAGGATCTAGGCTGTAAAAGCACGCACGGATAAATAGAACAAACCGCAAACTCCATAGAACACGAAATCAAACACTCACACACACACAGGTTGATAATGAGGCTACGGAGACTGAGACTGCGAGACCCGAGGAGGGGGGGGCACTTTCGCCCTGCTCACAGAAAACCTCACAGCCTCAGAGACGCCCGAGATCGTCTTCTTCTTGTAAGAGGGATCTAGGAACGCTTATCATTCAAGGAAAATTAACTTGAAGGTATTCGCTGCTGAAAGGTCCCCTTTTCCTAAGGATACGGATGTCCTTGATGTATCGGAAGGTGTAATAGCCGGTAGATACAAATGGGAATTCACCTCGGACGACTTTAGAGAGAAGCAAGTCCAGGAGGCTCTACTCCAAGGTTTGATCAAGCTGGCACCGGAAACCTTCATCACCCTTACTGACGGCGAATTCAGGGAAAAACGTACAGAAAAAGCCATCACGCCACCTAACACTCCACAAGGACCTAAGCTCGTAAGAGAATAAGTCCATAAAACAACATAGTCACACTTAAGAACCCTTAGTGATCTAGACAATGGAGACTTTAAAGATACTACATTTTAACTCTGACGGCTGGACGAATAAACAGACAGTATACGGTAATGTATTGAGACAATGCGACCCAGACGTTATATTTATTTCAGAACATGGAATAAATGACACAAACAGACTAAAAGTTTTCCCCTACGAAGTCTTAACCAAAAGTCACAGTGAAGAACGTTACGACGGTTGTGCTATATCTGTGAAAAGATGTCTTGACTTCAAATCGATAAGTGGCTTTGACGAGTCCTACCTCACTGTGGAGGTCCGTACGGCAGGGAGACCCCTGGTCCTGGCAACAGGGTACTAACCCCCAAGGAGGGGGTATTTGCCCCTTCCCCACTTCCTGCAGCTATGTGGTCACGGCAGAACCGTTCTATTTGCCGGTGACCTTAATGCAAGAAGTGCTGACTCAAACTATACGTCGCCTAACCCAGCAAGCAGGAATCTTGAGACACTTATTGAAAGACAAATCATGACAAGAATTGGACCAGACTTCCCCACATACTTCACAGACAGATCAGCCACCAAACCAAATATAGTACTCACCAGCAAGATGTTTCCATGCAACTACTTCATTGAGCCAGTTCCCCCTATTCCGGGCCACCCCATTCAAATCCCTATCCCAGAACGAAAGAGCTACGCTCGAGCCAACTGGGATAAGTATAGACAACTCCTCGAAAGTTGCAACCCTGAACCCTTAATTAATGCCACCCTAGAGGAAATTGACGAGGAGTTGGATAAAATTAATGAAAATTTATTAAAAGCCGATAAGGACGCCATCCCCCGAGTTAAATATAAAACTCTTCCTACCCCTTCATGGACCCCAAGAATTAAATCCCTCGCGAGGGAATATAGGGAACAGATAAATGAAGTAAACCTCACTGGCCCCAACATCAATATCTACAGACAAACATGACACATTCGTGACGAATTAATGACTCTTATTAGGGACCAACAGAATGTACTTTGGAACAATTTAATTGACAGACTAAACATAGAAACCGAATCACGTACATTCTGGCAGACTGTTAAACGAATAAGAGGCGGACAGCCACTAAAGACCATTGAACTCAGGCGTGAAAATACTGAAATTACTGACGTGGAAAGAATCGAAGAGGAATTCAGACTCTTTTGGGCATCTATATTTAAGATATCCCCGGAAAAGAATGATAACTTCGATTTAGACTTCAAAGACGGAATTATTAACGACCTGAATGATCAGATACACAGAATCCATCCTTACCATTGCGTATCACAAGAGAGAGAAATGGAAGGACTCGGCGGTAGAATTACTGCGGAGGAGCTCTCAAAAACCTTAAAGTCCTTTCGACAGCAAGCACCGGGGCATTCAGGACTGACAAAGGATAATCTTATTCGAGCCCCGCCTAACATCTTATTGGGGCTCATGAATACCATCAACGCATGCCTGAATGTGGGTTACTTCTCTAACCACTGGAAGGTAGCGAAAATGATATTCACTCCCAGAGCCGGTAAGCCACCGGACAGTCCAGCTAACTTCAGGCCTATATCTCTCTTAGAATTTGGAGAGAAAGTCTTCGAGAAGATATTGGCCAACAGGGTAAATACGTTCCTCGAGAATAATAATTCTCAAACAATCAACAACATGGCTTCCGAATGAAGCGAGGAACGAACTCGATGCTAGCCGTGATTACCGAGAAGTTGGCAAAAGTAAATTCTGAAAGACGCCACGAAAATATGGTGCTACGCGACGTCAAAAAGGCCTTTGACAAAGTATGAAGGAGAGATCTGCAATATAAAATCCTACAACTGGGCCTCAATCCCATACTTGAAAGGATCCTGTGCGATTACGTAATGGAGAAGAGGGCGTTTCTGAGTATCAAGGGTTATAATGGCCCCGAGTTCGAGCTCGAGGCGGGGGTGTCTCAAGGTGGGTGCATAAGTCCCCTGCTCTACAACATATACACCATTGACCTTCCCCGACCTCTGACAGAAGGTTCGTTGTACGTCTAATTTGCGGACGATATAACAACACCTTATCGGAATGCGAATTACATGGCGCAGAGTACGGCGGTGGAAATCGAAAACATCAACTCTTTCGAGAGAAGATGGAAGTAATCCACCAATGCCCCAAAGTTCCGTGTAATTCCACTATTCCGACAGGCACTCGCAGACATCCGTGGGGGGGGGGGTGCACGCATCCCATACCGCACAAAGGACACTGTTCTTGGGCTCCGTATCACGACTGGTAGGTATGGGAGTCATGTAGCAAAAACTACAGCGAATGCACGGAGGGACTTGGGGGAACTTTTCAAGTTCATAAACCTGAGCACCTCCAACAAACTTAAAATCTACAACGCATGCATTCGTTCAAAACTCCTGTATACCCCGGTCCCTATAAACGAAGTTCCCAAGACCAAAGTCCTTAAACTGCAAAGGGTCCAGAATAGGTCAGTCTACATCATAACAGGAACCTGAAGGAGAGAGATGAGAAGGCGGAGTGAACTCCATGGTGAACTGGGGATGACCCCCATGAACGTGGAGCTTCACCTGAGAGCAACTAAAATCTGGGACAAGGTGCGCCGGCACCTCCCTCCCGAGTTTGTACTCAAGCACATAGACTTTGACAACATAAGAGGAGCAATACCCTTTAAAAGTAGTAGACTTCTGATTGACAATGACGTCGACCCAAGGTTAACTTATAACCCCACTTCACAACACAAATCGCAAACAAAGCCAAGCGAAATTAGTCACTATATTAGCAATTGCTAATATTTTTTACTAAACTTCCCCAAAATTTTGTGCGAAAAACTAGCCAATAAATAAAAAAAAAAAAAGAAATACAAAATAGAAAATAAACAGCAAAGTCTGGGTGTAAACTACTCGCACAAGAAGATGCAAATCTTCAAATAGCCAAGTAGAGAGCAAAAATACCTGCTACTACAAAGGCTTGAATGCCTAGTGCATACATAGATAATATATATAAATATATTTATCACAAAAATATAACCAAAACACAAAGAAATCCAGAGATGCCCTTTCACCAGGGATCTGTCTTTCACACTTCTTTTCATTTTCGCTTTTCTATAAATTTCCCCATTTCTCCCACTATTTGTCCTACTAAAACCCTCTTTTACTATATTCCTCACTTTATATGTACAATTCAAATTGTCGAAGTGGAACAAGAGGCCAAATAAAGAAGAGAAAACAAGCCAATCTCAAGAAAGCTCAGACAAAGATGAAATCCTAATGTATCCGGGATTTCCACTCATGGAGAAAAGGGATATCCTTCTGCGGGGCTGTTTCTTCGACGCCATGAACGTAAATCTCAAAATCTATGGTGATCCTTAATGCCGACCCTCTAAGGGACACAATGAAAAACTGCTCGACGGAAAAAACAAAGGCAAATACAAATGGACATACAAAGGACCATGGTCCACGAAGGAAATAGGTGGACTATTAATGGAGCGCGCGATTTACATACCGGACTCGTGCTTACACACCATCGATTCATCTGTCTTTAAGGAAATGGAGAATGGACACAAGACTTCGGAGTATTACTTAACCTTAAAAAAGCAACTAGTGTAGCAATAAGTGAAAAGATATATAAATGAACAAATCAAAGTGATTAAAACTAGTTGTCAAAAGTGCGAACAATTGAACAAATTAAAGCGTCTAGAATATGCAATCTAAAGTGCGAAAAGTGAATGAATCGAGTGAATAATAATTTAAATGGTCTAATAGTGTAAAATATAGACTAATAAACTAACGATTAAGCTAAACGAGAATAAAAATATCAGTACAACTATCTAACAAATTAGATAATAATTTAACTCGTGTGTAAATAGTAATATCATAAAGTGCTACCAAAATAAATTTTTAAACGAAAAAAGATGAAATAATAAAATCAGAACACTTAATATATCTAAATATGACTAAAAGAACAACTCAATTAAAATTGTAAGTGCTAGAATAAATCAAATAAAATGTAAAATGATTATATCAAAAATTTACTTCAAACATTTTTTTATAATAAAAAAAACAACAACTCAAATTGTAAGTGCTAAAATTAATTAAATCGAATAAAAAGTGAATATATCAAAAATTCCAAAAAAATTATGAATGTAATGTCTATATCAAAATTTGACATAAAAAATTATCTTTAAAAATTATACTAAGTTTATGTAACTAAAATTAAATACATTTTATGTATTTTATCAAAACAATATATAGTGCTAATAAGATGACCTTTCCGTGGATTCCGGGAGAATCTGATTTCCTACTCATACTTATAGTTTACTCTTCTCGGCTGAATTTTCACAAAAATATAACTTCACTACTACCCCCATCTATTCTTTCGTTTTCCCTCTATGCATTTAAATTTTTTCATTTTAATATTTGTAAAATGGGAAAACTTATTGTATATTTATCACTTTAATACATCGCTCATCCTCGCTCAAATTGTCGCAGCACTTATGTCTAAAATTTTACAGTAATTAAGTTAAAAATTTTGCAGCGCTTATGTTTAATTTTTCAGCACCTATGTTCAATTCAATGCACATATATATATATATATATATATATATATATATATATATATATATATATATATATATATATATATCTCAAAGTAGCACGAGAGAATGATGGAAATGAATCCATTAAACCACATTGAAAGAGAAAACGGTATAATTTTTCCTTGCAGTAATATTTTTATAACTTTTTTCGAAAAAGGTGCTCGCTGCCTCAGTGTGCCTGGTTCGAATCGCTTTCCTGCACGGATTTTTCGAAAAAGGTAAAAAAAATATTACTGCAAGGAAAAATTATTCCGTTTTCTCTTTCAATGTGGTTTAATGGATTCATTTCCATCATTCTCTCGTGCTACTTTGAGAGATATATACATTTGTATATCTGCCACGCGTTTACCTATTCCTCATTTATTCTTTGAATTCCCAATTAATTTTCTATTTTCTTTCATAGTCTCCGTTCGAGCTGGCGAAAGTGTTCCTTAAAAGCTATTCTATTCAGAGAATTTTTGGTTCTCTGCGTAGCGTAGTGTACTAACGGCATACTTTTAACTGTGATCAAAGCGGTGCTCGCTGCCTCAGTGTGCCTGGTTCGAATCGCTTTCCTGCACGGATTTTTGGAAAAAGGTAATAAAAATATTACTGCAAGGAAAAATTATTCCGTTTTCTCTTTCAATGTGGTTTAATGGATTCATTTACATCATTCTCTCGTGCTACTTTGAGAGATATATACATTTGTATATCTGCCACGCGTTTACCTATTCCTCATTTATTCTTTGAATTCCCTAATTAATTTTCTATTTTCTTTCATAGTCTCCGTTCGAGCTGGCGAAAGTGTTCCTTAAAAGCTATTCTATTCAGAGAATTTTTTGGTTCTCTGCGTAGCGTAGTGTACTAACGGCATACTTTTAACTGTGATCAAAGCGGTGCTCGCTGCCTCAGTGTGCCTGGTTCGGATCGCTTTCCTGCACGGATTTTTCGAAAAAGGTAATAAAAATATTACTGCAAGGAAAAATTATTCCGTTTTCTCTTTCAATGTGGTTTAATGGATTCATATATATATATATATATATATATATATATATATATATTATAGTATCCTGTATATAAATCAATTCCCTGAAAATGACCTGCCAGGGTCGAAAGGATTCTTGGAATAAATGATGTTTGTTTTGAGTGTATTTTCTCTCCTCACAGACCCAGTAAAAGAACTTGTAAGGAGAATAAAGAGAGTACAAGTTAGAGTGAATAACGCTGCCATTGCTGCTGCAGAGTTTAACATTTTATGTATATATGTATATATATATATATATATATATATATATATATATATATATATATATATATATATATATATAATAAACTTTCTTAAAATGGTTTCCAATATTGTAACTGCCTGTGTTCGAACTTTTCTAAGCGTCACTCTCTCACTCATGCCCTCGCTTCCATCCACAAAGGTTTGTTCATTCAAAGTGTTCCACATTCAGGTCTGTAAATTCATATGCGTGTGAGTACTGAAATTTACGTTTTGTTACAGAACTTTACTTTATCATGCCATTTGTGATCCTTTAATTACACTGGTCAACACACATTTTTCATCAGAGACATTACTTTCCTTTTCTAAATGCATTTTCCATGCTGAATCCGAATCTGCCTTCGGTTTGCTCTAGCATATATAGTTTTTAGGTTATCACAAAAATTCAAAATGGCCGCCTGCGATTATAAAATGTAGTATATTACTGGTATTGCTCTATTACATGCATCATTATTGAACTACTAAAATGAGAAAACTAGATGATTTGTGAGTTCTTGCTGGTTAAAGCGGTAGAGAGAAGAATTCATTTATATTTGTAACTCGCATGCATATTTTGCGCAATTATTTATAATTCTGTTTTATGCTACCAGGTTCTTCATGTTACGTACATCTTATAAACAGCTCCTTCTACGTTGATCATAAGAGGCTTTCAAATATTTCCACAAGGCAGTAATAATGCCTCGAGAGGGCAAAAATTATCCAGATAAATTCTACTATGTATGTAGGCATTTTACAACAAAATCTTAGCAGCGTACTATCACATATGATATAAAGAAAATGTACAAACTCTACATCCGTTGCCCTCTGGGTGACCAAGATAAAGCAGGGGCACTACACCAAATTTGTACTTCCTGCTCTAATGGATTACGTGACTGGATTAACCAAAACAGATTCAATCCCCTTCGCTGTTCCTATGATATGGAGAGAGACCAGAGATCATTTCGAAGATTTTTATTTCTGCAGTGTGACCACAAAAGGGTTTCTGCAAGGAACAAGCAGCAACTTGTTTATCCAAACATGATTCGGTGTGCAGACCAGTTCCACATGATGTATCCTTGGCAATTCCAGTTCCACCTGATGGTAGCTTCGTACTTGGTGATATCAGTGATGATAGCAGTACTGAAGATGCATGCACATGAGATGAGGATGTTGAATATGAGGATGCTAACTCTGAGCCAAAGTTATTTACTCAGGAAGAGTTGAATGGTCTTGTGAGAGATCTGTCATTGTCAAAGAAGAAAGCAGAACTTCTAGCGTCTCGACTACATGAAAATTTCTTACTCGAGAAAAATGTGCGTGTGAGTTACTTTAGAAAGCGTAATGGACCTCTCTGCTACTGCCATGATATAAATGAATTGTTCGAAACCTTATCACATACACATGAGGCATCTGCCTAGCGTCTCTTTATGGATGTTTCTAAGACAAGTCTGAAAGCTGTCCTCTTGCACAATGGCAATGTAAAGCCTTTCAATCCTATTGGCCATTTTGTCCACCTTAAGGAGAGATATGACAATATTGATATTCTTCTTAAAGCCATAAATTACCAAGCCCATCAGTGGTACATCTGTGGTGATCTGAAAGTCGTAGGCATGCTAATGGGTATGCAAGGAGGATTCACGAAGTACTGTTGCTTCTTCTGCCTGTGGGATAGCCGTGCCACTGCAAAACATTATGACAAGCGTGACTGGCAACTTCGATCTACATATGAGCCTGGAATAAGCAGTATTCAGTCTGTCCCCTTGGTAGAGCCTCAGAAAATATATCTGGCACCTGTTCATTTGAAACTAGTTCTAATGAAAAACTTCGTGTAAGCAATGGCTAAAGACAATTCTCAGATATTCTAATATCTGTTCAAAAATTTCCATAACTAAAGGCGGCAAAACTGGAATAAGGCATATTTTGGGGACTACAAATCAGGGAGGATTTAGCTGACACTCACTTCGACAAGACCCTCACTCCTCTTGA